>JAHRHZ010000041.1:4995419-5122048 GCA_024137785.1 Ginglymostoma cirratum
AACGTCAAGTTTTCCTGCTCCTATGATGCTGCTTGACCTGCTGTGTTCATCCAGCCCCATGCTTGTTATCTCGGATTCTCCAGCATCTGCAGTACCTTTTATCTCAGAAGAAAAAATCAGAGTTATGTTTTGGGTCCGGTGATCCTCCTTCAGAACGGCTCAGACTTCTGAGGAACGGTCACCGGATCCGAAATGTTAACTGATTTTTCTTCATGAGTGCTGCCAGACCTGCTGAGCTTTTCCAGCATCTTCTGTTTTTGTTTCTTACTCCCTTTGTCTTGTCTTTCAGATCTGGCTCTGTTATGTCATTTGCATCCTTTTAGCAAATAGGAAGGAGCAGGACATATTCGCCCGTGCTAATCATCCATATAGCCTGGACCTACTGTTACTGATCCCCACCCTTGTCACAGTACCCAACTATATCCAAATATATTCCGTGGTCCTTTGGTCAAAACAGGACTAAGTGGGCAGTTTGCTCAAAAAGTTGCACCATTTTAGCATGTTCCATTTTAATGTGGAAACCCAGAATTCGAGTATATTTTGTTTGTGGCTGTTTAACCTAAACCACAGCTCCCATTTGCTTGTTCTGGCCCTCTGTCCCTGGATAACCTTAGCTAGCGAAGCCCGTCAAGCTCAGCCTTGAAGTTTCAAATGACTCCTAGTGTCCACAGCCTTCTAGGGCACAGCTCCATATTTTCACTGGTGAAAAAGTATTGTGTAATTTCACTCCCAAATGGCCTGCAATTCTCTCTCCCATCTCCATAAAAGAAAATGTGATAATTATTTGACATCAAAGATCTGGCATATGTTGTTAAAGTTGAGCTAGTATCCTTTGTATTGATAAATTAAAACAAAGAACTGCAGATGATGGAGATCTGAAACAAAACAGAGATTACTGGTGAAACACAGTAGGAATGGCAGCATCAGTAGGAAGAAAGCAGAGTTAATGTTTTGAGTCCAGAGACACACTTGTATTGATTCCTGGAAGACTGAGGATAAATTAGTCTGAGGACAGCTTATGTTTACAGTTAGTCACGTGGTGTTTTCTTGGCGAATGACCAAGTGTAGTCCTCTTTTTACCAAATTGGATGCCGTAACTATAGAAAGAATGTTTGTCACATCGTAATGACCGTTACAGAGCTTTGTTAGTACTGGGCCGTCTAGCCTGTCAAATAATTTCTGTGTGCATAACCACCACTTCCTAACTTAGCCAGTTTGCGTTCCTTGCAGCAGAAAATTATAATGTGAGCAAGCTTAGGCTTGCCAAGTGTGTGTCAAAATCTGAAAGACTGAATGCTGTTACCAGAAAGTGTATTCAACTTTTATAATGAGTAAAACTGTATAGAAAACTTGGGTCATTTCAGGAACTGAAATGATCTTTGTGGTAGTAAAGATAATAGGTTGTTGAAACCCAGCTTCAGTTCTGACCAGGCAAGTTACATATCTAATCTGTGTTTTGTTGTGCACTCTTCACTATAGTGATGTTTTGTGTGCTTGTATTTGTCAGTTGACTAATACTGAAGATGGGAAATTCCAGATTAAGTTTTCAAACCCATGCTGATATGTTACAATAGAAGTTATTTTTTCTAAAGCCTTGACAATGTAGAGTTTGGAGTTTTAAGTGCCTGTCTGACTTGTAAAAACGTGGCCTTTGCTTATACCTACGCAAACAGTTAAACTTGAATGAAGTTGTACCTGACTGACGTAGTGGTTTAATATGTGGAGTTATAATGAACACAATGCAACTTTTCATATGGTCATGAGAAATTGAAGCAGGTGTCGGCTGTTTGGCCCCTTGAACCTTTTCCACTTAACTCTGATGCATTCAATAAAACGAGGGCCAAAATTCATGTGGCTTCAACTCCACTTTCCCTTCTTCCTTCCATGATCCTTGGATTAAAAATCTTTCGTAACTCAGCCTTGAGTGTATTCAGTAGCACAGCTTCCACTGATCTGAGGAGGAGAATTCCAAAAGCAATTGACTGTGTTTAGGGAAGAAATTCCTTCTATTCTCTGATTGGATTCCGCCACAGCGAGAAGCATTATCTCTGCATCTACCCCATAATGCCCTTCTGAATCTTACATTTCAGTAGCGAAGACTGTGATACAGTGGTCATGTCTCAGGACGAGTAATCCAGAGACCGAGACTAGCAGTATAGTGACATAGCCAGCTGGTGGACTTAAATTTTGTGCTGGTCAGACGTTCTTTATGCGAATATAGACTGGAGTTGTGCATGGGGACACTGCAGAATCCTTATCTATTTCCCTTTTTGAATAGGGGTGTCATATTGGTAGCTTTCCAATCTGCAGAATTTTTCCAGAATGTAAGGATTCTTGGAAAATTACTACCACAGAATTTCCTAGCTAGACAATCCTATTGATTAGTGAGTGAATGCTGATGATGACTAGTAGTGCGCATTAGCTATTGCTGTAGCTAATTCCTTTAATATCTTGAGATGCAACCTATCAGATCTAGGGGTCCTGTGGCTTTTTAGCCCTCTTAGTTTCCGAAGTACTTTTTCTGTAGTGATAGTTATTGAATTTATTTCCGGTCCCTGTTTTCCCCTGACAGTCTGTTATTCTAGCTAACTGGCATTCTTGCAGACTGATCAGATAGATACTTTGTCAGAATTGGTGTCGTGGTGCCGTGATAATGTTCAAGGAAAATAGTTATAATTAACGTATTTGGCATAACTTCTGACTTTACCATTAAACAAGTGGTTTCACATGGAAGTAAAGAAAATATGACATAATTCGCCTGGAGAAAACAGTGGAGATGAAGTGAGAGCCCATCTGTACATGTGAATTTGCTGACAATGTTTTGAAAGACTAGTCAACAATTTTTCAAGTTTTGGGGCCAATGGGAAATGAAAATCAGCCCTTCCATTAGAGTCCTGACTCGTTACAATTGATCATTGTTGTTCCTGCGACCTGGTTTTGTTCTACACATTTTCTCTTCATTGGAGAGCATATGCTCCACTGAGAATCAAATTCTATAAGGGGGAAAGTTCTGGAGACTCAAAGTTGTAAGTTCCATATTTGGCTTTTGATTTTCAATTTGTATAATTGTGCCTGTAGCTACTTGGAGCTGTTGGGATAGATTATGGTATTAAAACTGAGGCATAAGAACTCAAAACCATGAAGGCAACTCTGGGGGACATGGATGACATCAAAATTCTGTCTGTCTATCTATGCCTGGGTACAGATAGTTATCCGCATGCTGTATTAGGAATTATGTCTTATGTCTGCATTTACTGGTGTGTATATATTTAAAAATTACATGAAATGACAGCATTTCTTCCCTTTTGATGGCTAGCATTCACATTTGGAATTTAAAATAGATCCTTTGTGGAAATGAGAGTCTGTATGGGATATGCCTGTATTTGTGGAGGTCTCTGCCATGCTGGAAATGTAATCCCTGTTGCCCAAGAAAGTGACAGATATTGAAACCTCTTGTCTTTTGCATTACAGATAAATCGTCTGTAGCTGGGTCTGAGGATGCTGAACCTCCTGTGCCAATAATTAAACCAGTTGCTAAGCACAAGGTGCCACAGGAGCCTGTCGTTCGAAAAGGCAGGAGATCACGTAGGTGTGGGCAGTGTCCAGGTTGTCAGGTACCAGATGACTGCGGCCAGTGTACAAACTGCTTGGACAAACCCAAGTTTGGTGGTCGGAATGTGAAGAAACAATGCTGCAAGTGAGTGGGGCTTTGTAACCAGCTGGATAAGTTCAAGCTTTGGGTAATTGATCTCCATCAAGAAAACAGATGGAATGCGACAGTTTGAACCAGTACACTGGGCTAGGTTGGGGAAGACTGGAATTCCTTCTATTGATCCCAATTTAATGAACAGCTCAAAAGTGAAAGCGGACATTGATTTAGCCCAAACTTGAGTTCTACCGGGATTTCTTCTTCAAGTTGAAAAGTTTCCCAATATGTTTTGTCTGAGCTCGCTGGAACAGCCGTTTGAATGAATTCTTGGAGGCCTGCTAGTGCTGCTGCTCACCGGTCCTGTCTTTAGGAAAGATAACATTTAAAAAATGTACAGAATTGGGCATGGAGTTTGCAATGTGTGTGATTTTCTAACTGGTTCCCCTTGAAGGCTGTCCTATTGAGGAATTTTGTCACGAGCTTTGTGCTTCAATATTAGAACTATTAATATTAAACTGTTCAAAGTGCAGTGCCTGAAAGTGTAATGTGTGTTCTATAACTTTTTGTTTCTTTTCAATCTGTTCCCTTTTCAACTGTATCTGTAACAACTCCATATTTTCTTGTAAATGCAGGATGCGGAAATGTCAAAATCTCCAGTGGATGCCTTCTAAAGCACCTCCACCAAAACCAGTTAAAGGTGAGTGCTTGCAGTTTTCCCTCTGCTGTGCGCTTCTTAATTTGCACTTGGTTCTGCTTCTGCACTTCACTTTAGGTGAATTTTTGTAAAGTTGCACTTGCTGCCTCCATAGAAAATCAAGACTTACTGAAGTAGCATCTTAGCTCACCTGTCCAGAACTTGCCAAAATGCTTCATCTGCATTTAATTGATTTAAAGAGCAGTGATTTTTGGTATATAGACCTTTTAATAAAACTCACCCAAACAGATTTTTTAAATGTGTTTAATGTGCGCTATGAAATTTTTGCTAATAGGATAGGAGCCATCTTATTTGCTGATTTATAAAAATGAAGATATACTGAGAGATAAAGTATATATATGTCTAACAGGTAAAAATCTGTTTTATTTCCTCTGAATCCTCCTCCCTTTGTAATTTTATTCTCCTTATTATAGACTCTTATGTTCCTAGTTCCCCGCTGAATGGCACTGTAAAGCTTGCCTAGTGATTTTCCATTACCCTTAAAATTATACATTTCTTAAAGAATTTCCTAGTTTAGAGGTTATGTTAGGAATGTTGAAGTAAGAAGTTAATGTTTCCTATGTGTTTATATTTGTCTTATTAAAATGTTGAGGTTCATTTTTTTAAAAAAAACTTTCCCAACAGATTAGAATTTAATCTAAATGGCTGCCTGTCCTTAAGTTGTCCTGTCATATCGCCTTGGGGCATGTCTTAAGTTGGTGGGTTTCTTTAAAACAGGAGGAACTTGGAATTAAGCAGCTATTAAGATATCTCAGATTGAATAATAGTGGCCAGTGTGATTTCGAGGTACAAATTATTTAATCAATGTTTTGGGGTGATGCTCCCTTTTTGACTCATGGATAAGCTATATAGTACTGAACTATTTGGAGCATACACCGGAGCTAGCAGCCTTTGCTCCCTATTAAGAGACGGGTTTCTAAACAAAATAAAATCTGCTTTCCTTAACAGCACACATGGAAATTGAATATTCACAATAGTCCAATTTTGACAGTTCATCAGTGGGCTGAAGCTCACCCTGATGTAGGATTGACCATTTGTGTTGGTTCCTATAGAACTATACTATCTATGAGTCACTGCCATCGAGAGAAGTGTGGTAATTGGGCTATGCTTGATGAGAATTGTTCCTATTCGTTATGACTGATATGTTCTAACTTTGGTTCTTAGTAAAGAAAAAGGAAAAGAAAACAAAAACACAAGAGAAGAAGGAACTTCCAGCAGTCAAACAGCATTCTGACTTCAGCCATAAAAGCTCTCCCCAGGGTGGTTCACAAGGGCAGGAGCATGCCCAGAAAACTAACCAGGTTCCTCATCAACACAATGACCAGCAGTTTGAGGAAGACAATTCCTCTCCACCTTCTGAAGCCCGGCAACAAACAGCTATAGTTTCACCTACCCGGAAACCTAACAAACAGCCCCCTCAGCCACCTGACCTCAGCCTGCCTCAGCAGCCAGGACCTGTGCAACTAAAGAAAGAATCAGTCAAGCCTGGGCTGAATGACCCTAAGAAAAAACAGCCATTGCAAACAGATTCAGGTAATCCGAACTTGGCATTCCCACTATCATGCACATCACTGGGATGAACTTCCATTCCGCGATTAGGGGTGACATTTTAATTTGAAAGTGACAAAATTCCTTCTGGCCATCGTTTTAAGGCATCTACTCATTTACGAAAAAAGGCGTGATTATTAATCTTGCACTGCATTATTTCAGGGTGCAAGTTTTCACCTTAACAGGACACTTCCCTAGCTGTCATTCATGCCCGCTCCAGTTGTATAATAAGCATATAGTTCTTTGCTATCTTGATGTTAAAGGTATATTGTTCCCAGCAAGTTTGAAGATCTCATTGGAAAAAGCAGGAGGGGAATCCAGACCAGGTGCCATTGCAACCTGATTTATCACTGCTATAACATGTGTTGAGATTTACCAATCAAACTCTTCAATCGTGGAACTGGTTGACATTACTGATTGTGTCTTCCCTCTGCAAGGTCACAAGACAATTGTCATCAATACTCCAGTATCAAAGTGCTGAAAATTCTAAAGTTTTGTGATTAAAGATTTACTTAAATTGCAGTTTCTATTATTTCCTCTAAAGCATTGTCATCTCAATGTGTCACATCGTTTATCTGTCGACAAGTCTCTTTTCCCTGCCTTTTGTGACTTATTACTTTTCATGCTTTGACTCAGTCCATTTGCTGCAGGTGGGAATTTATTGATGGTGTTGAATAACGCTATTACAAGATGGCCCAATCTATAGTTACAGATTTTTCTTCGCTAAGTTTTAAGGAATGCTTGCATGCCATGCAGGAAATATTTTGTGCAGAGTTTCTTTTAGTATGTGGCTGGGGTTGTTATTTTGACAACCTCCTGACTTCTAGCAGTTTGTTCCCTCAGACCAGGCCGGGTTGTCTTCCACTACAATAACTGTGGCACTCCTGTTTAATGAGCTCAAGATAAAACTGTTAGAATTGGTTCTACATTGTTCTACAGCCGGTTTAGTGTCTAGCACCTGAAATATATGATGCATATTCCAATTTATTTGTTTTATTTCTTTCCCCTCTCGTTAAGGATTCTTAAGATGTACTCAAGAGAGCAGGCAGGCACTTTGTTCCCAGTCTTCAACTAATGTCTCTCTTGAGAGTGTTGTGGGGTTTCTTAGCTACTTATTTCCACCTCTGCTCCCTAACTTCCACAGCTTGCATGGGACCTCTTCCTAATAATATCCGGCACCTTCCCCATAAGAAAATTAGGAAAGGAAAGGTGCGTACACACTTACCACCTAAAATGGTGCAGATACCAGCTTTACTGTGTAATGTCTGTTTTCGTCTATCTCCCTTCCTCTGATGCAGGCAGTTCTACAGGCACTACTTTGGTACCTTGCCCAAATAGTACTCTACCATAACTGAGCTTTAAGGTAAATTATGATAGGCTGTTAATCTCATGAGGTATCACAGCCAAGTCCTGACATCAGCTGAATCAGCTTATTGTGTCTAGATGGCTGCTGGATAGCACCCAAAAGCCAGAGACCTGCATGATTTCTATCCCTTTCCTGGAGTATGGAGAACATTTATAGATCCCCCAAATGCTGCACTGGCAAACATCAGCAGAGACTGGGAGTTGACCTATGACCTTCAGATCCGTATGGCTAAGTTGCACACTTTACTAACTGAGCCATCAAAACAGTCCACTGTCTTTTGTTAAAGGTACCACAAAGCCCCTGTCCATTCTCAGACAATTAAAGGGCTACTGTACCTTCGGCTAGGTAACAACAGATTTTACTGAATTTGAAGCATTTCAGGGAAAAAATGCCTCATACAATCTGAACCTGTTGTCAGTGAAAGGTTCATCTTGGTTTGTCGCTTAATAAAGATCTTTGTTTCCCCAGCACTAGAGCTGAACAAGCAGAAGAAAGCCCCTGCTCGTTTCAATGTTCAGTTAAAAACTAAAAAGCCGAAAGAAAAGGTGAGATTTAAACTTTCATCTTAGCGTTTTAATTCTACCTTACTTAAAGGACAACTCCAGCACATTTTGGTGTATGCGTGTTCTCCTAGGTAACCTTTATCATTCTGATGACATTAAAAAAAAATCATGCCACTGTTTTAAATCTTCTGATTGCATTTGCCCAAGATGCTTCCATAGGTTGCAGATATCTGGTGTTATTTCTTTTTCTTGTGCTGTTCTGCGTTGGATGAACTGCACATCAGGTTTCTTAGAACCACCCTTCATGTCAAGGCCAAAAATGCTACATCTGTTTTGCCTTGTCCTGGTTAGGTTTTAGAATTTACAGTTCTTACACTCAACACATGATGCTCTGTATTGTGTTGGGAATTCTGGTGTGCAAAGGTCAGTGTGTTGTATTTGTGGCCTGAAATTTTCAGTGTTAAAGCAAGTACAAGTAACCAAACAGGGTCGTGATTCAGGTATACCCCTCAACTGTGCACCTGCATTTCTAAAATCCACTTGTGTTGTGTAGAGTTTTCTCCCAGGTCCCTAAAATTGTAAAACCTATTCAGTTGCCCATCTTTTATCTGTCAGTCATTTCTTATCCCTACTTTGCTTTTCATTAAGATCTTCCTGTTACACGTGGATCCCTGACAAAAGAGGATTCCTAGCTATCCATGCTGTCCAATGACAGCTCAGCAAGTATGCATAAGAAGCTAGTGGTTGATGCTCCTTAGTGTTTCACTTAATGCCGGTAGCAATGTATGGGGCTTCTTGCTTAGCCCATCTTGCTGTAGAGAGTTTGGGAGCCAAAATTTTCTGGCATTAGTGTTATATGATCAGTACATTCATGTAGAAATTGCCTGATTTTAAAGGGAAATTAACTTGTTGACACATGTAGGTACAGGCCCACTAGACTGGGGGTCTTCAGTATGCAGTGTGCACTTTAACCCAGATGGTAAGTGCATTAGTTTTAATATAGCGAGCATCACAGGCTCCTGATTGACTTTCTTTCCACTGCTCTAGCCTAAGGGTCGAAGACCGGTTGTAGCACCCCAAAAAGATGCTTTTGCTGAGACTGGTTGACAGAGTAGATTGGATGTACTCCTGTGTTAAAGTTGACCTTTACCTGTTTGAGCAACTGAGGCCAACTTTGATATTAAATAACATTTATGTAGGGACTAATTTCACAAATGTGTTCTCCCAGAACCAAGTCTTTCTTTGTGGCAGACCATAATCAAAAAAATTGCAGGATTATTTCCCACGGGTTTTCTTATAATAATGGAGAAACAATGGTGAATGTGCCTATAATTTTTCAATCTGTTCTTCTGATGGACCTGGTGCCCCATGTTTTCAAAAAAAGGTACCATTATAATCGTTGCTTTCACTAGACTAATAAGTTGGCCCTTCTAATTCTCCTGCTAAGTAAAACCTTGTCTTTCTTTCATTACTGGAAAAATGCTGAAGACTTTTCAGGTGCAGGGCACAGAAATGGCCCAAAATGTATCCAAATCTAGTGGAAAGGACTGTGCAGTATGGGCTTTGTGACTCTTTGTTCATTTGATGTGGCTTCAATTCTCATAAGTCAGGTAGAGTTAATGTGTGCAACGCATGCTCTGATCTTAGATGTTCTTTCCCAGTTCAGCTTTTATGCATCTTAATATCAGAGGCGTGGGGACACAAAATTCTTGAACAGGAAACATGTCCGCAGTCCCTCCTGCCTAAGGTCTTAGTTTAATACTAAAGGAACGGGTTGCTATAAATACTCTATCTTCCCAGTTTGTAAACATAATACTAACATATTTTTCCTACAGTGGTTTTGTATGGTTGAAAAGGCTCATTCCTAGGCTGTTGTTTGTCATACCACAAATCAGCTGTATAAAAAAAGTAATGGGGCAGGAGAATTGCAATAGAACTGATGCGAGCATTTTAAAATAGCATTCTCCATTTTACCAAGCATCTTTTCATCAGGACGAGTTTCTTTCAGGTGTCTGTCAACGATGCTGTGACAGGCTACAAACAGGTGTGGCTAAGGTTGACCTGCTGTCCGACCGATTTTCCTTCCCTCGGGACTAGATTCTCCCCCAGCTTGGCCCAACTGATGTCAGGACTGTAAGAGAGAGATGATGAGCTTGAACACATGTCCTACCAGTTTTATGCTGCAGCATATTCACATAAAACCTCGTTAGACTGCTAGGTTGCTTCATGCAAAATTTTTATTGAGGGAGGACTGAAAGAGAACAGAATAAAAGCAAAGAAGTAAGAGGAGAAACAGGCAGAAGAAAGATGAGAACAGACACTGATCAAAGGAATGCAAAAGACAATCAACACAAGTCATGAGCTTTCAACTGAGGTAGAAATGCAGGGCGGAAAATGAAAGGAGGACGTAATAAAAGAAGGATGTCATTAGTGAGACACAGGAAAAAGGCTAGAAGAGCGTGAGAGATGAGGAATTAAACTACGATTCTTCTTTGCAAAGAATAAAGCTACTGAGTGTATTGAAATTATTTCTCATTTTATGGACCATTTTATTAAAGATCTTGACTTCATTTGCTCTTTTCCCTGCACCCGCGCACCGCCTCCCCTCCATTGAAGAGTAAATTTTCTCCATAATAGATTTCAATATTGTCCACAATCCCTTGAATCATACACTGTGATGTTCTCCTTGTTCTTTTACCAGTGATGCTTCATAAGTAATTGTTAGGACCAGCACTAATTTTCACCAGCCATACCTAGTGTATCTGCTCGTGCTGCCTCTCGTATTGAGGCTGTCATCAGGACTGAAAAGTATTAATGTTACCACATGTCTGGTAGAGAAGAATTTAAAGTTTATTTTTTGCAGGAAACATGAAAGGGAACATGATGAAAGCTACCCCAATACATCACTGTTGTGACTAGCTATTGACTAGTTTGACTTTGAGATGTATAGTCTGATTATTCGCCATCCCTGTTGGGAAGGTACCTAATGCTGTGATGTGTCTGATTATTGGAGGTGGGTTCCACTGCGTTAGTCACGGATCTGTAATGACAGATGCACTCTACCTGATAAAATTATGTGATTATGGGTAGATACTTAATGCCAGGCTGTTAATACTCTGAGTGTCAGTAGACATAGCAGTGAAATGGACCTGTCAATTTAAGATTATTGCAGGCATTTCTTACAGCAGCATAAGTCTCTCTTCTTTGCTCTAGTGCCATTCTTTATTTGAAACAAAAGCAGAAATCGCTGGGAAAACTCAGCGGGTCTGGCACTATCTTTGGAGACAAAGCAGAGTTTACATTTCGGGTTCTTCAGAATGTTTTATTTTAATTCTTTTATTTAGTGTTTTGCTTTAGAGCCTCTTTGTGGAACATCATTGTATGCTGCGCTGTGGCCTGATACTATGTGGGATTGTACCTGTAATTACCCATACTGTGACATCCCAGTTTAATTCTTGCCTCTGACCATTTGCCATTTGGAATCCCGACACTTCTCTGTGGGGAGGAAAAGGGAAAATGAAACCATATGGCAAATAGATCTATTTTAATAACTATTGGGATATCCTTTCCTTTTCTTAGAGAGCACATAACTGGAGTGAATCCAACTTTGGTTAAATCCCTTTATAGGGCACACTCTAAGGAGAGGTCAGAGACACAAGAACCAGCAAGTTGCCATTGGCTTTTTGCCATTGTTCTTGAGAATTTTCCAGTCCTACATTCATAGGACTAGGTTAAATACCCTGAGCAGCTTGAAACTTACTTCCTTCAGGATGTGAGTTTATATCGCCATTGCTCACTAGCTGTGAAGCTCCCGAGTCCACCTGGACTATTGTGATGGGCAATAGGCTGAAGTGGAATATTTAAGCAGTGACTGGTCAAGTCTGAATTCTGTATAGAATGTGCATTTAGGTGGATGTTCTGTTTTGATGACAATTGAAGTTTTTTTGACTAACATTCATTCGAAAACAGTTACATAATTGTAGAAGCATGACAAAAGCTTTGTGGAATTCTTCATGTGAAGAGTGCAGTGTTACACTTGCAGGCTCTTTTTGTTTACTTTCTACTTGTGATCCCCACCATCTCACCCCAACAAGTATCTTGGCTCAGTGCCACTAAGTTCCCTTAGGGGGTGCTGAATATTGTAATACTAAATGGCACAGACAAGTTCATAAGTGTAATTCCAGTTGCATCCTGAGTTAGCTGATCTGAGCAGCTGAACCTCGAGTCAGTTCCAACCCCTCTCTGTGAGGGCAGGGAAAAATGGTGATGGAGAAATTAAAAAATGGCATTATTTTAACTGAACAAAATGTAACTTGTATGGCAACCAATATTTCTTGCATATTTCTAGCGGAAGTTATATACTTTTGAAAGCTAATCTCCAATGCTGTGCTGCCAGTTAAATATTATGATTTTGAAAACTATAGCTTGAGCAGGTATTGTCTAATTGCTGACAAATGCTTTTCATCAAACAACAGCTTTATTTATTTTATGTTTCTTGTTTTTAGGATAAAGTGATTGCTGTCAGCAAGTTTGAACCCAGTACTCTGAACCTGCTCACCCCTTTGACGAATGTCACATGTGGAAAACAAAAACCATTAGCAGATGGAGTCCATAGGATCAGAGTGGATTTCAAGGTAGAAGAAACAAGTGCTGGGACTGCTAAGCTGTCACATAAACTATAGAAAATATTAGTTAGGATAAGGAGGGTATAATTTAATTTTGATTTGATCTCTGCCCCCCTCTTTCCGTTACTGTGAAACTTAATCAGTCATCCTGTATACCATTTCTTTCTTGCATACAGCCAGGCACCTGTTCACTGGCATTCCATCGGTGTAAGGGAGTTCTTGGAGCAGTAAGAATTGACTTTTCTCTTTGTGTTTTTCAATCCCACCACCTCACTGGCACTTCTTTCTAACTCTTTTTCCAAAGCAGAGTTTGGCTGAGTTCTCGGACAATGTAGAGAATATTTTTTCATCCATGTTCAATCTTCCCAAGTCTAACGCGTGAAGGTATAGTGAGTCTTTCCCTGTCTGTGCAGTACATTGTGAACTGATAATTCTCCCAAAAAACTTCCCTGGAGATTTAGTAGCAGTCCTGTTAATGCTATTTTACCTGTGTTTCTGAAATGAGGGGTGGATTGGAGAATAATGCTCCTTTCAAAGAAATCTCTGCAGATTGGGAGACTTGAATAGTGTCCATTATAAAATTTTACCCACTTCTAAAACTGTATGTAGGATATTCTTTCTGATTTGTTAATTGATTCTTGTGATTGGAAAGGATCATACCAAGTATTGTCGTAGAATCATACAGTGCAGAAGAGGCCCTCGGCCCATCGAGTCTGTACATCAAAAATATACTACTACTTCTACTAGTCCAACATTCCCACATTAGGCCTATAAACCTTAAATGTCCTGGCACTTCGAGGGCTATGCCAAGTACTTTTTAAAGGTTGTGAGGTTGCCTGCCTCAACTACCCTCCCAGACGGTGCACTCCAGATCCCACCACCCTCTGCGTGAGAAAGCTTTTCCTTACATTCCCTCTAAGTTCCTGCCTTTCACTTGAAAATTAAACCCCTTTGTTATTGACCCTTTGACGAGGGGAAGCAGCTGTTTTCTATTTACTCTGTCCATGCTCTTCATAATCTTGTATACCTCCTGAGGTTTCCCTCAACCACCTTCTGTGCTGCACAGAAAACAACTTATCCAGCCTCTCTTCAAAGCTGCATCCCGGGCAACATCCTGGTGAATCACTGTGCACAGCTCAAACAATATTCTCCGCAAAGGCTATTCTTTGTAATGTGATATTTCTAGTGGATATACTGTTAAAGAATAGGTTCAGAAAACTTAGTACATTTTGTATGAAGAAGGAACTACTCAGGTCAGGAAATCTGAAAATTAACACCTGCAGGCTTCAGCTGAAGCTACTTAACTAAATAAACTTTTAATTGCTGTTTATGTTCTAATATTGTTCTACTGACTTTGGCAGGAGGACTGTGATGTGGAAAATGTGTGGGAGATGGGTGGACTTAGTATCCTGACTTCTTTACCCATCACTCCCAGGGTGGTCTGCTTCCTCTGTGCCAGTAGTGGACATGTCGAGGTATGGTTTCCATCTCGTGATTTCAGTCTTGAAGTTTGACCTCCATTTAGTCGAAGTTACTTCATGAATTGGTAAAATAACTCTGTGTAAGAGCAGCACACCACACCATTATCCTGGTTGCAGAATCTTATGATCACCCCTTACTCAATAAGTTAGTTTAAACTCTTTCTGAATTTGAGTCAGCAAGCATCTGTGAGACTGACAGAGTGGAACTTGATCTTAATGTTTATTGGCAACACAAGCAACATAGATTGTGGTGAAGAAACATCAGTAAAGCCTGGTTTTTGTAGCAAAATGATCAACTCTGTAATAATGCTTTGCACATAACCTTCAGGTGGTATTTCTGTCTGGAAGGGCATTTAGTATTCCATGGCCACCAGGCAATGATTACATTTTCTGAATTGTAATGTACAAATTAATATTGCTTGGATCCTGCCTAATCGCAAGGCTTGGTGATTTTTCAATGTCGCATGTACAGGATCGTCCTTGCAGCTAATGGAAAAGTCACAACATATTTCTATTGTGGAAATGAACAGCCCTTGAAGGGTGGGAAGAAATGAAGAGTTTGTATACACAAACCAATTTGGCTGAATGTGCATTAGGGATTATGACATTGTTACAAATCTGACAGACTCAGGGGACCAATCATTATCACCTGAAGTGTGTATAGTTGGCTGATTTATTTTACTTTGTGTTTTGTTTGCAGTTTGTTTACTGTCAGGTGTGCTGTGAGCCTTTCCATCTCTTCTGCTTGGAGGAAAATGAGCGACCGCTAGAGGAGCAGTGGGAGAATTGGTGTTGTCGGCGCTGCAAGTTCTGTCACGTTTGTTGCCGACAGAATAAATCTTCAAAGGTAATGGTAAGCTGCGCACGATTGTTTCAGGTGTGCATTTTGGATTTGCCCTTGATACTGCTGCAAAGTTCATATTTTGGCTTCTTCTAATTTTAATACGTAATAAGTAAATTTGACTACAACTCAATAGAACCAAATAGTGTATTGCTAGCAAGATTCACATGTCTAACTGGTTCATTTGTCATGTACATGTCAGTGATTACAAGAATTAAGTGGTTTGAGGGTGACTTCTAACAGAATTCTTTTTTTTAAAATAACCTAGGCAGGAGCAAACTTCAAATCCTATCTGAGACCTCCTTATCCATGCCCCCTGAGTGTTACATTCAGGCATTTTGCGTTTGCGGAGCTGATTAACTCCCTCTAGAGTTTAAAATTTCTCGACTCCTGGGAGAACTATTAATCAGTGCTGTCTGCTCCTGATTGTTGCTTCTATTTCTAAATAAAGACACATTCTCTTCTTTTTGAACTTCAACTTTGTTGTGTTCATTGCTGATATATTGACAGCTGTAAAAAAAAAGTAGACTTTCAGCATAAACTATTTCTTTCAAAGTAAATGTTTGCCATTTTACAGAGCACGTACTTTGTTATAAAAGTTATCTTCACTGTTAAGTCTTTCTTTCTGGTGATAAACATCAGCTCAATGTAGATGACAAATTAATTACCTGCCCACTTTGCATTTGCTGCCAAAGAGCAGCTGCCAAAACGTGAGGCTTAGAGGTGTTAACTCTGGGGATTTTTCTGCCCACTTGGGGAAGTGTTTCTGTTCTGTTTCCTGTGTCCCCATGAAGGCTCACTTCAGATCAGGAGCTAGTGAGGAGAACTAGCATGTGATAGAAGGGAACAGTTCTGTCCTGATGCTGCTTTGTTTACTGCATTAATGCATTTAGCCCCAGAGGATTAGATGGTCTTTATTTAAAATGAATTCTTCATGTTTATCTGCATTTCCCACCTTTTTGTTCAGTCCATTTGCCCCTTGATTAAGCTTAGGCTTGAAACCTTAGCTTGTATTTTCTCTTTTTGGATTGATGGACTTTTTGGAGCATAAACATTTTCTATTTTTATTTGTTCCAACAGGTGAGAATTGGATGGAAAATGGTGCAGTATTTAAGAGAATTTCTCTTAATTTAGGAAATAATCCTAAATATTAGTCCCGTCTCTCAAAGACTGATTATCATAAATAAAATGCAGTCTCTTAAAACTTTTATTTTTACACAGCAGCTTCTGGAGTGTGGCAAGTGTCGAAACAGCTATCATCCAGAGTGCCTGGGACCAAACTACCCAACAAAGCCAACCAAGAAAAAGAAAGTATGGGTAAGTCTGGTTTTCTCATGGCTTAGGTTCCATCAGCTGTGTTTCTTGCCTCCTTACCCATTTTAAGAGCATTGATGTTCTTCTTGTCATTAGGGAATTGCTAATGACAAAACAGATATATGATTAGAACAAAATGACTTGGTCACAAATTCAAGAATTGCTAGTCAATCCAGGTAGTTAAAACCAATGTGCAAATGTATTTGTACAAGAGAAATGTTGGAAATGTTTAGTGCATTTGTGGAGAGAGAATTAGTTAATATTTTGTTTCGATGACATCAACAGAAGTAAGCTCATCATTCAAGTATTTTCACTTTCTTCATAGTTCTGGCATCCACAGTATTTTGCTTTTATACTTGTGTAGATTTTCTGTGTTTGTGGGATGGGGGTATTCCTGGTTAAACCAACAATATCCATCCCAAATTGCTCTGGAAGAGGTGGAAATGCCCCTTGAACATTGCATTCCATGACATTTTGTTACAGAATATTTAGTGCAAGAACAAGACTTTTTGTGGGGATTTTATTGTGTTTGTCAGTTAAATACATTAGTGGATTGACGTTTCCTTCACTTACTAAATAAGGCCCCTCCTGCCTTAAGTTTCTCTACAATTATCTTTCCTGGTCGCTTGAGAAAGTCTCACCTTTGCTTTTCTCATGCTTGTACAAGATGTGTCATGCTGTTGCTGCTTTCCATATATCAGTATGACAAGTTGAGGCTAGATTCTTTCCTGTGCAGCTACTGTACATGACAGACAGCAAATTGAGCAGACAGCAGCAGCCCATTGGTTCGTGAAATGGCCTTTAACTTAGAGTAAACTGAAGGGGTCATATATTGTTCAACGGGTTTCAGCATGCACTATATCTGGGTGTTAGGTCAGCTACAGATGAAAGGAAGGCCAGATTGTTCACTGGAAAGAAGGTGCAAGGTATTCCCAGTCGCAGACAATAGTAAAGGCAACTGTGATGCCTGTGGATTTCCAAACCCCAGGGAACTGTTAACAAATGCTATGTGGTAAAAGGGTAATGTACATCAGATTCCAGGATGGGATATGATAGGGGTCTGAAGAGTAGCTAATTGGCATTTCTAATAACGGTTTCCTCTGCTATAGATCTGTACAAAGTGTGTCCGATGTAAGAGTTGTGGAGCCACAACACCAGGGAAAGGCTGGGATGCGCAGTGGTCACATGATTTTTCTTTATGTCACGAATGTGCAAAGCTGTTTGATAAAGGTAAGTGCACACATTTATTTTGTTCGTAGTAAATGGAACTACCTAGCAGTGATTCCAAGGCAACTGTTTAAGTAGCTCAGACACTGTCTTAAACTGTGAATTGGAGTTTGTTTAATATATAGTTGCTCACAATAAGCCAGGTAGTCTGCTGTTTCGTGAGGAGAGGGGTATCATATGGTGTAATACACAACTTTGCTTCTCTTAGGTAGAAAATTATGTTGTCCCTTTAATGCTATAAATGCTGCAGCAAAAAGCTGGCTACGGTCATGGTTTATTTTTCAATCAGGTTAGAAAAATGGCCTATTTAACAATGTGGTTGGTAGACAAAAAGTTGAGGTGAGAACAAAAGAAATATGAGCATGGGAAGGCCATTCAACCTTCAAGCCTGCCCTGCCATTCAATAAGATGGATGGCTGATTTACACCAGGCTTTAACTTTTCTTTCGCACCACCTTCTCACAGCCTGCAACTCCATGATATTTTAAAAAATCCATCTGCCACCTCTTTTAAATAATTTGTGAGCTAGCCTCCGCAGTTCTTGGGTTGCGATTTCCAGATGTTCACTACTGTCTGAGAGAAACTCTTTCACATCTTAGCTTTAAACTGGTGTCCCCGTATTCACTAACTATATCCCCTAATTTGAGATTCCCTCACTAGTGGAAATATCTTCTCAACATCTACCTTGTCAAGCTCCGTCAGAATCTTTGAGAACTGTCGATGTGACATTAGTTGCCTCAATTTCACTGCCTCTCTCAACAAATCCAACCTATCTCCCTCCAAACTGACGGCACTCCGTGCACTCAGATCTAACCCTCACTTTGTCATCAAGCCTGTTGATAAGGGTGGTGCTGTTGTAGTCTGGCGTACTGACCTCTACCTTGCAGAGGCTGAGCGCCAGCTCTCAGATACCTCCTCCTACCTTCCCCTGGACCATGATCCCACCATGGCACATCAGACCATCGTATCCACTGTTGTTACGGATCTCATTTCACCTGGTGATTCCCCCCCACTGCTTCCAAGCTAATAATCCCCCAACCCCGCACAGCTCGTTTCTACCTCCTGCCAAAAATCCACAAACAGGACTGTCCAGGCAGACCCAGTGTTTCAGCCTGCTCGTGCCCCACAGAACTCATCTCTTCTTACCTTGACTCGGTCTTCTCCACCCTGGTCCAATCCCTACCCTCATACATCCACGATTCATCTGACGCCTTGCGCCAGTTTCAAAACTTCCAGTTTATCGGCTCCAGCCACCACCTCTTTACCATGGATGTGCAATCCCTTTACACATCCATTCCCCACCAAGAGGGTCTTAGGGCTCTCCGCTTCTTCCTGGAGCAAAGACCTGAACCATCCCCACCCATCGCCACCCTCCTCCGCTTGGCCGAGCTTGTCCTCACCCATAACAACTCCTCTTTCAACTCCTCATTTTCTTCAGGTAAGAGGGGTTGCCGTGGGTGCCTGCATGGGCCCTAGTTATGCCTGTCTCTCTGTGGGGTCCGTGGAACATTCTTTGTTCCAGTCCTATTCCGGCCCCCACCCACAACTCTTTCTCCGATATGCCGATGATATCATCGGTGCTGCTTCCCTCTCTCATCTGGAATTGGAAAAGTTCATCGATTTCACCTCCAATTTCCACCCTGCCCTCACTTTCACCTGGTCTATCTCTGACTCCTCCTTTCCCTTCCTCGACATTTCTGTTTCCATTTCTGGGGATAGACTGGCCACTGATAGCCATTATAAACCCACTGACTCCCACAGACTATACATCCTCACACCCCACTTCCTGTAAAGACTCCATCCCATTCTCTCAGTTCCTCCTTCTGTGTTGCATATGTTCAGATGAGGCCAACTTCGACAAGGGAGCCTTCAAAATGTCAGGAAACGGTCAAAAACTCGTTCAGTTAGTTGCTTAAAGCAGCTAGTCACTGCCTGAACCATATGTGTTGTTAGAGAAGACCCTTGTTGACTTTTCTAAAATTTACACATTATTTTGTTATTTTCCAGTGCCCTGATTAAATTGTTCTTTAATTATAATTATTAGTATTATTTGGAACTTGTCAGGGGGTAAGTTGTAGTGAATATCCGCATGGGCAGAGTGAAAGTCACAAGTCTGTCCTGTTTACAAGGGAAACTTATGTAGCATTCTTCCCAGTTTCACATGCTTGCAGTAACTAAATAAGTCAAGTTCCGTTTTAATTGTATGGAACTTATTTAGGGATTTTCACTTGGTGCTTCCTTTCCATCTTGGTATAAAAATCCACACTGCATTTATTGTTTTTATCCTAAGCCTCAGTGGCCCTGGCCTGTTACTGTAATCATGTGGCTGATTAGTCTCTGTTAGGTATGTTGTAAGATATTGCATGCAGCTGTGTAGGTTGGGAAGCATAGATCCAGTCCATTTTAATAAAATTATATACAAAACTTATGTCAGCAGTGCTGAGGATTATCAGGAAAGCTGTGAAAGGACAACAGCTGTGTTGATACAAATTGTTGTTTATTTTTAGGAAACTTCTGCCCACTGTGTGACAAGTGCTACGATGATGATGATTATGAGAGCAAGATGATGCAGTGTGGGAAATGTGATCGATGGGTTCATGCAAAGTGTGAAAGCTTGTCAGGTATTTTAAAATGCAGGACATGTTTTGTATTTGCAACACATGATGCCATTAAGGAGATGTGATGTCTGGCTGGCTGGCTGGCTAGCCTGATTCACTTAGTTCAGGATTTGTTTATATAGACCTTCCTTTTAACTTAAAGTATAAATGCCTAATTTGTTAATGCACGTAATCTGTTAAATAACATCAGTCTCTTGAGTTCCTGTTTAGCTGTTTCGTATGTAACCCTAACCGGCTTAAGTTCTGACCCTACTATTTTTATTACAGCACTAACAAATCTTCCAAACAAAAATGCCATATTACTTGCCGTCTCATTGTTGCCCCAGTCTGCTGCTTTCTTCTCCTGAGGGTTTTGGTTTTTGCATTAATTTTCCTAACAGCTGCTTGCTACTATTTATTATAAAAAGTGCACTTTCAAAAGAAATTCATTTGTTTATAAATCAGAAGATGCGTAATTGTGTGAATTTATTCTTGGATATTGATAGCTGCCTTTTTAAATGCTTCTTCGATCTAAATTGCTCTATCCACAATGTTGTACTTTCTTTTGACCAGCTTGATTATTTTTGTTGAATTAGGTTTACAGAACCAAAATGGTAAGATAAGAATTCAGTGCGCATTCGCTATGATGTTAATGAATCCTGGACCAGACCTGAGTTGAAGGACCACCTCCTGCCCCTGTATAAAATTTCTTCTGTAAATATTTAATGGGTTTTCTCTCTCAAAAAAGAAGGTTTTGCTCCAAATTTTAATCAGAGTTCGGCAAGAGAAGCTACAATGATAAATAGACGGGGATAGTTTCATAAATGTTACTGTTTTGTTTTTTGGGGAGAACAAACAACAAAGAAAATTACAGCACAAGAACAGGCCCTTCGGCCTTCCACGCCTGCGCCGATCCAGATCGTCTATCTAAACCTGTTGCCTATTTTCCATCTATCAGTATCCCTCTGCTCCCTGCCCATTCATGTATCTGTCTCGATACATCTTAAATGATGCCATCATGCCTGCCTCTACCTCCTCCACTGGCAACGCGTTCCAGTCACCCACCACCCTCTGCTTGAAGAACTTTCCACGCATATCTCCCTTAAACTTTTCCCCCCCCTCACCTTGAAATTGTGAGCCCTAGTAAATGAGTCCCCCGCTCTGGGGGAAAAAGCTTCCTGCTATCCACCCTGTCTATACCTCTCATGATTTTGTAGACCTCAATCAGGTCCTCCCTCAACCTCTCCTCATAGCTAGTGCCCTCCATACCAGGCAACATCCTGGTGAACCTCTTCTCCAAAACATCCACATCCTTTTGATAGTGTGGCAACCAGAACTGTACGCAGTATTCCAAATGTGGTCGAACCAAAGTCCTGTACAGCTGTAACATGACTGCCAACTCTTGTACTCAATACCCTGTCCGATGAATGAAAGCATGCCGTATGCCGCCTTGACCACTCTATCGACCTGCGTTGCCACCTTTAGGATACAATGGACCTGAACACCCAGATCTTCGTGCATCAATTTTCCCCACGGCTTTTCCATTTACCACAGAGTTCGCTCTTGAATTGGATCTTCCAAAATGCATCACCTCGCCATTTGCCTGGATTTAACTCCATCTGCCATTTCTCCGCACAACTCTCCAATCTATCTATGTTCTGCTGCATTATTCCACAGTCCCCTTCACTGACTGCTACTCCACCAATCTTAGTGTCATGTGCAAACTTGTTAATCAGACCGTCTATACCTACCTCCACATCATTTATGTATATCACAAACAACAGTGGGCCCAACATGGATTCCTGTGGAACACCACTGGTCACAGTTCTCCATTTTGAGAAACTCTCTTCCACTACAACTCTGTCTCCTGTTGCCCAGCCAGTTCTCTATCCATCTAGCTAGTACACCCTGGACCCCATATGACTTCACTTTTTCCATCAGCCGACCATGGGGACCCTTATCAAATGCCTTACGGAAGTCCATGTATATGACATCCACAGCCCTTTCCTCATCTATCAACTTTGTCACTTCCTCAAAGAATTCTATCAAGTTGGTAAGGTAAGACATGACCTTCCCTGCACAAAACCATGCTGCCTATCACTAATAAGCCCATTTTCTTCCGAATGTAGATGAAAAAAATATCCCTCAGTATCTTCTCCAGCAGCTTCCCCACCACTGACGTCAGGTTTACCGGTCTGTAATTACCTGGATTATCCTTGCTACTCTTCTTAAACAAGGGGGCAACGTTAGCAATTCTCCAGTCCTCTGGGACCTCACCCGTGCTCAAGGATGCTACAAAGATATCTGTTAAGGCCCCATCTATTGCGCCTCTCGCTTCCCTCAGTAACCTGGGATAGATCCCATCTGGACCTGGGGACTTGTCCACCCTATTGCCTTTTAGACTACCCAACACTTCTCCCCTCATGCTGGCTTGACCCAGAGTAATCAAACATCTATCCCTAACCTCAACATCCGTCATGTCCCTCTCCTCAGTGAATACTGACGCAAAGTACTCGTTAAGAATATCACTCATTTTCTCTGACTCCTCGCACAACTTCTCTCCTTTGTCCTTGAGTGGGCCAACCCTTTCTCTAGTTACCCCCTCGCTCCTTACGTATGAATAAAAGGCTTTGGGATTTTCCTTAACCCTGTTTGCTAAAGATATTTCATGACTCCTTTTAGCCTGCTTAATTCCTCGTTTCAGATTGGTCCTACTTTCCTGATATTCTTCCAAAATTCAACTGTTTTCAGTCACCTAGACCTTACGTATGCTTCCTTTTTCCTCTTTGCTAGTCTCACAATTTCACCTGTCATCCGTGGTTCCCTAATCTTGCCCTTTCTATCCCTCATTTTCACAGGGACATGTCTGTGCTGTGCTCTAACCAACCTCTCTTTAAAAGCCTCCCACATATCAAATGTGGATTTACCCTCAAACAGCTGCTCCCAATCCACATTCCCCAGCTCCTGCTGAATTTTGCTATAGTTGGCCTTCCCCCACTTCAGCACTCTTCCTTTAGGACCATTCTCGTCTTTGTCCATCAGTATTCTAAAACTTGCGGAATTGTGATCGCTATTCCCAAAGTAATCCCCTACTGAAAATTCAACCACCTGGCTGGGCTCATTCCCCAACACCAGGTCCGGTATGGCCCCTTCCCGAGTTGGACTATTTACATACTGCTCTAGAAAACCCTCCTGGATGCTCCTTACAAATTCTGTTCCAGCTGAACCCCTAACACTAAGTGAATCCCAGTCAATGTTGGGAAAATTAAAATCTCCCATCACCACCACCCTGTTGCTCCGACATCTTTCCATAATCTGTCTACATATTTGTACCTCTATCTCACGCTCACTGTTGGGAGGCCTGTAGTACACCCCCAACTTTGTTACCGCACCCTTAATATTTCTGAGCTCTGCCCATATTGCCTTCTTGCTCAAGTCCTCCATAGTGCCCTCCTTCAGCACAGCTGTGATATTCTCTTTGACCAGTAATGTAACTCCTCTACCCCTTTTACATCCCTCTCTATCCCACCTGAAACATCTATAGATAACAAGCATGGGGCTGGATGAACACAGCAGGTCAAGCAGCATCATAGGAGCAGGAAAACTTGACGTTTCGGGCCTAGACCCTTCATCAGAAATGGGGGAGGGGAAGAGGGTTCTGAAATAAATAGGGAGAGTGGGGGGGGAAGCGGATAGAGGAGAGGACAGGTGGAGAGGAGGCAGACAAGTCAAACAGGCGGGGATGGAGCCAGTAAAAGTGAGTGTGGGTAGGGAGGAGATAGGTCAGTCCAGGGAGGACGGACAGGTCAAGGGGGCAAGATGATGTTAGTAGATAGGAGATGGGGGTGTGGCTTGAGGTGAGAGGGAAAACAGGTTAGGGAGGTGGAGATGAGCTGGGCTGGTTTTGGGATACGGTTGGGGGAGGGGAGATTTTGAAACTTGTGAAATCCACATTGATACCATTGGGCTGCAGGGTTCCCAGGCTGAATATGATTTGCTGTTCCTGCAGCCTTCGGGTGGCATCACTGTGGCATTGCAGGAGGCCCAGGATGGACATGTCATCCGAGGAATGGGAGGGGGAGTTGAAATGGTTCGCGACTGGGAGGTGCAGTTGTTTGTTGCGAACTGAGCGCAGGTGTTCTGCAAAGCGGTCCCCAAGCCTCCGCTTGGTTTCCCCGATGTAGAGGAAGCCACAACGGGTACAGTGGATGCAGTATACCACATTGGCAGATGTGCAGGTGAACATCTGCCTGATGTGGAAAGTCTTCTTGGGGCCTGGGATTGGGGTGTGGGGGCAGGTGTAGCACTTCCTGCGGTTGCAGGGAAAAGTGCCGGGTGTGGTGGGGCTGGAGGGGAGTGTGGAGCGGACAAGGGAGTCGCGGAGGGAGTGGTCCCTCCAGAAGGCAGATAAGGGTGGGGAGGGAAAAATGTCTTTGGTGGTGGGGTCTGATTGCAGATGGCGGAAGTGTCGGAGGATGATGCATTGGATCCGGAGGTTGGTGGAGTGGTATGTGAGGATGAGGGGGATTCTTTTTTGGTTATTATTGCAGGGACGGGGCGTGAGGGATGTGTTTCGGGAAATGCGGGAGACACGGTCGAGGGCGTTCTCGACCACTGTGGGGGGGGAAGTTGCGGTCCTTGAAGAATGAGGACATTTCCATCTATATCCTGGGATATTTAGTTGCCAATCTTGCCCTACCCTTGACCAAGTCTGAGTAATAGCAATAACATCATACTCCCAGGTACTAATCTAAGCCCTAAGTTCATCTGCCTTACCTACTACACTTCTCGCATTAAAACAAATGCACCTCAGATCACCTGTCCCTTTGCTGTCATCATCTGCTCTCTGCCTGTTCTTCCCGTTAGTCGCACTGACTTCATTATCTAGTTCCTTACAGGCTTTAGTTACTACCTCCTTACTGTCCACTAACCTCCTCATTTGGTTCCCATCCCCCTGCCACATTAGTTTAAAGCCTCCACAACAGCGTTAGCAAAAGCAGCCCGTAGGATATTGGTTCCCATCCTGTCCGATTTGTAATAGTCCCACCTCCCCCAGAACCGGTCCCAATGTCCCAAAAATCTGAACCCCTCCCTTCTGCACTATCTCTCAAGCCACTCATTTCTGCTGCCTATTCTTTCATTTCTACTCTGACTAGCATGCGGCACTGGTAGCAATCCTCAGATCGCTACCTCTGAGGTCCTACTTTTTAACTTGGCTCCTAACTCCCTAAATTCTGCTTGTAGGACCTCATCCCGTTTTTTTTTTTAACTATATCATTGGTGCCTATATGTACCGTGACAGCTGGCTGTTCATCCTCCCCCTTCAGAATGTCCTTCAGTCGATCTGAGACATCCCTGACCCATGCATCTGGGAGGCAACACACCTCCCCTCACCTTTACTGGCTCCATCCCCGCCTCTTCGACTTGTCTGCCTCCTCTCCACCTATCCTCTCCTCTCTCCATCCTCTATCCGCCTCCCCCTCTCTCCCTATTTATTTCAGAGCCCTCTTCCCCTCCCCCATTTCTGATGAAGGGTTTAGGCCCGAAACGTCAAGTTTTCCTGCTCCTATGATGCTGCTTGGCCTTCTGTGTTCAACCAGCCCCACACCTTGTTATCTCGGATTCTCCAGCATCTGCAGTACCTTTGATCTCTGATACCATTCGGGAGTCTCATTTTTGACCACAGAACCGCCTGTTTATTCCCCTTACAGTCGAATCCCCTATGATTATAGCCCTCCACTCTTTTTCCCGCCTTTCTGTAAAGCAGAGCCAGCCACGGTGCCATGAACCTGGCTACTGCTACCTTCCCCTGGTGAGCCATCTCCCCCAACAGTATCCTAAGCGGTATACCTGTTTTGGAGGGGGATGACTGCAGGGGACACCTGCACTGCCTTCCTGCTTTCTTTCTGCCATTTGGTCACCCATTCCCTTTCTTCCTCAGCAATCCTAATATGCGGCGTGACCAATTTGCTGAACGTGCTATCCACGACTTCCTCAGCATCGCAGATGCTCCAAAGTGAGTCCATCCGCAGCTCCTGAACCGTCGTGCAGTCTAACAAGAGCTGCACCTGGACACGCTACTTGCACGTGTAGGAGTCAGGGACATCGGTCGCATCCCTGAGCTCCCATATTGAGCAAGAGGAGCATACCACGGGTCTGGGATCTCCTGTCATTTTTATTCTTGAGCTTAACTTAGTCCTACTATAATATCAAATATTGGATAAATAAAATGAAAAAAATTTGTACCAAATCACTTTTTTTAAATCGTATGCTGGTAAGTAAAAGAAAAACACTTACAGTATCAACACACCAGAGTCGTCTTTTTTTGGTCAGAGGAAGCGTGCGGGTGGGAGACACTACACGTGTAGTGTCTCTGGTTTAGCCACTGCCCAAATATATCAGTTCACTCAACTTCCGAGAGCGCAATTCGACCACTGCTTCTCAGCTCTGCTGCTGAAATGAAGAACTTACCTTCCCGGCAGCCCCCTGGCCCTCGCTCTCTCTGCTCCCGCTGCTGCTGCAGCAAAAAATGAAGGCCGCTGATTGCATGAGACAAGTTTTTTTACTGGGAGACTCACCTCCGGCAGCCCCCTGGTCCTCGCTTTCTCTGCTCCCACTGCTGCTGCTGCAAAAAATGGAGGGTTGAGGTTGGGCATGCAGATTCTACATATTAGCCAATTTGACATTTCTCTCTGCCATTAATTTTTTAAGGCTAGCACTTGGCTTGCTGATCCCAGTAAGCCCATTCATCTTTGATTGTGAATGAAGAGATTTTAAATGTTGTCATGACCATGAGTTGGCTGACTGCTCATAGTTTGTTGCCTCAGAAATTAAATAGAACATAGAATAGTACAGCACAATACAGGCCCTTTGGCCCATGATGTTGTGCTGACCTATTATCCTACTTTAAGATCAAACTACCCTGCGCCCCCTACATTACACTACCATCCATGTGCCTATCCAAGAGTTGCTTAAAAGTCTCTAAAGTATCTGTTTCCACTACCACTGCCGGCAGTGCATTCCACACGCCCACCATTCTCTGTGTAAAGAACCTACCTCTGACATCTCTCCTATACCTTCCTCCAATCACCTTAAAATTATGCTCCCTTGTCATAGTCATTTCCGCTATCCATTCTATCTATTCCTCATCATCTTGTACACCTCTATCAAGTCACCTCTCATCCTCATTCGCTCCAATGAAAAAAGCCCTAGCTCCCTCAACCTTTCCTCATAAGACCTGCCCTCCAGTCCAGGCGGCATCCTGGTAAATCTCCACTGCACCCTCTCTAAAGCTTCCACGTTCCTCCTTATAATGAGGCGACCAGAACTGAGCACACTATTCCAAGTGTGGTCTAACCAGGTATGTGTAGAGGAACCAATTTATTGAGTTTACTGGTCAGTTTTGAGCAGATGCTGTGTTCATTCAACTTGCATTGTATGTGCCCCATGCCCTATGTCATTCGTTCCATTTTGCTCTACAGCATTATTATTTCAATGCGTAGACCAAAAGACCCTAAGAAGGAGGAAAAGGAGTAGGTCTGTTCTACTGATCAAGAATCTATCTGCCTCAGCCCTAAATGTATACAAGGACTCTTCCCCCACAGCTCTCTATGGCAAGGAGTTCTGAAAGACTCTCAACCTTCTGGGAGAATAAACTTGCCCTCTATTTCTGTAAGTGACTTTGTACTCCAGTTTACCCCTCTCCTCACCATCTAAGGCCCATTCCCATCGTAAAAGCCCCATTAGAAGATGCAGGGACTTGCCCTAGGTATGATTGTGCACATTGGTTTCCCTCCCGCTCAATTGTGATTCATTATGTAGAATCTGCTCTGTTCAGCCACCAAGGAGATTAGCGCTGTTTTGTCACATTTGCATAACTGCTTCAATAGTTTGCACCTGTTCTATCATACTGCTATGCCCATGTGTATATCACAAAGATATTTAGAAGCATTGAGTTCATTGCCTTGAAAAGTATGAGGAGGCTGTTGCATCAGGCACATAATATATCAGCTATCTAGTTATGACATGTTTTCTCTTTGTTTGTATCTTCTTACAGATGAGATGTATGAGATCTTGTCAAATCTTCCAGAAAGTGTGGCATACACGTGTATAAACTGTACAGAGCAGCATCCTGCAGAATGGCGGCTGGCATTGGGAAAGGAACTGCAAATCTCTTTAAAGCAAGTTCTGACTGCACTACTAAATTCTAGGACTACAAGCCACTTGTTACGCTATAGGCAGGTGAGTCTGAACTGCTGCTTCACTAATGTCAACAAAGCATTAAGAAGCAGATATTTAACATTGCTGGGGGTACAGGCCTTCATGAATTGGCTCCTATTTGTATTGTCAGACATGAATTTGTAGTTTTAAAACTGGTTTTATTTGGCTGAATTACTTATCTTGAGTAAACTGTGCTGATGTGGATAAAAGATCCTCTTTTAGTTACATAATATATGCTCTGCTTATGAGTTTAATAGGCTCCATTACATAGTTTTCCTATCGGGTATTGCATATTCAGCACTGTGTTTAATAGTTGAACTAAAGTGGAACTTTGAATAAACTCGGCTGTTGTAGAGTGAATGCTAAAATGTTTTCAAATGTGGTCTGATAGTGTCTTTATCCAATGCATTACGAAAAGAGAGTCTTTTATGATTCCAGCTGATGGTATTACTTGACAAGTCAGATCTCAGAATGAAATCTGACCTGATGGATTTTTTTTTCTATTTTGCTTAATCTGGTTGTTTGCTGAAATCTAGTTACTGCAGAGTTTCTTTTGCAACAGAAGTTCCTTACGCAAAAGACAAAAACCAAAGGAAAGGAACCAATCTATCTACAGTCGGGAAAATCTTTAAACACCCAACAGGATGAATTTTTATCCTATTCCCTAACACGGTCTTAAATAAATAAACATTTAATATATGAGGACTCTGCCCCCATGGTAAGGAGTTGCGAAAGACACTCAATCCTTTGAGAGAATAAACTTGCCCTCTCTTTCTGTCAGTGACTTTGTACTCAAGTTAGTCAACTCCAATGACACTTTTTGCAGTGATTCACATCCAAAGAAATTACACCTCTTGTATCAAAACTTGAAATTTGACTTAGCTGATTCTTCCCAGTTTCTGTCCTGTGAGCAATAACGTCTTCCTACATGAATATTCATGAAACTCTTAAGAACCTGCAGATTTTTAAGCAAACAACCCTGGTCTGGAAATTGCACAACCTTTTCTACGCAGGTAACTCATCTTCTTAACTGCTTCTTAAAAAACAAAATCCTTTCTCTGTGAGAGACTGTATTTGTTTCTGACCCCAGTCAGGTCTCCTCTGAACTGCCCTAAAAACTTTGTCTGTAGGGTTCTTTCCAAGCTTAAAGTCAATCCTCAATAATCTTGAATGAAGAATAAGTTAATAATTTTGAATGTTTACTACCTGTGTTGTAAACTGCTTCTGAATAAATAATTTTCCATTAATGTTCCAAGGGGTTTCCCTGCTCTGACAGATACTGGATAAGGTCCAAAAGGACTGTCTGGCCTGCCTTATATTTTGGGGCGAAACAGAAAGCTTCATTAAAGTAATTCCAACTCTTAAAATGATTCTTAATGTATATGACATTCATGCTTTTCATCACAGAGTTTAACTTGTGTTTGTCATAACATTCTCTATGCAAAACACCCGTAATAGAATGATAGAGGTGCTGTTTTGTACAAAAGGTTAAACTGAAGGCTTACGTGCCTTTTCAAACTGATATAAATATTTGAGTGGGAATATTTGAATATTCAGTAAGACTAAGTAGAAGGTTCCTGACCAATAATCATTTCTTCATTAACTGGTCATCTATCTCATTGCTGTTCATGAGATCATGCTTTGAGTATCTGCTATATCAGTGGTAATGCAAGTCAAAAATGATTTTTAGGGGTCAGAATTTTTCTTGGAGAGAATTTTGGTTTTTTCGGGGCTACTTTTTCATCTCCTTAACTTAGTATTAGTAATGTCCTGTTAGACAAATGCAGGTGGCCTTGTTATTGACATTTGGAGCAGCTGGACAGTCAGCAGAATTTCATCATTTCAACTAAATCCTCAATAACCATCAACATACCGTTAAACTTAAAACTCAATGCAAGGAATTCCTAGACATCACAGTATTTAATTAGTACAACAGAACTGGGAAAAGTTAATAAAGTTTTTTTTCAAAGAAACAGACGTGTTTTTACACGTGAAAATTACCACCCCCAATGCACCTTCTGCAACTGGGAGGTCACAGCTAATGCATTTCCATTGCACGTGCACAAAGCTGAAATATATTAACCAGACAGTGACAACCTGATTTAGTGCATCTCTGATCTCAATCTCAGATTTAAATTTAACAATTGACAGTGTTCAGTAAATTCCGCTATATTTTTTCCCAAGTATATTAGTCCCTGAACCTACGCAAAATTAGAGATTTCACGTTAATTTGCAAGGAATTAATTACCCCAGGGATTTAAAGCTGTCTTGAATGCCAGTTGTTTGATTATTCCTTTGTTAACAGGTTTAAAACTGTTCTCTCCTTTGTAGCACCCCTCCTACTCATGCAACTAGCCTCTGTCCACACCTCTCTTGCAGCCTCCTTCCCCTCCATTTCCTCCTTCACACCTGTTCCAGCCTCTGCGCCCTGGTTTGATCGCAGTAAGCACAGAGGAGAACCAGACTGTAATTGAGGGGAAGCTCTCATTATTTCCTTGTGTTGTGTTTATGGGGCCAACTTTTCTGACCTGTTACCCCTATGGGTGGATTATCCCTAACAATGTGGGGGGGTGTTTGGGGCAAAGTCACCTGTCACTAGATTTCCTGAGGACATGATTGACAGGTTTGTTCTTGTTGCCATTTAATATTTAACTTTCTGCCCTCAAGGGAATTACTTTGACTCCAGGACATTTGCTTCAGATGTTACTAGTAGAGTTGGTGGCTGTAATGGTGTGTAGGTTGCAGTAATTGCATGTAAATGCACTGTCTGCAATGAGTAGCTAGACAGCAGCAGTCAAAGTTACAATTTTGGAAAAGGATTTATTAATTTAGTTCCTTGATCTTTTTCTGCATTCATTGAGATAATGGTTGATCTGTGACTTAGCACCACATACCTATTTTCATTAGAATTTACTAGTATTTGATATGGATTATGAAATACAGCTTAGAGCTGATCTCATTGAGCCAGGGGTTCACTTATTAATGTGAATGACTCCTTATATCACCTGAATTGATTAGCATGGATTTGATGTTTTCGTAAACTTGGATGAGGTAAGTAGGTGGTGTGAGAAGTGATGCAGCTGAATCTTCCTTTCTCCTTGTCAGGCAGCCAAGCCGCCTGATTTAGACCCAGAGACTGAGGAAGCTGTCTCAGTCCGCAGCTCGCCAGAAGGTCCTGATCCTCCAGTTCTTATAGAAGTAAACCAACAAGATGAACAACCTCTTGATCTAGAAGGGGTAAAGAGGAAGATGGAACAGGAGAGATATCACTCAGTGGTAAGGCTGCCATTTATTTTGTCCTCCTAGATTTGTGAGAAAAGTGTTTTGATTAACCTGTAGCCCGCAAGGAAAAATCTCAGGCAATCTGCAAGTTCAGCATCATGAAATCTGCAGCATGAGTCACTCTCCTCTCTGTATGTAATTAAAGTGTTCTATCTGTTGGCAAATGCTGATTATCCACTATTGTGTGTTCAGCTGGAGTTCAGCGATGACATTGTGAAGATCATTCAAACAGCAATGAATTGCGATGGCGGGCAACCTGAAAACAAAAAGGCCAATAGCATGGTCAAAGCATTCTTTATACGAGTAAGTTGCTTTATCTGCAGTTTGCAATATCTCCTGCTTTGATCTCAAGAGTAGGTTAATTTTGCAGTGTTTAAAATTGTAAGCGTACTGTGAAAATCCTGTCTCCTGGCCATCAGCTACACCTATTGAAGACTAATTACAGCAATCACATTGTTTTTTCTGTTGCTGAGCAATTGGATATTTCATCTTGACCTTAACTTTCTTGGCTGCAGTAGTTCAGTTTTTTTTCTCAAAATCATTAAGATTCTAATTGTCCTTCAAAATTTTCATTTTAAGTTTTGAAATTGAAATGTTTGTTTATGATCTAGTTTTCTTGGTTTCTGGGAGCAGGCTGTTTGCGTTCTTAGTTTGATTGCATGATGTGGTAGAGTCTGAAGATCACAGGAGGGAGAAAACTGGAATGGAGTAACAGGACGATAATGTGTTTTCCAATAATTCTGACAATTTGCCATTGTTTGATTACTGTCTTAAGTACTTTGATTTCTTCTATAGCAAATGGAGCGATTCTTCCCATGGTTTCGTGTGAAGGAATCCAAATTCTGGGAGCCCAACAAGGTTACCCCAAAGTGAGTAATCTAAAAAATATTGAATTGGTTTTACATAGAGATTTGAAACTACAAATATAACTCAGAAAGAAACTTTAGAAATTTTCATTGTGTAATTAAGAGACTGAACGTGAGAACTGGACATTTAGAATCTCGGTCGGAAATGTTGAAAGAGATTGGATTCTCACTGAAGGCAAGAATACAGACCTGAAGAAAACCGGATATATAAATCAGCTTTGGAAACATGGGAATGTAAACTGAACAGAATATTCATTGGTCAACATCTTGGATCGAAACAAATGCAGCGTGTGTTGAAAGGCTAAAGTAATGTAGATAAAACGAGAGGAGCCCCATGTGTTGTGTAAAATCTAGCATATGCTGGTTCATCTGAAAGGCCTGTTTCTGTGCAGTATAATTCATGAAATTACTGGTACTTGGGTGACATATATGAATTCTATATTTGTGGTAGAGACTAGAAGGCAATTGAAGAATGGCTGGGGAAGGAATGCATGCCTGCATCTTAATATGGGACAGAGTTAAAAAAAATTGCTATCGTAATTTTGAGAACTGACCTGAATCCTCAGTCAGGTTCAGGAGCTTAAATGGAGATTGGAATTCCATTGGACAGGAATGCATTTTTGAATCCCAACATGGCACAGAAATGGAGATTAGCATCTCAGTTGGACATGGGCGATTTAAATTTGAATTGAGGTCATGAATGAAGATTTGAGTCGAACTCCGACATTGGCTGGAATTGAAGTTGCGATAAAGCTTCAAACACTTTCACTATCATATTGAAAAGCATAGTTAATTACCTTCTCACAGTTTTAGGGGAGTGACATTTCCTGCTGTTTCTCTGAATTTGCTGGATTTTCTTCATTCCCTGTTTAATGTTTGGCAATGTTTCTTTAAAAAACTTCATTTTTAAAGTAGATATAAGTAATATATCATTTGCCTTTGGCTATCCCTCCATTTTGACAATTTGGCTCCTTTTTTTTTTTAAAAGTGTAGCAATTGATATCAGGTTGCTGCTTCACTGTCATATGTTTCTGCCCTGATGGAGTTCCCGATTTTTGGCTGGATCCTCTGATCCCCAGTTGCTACAGAAATGTGAAGCACACCTGAAATTGGGATCCTCCGTAGTGCTGGATTGTTAGGCGATGGCGGGAAGAGGAGTTATACTGTCATTTTATGATACTAGATGCTGCATTGTGTTAAGTATTCATTCACTAGCTGTTGAAAAGCTTTGGAACATTTAAGCAGCTTTTGTTATGTTAGTGAATGAGGTTGTGGAAGTGAGCAGGATGGGAGAGGGAACAGGAAAGTGGGAACGGTGTGAGAGGTAATGGAGGAGTGGGCAGGTTGGGTAAGGTGAAGTTTGAATTCAATAAAAAAAAATTCTAGAATTAAGAATCTTTTGATGTCCGTGAAACCATTATTGATTGTCGGAAAAATCCATCTGGTTCACTGATGTCCTTCAGGGAAGGAAATCTGGTCTGGCCTTCATGTGTCTCCAGATCCACAATAATGTGGTTAACTCTCTCTTGTCCTGTGAAATGGCCTAGTAAGCCATTCAGTTGTAGCAATCGCTAAAAAGTCTCAAAGAAATGAAACCGGATGGATCACCTGGCATCAACCTAAGCACAGAAACAGCCATGTTGACACTGCAGTGTCCTCCCTTACGAACATCCAGTGGCTAATGCCAAAATTGGGAGAGCTGTCTCCGACTGGTTCAGCAACAGCCTGACATAGTCGTACTCATGGAATCATACCTTACAGACAATATCTCAGCCACCACCATTGCCACCCATGGATATGCCCTGTCCTACCAGCAGGACAGATGCAGCAGAGGTGGCGGTGCAGTGGTATACAGTCAGGTGGGAGTTGCCCTGGTAGTCCTCAACTTTGACTCTGGACCTCCATGAAGTCTCGCAGCTTCAGGTCAAAGATGGACAAAGAAACCTCCTGCTGATTAGCACACTAGATTTCACGGTTAGCAGAAGCTTAACTTCCTTCCCTCAAGGTAGCTTTAAATAATGCACAGCCACATCAGTTGCATGGACAAAACTCTGTTCCGTGTCATTAACCTTAAATTCTGGTTCTTTCAATTGCCCACAGAATCTTAGCTTATCTTCTTCAGTATCTCTCGCAAAATCTGAACACTGAACGTTTTCTAAGAGGAGCTGTGAATCACTTTGTCAATCAAATGATATTATTTAGACAAAACTCAAAATACTTTTTTTGAATTGAATTACTTTTCCCCCTAACTCGGATGCTTGAATCGGGAAGTGGGAACGTGAACTAGACCTTTGTGTGAGGGTATGTCATTTTCAATTCTGTGGTCCTGCACAAGAAGAAATCAATATTATTTTCAGAGCATTTGCCACAGCATCTTCTGTCAATTCCATATCTTTCTTTGGTCATGTTCTGTCTCTCAAGTCTGCTTTGGTTACTTCCTAACTGAATAACCCTTCAACTGCCATTTGTGTAAAAAATAAAAAATACTGTACTGATTTTACGGAGGAAAATTGAATCCTGCAAACCATCATGATCTTGAGTCATGGTCTCTGCTGAGTTAGCTAATCTCAAAAGGAAGAGCATTAGGGTCTCTGGTCTACTGTGTTGGAGAGTGTGTAATTACACAGACTTTCTATTCCTGCTTGAAGTGGTTGTGTGCAAACATCTGGAAAGGATAGTACAGGGCTTGGTTGTTATCCCTGAACAAACTGTTGAGACTGACTTTAGAGTTGTGCATAAATACTGGACATTGAAATGATGTGCTGGAGGGTTGTTGGTGTTAGTTGAACTATAGCACAGAGCAAATCCACACCTTGGGTACATTGAAGTGAAAGGAAAATGAGGAAATGGAATAAGCCCTGTACAAATTGTGGTATCTTAGTTTCTGCCAAACTTAAGTTCGCAACTCTGAGATTTTGTGTTGTTTTCCAACTTGAAAATGATTACCTGCCACTTGCACTGGCTTGTGGCTTGCTGCCCAACTTTCTCAGATAAGCAGACTGATCCAACCAGGCAGTCTCGCAGACTGAAGGATTTACTTTGTCTGATCAGCGTTCAGTGAAGCACATTTGCTTAAAATGCTTACTGTCAGTATCTTGCTGTTTCAGTAGTGGAATGCTACCAAACGCTGTGTTGCCACCATCATCAGATCACAACTATGCTCAGTGGCAAGAACGGGAGGAGAGCACTCGCACTGAACAGCCTGCACTTACCAAGAAGATCATACCCGCACCACAACCAAAAGGACCTGGAGATCCTGATTCACCGGTGCCTCTGCCCCCACCACCCCTTGCAGTTGCAGCAGGTATGATTAAAATATTAAACATTACAACTGTGCTGTTTTATTTTTGTGTCTTTAGGCGAAAAGGGATTCAAGAAAAATAGAACAGATGGGTAAATGGAGTTAAAGTACAGATTCACTGCGTTCTTACTAAACAAGTACAAGAGGCTGAATGGTCTAAATGCATCCCATTCCAATTACCTGTGTACTGCAGTGGCTGGGGTAAGAGAGATGTGGGATACAGCTTCAGTGCTCAGGTGGTGGCGTTTGGGGTGGGGTTTGTTGTTCAGGAATCTTTGGTTCTGGACATAGTTACCACCTCAGGCATTTTGTATCAGCATCAGATATTTCCAAGTCAGAATGCCAAATACAACAGATGCTGGAAATCTGAAACAGAAAAGAAAATTCTGAACAGATTCAATGCATCAGTATTTGTGTAGAGAAGGAAAGTGAGTATCCATTTGTAGACCTTCTTTCAGAGCTGAAAGATACTATTTTAAAATGGACCTAAGCACACGCGGGCAAAGTAATCGATATGTAAAGTGAAGAATAGGGCCTAGTAAATAGCAACAGTAGTAATTGCAGGAGTGAAAGGTGTAACAGATCCAATAAATAAAAGGTGAACAAGGTGTGTGTGAATAGCTAGAGGGAGATAACTAAATGAGGGTTAAGCATGTAGAATGGGAATTGTGAAACACGAACAAAAGTAAAGTGGAGCAGAGTAGCCCGTTGGAATAAGAAGTTGAAGGATAAAGCAAATCCCTTTTTTTGGTGGAGTTTCCACTTACTAAGCAGCAACCTGCTCTTTACTCCATTCTTCCCCCATCCCTAGACTAATACACTTGGTCTAGCATGGCATCACTTGTTGCTATACAGAAGGTGTAATTGTTGCTAAAATTTAAAAAAATACAAAGTACTTCCAAATGCTCAGTGAAAAGATGCAGTATGGTTCCTCAGATGTTTCATTGAAATAATCGGAACAAAGACAGAAATCAGAATGATATTACAGGAGGAGAATTGAAGTAGCAGGTGACAACTCGGACTTTATTTGAGGATAATAATTCAAGAGTATGCTGCTGATGCATATCACAAAATTATGGATAACATGCCAGTGATTTGGGGATATGAGCATCTAAGTTGTGCACTTCCCTTTTGTGAGCATCGTATCAATGCATTGTTCCCCAGAGTCCCAGAATCCAGGCGCAAGTTAAATGATTTGCAGGAATGGCCAGAAATGAAGGGCAGAGGCATGACTTTCAGTAACCATCACTCGCATGCCCATGTCCATCTGTTCAAGCAAAGGCACTGTGTCATTGATGGAAGCCTTCCGTTCATTGGCAACCTAAGCACCTCTATTGGAAGTGGTATACGAAGATTGGCCATGGACCTTTCTGCTGAAAATTTAGTACCAGTGATGGCAGAGAGGTGAAAGAAGAAAAGAGGATGGATCAGGAACACAGTCATTCTGTTTATTTAAATGGAGTTCCTTCTCCTACCTTGTCCCCTCCAGTAGCGCAAGATTTTGGCCTGTAAGAATACGTGCTGGACTATTTGCAGTACATTCTAGTCATCTAGAGGCGTAATGTGGTATTGTATTTTATTTTAGTTGAAACTGTAAATGGAGATAAAAGTAGAAATAGCTGGAAATACTGATCAGGACTGACAGCATCTGTGGAGAGAGAAATGAGAATTAAGATTTCAGTGTGATAAATTTATATCAAAAATCTCCATTCACAATTTTTGATTCGACAACTGCTGCCTGGTCCTTGGTAAAGTCTCACTTTTAAGCACAAATCAGAAATCTTGCAATAGTGCCAAAATTTATTGTCTGTGTATTCAAATGGGCATTAGTTTGTGGGAATAGTCTCTATAATTTCCTACCACACACTTGCAGTACATGAGCCGCCGTTATGAAAGCATATATTTGTAAATTTCATCCTAGTATCTTTGGCGTATTCGCTGAAGCAGTGTTAAAACAACAACCACTATGATCAGTAAAATTAAAATTAACATGTTATAATCTAGCCTTTGTTTTCTGGTCAAGCTGTTACAAACATTCATCCACTTGGTTGTGCACTTGTACTGATGTAGCATCACTGGTCATAACATTAGCAGATTGTTGATTTATGCAACAAAATCACCTGAGTTGACTTCTAAGATTGTACTGTAATGTGCAAAGTTATGTCATTTGTCACCTGTAGGACAGTATTCTACAACAACCACAGTCTCTGGTCGAGGCAGACATATAGCTGGCACAGGTGCTGGAGGAAGTAGTTATGAAGCTGGAAAGAACTTTCATTAGTGTTTGCATCCATAGGTGGTTTGGACAGTGTTTGTGCATCTGGGACAGAGATATTATATAATTGCTAGTCAGTGTTTGTGAATAATGTGTGAAACTTGACTGAAATTGTACATCTTCTAAGCATCCGGGCCAGGGGATAACATTTTAATTTTGAACCTCGCAGCTTTAGATCTCAATCCCATCATAGTGAAACGTTCAAATTAAATCCAAAATAACTACCTTCCAGTTATGTTTTTCTTTTTTCCTCCACTCCTAATAGAAATATACAAAGTTGCATTGCTTCCCATGTAAGCTATAGAAAAGTAATAGGAATTTCTTTCCCTTTTCTCTGTGCCCCACAAGCACATACAAATGTTCCATTTTTGTTTGTAGCTTTGACTATTTCAGGTTTGTATGTGAATTTTTGTAGTTATTAACCTAAGATTTGAAGGTGCATTCATTGTATGTGGTGTATGACAATTGTTCCAACAAGCTAAATGGCAGTATGACACAATCTTAACAACACAGTTCACTCATCATGCCTGTCCTAGCTGTTTGTGAAACCCATGCAATGCGTCCCACCTGCTGTGCAATTCCCTGTGGTCCTGAAATGGTATATCATGAATAGGATTAAAAGTTATTATTGAAACTGTTTTCAGCTGAGATGCATTTTTTTTAAAAAAAGTCTTCTCATCTCCTATTTTTTGGGGGATTTTGCTTATCCTTTTTTCATTCAAACAAATAGCTTCTGAACTGATCTTTATATTCTTCTTAAAGTATACTGTCGAAGTACTGAATGCAGTTCTCCGGCTGGTGCTGAACCAGTATTTTATCATTGTCCAAGCTAACTGTCCATATTGTTTGTTCCATGAGCCCACACAAATAGAAATAGCCCTGAACCCATACTTGTCTAGGACCACTGTGTGTTTTGTGGCTCCACTCTAAACTAGATTCACCTTTGATCCCAAGAGGATCAGTACAAATACATTGACTGCCTGTTCTCTCAGTAACATGTTTTTAGCAATACCCTGTAGAAGACCATAATAAATGGGAGATGACCTAGGCTATTTGGCCCATCGAGTTTGCTCTGTTATTTGGTGAGATCATGGCTGATTTAACAATACTCAATTCCACTTTATTGCCTTTCCCTCATAACCCTTGATTCCCTTAATGATGAAAAATCTATCTACCTCAGCCTTGAACATAGTACTCTCACAGCTTCTGGTCAAGAACGCCACAGATTCACCACCCTCTCAGAGAAGAAACTCCTCTTCATCTCTGTCTTTATTGGACAACCCTTTACAGTAAAATTATGCCCTCCGGTCCTGGCCTTGTCCTCCAGGGAAACGATCATTCCACATCTCTCCTGTCAAATCCCCAAGAATTTTCTATATTTCAGTAAGGTCATCTTTTCATTTTTCTAAACTCCCCTGGGTGTAGGCCAAACCTACTCAATCTGTCCTTGTAAGAAAATTCCTCCATACCAGTGATAAACCCACTGAACCTTATGTACATTGTCTCCAGTATAGCCATGTCTGTTCTTCGATAAGAGTGGTAAAATTGTTTGCAATATTTTAGGTGTGGTCTGATTAGTGCCTTATGTGGTTTTAGCAAGGCTACTTTATTTTTGTTCGCCAATTCCTTTGAAATAAAGGCCAGCATTCCATTTGCTTTCTTTATTACCTGCTGAGCTTGTATGTTGGCTTTCTGCTGCCTTTTTCCTCCGTTCTTCTTGCCAAGGTTCATGACCTCACATTTTTCCACATTATACTCCATTTGCCCAGTTTTTGTTCACTCGCTCAACCTGTCTGGATCAGCTGCACCGTTTGCCCAGCTGCCTATTTTGTCATTCGCAGACTTGGCAATAGTAAATTCACTTCTCTCATCCAAGTCATTAAGATATATTGTAAATAGTTGGTCCCAGCACTGATCTCTTTGGCACTGCATTATTTACAGTTTGCCATTCTGAAAAAGCCCCCTTTCTCTGAATTCTCTGTCTTCTATTGGTTAGCTAATGTATTCATGTAATATCCACGCAGATATACTCCACCCAACACTATAAATGCTTATCTTAAGTAGTTGCACATGTAGTACCTTATCAAACATGTTCTGGAAATACAATTATATTGCATTTGCAGGTTCCCTTTCATCTATCACACATGTTACCATTTCAAAAAGTTCTAGTCAGTTTATCAGGCAGGCTTCCCCCTTCATGAAGCTGCGCTGACCCTGCATTTCGAAATGCTTTGCTAACACCCTTTATCAGAGATGCTAACATTTTTCTCACTAACAGATGTTAAGGTAACTGGCCAATAGTGAGCTACCTGTTTATTATCTCCTTTTCCTTCTTGAATAAGGGTGTTATGTTGATAGTTTTCCAATCCTCCAGGACTTGTACAGAATCGAAGGATCCTTGCACATTACTACCAGTGCATCTGCTGTGTGTCTAGCTACTTCCTTTTAATATCCCAAGATGTGTCCCATCAGGCCCAGAAGACATGTCAGCTTTTAGCCCTATTAGTTTCCCTAAAACATTTTCCATCCTGATAGCGATTGTATTTATTTCCTGTCCTCCTTTTACTTCTTCTTTGCATTGTATTTTAGAATGTTGTTCGTGTTTTCTACTGTGAAGACTGAGGCAAAGTCCTCTACCATTTCCTGGTTTCCCCATCATTATGTTCCCAGCCTCAATCTCGAAGGGCCCTGTGCTCACTTTGCTTTTTCTCTTCCTTTTGATATATTTAAGGAAACTCTTATCAATTGTTTTGATATTACTTGAAGTTTATCCATGAGTTTTATTTTCTACCATTTTTAGAAAACTTTCCCAGTTCACTGTTTTACCACTAGTATTTGCAGCATTGTATGTTTTGCCTTTGATTTGGTGCTATCCTTAACTCTTGCTGACTAAGCATAGTTGGTTTATCCCCTTTCCAGAATCATCCTTTCTCACTTGAAAATGTCTTTGTTGTGAGTTATGAACTACTTTCTTCAATGTCTGCCATTGTACCTCAACTGCCTTTGCTGCTAAACTCCTTTCCAAGCCCGCTTCAGCCAAGTCCACCAGTATACCTCTGAAATTGCTCTTATTTAAGTTTACCCATGATTGTTTCTGACCCAGATTTCTCATACTCAAACCGAATACTAAATTCTACCATGTTATAGTCACTGTTTCCTAGGGGATCTTTTACTTTGCTGATCATTTATTAAATCTGCCTCATTATCAGATCTACAATAGCCTGACCCATGGCTGAATTCACAAGTTATTTTTCTCAGAAACAGACCAGACTGCGCCCTTTGAATTCTTCATGGCTACCTCCGACAATTTGGCTTCCCCAATCTGCATTAAGATTGGAGTCACCCGTCTTTAATGTGCTGCCTTTTTACATGTCCTAATTAATTCCCTGTCCTAACATATAGCTACTGCTGGGGGGCCGATAGACTATTACTACCTGTGCCATCTTCCCTTGTTTCTTACCTGCATCGTATATATTCTGTATCTTCGGATTAAAATTTATTTCTTGCTGTCATACCTCTTCCATCCCAAATTAACAAAACTACCCCATCACCTATTCCTTTCCTACCTGTTCTTTTGCAAACTCATTTCTGACTAATTACTGTCAGGCTAATTCAATATTTTGTTCTGTTCAATTAGGACAGTTCAGTACCTCATGTAAAATCAACAGTGTCAGCCAGGATCAGTAATTATTATTCATCAGCAGTAGTATTAATATAAATAATGGAGTAATGTCAATTTGTCTTCTTTGTAAGGCTCTGACAGAAGCCGAGAGGACAGTCCTGATATCGACCCCCCTCCTGATGTGGAAGACAACAGGCAGTGTGTGCTTTGCCTGAAATATGGAGATGACAACAGAAACGTGAGTATCTGTTTGTCATTTATCTCCAAGCCAGTCACCAAAGCGTACTGGTTGCAAATCTCAAATGTTTTGCTGTTTGTTTTTGTATGTGTGATGAAAAGTAGGAGTATTCTTTGAAACAAGGCTGAAGACCTTGTAACTGGATTGATTTACATGATTTTGGGTTGCCTGTCTTTGTTTTGGGAAGTCAGCTTAAATGGCACGTTTTAAATGTCAGATCGTATTATTTGCAGGTATTACTGGGATGGGCTCTAAATTGTTTCAGCTATCATTCAATTCAAGACCAAGAATTGTTCATATAAGTTCTTAATTCAAAATATTGTTTAGTTGAGATTGTGAATTAAAACTGTTAAGCATATTTGTAGCATTGTACAGTTCTAAAGCAGTTGATTCAATTGTTGCGCCTTGTCGTTGAACCCGGAAATCATCCAGCCTTTTTTATGCCACATAAGGACCAGGTAATGACCAACACAATCAAGTCCCTACCATTAATATCTTAAGGTTTACATTCAACAAAAGCTAGCTGGCAACAAGGTGGAGACTGTGTACTTTGGAGCATATGACTCTCAACCTGAACCACTATAACTAGACCATCTACAGGGCTTAGGTCAGGAGTGTGATGGAGTATATGATGCTCACATGAATTAATGAATACACAAGAAAACTCAGGTTCACTGCCTTCCCAGGCACAGCACAGAGTCAGGCTGGCATCCCTGAAATGAGATTTAATGTCTGTGCTCTCTAATACTGGCAGAAACTGGTGGTTTTGTATGAAATAAAAGCAACTTACTGTCATAACACTTCTTCCCTTTGACTTTCCACCTCAAGGTTGTCTTCCTCTCTGAGTTAGATATATGTTTCTGTACTCCAACTGGCATTGGATCAGAGTCTTTTTTAACATCCCAGTAGGGTCATGGTGTTGTAGAGTTACTACATTCTCGAGTTAGCTAGAAGTAGCAAATAAATGTGATCTTGCCAAAGTTACACAAGTCTTGAGAACTAGCAAAGTACAGTAAAATAGAAGATATTCAGTTTCCATCTCTAATGTAGTTAAGCCAGTAAATGCAGCTTATATTTGCAAAACTATTATTTCTTTTCTGAATTCTGCGCATTGCCCAGACTAAAGAATTCTGCATTAAAAAATTTCAGTTTATTTTCAGACTCTCAGCTAGTTGAGGTTAACAACAGTTGTCTTTCATTTTAGCTGTCCACAAATATTCAGTGTACTCTGTAGCTGTTAACAGTAGGTCATTTAAAGTAGACTTCATAATAGTGTCAAAGAATCTGTCTTAAAACCCAGGTATTGATAGAATTATTGGCTCTTTTAGGATGCTGGACGTCTTCTGTACATTGGTCAGAATGAGTGGACACACATAAACTGTGCCTTGTGGTCAGCGGAGGTCTTTGAAGATGATGATGGCTCTTTGAAGAATGTGCACATGGCTGTAATAAGAGGCAAGCAACTGGTGAGTTTTAGTGGAGTTCCCAAGGAATGTCCTAAAATAAGCAAGAGTGTAATAGACAAAAAGAGGTTTTTATATTTCTTCAGTTCTGGAGTTGGAGGTATCTGTTTTGATTCTAGAATGAAATACAAAGGGTATAAAAATAATCACTCGACCTGACCTGAAGCATAAGTGGTAGTGATCTGAGGGTGGAGCTTATTCCATTGGCGAGAATATTTTCCGTGTTCTCAACCCTTATAATATCTTCCATTATGTTTGTTTTAAAAAATGTACATTACTATTATTCTTTCAGTAGCTTTCCACATCTGTTATCTATGTATTCTGATGTTGATATCATTGTGATATAATGATCTCTATTATGGGGAATATGAAAGGAAGCAATGAAAGCAAAACAGAAATGTGAAGAAACTTCACTTCCAAAACTTCCGACACTTCCGCCATCCGAGGATGATGCGTTGGATTCGGAGGTTGGTGGGGTGGTACGTGAGGATGAGGGGGATTCTGTTTTGGTTGTATGTAATGACACTTCCGCCATTTGCAATCTGACCCCACAACCAAGGACATTTTTCCCTCCCCATCTTTTACCTGCTTTCCAGAGGGACCACTGTCTCCGTGACTCCCTTGTCCGCTCCACACTCGCCTCCAGCCCCACCACACCCGACACTTTTCCCTGCATCCGGAGTAAGTGCTACACCTGCCCCTACACCTGCCCCCTCACCCCTCATCCCAGGCCCTAAGAAGACCTTCCACATTAAACAGATGTTCACCTGCACATCTGCTAATGTGGTATACTGTATCCGCTGTTCCCGTTGTGGCCTCCTCTACATCGGGGAAACCAAGCGGAGACTTGGGGACCGCTTTGCGGAACACCCACACTCGGTTTGCAACAAACGACTGCATCTCCCAGTTGCGAACCATTTCAACCCCCCTCCCGCCCCTTGGACGACATGTCCATCCTGGGCCTCCTGCATTGCTACATTGATGCCACCCGAAAGCTGCAGGAACAGCATCTCATATTTCGCTTGGGAACCCTGCAGCCCAAGGATTTCAACGTGGACTTCACAAGCTTCAGAATCTCCCCTCCCCCTACTGCCTCCCAAAACCAGCCCAGCTCGTCCCTGCCTCCCTAACCTTTCCTCCCACCTCAAGCCCCACCCCCATCTCCTACTCACTAACGTCATCCCACCTCCTTGACCTGTCCATCCTCCCTGGACTGACCTATCCCCTCCCGAGCTCCCCACCTACATTCACCTTTACTGGGTCCAACCCCGCCTCTTTGACCTGTCTCCTCTCCACCTACCTTCTCCTTTATCCATCTTCTATTCGCCTCCCCCTTTCTCCCTATGTATTTCAGAATCCCCTTCCCCTCCCCCATTTCTGAAGAAGGGTCTTTACCCGAAGCGTCAGCTTTCCTGCTCCTCTGATGCTGCTTGGCCTGCTGTGGTCATCCAGCTGTACACCTTGTTATCTCAGATTATCCAGCATCGGCAGTTCCTACCATCTCTATGAATTAAGTAGATGTTTTGGGATTGACGTGATGAGGGGTTTCTATTAAATCAAATGCTTTGAATGTCAATACACTGGAATGATGCATAAGTTTGCGGATACCACATTTTTTTTGTTGGAGGGGGCTGCTGGGGGGGATTTCAAGTTAAAGTAAGAGCGTAGAAGTATGTAGACAGGTAAATAGAATGGGGAGATGAATGAGAGTGCAGAGACCCAAAAGAAGCATTACACTCTGGTGTTTTCGATTGTTCTTTTACCCAGAGTGGATGCACAAAGGAAAACTAGTGAGGCAGTTATGTTGATGTTTAAAGGTGGGCAATACAATTTAAAAACACTGTCAGCATAGTTCTAGATTTACCCTTTTAAAAGCTGACCTGCTTTTAGATTTCTGTATTGGTTAATCACAACTAAGGAAAGGATATTAATCACCAAAGAAAGGACCCATCGAATATTTCTGAAATGCAGGACTGGAAAGTTACAGTTTAGCAAAAGGTTGCTTTGTTTCACTGGAATGCAAGTGGTTACAGGGAATCTAATTGTGGTGTTCAAAAGTACAAAAGAGTAAGTAATGAAAGATTAGATCCATTAGATCAATAGCAAGATGAAATAGATCCAGGATTATCACTAAAATATCAGTAACAAAGTACATTTAATGTAATTGCTGAATTAAAAGAAAGGTTCAGTCTTGTCAGATCAGAATAGCAGATTGTAGCCTGCAACCCATCCTTATTCCTTGCTTAGATTCGATTCTAGCCAATAAGGTACAGTTTTCTAATGAATGTTGGGTTGTATCATTAATGATGATAGTGACAACACTTGTTTATCTGATAAATTCTAGTTAGACCATCCAATTCTGTGTTTGGATTCCGTAAAGTAACTCACTCTTGGATATTAATTATCTTCGGTATAGTTTACCCTGATGGTCAGAGAACTCTAACTTGTTTGTCTAACTTAGTAGACTGCCTTTAACCCCTTGTCAAGAGGGGCAAGGAGTTAAAAACTGGAGCATTGTTGTATGGGAGGGATTTGAATTAACCTTTTAAAGTAAAGGCAAGATTAATTTATCCATCTTGTGGTATGGCTATTTCAAAAAAAAACAAATCATCTATAGATGATGCTTATTCATTCTGTTTATTTTTTAGCGTTGCGAGTGTTGTCAGAAGGCTGGAGCTACTGTTGGTTGCTGTCTTACATCCTGTCAAAGCAATTACCATTTCATGTGCGCTCGGGCAAAGAACTGTGTGTTCCTGGATGACAAGAAAGTGTACTGCCAGCGGCACAAAGATCTAGTCAAAGGGGAGGTAGGTTGAAGACAGAAGCTATTGCCCAATAATTGTAACCAGTAACTGAGGCCCCTGCTGGAAATGCACATTCAGAAAATCATTGATACAGACTAGGGCAGAATTCAGCTCTCAAGAAATCGCTGATTAAAGTGTGAAACAATTGTCCTTCGTAGAAGGAAACCACCGTGTTACGTGATTAGTTTTCTACTGGCAAAGCTTAGTTGTTCATGAACAACTTGTAATGCAAGATTCTTTATCAATTTTATTAGACAGTTGGGCAGACACTGAATGGTTTGTATGCTGTTGACCATTTTTGATGAACCACACAACGTTTCTTTTCAGACTGTTGCCGATGATGGGTTTGAGGTTTCACGTCGGGTTTATGTCAACTTTGAGGACATAACTTTAAGAAGGAAGTTTCTGACAGGCCTTGAGCCAGAGAGTATTCACATGATGATTGGTGAGTGTAACAATTTTAATTTGTATAGTACTTTTAAGAGTGTGATGATCAACCACTATTTGAAACTGTGCTACATGAAGAGATATTGAAACAGGTCACCAAATATTTAGTTAAGCAGGTAGACTTTTAGGTGCAAACATTTATGGGAGGAGACAGGGTGGTCTGTATAAAGTGTTATTTATTCTCCGCGGATGTGCAGATTGAAAGATGAGCTTCTTGTGGTAATCTTAGATTCTTTGCTTAAAAGAAGTGGGGGGGAAAGTTTCTGTCATTTGTATTTAAAAATTTTGAGGTTGAGAATGAATTTTGCGTACTATTGTTGAGTGTCTGGTCATCCACTGTAAGAATTCACTAGTATAAGACCATTCCCATAGTTTGGTAGCAAGAATTAACTGATGCATGTTAATACTGAACTGGTATGTTTCCATTTTCATCTGAATTTGCAGGAGCGTTGATTAACGGATGGGTGCCAAATGGAGTTGGCATTACTTCTGGTTGGCCTGGAATATTGGTGTCATAAACATTGCCTCTGGTGATGTGTGCCATTCAAGTTTAGCCAGACCAGATATGTTAGTCCGAAGTTGAATTTTAGTTTTATTTACATTTGATCTGGATCACTGGTTTATATTTGCATGAAGGTCAAAAACTTACTATGTATGGTAAATTCACTTATTGCAGGCAGTGAGGAGGCTCAACAGGTAGATAATCAAGAACCATTGTGGTATTCTACAGGATTTGCTTTGATCCTTCATGAGCTTGGGGCTTGATGGGTTGAATGGCCTGTTTCTATGCAGTACATTCAATGTACATACTATTTGGGAACTTCATGTATTTGAATGTGCTTCTTTGTTCGTGTTTTCAGCTGAGATGTTTCTTCAGTGAGGTTTTAAAAGTATAATTTTGTTTCATTTTTTAATCCAGGATCTATGACAATAGATTGTTTGGGGATACTCAATGATCTCTCTGACTGTGAAGCCAAATTATTTCCAATCGGCTATCAGTAAGTTTTCATTGTATTGCTACAAAATAGGGTGTGTGAGAGAGAGCATACATGATGTTGTGCTGTTTGGAATCATTGATAATCCAGTTCCTGATTTCAGGATCTGTTAATAATTATGATTTATAACAAAAACTAATGTTCACAAAATTTATGTTTCGTGTGCAGATGTTTCACCATTTTCTGCTGCTTTTTTTTTCCCCAGACTTTTCTCATTATCTAATCCTACATCTCAACAAGATATAACATTTGAATTCAGATTTGGTTATTGTAAGTTTCAATTAGTGAGGGATAAAAATGTTGCCTTACGCTTGTTGTATGGGATGCTATTATACTCCAGGTGGAGAATTTTTCCAGCATTTCTTAATGCCACATTTGGTCAAATACAGCCCTAATGTTCCAGGTGTTCAGTTTTGCCTCCCCTCTTGAGTTTAGCTCTTTGGACCAAAACTGTAATGAAGGCAGCAGTTGACTGGTCCTGGCAGAAGCCAAACTGAGTATCAGTGAGCAGGTTGTTACTGTCCAAATGCTGCTTGATAGCTGCCAAAAATATCTATCATTTCGCTGATAGTGAAGAAATTGATGGGATGGTAAGGGAGCGGTCAGTGGCTGCATTGGATTTATCTTGCTCTTGTGTACATTGGTAGAAGACAAACTCTGTGTAGTCAGTTAATCCACTACTTCATGGCTTGCTTAATCTCCAGCTCTTTTTAACCTATTTGGTAGCCTTCAGGATAAGCTTTGACCCCGTGACTTAATTTCTCAATTAAATAATACAGTCAGTTAAAATTCAAAGCTTTCATTTGGTGATTGGATAGTTCTGCTAATGTGTGTTTGTGTTACATAAATTGATAGGTGCTCAAGGGTGTACTGGAGTACAACGGATGCTAGGAAGCGATGTGTTTACACATGCAAGATCCTGGAACATCGACCACCTCCAGTGGAAGCAGAAGAAAACAGCACTTTAGAGCACAGTGAAAACCGAACCATTGTGCACAGTCCGAGCAGTCCAGCAGGTATGTGGACAGGTTCAGTTGTAGGGCATTGTCCTTAAAGCATTTCCCTTTTATATTAAAGTAAATTGCTAGTTAACCCTTACTGTTGGACCAGGTCACTTAATCTGACTGACAAAATGCTGAATTGTTGGAAGTGCTAGCCTTTTTGATATACTTTTAAACTGAGGCACTTCCAGCTGACTACAAATGTAAAAACCTGCTGATCTAACACCATTAACATTTGGCGGTGGTTGTCGCTGCTTGCCATTTGTACACACCAACTACATAACTCTTTCCACTGTGATAGACTGAGTGTCAGTATTCACTTCTTAATTTAGCTCTAGCTATTATATCTAATGAAACTAGTTATTAATCCAATGGGTGTGAAAATGGCACCACCTCAAAAATATTACTGTAAGCTTAAATTTAGCATTGTGGATTGAAGTAAAAGCTTTGATTTGCTTGTCTCATTTCAGGTCATGATTGGGGAGAAGGAGGGTTATCCATGCTCTTGCTAATTGTAGGAGAAGCTCATTAGTAGTATTATGCAATTTGTTTAATGTTAGTAACCTTCCAAACCCATATTCTATAGAATGAGATCATGGGATGCTATGCTGTAGAGCAGCAGACCAAAATATTTAGCGTCTGTTTTGCTGTAGCTGTAGAATATAGAGGAGGAAGGAAGAGAGAATCCAACATTAGTCATTTTTGACTAACTTAGAGTTCTCTTTTTTTGTCAGATGGAGCAGTTGCTGAACAAATTACATGTCTGATTCATGGTTAGCAGAAGAAGGTCAAGACTGGAATTTATGCTGTTTTATTTTATTGTACAGGGTTCACATCGGGTTCTTTTTGTCAGAGATAGTAGGAATTGCCAATGCCAGACACTGAGATAACAAGGTGTGGAGCTGGATGAACACAGCAGGCCAGACAGCATCAGAGGAGCAGGAAAGCTTGACGTTTTGGGTCTGGACCCTTATTCGGAAATGGGGAGGGGAACGAGGCTCTGAAATAAGTAGCAGGGGGGGAGGTGGTGATAGACGGTGGATAGTGGAGCAGATAGGTGGAGAGAAGATGGACAGGTCAGGGAGGCGGGGATGAAGCTCGTAAATGGGAGTGTAGGTAGCGAGTTGGAACGGGGGTTAGTCAGTCAGGAGGGAGGGGCGGGTCCGTGGGAGGGAAGACAGACATGTCAAGGAGGCGGGGGCGAGAGGGGGCGCTGGTGTTGGGATGAGGTCGGGGGTGGGGAGATTTTGAAGCGCGTAAAGTCCACGTTGTGACCGTTGGGTTGTAGTGTTCCAGGGCGGAATATGAGGTGCTGTTCCTCCAGTTTTCGGGTAGCATCGTTGTGACACTGGAGGAGACCCAGGATGGATATGTCGTCCAGGGAGTGGGAGGGGGAGCTGAAGTGGTTCGCAACTGGGAGGTGTTGTCGTTTGTCGCGAACTGAGCATAGGTGCTCCACAAAGCGGTCTCCGAGCCTCGGCTTGGTCTCCCTGATGTAGAGGAGGCCACATTGGGAACAGCGGATGTGCAGGTGAACATCTGCTTGATGTGGAAGGTTTTCTTGGGCTCGGGACAGAGGTGAGGTGGGAGATATAGGGACAGGTGTGGCACCTCCTGCGGTTGCAGGGAAAGGTGTCGGGGTGGTTGGGCTAGTGGGGAGTGTGGAGCCGACGAGTGAGTCGCCGAGAAAGCGGTCCCTTCAGAAGGCAGATAATTTTCTTTTTATTTGGGAAGGAGATAGAAACGGGCGGTGCGGGGTTGGGGAATGATAAGGTTGGAGGCTGTGGGTGGGAGGTCACCTGAGGTGATGAGGTTATGGATGGTCTGGGAGATAATGGCTGTTGTTTTCGTAAGGGTGTTGATCTGTTTGAGAGAGAGGGGTAATTGAGAATTTTAAGTAAACTCCATTTTTTAAAAAGGCAAGGAACAAGGTACAAATAAAACAAACGAGGGCATAGTTTTAACAGTATTTTAAGGATCTAGACAAATTTTTGGGAAGGACAGTTTTTGACGTGCAAGTCTGTTTGCTGCTTGTTGATTCTTTGCTATCCGTGAAATATAGTGATTTCACTATTTCACTTTCTTGATGATCACTGGATTTATTATGTAAGTGATGGACAATACCCTGTATGAGGACTTGGTTTATGCTTGTTGAAATTCTCTGCTGCTTTAAGCTTGTCTCAGTGCCTGTGGGAGATTGATTTTCATGACATGACAGGATTAATTGTTTTCTTTCAAGACACATTAGCATGGGACAAAACAAAAATGTGCAGCTTGTCATTTGAAGTGTAGCATTGTTGATGCCTCGTATACCAAATAATAAGGATTTTTATTTGGAGGTGTCCATGTTGTTATTTTGACTGTAAAAACTGAGGCGATGAAAGTATTTGTAATAATTCAACACATTCTGTCCTCTGGTGCAAAATTCCCACATTTGGTTACCTCAATGCTTCCGCATGGAACCATCAATCCCCTTGGACTGTTCTCGTTTTGAACGTGGAGGTTAGTAGCTAGTCACACGTGGAATCCAGAGAATGAATGCATGTTACCAATTGGTTATTTGGAATTTGCAGCCTGAACCAACTGATGCCCTAACATTTGCGTAGATTTATGTTGTCATTAACTCCCTGCAACGCCACTGTTTTTATGTTTGGGGTGCAGCTGATCAAGGGAGAGCTGCAACTTTGGAGTTGACTGTATGTCTAATATGACTAAAGTTTCAGTTGGATATCTACAAACACTTATGCTTTCCTTAAGACCAAAGTATACCTTTCCTCCACCAAACAATACATTAAATATACTACAAGTCATTGGATAGTTTTTTTTTGAAAAGCTGGAACAGGCACAATGGACTGAATGGCCTCCTATGTTGCATTATTCTGTAGGCCACATCCCGTTGAGAAATCTAGCTGATTGATTTGGCTTTGTTTTGACAGAAATTGACGTGGCGGAGAGTCACAATACAAATATGTCTGAAATACCAGACCACCATCCACCTTCCCTCACACCTGGGCCTATACCTCCTAGATTACAGCCGGGCAGCAGGACTCAGACATCCAGTTTCTCCCCAACACGACGATCCCCAAGTACTGGATCAAGACCCCTTCCATCTCCAGGTAATTGAATTTACAAAGTATTGACTTTGAGTAGTATCGATTTTAATCAATACCATAAGTTTAAATCAAACGACAAAGGAAGGCGCTAAAGTGATAAATATTTAAGATCACAAGTATTTTTAAAACCATGAAGTTATGCTGACAGGTAATAATGGCTCACATATAACAAGGTTGTCTGAAATCTCTTTATCCCTATTTTAACAAATGCTTCATCCCATTTACTATAAATAAGCTAACATTTCTGGTAGAGGAGCAATTTCATACAAGCGTGTTGAGCATTTGTTGATACCTCTCATTTTATAATTATAAACTATTTTTTATTTTACTGATATCTGTACAAAAGATGCACAAAGGTCAGATCATGAACTCGTTTGAAGGCAACTATGTGCATTTCAAACCTTTTATATGAAGTCTATTTTGGGCACTTGAATTATTGTAATTAACATTTTAATTTCTCTCTACTCTGCATTACTTCATGTATTCTACAGGAATTTTCATGTCTGTTAGAGGTAAATCAGAATCTTTATTTTCAATGCAAATGAAGGTTTTGGATGATACTGTGATTTACCATCTGGCTTGGGCCTAAAACAAGTCAATTTGATAGGACTGAATTTTTTTTTCTGGTATCTATAGAAGATTTATTTGAAATTAACATAGGAATTTCACCTTGTTTCAGATGATTATAAGCCTGTGACATCTGGTGTGAAAGTGGAACGTTACTCCAAGCCACATTTTTTTTTGTTCATGGGATGTGGGCATTGTTGGCTAGGCCAACATGTATTGCTGATCCCTAAATGCCAGTTAAGAGTAACTACATTATTGTCGGTCTGGAGTTGTCTGTAGGCTGGACCAGATAAGGATGACAGAATCCTCTCTCTAAGAAAGGTTTTTATGACATTCGGCAGAGGTTACATGGTTGGCTAGGTTTTAATTCCAGATTTTTATTCCACCGTCTGTCATGGATGTAGAATCCCTACAGTGTGGAAGCAGGCCATTCAGCCCATAGAGTCCACACTGACCGTAGGAATAGCATCCCCTGTTCATCCCAGTAACCCTGTATTTCCCATGGCTGATCCACCTAACCGACACGTCCCTGGACACCTATGGGCAATTTAACATGGCCAGTCCACCTAACCTGCACATCTTTGGACTGGATGTCGCTGGATCATTAGCCTTTGGATTGTGGATTACTAGTCCAGTGACATTGCCACTATGTCATTGCTTCTCCGGTGCATTGCTGATGATGGAAATTATGATCTCAGTGCTGTGATAGGGTTTGTTTTTGAGTTTAGAGATTAAGGCACATTAAGTAGACCCTGTTTTGAATGAGCTTACTGATAACTCTGCATGTGATGCATGCTATATCTGACTAAATGATTTAGGGTTTAAAAGCTTAAATTCTGAGTAAAAGGTGCATTACTTGGGGTTTTTATTCTCTTAAGGTTAGAAGATTGAACTATAATAAATGATAAAAGGGATTAATAGCGTAGATGAAGAGCAACAGTTTCTGATGGTGGTGAAAATCCAGAACAAGAAGCACTGTTTTTAAATTTGTGCTAGTCTATTCAGCAATGGAATCAAAAAGCACTCTTATGTTAAAAGGGTGGTAAAACTTTGGGTACTCTTGTCACATATAAGAGCTGAAATCTGAATCAATTGAAAGTTAAACTGAGATTGATACTTATTTTTCAGGTAAGGGTATCAAGAGATATGAAATTGTGGTACAGATTGTCCATGTGTTATTAAATGGAGGAGCAGGGTTGAATGATCTGTTTCTGTACTAGTGATATAGAATCTTCACATTGAAAGGTGGAACAATACTTCATTTTACAAAGTTTGCATCCTGAAGAGAAAATGTGACAACAAAACCAGGAATAGTCATTATTAATATTCTCTGTTTTCTTGTTAAGGGAGCCCCACCCCGATGATTCATGAGATTGTCACATTTGCTGATGCCCTACTGTCATCAGGGAGGAGAAGTACCATTTCCAGACGACATAGTACGTCTTCTGTATCACCACAACATTCCAGGCACAGAATGGCGGCTTCTTCCCAAATGGGCATGACATGCCTAAGATCGAGTGGGAACGTTAACACATCACCATTGTCATCGCTCAACATGTTATCAGACACTGAGACTGGGAGTCACCTTGGTGAAATTGTTCATAAAGCATTTCATTCAGGCAAACTAAGCACTTCACACCAAGGATTTTCTGGTCCTTCTAGCCGTCAAAGATTCAGTAGTATTGATTCTGCCACGGTACATCTTTCAGGAGTCTCTCAAGCAGTAGGTTCCCAACCTAACAGGTCATTGCTGACATCCACAGGGCATTACAGCTCAAAAGAACATTCTCTGTTTTCATCTGGTAGCCAGCCCCAAAACAGTGCCTTGAAAGGTGAAAATATTACAGCTGTAAATGCATCGGATGGTTCAGTGACAACATCAACATTAGCACAAACATCTAACTCAGTTACAACAGTAACTGTATCACGTTCTTCACAGAAAGAAGCATTTAATAACAGCGGGTTGCATACAAACTCTAATTCGGTAACATCTATCTCCAAAGAAACTAAAGGCTGCACGTTACCTTTCCATCCAAAGGATTCAAGAAGGTTGGTTGAGCAAAGTAAAGACACTGTTCAAACAGGAAAGATAAGCGGATTTCATGCTGCAAGTCAAGACGCAGAAAGAACAAGGCTACAGTCTGCCGGAGCCAGCCATGTCGCGGTCACAGCCACAGCCACAGCCAATGAGCATCCTCGGTCAAACTGCGTAGAGAAGAGATCTGGCACGAAAGCATCCTCCACTGATCTTTCCAGAAACAGCAAAGTGCAGGCAGTAAAGCATTTTGAGGGGTGTCCAACTGCAGATTCTGCTGTAGATGTAATGGTTAACGCAAAAGGAGCCAGCAATTTATTGGCTGAAATAGATAAGAAAGCTCAATCAAATGAAGAATCTAAACAGAGGTTTGGGGACAGATCTGCTGGTATTGAGCATCCTCTGGTCACGATCACTGGAGACGGAGTCCAATCTGCCTTGGACAAAGTCCAGTCTGACACTGGCAAAAAAGAAACGCTTGCTTCCCAAAAGCAAGGAATTCTCGGATGTTTAGAACCCGAGTACCTTGTTGAAGAAGATCATGACAAAGGTTTGACCGCATCCATGTCGGGCAGCTCTCAGGGAGGTGATGAGGCTGTATCCTCTTCAGTTGTGCCTTCTGTAATGTCAGAAAGTCCAGAAAACGAACGGGAAGTCCTCCGGTGTCCAAAATGCAACAAAATCTACAAACAAAGGGTGAAAAATCTTTTTCAAAAACACGTCCTGCAGTGTGGAAATCAGACTTCACAGGATGATGGAGAGGGGAACAAAACACAGGATAATGATTCAAACAAAAGGCGGTATCCCCGCCGAAGTGCCCGAGCACGCTCGACTACATTTTTTGGGTTGACTCCCTTTTATGGCGTAAAGTCATACGGTGAGGAGGACTTTCCATTCTACCGGGATCCTTCGGGAAAGAAAAGAACAGAACAATCAACTCAAGGACAGGTAGATGGAGCTGACGATCCAAACACGTCCTCTGATGAGGACATGGAATATTACTACAATTTCACAAGAACAGTAATCACCTCTGATCGAGAGGGAAGGCTTGAGCCATGTAATTTCTTCGATGGAGAGGAGGATTGCCACCTACCCAGGATCAGCCAGCTTGATGGTGTTGATGATGGCACAGAAAGTGATGCTAGTGTAGCCACGACGGTAGGCAAAGCAACACAGGTGAACAAGATAAAAGCCAAAGAAAATGGAACGGAAAACCTAGACCTTGATGGAACTGTCAACAGTGGGGTCGATGATGTAGAAAAGGAGGAGCATGGTGTCAAAACAGTTTCTGACCTGAAAGGCAATGATTCAAAATTAGATAACTGTCTTCCAGTAAACAGAGTGAAGTCTCAGGGCCAAGACTCCATAGGGGAGGTTTCTCTCACTTCATTAGACACTGCCAGAAGAGTCCACTCCAGCACACCTTCAGACAAGAATTTGTTGGATAGTTTTAACACTGACTTGTTGAAATCTGCCAATGACTCAGATAATAACAATAGCGATGACTGTGGTAATATCCTTCCATCTGACATCATGGACTTTGTTCTTAAGAATACTCAGTCTATGCAGGCGTTAGGGGAAAGCCCAGAGTCATCGTCTTCTGAACTCATAACACTGGGTGAGGGTCTAGGTCTTGTTAGTAACAGAGGAAAGGACATGGGCAGTCTCTTTGAAGTGTTTTCCCAACCGCTCCCCAGCACAGAAACTGTAGAAAATGATGTCTCAGCATCCATTCCTGCAGAGGAGCCATTTGAGTTGCCTCTGGAGTTGCCATCCGACCTCTCTGTTTTAACAACATGCAGTCCAACTGTCTCCAATCAAAGCCACAGCAGCCTCACGGTCATTTCAACATCACAGTTGACTTCCTCAGAAGACCAATCGGTACTGAATATACCTACTGCTGAATCAGTAGAGAAGGGGGTGACAGTGACAGGAGAGAAGTCAGTGACAGCAAATGATGCTGAAGTCTCTTTGATAGGGCACCAAGTTGTGGAGTCATCCGGTGAAAGCCACATGGCTTCTGATCAGTTCATGCAAAGCCACATGGATACCGACCAGTTAACTACACCAACCTGTAGTCAGGTAGAGCAGGGGCCTAACAGCCAGGACATGACTGGGGTTGGCACCAGCTCGTCAGTTGTCATTCCAGCATCTGTTAACTCCTCTGTGCCACCTCAAGGTCAGAAATACATTGCAAGTCCTGCAGACAGTCCTGGCCCTGCTCCCATTGGCAACGCTGCAGTGCAAACAGCAACCCCACTTCTTAAACCAGGAACAGATAATGTAATTGTTGTCAATCAGCATGGACATCCACTCTATGTTCTCCAGACATATCCCAGTGGCGTTACACAAAAGATAAATCTTGCACCTTCAGTGGGTCCTGCACAAGCAGTTGTAGAGACAAACAATGCAGTCCTTGCGCAAAATGTTTCCATGGGAGGTAACCTAGCGTTAGCCACAGGTTTAAATGTAAGTTTGCCAGCTTCCCAATCGATATGCACTTCTGCCACAATGGCAAGCAGTAAAGGTTTGTTGACTTTGTCACAACACCCTCAGTTACATTCCTTTGCGGGACCAACTGCGTCAGCATTTCAGTCCAACAGCACTAGCTCTCCCTCTGGCCTTCTCATCGGAGTCCAGTCACCACCTGATCCGCAACTTTTAAACTCGGAATCTAATCAGAGGCCAGAGCTTGTCACTACCACAACTTCTAGTCCAGGATCGTCCCAAGCTAAAAAAAGACCGATAAACAGGCTACCTTCCAAAAAAGGCAAGAAGCTTGCACCTTCGTACCAACAGACTTCTGGTTCTGCTTCAGAAATTGTGCCTAATATAACTTTAAATAATTTCTCGCCGTCACAAGTCCCTGGAGGAATAGCAAACCAGACCAGTTTGGTGGATTTAGGAACGCTTGCTAGCACTGGAGCCCAACGAACAATTCCTAATATAATTAAAAGGCCCAAATCTGCAGTAATGTGTTTTGAACAGTCCCCGTTGCCTGTGCCCCAAATTCAGCAAAACCTGGGCGCAGTTGGTTCTACCAACATGATTGGTCCAGAAAATGCTCATTTGGCAGCTGGAAATGTGTCAGCATTGGGTCCAACACAGTCAGTTTTGAACGTTGTATCTATGCAAGCAGCAACAGCAGCAACTAGTGGGGGTACGGTAACGGGACACATTCTGGGTCAAAGTTCAGTCACCTTAACTACCCCTATGTTACTAGGGACAACAGACATCACTGGTTCAATAAGCAATCTGTTAATCAAAGCTAGCCAACAGAGTTTAGGACTTTCAGATCAGGCAGTTCCATTAACTGGAACAGGAATGTTCCAGCATCTAGCACCGCCGCATAGCCCCAGCAGTGGACCCCTGTCACCATCTCAAAGTATCTGTCTGCTGCCTTCCAGCCCTGCAGTTAGTGTACCACTTGCACCAAGCTCGTCTGACCAGGACGGGGCCTATCAGCTAAACCAGCAGATATCTCAGCTTCTGTCTAGTAAAGGTGTTGCATCGACCTCCCAGTTGGATACTGCCTGTAATTCAGGAAGTCAAATGTCGGCAACCATGCTAACAGTCTCAACTAGTGTCGTGAGCAGCACAGTTGTTTTTTCAACCACCAGCATGTCTTCACCAGTTTCAGTGAGCTCTGTGTTTTCCTCCACCGCGGACCAGTCTCCTGTCGATGCAATGACTATGGTGTCTTCTGACTCCCCAAAGGCCAAGCCCAGGGTAAAACGGGCATCACCTGCTTTGGACAAACAAAGCATCAAAAAGCACAAATCGGCCCATGTCATGACTGAATCCTTTGGAGATCATCAAGCTACTTTGGAGTCTGATTCAACCAATGTTCCCCTATCCTCTAGTGCAGAGTAAGTACTGTGTGTTCTGAGCAACATACAAGAAGTTTTAAGATGTTCATTTTAAAGTGACGTAGCTCTTAATACATCTGATCTTAAGTTATTCTGACATACTTGAAAATATTTTTGTGATCTGACATGTGTAATAACCTAAGTAATAAGTGTATACTATATATAAATATGTAATGATTTACCAGTGTCCTGTAGGAATAAATTAAGATTTTTAATTTCTTTGCATGAAACATTAAGCCAGGCCCTGCCTGTTATGTCAGACTGATTTAAATATTTCATGGCACTATTTCAAAGAAAATTAGAGGAGTTATCCCCATTGTCTTAGTCACAATTTATCTCGCTGTCAACATTGCATAAAAATATCATCTGGCCACTATTGCATTGCTGTTGGTGGGAGCTTGCCCTGTATAAATTTGCTGCTATCTTTCCTGAATTATGAAAAATATTTCAACTTCTCAGGTAACTAATTTATTAAAATAAATAATTTTGAATTATCAAGGCAAGTCTGTCACCAGAACCTTTTGCGTTAAGTAAAGTAAAATATCAGGACATCTGTTGGATAAGTCTGGTAATTCACAAGCGCTATATTTTACATACACACCTCTATGTTGCCTGTAGGATTTCAATGAAGTGTAATGAGTAAGCGAAGCTTATATAAATATTAACTGGAAAATGCACAATCATACTGCGATCTTACTATCGCAAATCAAAGCTGCGTCGAATGCATTTTAAATGATATTTGAGAAATGCTGAAACCTCTGCCATAGTGGGAGCAATTTCACATGATGATTCAAGAGCCTTGACAAGATTTATAATGCACCGTACGCTAGCCATGATGCGGAGGTGCCGGTGTTAGACTGGGGTGGACAAGGTCAAAAATCACATGACACCAGGTTATAGTCCAGGTTTATTTGACGACTCAAGCTTTCAGAGTCTCCTTCCTCCTTCAGGTATCAGTGAGAGAAGTGGCATCGAACACAGAATTTATAAGCAAAGGGTTAAAGGAGCACTGCATCAGTTCAATGACCCTTTGATCTTTTGCTTACAAATTCTAATGGCCATAGAACTGGTGCGGTGTTCCTTTGATCTTTTGCTTATAAACTCTGTCCGATGCCAACCCCCACTGACCCTTCAAGGAGGAGTGAAACTCTGAAAGCTTGTGTCTTTAAATAAACCTGTTGGATGAAACCTGGTGCCGTGTGATTTTTGACCTTGACCATATGATGGCAAATTTGATACTGCCATTTAACAAGTTACTAATGCACTAAACATACCTGGTAACAACACTACCTCAATCTAAATGTTTGTAATATATAACATAATTTTAGATCTATTCGAGTACGGATAAAGACGGTGCAAAATGCAGCAGAACTCGATGAGCACCAGCAAGAAGTTGGTAACCGGGATTCTGAATCTCCAAGGTGAGCAGAGTTTATGGTTATTCTTTGCAGTGAAATGCATTGCCATTTTCACACCTAAGCTCAAAGAACTACATTCAATCTTCTGTTTTTCCTGCATGAAACTTGAATGCAGCTGAGGTTATAGAGCAGGTGATAGTTGGAAGCTTAGAAATTCTAGCAAAAATTGTTTCCATGTTTGAGTGAGCAAGTTGTTTTGGTCTCTCAATCAATGCTAAAACTCGGCCAGCTTAGTGAAATCAGAGGAGTTTGGTATCTGGTAGAAACTTGCAAGTTAGCGTTCTTACATTTTGAAAGTGCATTCATATAAATTTGAAAATTAATTTTAAGACTTGTACTGAGCTTATCAAAATAGTTAATTGCCAGCACATCTATCTTAATACATCAACTAAAGCAGTGATGTGGAGGTGATGGTGTTGGACTGGGGTGGACAATGTTGGAAATCACATGACACCAGGTTATAGTCCAACAGGTTTATTTGAAAACACAAGCTTTTGTAATCTTACTCCTCCTCCAGGTATGAGTGAGAGAGGAAGTATCAGACACAGATTTTGTAAGTAAAAGATCAAAGGTTCACACCATTAATGAGGATGTACTAAACAAACCCAAGACGCTGTTAAATCTTTAATCAGTTAGAAAGTTTTAATTGATTAATGTGTATATGTAAATCCCTGAATTCCTTTCAGGACGCGGTCCTGAGAGAGCTAGAGGTTTTAACAATGTAAAGAAGAGGTGACATTTTAGGTCAGATAGTGCATGTCAGGTGTGAGACCTTGTTTAAAATCTGTTTGGGTTTTAGGTTGGAATCAGACTGGTTTTATTTCTAAAGTAGGAATTTATAAAACGGCATTGAGTGTCTATAAATTGTGTGCTTTTAGAACAAACTAAAATGTTTCTGCAAATACAAATCCACCCCACAGATTTAGGTTTGTGTGTATGTGGGGTGGGGGTGGCGAGAGAGAGAGAAAGTGTGTGTGTGTGTGTGTGTGAGAGTGTGTGTGAGAGAGAGAGAGAGAACGGTGGAGGGACGGGGCCGGAGTGTGTATACGTGAGAGTGTGGGGGGCGCGGTGTGTGGGGCGGGGGGAGCGGTAGGTGGGTGTGTGGGGCGGGGGGAGCGGTGGGTGTGCGCGTGAGAGTGAGGGGGGGAGCGGCGGGGGAGTGTGCGTGCGTTGAGGGGGGAGCGGCAGGGGTGGGAAGCGGCGTGGGTGTGTACGTGAGAATGTTGGGGGGGGCCCCGCCGCGCGCGCGGGGGGGGGGGGGCGGGGGGGGGGGGGGCGCGTGGGGTGGGGGTGGGGGGAGAGTTGTGTGGAGATTGCGTGCTGGTGTATAGTGTGTTGCGGCCACCTGTCGTGCAGCATGTATCCAAGATCCCACTGGAGGCCATCCTCATGACTACCAGACTTGCCTAACAGCCTCTGTTTGCCGACACTGTTTTGTTGTATACCCTGAAGTCCGCCTTGGAAGACATTTACTAAAGCAAGTCCTTTCTTTGCCCTTAGTCAAATGGAACATATGCCAACGCTGCAACCTTTTGAATCCATGAATACTGGAACATCAAACACAGAAGGACAGGATGATTTTGTCACTGGTAAGTAGCAAGCATTGTTTCACCTTTGCTGAAATATGGGACTGCTGTGACTTGGTCTTTATATGGGAGCACTGAAGTTCTTCGATTTGGAGTGGTGGGGCCAAATGCTACATTTTCGGATTCCTACCTCAAATCACACATTTTTAACAGTTTGTCTTGTCTACTCCCTAAAAATAATGCTGAGATAGGACTGAGTGTGAGGACTCCAGTCATCTTACACAACTGGGGAATAATGCAGCCTGTGGTGTCATTGTGAACGTAAGATGAGAATTAGCAGGATTAATGCACTTCGTCCCTTGAGCTTGCATTTTCTAATCAGCAAGGTCATGGCTGCTCTGACAGTGGTTTTTAGCCTGCTTTCTTGACTGTCCCCCATAGCCCTTGACTTCCCCCCCCCCCCCACATAGCCCTTGACTCCATGGTAGGTAATTGGTTATGAAGAGAAGAAAGATAGGAAGGAAACCTCAAATGTTATGGGCCCTTTTTTTTAATATTGCCTCATAGGTTCACATAACATTACCTTGGCTTGTTTCTGTTCCGTGTATATCCTCTTGTCCCTGCCTCTGCTGGTATATATGCTCCATTACAGTAGTTTCCCATTTTTCTTATTTCAACTATCAGTCCCTTCTTCCTGAACAACTTGTCCTATTTTGACTTAAATGCGTCTACACTAGTTGCTTCAGAATTCTCTGTGGTGTAACCTGTGTTCCATACAAGTTTAAAGTAAATTCCATACTTTTTAATTCTATTCTTCTGGAAATAAAGCCCAATTTAAAATAAACCAGCTGATAGTGAGTCCATTTAGAGTCCTCTCGATAGTTGTACTATAGGCAAGAATGACTAGAAATGAATAGAAGCATTTTGAGCCCTTTTTTTAAATTATTTAACTCTACTGATGTCAGAAGTATAATAATTAGTGCTTATTAATGGAAATGACCTAGTGTACTTCAACTGGATGCAAATAGTGAGGAGGTCAGGTTTCTGGTTCTGGAAGAAAGATTGTTGTAGTTCTTTGTCTTTAAGATGATAATGAGGGTGTACAGTATAGTGTGGGGTGTTGAGTACAAAGGATATCATAGTCATTTTGGGCCAGATGGACTGTTTAAGTCTCCTAGGCTCTGCGTAATTGAGTGTAAAGTCCATCCTAATCTCTGAATTTGCTAACCTAAGCCAAGCAACAATTTGAATGTTCCATTGGGTCTCACCCCCACTGCAAGGTTTTTGCAGACATCAGGTGAAGACTGAGCTAACCTCTCATCTACAAGAAAGATTACAAGGCAGTAGACATACCTAAAGCTACTTTGGGAATAAAGTGGTGCTCAGGAGGGAGAGTGAAAATAGAAGAAAGAAAAATTAGATTAATAGCGCCGTTGTGTGTCTGGTTGGGGCACTGTAGGCAACAGGAGCATAAATATGCTCAGCAGAGCCACCAACAGGCGCAAGAGCTGTAATAAGTATTGTCGTTTGCAAATGAAGGGATCCTTTGGATCATGTAATTTATGAACCAAAGTAAGCAAACGATTTGAATCTTTGCTTCATAAATTTTGCTGCCTTCAATAAATAAATTATTTTTTGATCACGGTATTATGCATATTGGCAGAAGAAATGCTCAAATTCTCAAGAATTAAGTGCACCAATTAATCACTTATGTTTGATCTTCTGACTTTGCATTCCGTACTTGGCAAAGGTCTTAGTTTTTTCCTTCTGCACCCACACCTTAATCACAGAATCCCTATAGTGTGGAAGCAGGCCATTCGACCCATTGAGTGCAGACCAACCCCCAAAGAGTATCCCACCTCCCCCTACCCTATCCCACTAACCCTGCATTTCCCATGGCTACTCCACCTGGCCTGCACGTCCCTGGACACTGAGCAATTTAGCACGGTCAGTCCACCTAACCACATCTTCAGGCTGAGAGAGGAAACCGGAGCACGTGGCAGAAACCCACACAGACTCGGGCAGAATGTACAGACTCCACATGGACTGTCACCAACTTATACCAACTTCTCCTTTAACTCCTCTCACTTCCTTCGGATCAAACGTGTAGCGATGGGTACCTGCGCAGGCCCCAGTTATGCCTGTTTTTTTGTGAGGTACATGGAACATTCCTTGTTCCAATTATACTTGGGACCCTCCCCACAACTTTTTCTCGAGTATGTTGATGACATCAGTGGTGCTGCTTCCCCCTCTCATTCTAAACTGAGGAGAGGGGATGGTCCAGTGATATTATCACTGTACTTTTAATCCAGAGACCCAGGTAATATTTTGGGAATTAGGTGAGAATCCCGCCACGGCAGATTGTGGAATTTGAATTCAATAAATATCTGGAATTCAGAGTCTAGTGATAACCATGAATCCATTGTTGATTGTCGGAAAACCCAATTCATTCACTAATATCCTTTAGGGAAGGAAATCTGTCCTCCTTACCTGATCTGGCCTACATGTGACTCCAGACCCACAGCAATGTGGTTCACTGTTGGCAATAGGAATGAGCAATAAATGCTGGCCTGGCCAGATAAATCCTCATCCTGTGAATGAATGAATGAATGAATTTTAAAAAAAACTTGAAAAATTTATCAATTTTGCTTCCACTTCCCACCCTGATTTCACCTTCACCGGGTCCGTCACTAATTCCTCCCTTCCCTTCCTCGACATCTCTGTTTCCATTTCCACAGATAGACTGACCACTAATATACACTACTAACCCACTGTCTCCCACAGTTACCTTGACTACGTATCCTCACACCATCCTTCCTGTAAGGACTTCATCCCATTCTGCTAGTTTCTTGGTCTCCATCACATCAGTTTTGATGATTCCTGCTGTGCATCCTCAGAAATGTCCAGCTTTTTCCTCAACTGAGGATTCTCCACGATCATTGTTGATAGGGTCCTTATCCGTGTTCAACCCATATCCCGCACTTCTGTCCTATACCTTTCCCTTCCTTTCCTCCAGCAATAATAGGGTCCCCGCCTACCACACCACCAGCCTCCACATCCAGAGGATTGTAAGCTGCCATTTCTGTCACCTTCAACAGAATGCCACAACCAGACATGCATTCCCCTTCCCTCCCTTGTCAACTTTCTGCAGGGATCCTCCCGAACAGTGTAGTCCACTGCTCTACCATTCCCAACGTCTTCTCGTACCCCAATGACACTTTCCCATGAAACTGCAGAAGATGTAACAACAACCTGTTTGCCTCCTCTCTCCTCACTGTCCAATGCCCCAGACATATCTTCTGGATGAAGCAGCAATTTACCTGCACTTCACTCAATCTAGTTGAGTATATTCACTGCTCACAATTTGGTTTCCTGTACGCTGGGGAGATGAAATGCAAACTGGGTGACTGCTTTTCAGAACACCTGTGTTCTGTCCACAAAATGATCCCGAGCTGCCTGCCACTTCAACACATCACCGTGGTTACAGGCTGGCAGCAGTGCTGCAGCGAGCCTCAGCCTAAGGTTGAAGAATAACATCTCATTTTCCGCTTGGGCACCTTGCAACCTCCAGAACTCAGCAACCAGTTCAATAACTTTAGAACCTGATTTCATTCTTCCATTTTTCTTTTTTAACCCACCCCATACCTGGTCCAGTTTTGGCATGGGTTGCTTTTAGCACAGTCACCCATTTTCACATGTTCCTAGGCCCATTATATATGGCATGTTTCAGTGCAGCTAACCCATTGTTTCCTTCTCTTAGCTTTTGTTAGCACCTACTCAGCTTTTCTTCTGCCCTGGCCTGCTATCCACAATCTCCTTGTTTACTTACACCATTCATCGCTCTCGCTCTCTCTGGGCTCCTTCTCCACCTATCTATTCACCTCACCCTTTCTTCCTCCCTCCCCTAACGTTGATTTCAGGTAAATATCACGTTTTCCTAGCTGCTAACATTCTGGTGAAGAGACTGTGGACTCTAAATGTTAACTCTGCTTACTTCCCACAGAAATTGCTGCCAGACCTGCTGAATTTCTGCAGCATATTCTGTGGGTCTTTTTCCACTTACGTTTACAGGCTCTGTATTGTACAAACATGCAAAAATGTAGCAGAAGGCAACTATTTGGTTTCTTAAGCCTGCTTCGCTATCGAATAAAATTGCGATTGTGTGTTTGTGCTTGGAATTCTACATTCCCATCTACCCCTGATAACCCTTCGTTCTCCTTACTCACAAAAATCGTCCATCATTGTCTTAAAAACATTTAATGACCCTGTGTCCATAACCTCTGAGGAACAGTATTCCAAAGTTGCTCAGCCCTCTGAGAGAGAAACTTTTTCTCACCACCTATGATCAAGATTATCAGCCTCTCCATACACTTCGAGTAATGTTGCTGTAGTGCTGCTTCACTCAAAATCAGCCTATACAGGCAAAACACATCAGAAACAAAACTAGAAATTGCTGGAGAAAGTCAACAGTTCTGGCAGAATCTGTGGAGAGGAAGCAAAGTTAGTGTTTTGGATCCAGCGAGCCTTCTTCGGAACTGGATCCAAAAAGTTAACTCTGCTTTCTCTGCACAGATGCTGCCAGACCTGCTGAGGTTCTCCCGCAGTTTGTTTGTTTTAGATTTCCAGCATTTGCAGTTCTTTGTTATATTTTACTGAACATCAGAAATTCCTGTTGGCTCATTTCTTGTATGTCCTTATGCTTTTCTGAAAGTACAAATAAAGCTCATCCTTAAAGGGTTAATGATCATGTATGTTCTGTTTTCCTGCTAGAATCCAAAAGCTCAGATGATGATGACTCCTTCAGTTCTCCCCTTCTTGCTTTGCTTGAGCAAGAAGAAAAGAGGAAAGAAATCAGGAGTGAGAAGAAAACAAAGAAAGGTCTACTGTTTCAAATCACGAGTGACGACGGGTTTCAGATTCAATGTGATAATATCGAAGGTAGGGATGGTTTAATGTTTTTTATCTGTAAGAGAAAGAGAAGGGAAGTGTTGTCTGTGTGGAATAAAGGGACTGTGTTCCACATGCTGGATGAAAAGAAGGTTTGATTATCTGCTTAGAAGTCAAACTTCTAAGAACATGTTGATTGGGTAGAATCCATGATTCATAATTTTAGATTGTTCTGATAGTCTGTTAGGAACAGGAATTGCTGAGCAAAACCTCTTGACATTACAGTTGGAGATAAATCATTAACTCCAGATTATTCTCGTGTCTCCCCCAATGATTGGTCCAGTCTGGCATCAGCAGTAGTCTAGGTGGAATGGATGCCACTTATTCTGGATTGCAGTTGTTGCAAAAATACTTTGAATTAATAATTCAATAGTTTTGAAAACTGGTAATTAAATACTGAAGACCAAATAATTTACAAACTATAAGAATGGACAGCAACCACCATTGATTATATATTCAATTGTTAGTTGAAGAACAGAAAACAGCCCACTGAAGTAGAGGTTTGAATTTGCTAGAAAAAGCCTAATTTGCCCATCCGATAGAGAACTGAGAGCTAGCGGGTACCTGCCAAGTTCTTCATCCTTGACCACCTCTCTGCATCTTCATAAAGTTGAAATCAAAACTCATTATTCACTCTATCCCAGTTGTTTTTTGTATCTAATCCCTGTGTCCTTATTTATTTTACTTTCTCTTGTGTCAACCGTGGTTTAGCAGGTCAGATGTTTGTGTTTTCAGGTTGCACACCAGAGATTTGACCTGAAAATCTAGGTTACCAAGTCTTTTGGCTGAGACTTGAAACTGAGGTCCTGTCTGCTGATTTTGAAGAAATGTAGGGAAGCATTCCCTGCTATCCTGACCAGCATTTGTAACTTATTCAACATTGCAATCACAATCACTTTTCTGGGGCTGTGCTCTCTGTACGTTGACTTAGACCTTGCTTTGCATTCAGGGTTCTAATGCTACAAAGCTTCAGAAGAAAAGCACAGTGCGACATTCTGAGGTTGGGGAAAGCCTCTAGTTTAAAAGCCCTTTTCTCTTTCATTCTTTAACATTGATAGTGTATTGCCAAATGGGCCTTGAACCCTTTTAAATGAGAAACATTCCAAATCTGTGTGTGTGGTTTTATGATGTCTACATTTAGAATTGAAGCGTGTATCTGTCTAAATTATGAGAATTGTGAATTTGTCTGCAAAAATAAATCTAATTATTGTAAATTTCTTTTTCTAGAGGGTTGGAGGGTGCTGACTGACAAAGTACAGGAAGCTCGGTCCAATGCCCGCCTGAAGCACATATCGTTTTCTGGTGAGTATTGTTTGCTGTGAAGGGAATCTCACCTGTGAGATGGCTGTTAGGAGATACAGGTTTTACACTTGATGAGGACAATTCTTTTGAGGGCGAGAGCAGCTAAAGTAGCAATTGCAGCTCCAAAACTTTCAGTAATAACTGAGTCCCGCTCGCTGAAACATAGAAAATAGTGACAAAGTGGGCCCTTCAGACCTTCGAGGCAACTCCACTATTCAATATGATCATGCTGATCATCCAACTCAGTACCCTGATTTTGCTTTCTCCCCATACCAATGATCATTTTAGCCTTAAGAACTATATCTAACTCCTTGAATGACTTAATGTTTTGGCCTCAACCTCTTCCTGTGGCAGAAAATTCCGCTGACTTATTGCTATGGGTGAAGCAATTTCTCATCTCAGTCCTAAATAGCCTACCCCATATCCTTAAGATTATTGACCTGCAATAATTACCCCAATGACTGTGTTGTGTTCAGTTCTTAATGTGCTTGTTATTGCAAGTGAGAACTTTTTCCTGAGTGGGGAAGGGAGAACAATCCGCCTGTATCACTGTGATTAGCATTAACCAAGCCCTAGGAGCCAGGATATGACTGGAAAACCATCCTCCCACAGTTTGGAAAAAAAAATTTACCTAGCAAAGTGCGTGAACATAAAATGTTCTGTACTGTTAATGTGAATCTGTATTTGTGATGTTTGGTTCTAAATTGTAAAACCTTTCATTTTACTTTAGATTGAATTATAACGTTTTCACATTATGCATCAAATTTATATGCTGTTCCTACTTAAATTTTGATTGTCTGCTTTTTCTCCATTCATTCATGGGATCTGAGCATTATTGGGTAGGCCAGTGTTTTTGCCCCATCTGTAATTGCCCTTGAGAAGGTGGTGATGAACTGCCTTGTAGAACTGCTGCTGTCCATGGGTATAGGGACACCCATAGTGCTATTAGGGAGGGATTGCCAGGATCTTGACCCAACAGTGTTGAAGGAGCAGCTGAGTGGCTTGGAGGGGGAATGTGCAAGTTCCCATGTATCTGTTGCCCGTTCCCTTTTTAGGTGGTAGAGGTCATGGGCTTGGAAAGTGTCATCTCAGGAGCATTGGTGAGTTGTGGCAGTGCATTCGTACTGTTGATAGAGGAGGGAGTGAATGTTGCAGGTGTTAGGTGGGGTACCAGTCAAGCAGGCTGTTTTGTCCTGAAAGGCTTCAAGCTTAGAGCGTTGTTGGAGCTGCACTCATCCACACAAATGGAACATGTTGGATCATACACCGGACTTATGCATTGTAGATGTAAACACGCATTGAGGAGTCAGGTGCTAAGTTAATCGTTGCAGAATTCCAGGCCTCTGACCTGTCCATTTAAGTGGCTAGTCGAGGTCAGTTTATGATCAGTGATAACTCCTGAGGTGTTGATGGTGAGTATTTGTCCTTACATTTATTGTTTAACTGTGAATACGTAGCCGCCTGTTATCTGTTTGTCTCAGGCTGCTCTGCCTGAAGGTAGGAATAGGAGGTGGCTGTTTGGTCCATTGAGCTGATCCACCAACCACTCGCATCATGGCCGATCCGAATCTAAACTACTTACTCGCTATGGTTCCATCTCTCATTTACCTGCATTTTAACAAAATACTTTCAATGTCAATTTTGAAATTTTCTCAACCGGTTTTTGGAAGGGAGAGTTTCGGATTTCCACTATCCTTCATGTGGGGTGCTTCCATTTGAAGGAACATAAATACAGTTTATACATCATATCATTTAACTGGGATTACTAATATTTTCTGTCCTTAAAGTAGAATTGATAAAATGCTGTGAGAAAATTGAAGTGTTGGTCACACTGAAGGGTATTAATTGATGTTCTTTGGTTATTCAAGTGCTCAGTATTTTCAGAATCTTATATGCAAATGCTGGTTTTTATTTTTGTTTCCATTTGCAGCGATAAATGGACTGAAAATGCTGGGTATTTCTCATGATGCAGTGGTGTTCCTAATCGAACAGCTTTATGGAGCCAAGCGCTGCAAAAATTACAGCTTCAAGTTTCACAAACATCAGGAAGTGGATGAGCTTCCTATTAACCCACACGGATCAGCAAGAGCTGAAATACACCAAAGGTAAAACACAAAGGTAGAAATTTGCATTCAAGACGTTCACTGTTGTACTGGGCTGATTTCAGTTAGCAAAACGACTTTGTTGCAGTGGAGTGATCGGGGGTTAGATCAGCTACACGTAAGGTTGTCGACTGGATATCATTAGGCAGAAAATTTTGATGAATGGTGAGATGGAATTTGCTTCCCAACAAGAGCTTCACATTTTTCTGTATCATTGAGAGAGAGAATATGATTTACTTCCACACATATGACACCCTAGAAGTCTGAATCGGATATTTTTTCTTTCAACAAGAGTCATAGATGAAGCACTGCACTTGTCGAGCAGAATTACTGCAAAGCAGACAACTGGAGATCCTTCAGGGATTGTGCCACTTCTGCATTTGTGTGCTTTGGAAGAGAAAGAGGCTGTTGAGAATCCCGGAGAATTAAAGTTTTTGAAGTCCTGGAATACAGTTGGGGGCAGCATGGTTATTGTTGACTTTAATGTAGTTAGGATGGAAGGTTCATGGTCTAAGACACTACTAAGGTTTAAAAACTTAAGAAAAATAACAATGTGATCTTTAGTCTTTCAAAACATGAGCTGTAGATTGAATGAAGACAGATAAATGTGCATTTAATATTGTACTTATTACTTGATAGTATTTCCCAGAAGATCCACAATTTATTGCTTTTATCTTTATTTATGCAGGAAGTCAGCATTTGACATGTTCAACTTTTTGGCTTCAAAACATCGGCAGCCACCAGATTATTGTCCCAATGAAGAGGAGGAAGAGGAGGTGCAGCTTAAATCAGCACGGTGGGCTCCAGTTAATCATAAGCTCACATCCAATTTGTTATATGTCAATACTTAAAAGTTACTGTGAATCAAACTCAATGACTGTAATATATCATTCAGAAATATAGGTGTATATCCAGTGGTGTATAAATTTGTAAACATGTATGTAATTAACCTGCTTTGTTAGGTAAGGGCATCAAGGAATACATGCTATATATTGAGATACAGCTTACTTACCAGAGTGATGGGTGAATGGCATCTTCTTCCTGCCAGTGGAACAGCATCTTAAAAATAACAGCATTCACATGATTTTAGATGTTAAACTTTTGCTATGGTTTTCATATACAAAAAAACAAGGTTCTTGTTAAGAACCCATGGAAGTGCAGTTTATATCTCATGGGCAGGTTCAGTGAATCTAGGAAACAATTTTTTGCAGCACGTGGTTTTCTTTCTTGCACTGCCTTGGACATTTTATATCCAAAATGCTGATACTGGAGCAGCTATCATATACAGTGGAATTGTCTTCATTTACACAATGTGCCATGCCAGATTACTTGTCCTGCTGATAATACGAGAAGCTAATTTTTTATGGTAGCCATTATTTTTCACAAGATGGGATATGTTTTGAAATTCAGCTAGGCTCCAGTTATGTTAATGTGGATATGAAAAGGTTGTTTCTTAAACATTTTGTACTAAGGATGCCATTCATAAAATGTATCCTGTAATTTGTTTTTATACTGGCGTTCAAAGTTAAATGTAAGGTTATTTCATTTTGTTCCAGAAGATAATTTGGGCATAAAGATATATATTTGAAGTAAGAATCAAATTGAGATGAATACTGTTTTATCACTGAGTTTCACTGTCAAGGAACTGAAGAAATATATTTGAGGAGAGGTTTATGTTTACAGTGTAAATATCCTGGAGAAGTTCATAGTGAAGTGATGGCATTGCAGTAACTTATTATTGTCTTTAACCTTGTAGGCGGGCGACTAGCATGGACCTCCCAATGGCCATGCGGTTCAGGCACTTGAAAAAGACTTCAAAAGAAGCAGTTGGTGTCTACCGGTAAGAGAAAATAAATTCTACACGGTGTGCACAGTATATAGAGCTGCTTTAAGCTGTTAGTGGAAAAGTGAATGGATTTTCTCAATTACATTGTGTTCATGTCAACTTTTCACAAATGTATAATTTGTGCTGTTGGAGTTACTTTAACCTCTAATATATTACATTCCACTAAAAGGAAGATCAAATTTAAGACTGGAGGATTTTTTTAAAATCAAGCTTTTTATAAGACTGTCAAACTTAGCTGAACTGATCATACAGGAGATTCACAAATATGTGATTTTGTATGGCATGAGAACTTAATGCTACAGTATTTAACTGCATGTTACTTAAATGCAATAAGTAAGAACTACAGTAACTGAAGAAAAAGGAAGAGCTGGTTCATGCGGACAAATTGTCATCTTTTGTGTACACTGCAGGATTATTCAACACAGTGTACTGTGTAAGCATTTTTGGGTCTACACAATCTGGTGCATATCATCGTGAACAGTATTATCTGCTTAGTATCTTTTTATTTATGTGCTGTCAGGTATTCTGATATCTTTCTAGTGTGTTTCTTGGTGATTATCCATTTAATTGCTTATTGGAGAGCCTTCTGAGTAAAATCAAGCTCATGTTGATTCTGGCTATTTTGTTTTCTGTTGAGATTTGCCAGACTGGAAGCTACCAAAATGCACTTAATTTTGGATTCTTCACCCTCCCCCCGCCTACATCCTGGGGGATACTGTTGTCCAGCCATAGAAACCATGGCTACAAAAGCAGCTCAGAGGCTCAGAATTCTGAGGAGAATGACTCTTCCTCCTGTTAGCCCAGTGTTAGCCTGTCATCTACAAAACACACAACTCAAGACACTGATGAAAACCATCTCTACTTGGCTGGACGAGTGCAGCTCCAAAAACACACGAACTCGACACCATCCAGGACAAAGCATACCAATTGTTTGGTTCCCCATCCACGATGTTGAAAATTCAGCCTATGATACAGGGCATTGCTGGGTACTATCTACAAGACACGCTGTGATAACTCACTAAGGATCCATAGACAGCATCTTCAAAACCCATGACTTTTGCCACTTTGGAGGGCAAGGGCAGCAGATTCACTTTACACTTGCAAGTTCCTGTCCAAGCTATATACCATCCTGACTTGGTTATAAAATACATAAGATCCTAACATAGAGGAATAAAAGGAGCATAATTCTGTGATACCGAGAAAAAACAATGAAATCCATCATACCTCCTCTGTCCAGAACTCTTAATTCTCTTTCTAGTTACTCTTCCATTCTACTTCTAGGAACATTAATTTCCTGAATGCAAGAATCCAGTTTCTCTGATCGCTTAGTAACCAAATCTACCTCAACTAACACATCATTCGAAATGAGTGTGGTCTGAAATAGATTAACACATTACCGATAATGAAATGCTGGAGAATGGACTGCTGTTAAAATTAAACTGGATTTGCTAGCAATATCAATAATCCAGAATTTAATGGAAATAAACTGCAGGGAGAAGGCTGAATGGTTTATAGGGATAAAGAAAGAACTTTTAAATTGTTTTCTTAAATTATGGTTAGAGGAGCTGGCTACCCAGAATCCTGAAATGAAATCATTTGTGAAGTAAAATAAGACTGTAACTGCCTATTTTAACACTTTAAAGGTAAGATGGCAGTCTGCAATGACAGAAAATCGTAAAAGAGGCAACCAGGCTTCAAACAGATGGGTGAGCAAGAGCCAGTTGATCCTGAATGATTGATTACTTCCAAGCCGCTCACTATGCCTACCTGTCAATAACTTGTCTAGAATTAATGACTGATACCAATGAGCTGGAAGCCACAGCTAGGCTAAACGTGCTTAAGCCAAATAAAGCCCCTACAGGGTAAATTGTATTAATGGACCATTAATCTTCAGTCCCATTTAAAATCATGGGATTGATTTACCCTCAACTTTATTCCTGGTATTGATACAATAGCGGCATATTAAACAGCAGTTAACTTGGATTTAGAAGGGAAATATCCTGATTAAGTCACCCTAGTTGGCCTTTTTTTATTTGAGAAGTTATCATCCTGTGTTGAAGCTGTTGTGGCATACCCACAACTTCAGAAAGCATTTTGTGAAAATATTGCTGTTAACTACTTCAGGGGTAAGTCAGGATATCCCTAAGGAATAGATGATGCATTGTCTGAGGAGTAGAAAATAGCAGGAATTCTCGGGAGTTGTATCAGAGCTATCGTCCATGGTGCATCCCCTGAGACTGGCTTGCATTGACTTGCACACAGAAATTCCATGTAAATTTGTTAGATTTGAAAATGTTGCCAAATGAGGAAAGGTTGATATTGAAGAATCAGCTACAAAAATATGAAGTTATTTGAACAAAATAAATAAGTGGGCAGAGCTTGGGAGAATCAGTGATGGTAACACCATTGAATTTAAAGAGGCAGTGGTTAAATTGTCTCCAGTTAGAGATGTTCGTTTGTGTGGTACGAATATTACTTGCCACTTGTCAGCCCAAGCCTCGATATTGTCCATATCTTCTTGTTTTTTTCATGGACTGCTTCAGTATCCTGAGGGAGTCCCAAATGGTGCTAAACATTGTACAATCATTGGCAAACATTGTGTGCTGTACAAGAAATTTAGTTGACAGGACTCTTGACATGCCACCCACTATCAGACCAGCAATCAAAAATGCTAATAAGATGCTGCAATAATTAATCAAATGTCTAGAATTGAGGGTCTAATGATGACCATGAATCCATTGTCAATTTTCCTAAAAACACATCTGGTTTACTAATCTCCTTTAGGGAAAGGAACTCTTATCCTTACCTGTTCTGGCCTATATGTGACTCCAGACCCACAGCCACGTGCTTGACTCTTAACTGTCCTCTGGGCAATTACAGATGGGCAATAAATTCTGGCCTTGCTGGTGACACCCTCATCCTGTGAATGAATTTTTTAAAAAAGTCAAAGGAGGTCTTACTCGAATTATGTATTATGCATGCATCAGACTGTGCCATGAGTTTTGTGTACAGTTTTTTGTCAAGCTATCACAAAGAAGACAATCAACACCGGAGGCAGTCAGAGGAGAGCAACAAGGTTGATGCCTATAGTGTCAGAGGTATGAAAAAAGATTGGTGATGTATCAGGCTTTTTGAGTTTTGACAGGATTAAACTAAGGTGCTCTTAGATGTATATACAAGGTACGAAAAAATAAATTTAGAAAATTAATTTGAGCGAGCGGGATGGGATTTAGAAGTTCAAACTACCAAAGTTTCCGTACCAAAAGTTAAAATTGGGGCTGATTCCATGAAGCTTCACTTGACACTAAAACTGTCATAGGAGGTTAATTTACTAGTTAAATAACTGAGACATGAACTCTGGAATTCCTGGAGAAATTATTGAATGCTCCATTTGGGCAAGCTGAGGTTTTGGATGGATGAAGCTAAATTAATTAACTCTGTAATTACCCTGTAATCTACCACCCGATTCAGATATCATCAATGCCTTGGAGGTGAGAAGCAAAATGTAAACTGTGTCCTGGCTGTTGATCACTGTTCACCAAATTTCTCTGGAAGTGTTTGTGAGAATGTCAGTTGAGGACCGCGTTGGGCCCAACTGTGATATACTGATTTAATAACCTGTCATCATTTATTGTCTGGGTTAGCGCGTACAAAGAACGACCACTCTCTCAGTGCAATGTACTTGGGTCTGTAGACTGATAAGTTTATACAGTTCAAGCCACTTGGCAAGATTGAAACCAAGACACATACCTTGTCTTTTGTAGAGAAGTATTTACTCAGTCTTAGCCCAGTTATCCCACATCCAGTGTAACAGCTGCTCCCTATTTGTGTTCAGACAGTTAACAACTACCAGAACCCTCTTGTAGCACAGTGGTAGTGTCCCTACTCCTGGACCGAGAGGCCTGAGTTCAAGTCCTACCTGTTCCAGAGGTATGTAATAATATGTCTGAACAGGTTGATTGGGGGGGGGGGGAAAGACAATCACCATTTCTTAACCTTAAATGAAGACATTAAGGAACCTCAAAGCTAACAATGTATTCTAGTATAAGTGCCTTCAAGAAAACACAGGAAGAATTGAAGGCAAGAAGATTAGAATTTTTTTCCCCTGGGGATAAATAAGTGATGTGTTAAAACCCAGTTGTACAAAGTGCTTCCTCCTTTTTATCAATGTGAGGGATTTTTCAGTTTTGTTTCTACTATTGTGTTTTTCATCCATTCAAAACCATTCTGATCTTAGAAATAAACCTTTTTAAAATCTCCATATTCGGTTTGTGTAAATGTATTCAATCTGCAGGCTGACATGCTGCTTTTGTGCAAGTGTCCGTGATGTGAGCAAGACCAAAGTACTGCAGTGGAGCAGTTGAACCTCAACAAGAAACTTGCATTTTTGTAGTGACTTCAGCATAGTAAAATGTTCCAAGGTGCTTCACATGAGCAGCATCATGCAGTTTTAGCAGGTTTGTGGGAGAGGTCTCAGGAGAAAGTTCCTTTCTTTAGGGTCTAGCCACTGAAGACAGGGTGACCAGTGGTGGAGTGACTAAAATGGGGGCTATTCAGGAGACCAGAATTGGAGGAGTGCAGATATCTCAAGAGGGCTGCAGGGTTGTTGCATGGCTGAAAACAAAAAGAAGAAATTTAAAATGGAGGTGTCTTCTAACTCTGAGCCATTGGAGATCAGCAGAACCACTTTGAAAAGGAGTTGTAAGGTGATATTAGTTGAAATATGGGCAGTAGAGTTCTGGATAATCTCCTGTTTATTAATGGTGAAACTTGGGAAGCTGACCAAGAATGTGGTCAAGCAGCTGAACTCCAAACAATGTAATCAGGTTAAAGGGAGAAGTTGAGAATATTCTTGGTCGCAGTTTGCTGTGCTCTTTTAATAAGTAATGAGATTCAATGTTTATGCAAAATTTAAACTGTCAGCTGGTTAGAGCAAAGTATCTCATTCAAGCAACTGAATGACTTGTTGAATTGGCTGGGAAGAGATTTGGTTTTAGTTGTCACGGAATTTTTACTTAGCCAAGAGTAAAATTGATGTAATGCCATGAGTTTAGTGTTCATAACGAATGATTTGTGGTCTTTTTTCTTCCCTCTCACCCTTCCCATCTTTGTAACTGCTGTAGGTCACCAATCCACGGACGAGGCCTTTTCTGTAAGCGAAACATTGATGCAGGTGAGATGGTCATCGAATATTCGGGTAATGTCATTCGATCTGTCCTCACAGACAAACGAGAGAAATATTATGACAGCAAGGTGAGTTTCTAGTGCAGGTTTATGCTAGATAATAACCACAGGTGCTGGGATAGCCATCGTGGGAATCACTGATGTTATTTCTCCGCCGTTTAATGAACCCTTTCTGAAATAACGCTATCTTTATGGCATCAGCGACGCACCGCCTTCCTTGTGAAATAAAACAGCTTACCCGCTTGTGTTGTTTAACTTGCAGCAACTTTGCAGTTCATTTTAAAAATTGGTTTGTGTGCAAGCTTTTTGGCTGTTGAATGTTCAATGTACACGGTGTGGGGATTACCACGTTGGTTGTGGAACTGTTTCAAAACTGGCCAATTCTTGAGTGCCTTTATTTTGTATGTTAACAGCTTGCTATGAAATTTGTATTTAATTAATAGTTTAAATGGAGGGTGTTATTAGAATTTGTTGCTACCCAAACTCCAATGATACCTAGGTATGATGTTTTGCCACTAAAACAGCAGAGTGAGCGATCAGGCTGTTGTATGCTAGAGCACCTTTTAATAGTATTTTCTACTTGGGCCTGACTGCTGCCGATTGCAAACGCTTATTAAGTTACCAGTCTTCATTGAGCTTTGATTATTTTCATCAGATTTTTCAGCCCTCTATCTATTAATGTACAAAATATCTTCTGTTTAGTGCCACCTTGGACATTTTCTCAGGGCACTTTGCTGACAATGACATAAACTCTGTCTCTGAACTTGGTGAGGAACACTGCAGGCTAGAAAAGCCTTGTGCCTGAGGCATGTTTGACACTTCCTGCATCTTGCTTAAAGATAAATAATACTTTATATAAAGAGAGATTAAAAAGCTAGCCCCTTCCTTGTTTCTCTGGCATTAATGGCTTGGTCTCATCCCAGTGCCAGGAGCAGCAGAATTTATAAGCACTTGTCAATCTGTACAGACCTTCCTCAGCAGTCAGTCTCAGAATTTCCTGTTGAGACCATATCTTTCATAGAAACTATCTGATCAAGTACCTTTAGCAGGAGATACTTGCGTAAACAGCATAATTTTTAGCAGCTAAATATCTTAGTGATCCAGACCCTGGGATACCTGTGAGTCATACTGTGGATCAACTAGTTCTGCATTCTCTTCAACTCTTGCTCATGTATTTGTTGAATAAAATTTTATTTAAAAAATGCTTGGATTGCTTTTGCTTGCTTCTGTAGTTTTGCCTGCTTTTTGGAAATAAAATGAAATTGTCTGCCTTATGATATCTCATAACTGACTAATGTCACTGGGGAGAAGGAGAGGTTAATGGGGGTTTCTGATTTGGAATGGAGATGTATATTGTTAATCATATCATTGCCCCTTGACTAGGGAAATTTCATGGCAAGCCATGTTTAGAGCTGAAATTGTGATTAACTGAACTGATTCTTTTAGTCAGTTTGATCGGATTGTGTCTCATTGACAAATTTACACAAAACAGTATTTCATGAAAAACGTTAATTCAGCATTTTGGTCACTTAAGTATGTTATGGTCCTTATCCCTTACCTCTTGGTTAATGTATGAATCATTTTTGTTATTGGCTTATTTTCTTTAGGTTCCCTGTGATAGGTAGTGTAATGCATAAAATAACAACTCCAGTTTTTGCTGGAACTATATAACATTTACAGACCAGAAGCAAACCATTTGACCTAACTGGGATACAGAGTCATTGAGTCATACAGAACGGTAACATAATCCCAAATTAAACTAGTCCCACCTGCCTGCTCCTGGCCTATATCCTTCTAGATCTTTCCTATTCATCTATCCATCCAAATGTCTTTTAACGTTGTAATTGTACCCACATTCACCACTTCATCAGGAAGTTCATTCCACACATGAATAACTCTGTGTAAAACAAAAAATTTGCCCCATGTCTTTGGTTCAATCTCTCTGCTCTCAGCTTAATAATGTGCCCCTTATTCTTAAAATTCCCCATTTTTGGGAAAAGACAACTACCATCAACTCAATCTACACCTCTCGTTATTTTATACACTTCTATCAGGTCACCTATCAACCTCCTATGCTCCGGTCGGGAAAATAGCCCCAGCTTATCCAGCCTTTCCTTATAATTCAAACCTTCCATATCTAGCAAAATCTTGGTAAATCTCTTCTGAACTCCCTCCAGCTTGATAATACCCTTCCTATAACACGGCAACCAGAACTGACACAATATTCCAGAAGAGGCCTCACCAATGTCCTGTACAACCTCAACATAACGTCCCAAATCCTGTACTCAAAGGACTGAGCAGTTAGGCAAGTGTGCCAAACGCCTTTTTAACCATCCTGTCTATGTATGACACAAACTTTAAAGAATCATGTACTTGCACCCCGAAGTACCTCTGTTCTACCATTAATTGTACTCTTGTTTTTTTTTGTACCAAAACATAATACCTCGCATTTATCCAGATTGAACTTTGTTGCTTTACAAAGAACCCTCCCACCTCTTTTCATCTGACTCTACCAGCATAATCTAGTTTCTCCCTTTTTTAATTCTCATTACCTAGCTATCTGTTGTGTGTATCGGTTCCTTTATTCATTCATGGGATGAATGGCTAGGCAGCATTTAATGCCCATCCCTAATTGCCCATAGGGCAGTACAGAGTCAACCACATTGCTGTGGGTCTGGAGTCACATGTAGGCCAAACCAGGTAAGGATGGCAGTTTCCTTCCAATGGCAGGACATTAGTGAACCAGATGGGTTTTTCTGACAATTGACAATGGATTCACAGTCATCATTAGATTCTTAATTCCAGATATTTATTGAATTCAAATTCCGCCATCTGCCATGGCAGGATTTGAACCCGGGTCCCCAGAACATTATCTGGGTTTCTGAATTAATACTCCAGCGATAATACATTAGAACTACTTTCAGCCAAGAGATTTCCCTTTAATTCCCAATTGGATTTGTTAATGAGAGCCATTTGCTTATAGCTCCTGATTCTGGGTTCCCCACTAGTGGAAATGTTTTGGTCTCCCTTATTGTATTCTTAGTTATTTCCAATTGGGGGTCTCCCTGTGCCATGTGCGTGCACACATTCTCTCTCCTTTTTTTGTGTTTTCTCGTGCTCACTCTCCACACACACACACACCACCACCACCCTTCCCCCTCCCCCTCCAGCTTCTCCAGCTCTGCCTTCCTGGAGAAAAGAGTCCTAACCTAACAGTGTAGTACCAGAGGAATATGCATTTTCCAAAGGCCTAATTGGTTTTCTGCCTGTGAGGCTCCAGCCTGTTCACACTCTGCTGATTGGTTACATCTATCAATACCGATTAGTATTCTTGTGAATCTCTTCTGCACCTTCTCCGGTGTCTCTGCATCCTTGTTTTAATGAATTTGATTTCCCAGTGGATCAATAAGATTAAAGCTGTGTCTTACTGCATCCAATACAGATCCTTGGGTTTGGTTGAAGCAACAATGAGATGCTAGCCAGCTTCACTATCCTTGATCTATAACTGTCTGTCAGGGCTCCTGCTGCAGGCCAAACTAGAAAGTGAACCGTTTGAACATTGTAAGAACTGCTAAAATTGGCTGTGGTGCTTCTTTTGGTCACGTGCCTTATTGGTACTCATTATCCGGGCAAACTTGGGCAAGATAATCAAGGGCTACTAGGTCCTAAGGACTGTACACCAGCAAGAGTTGGTATTTTTAGGAAGATACACTAATGTTAATTTATTAATTTTTTTTTCTACTCTCTTTTTGTACTAATAGGGGATCGGTTGTTACATGTTCCGTATTGATGATTATGAAGTTGTGGATGCCACGATGCACGGAAATGCAGCACGTTTCATCAACCACTCCTGTGAACCCAACTGCTACTCACGGGTGATAAATGTGGACGGGCAGAAACACATAGTCATCTTCGCTGTGCGAAAGATCTACCGTGGTGAAGAACTTACATACGATTACAAGTTCCCGATTGAAGATGCCAGCAACAAACTGCCTTGTAACTGCGGAGCAAAGAAATGCAGGAAGTTCCTGAACTGAGGAAAAAATAAATTAACTGGTGGGGACAAAAAAAACCCTCTTGAGGTGATTGTAATGATTTTATGGGATCTCGGAAAGAAAAGTCCTGGGCTGGAAATGGTGAGGTTGCTTTGCAATCTGCACTATGAAAATCTTGTAGAAAAAGGGTTTTAAACACCAAGGTCATAGGATGGTTGTAGTATAGGTGGGGTTCATGCCAAATGATAAATGGCAAAAAAATGCCCTTCAAATAAATTCATGGAGCTCATGGTATTGGTGCAAACCTGGTAAAATGCATTGCCTGACAGTGTTGACTGCTGATCACTTTCAGATCTGCATGGCAGAGTACTAATTGACTACAGCTCCATTTCCATCCTTAAAACATCCTGTTCCATGTATGGAACTGAGTGAAATGAATGAGTGCTACCAGCTTCCCAGTCAATTATGTACCAAGGCAACAACAAAAACTGAAATTCAACCTGAATGAGCTGTGTCACTTGAGCAGAATCTCCTCTGTAGTAGAAGAAAGGTAAAGATCGTATGTGAGGAAAATTAATATCTTTAACAGCTGTGCAGTGGAAAAGGCAGAGGCAATACTGGGTGAAAGTAGTTTTGATCCTTGTGTTTTGCAGTTTCTGCCCTGGGAGCAATTTGCTTCTAATAATTTTAAAATGTGAAACAAACGTATTCTTCAAATTTTTTTCTTCCAATGACAGCAGCTCCTCAACACAGAGCTGCTGCGAGATGGCAGTGAAATGAAGTGAACCATGTTTGTACCCATATGACACTGCATAATGCCTGTAGTCCCATAAAATCACTTCAATCTAGCAAGTTCCCTCCCATTTCCAGGAGGCAGTTATCGCATGTTTAAGTTTAAAGCTTTGTGAATTTTTGGAACTTGAATCTTGTTTAGAGTGGCAGAGTATAGAATTAACACTAACTAGGTAAGCATTCTGCCTCATGTTTCTTTGGATTTTAGTTTTAAGTTTTTCTCAAGTTGCTTCAAAGTAGTACTGCACTTACTAATGAACTGGCTATTCAGAGATGAAATTAAGAAAATGATGTTGGAAGATACAGGAAAAGGAAACAGGAACAGGGTACATAGAAACTTCATGCTGACCTCATTAATGCTGGAAAAGCCTGCTGATGTATGCTTAACTCTGTAACCCCTGAAGTCTCATTGCTAGTTACACACGAGTGTTGACATTCACACCAATTGTTTGAAGTGCACTAGTGGTGCGGAAGCACACTGATAAGTTAATTGAACTCTAAACTTCTATTAGCACCAATTTCTTGACATTGGAGGGGTGGTGGGGTGGGGGAGGAAAAAAAATTGACCCTTTCACTGCTGGAAACTTGTTAGTCATTGGGTGGAGAGGAGTGGTACATAGTCACTGCTCCAGATTTATGACTATCACGTCATTGTCTTGCCTGTCTAAGAGAACATGGAAAAATTAAAAGATAAAACATCTTGATCTTCCTTTCCACTTAACAATCAATAGACTTCTAAAACCCACGCTTCGTATCACCTGACCACTGCTCTTTCCAACCATGCCATTATCCTGCATGATAACTTTAACACTTCACTTGAACATTTCTGTCCAACAAATTAACACATTTCTGAAGTGTTTGGAATTCTTCAAGGTACATTCATATTGGAGGAGTAGGTAACAAAGTAACCTTGAACATGCATCCGTACATTTAAATTCATGTTGACATTCTTGTTTTAATCATCCTGTCAGTGTGTCTGTTCCTGAGGACTGTCGTGTAGGGAATTGCAAATGTTTCAAGTTCGGCCATGAGTGAATCTCAGAATTGAAAACCAGCATATCATTGTGGATGTACTGGCATACGAATGCTTAACATACGCTTCTGATGTTTCTTAGCTCACTTTTTAATGCAGGTAGTAAATACCTCCACTAAATTAACAGGTAAATGTCACCTAGTGTATTAGTCATTTAGTTTCTTTTTTTCTGCACCCCCACCACTTAACAGCTGTACTGCATTGTAGTGTGTGGAAATGTGCTAAAATGTTGCATAACCACAATAACGGTTGTGATAGTCTTTTAATTTTAAAAATGTTTATTTTGAGAGTCAGGAAATAATTTCTGTTTCAATGCTGAAATGCTACCATAACTGGCTCCTGGAAGACAGGCATTTTTTTTGACCAAATGAATGCATCTCAAGTGGGTTTATCACAGTGACGTAATGTTTGAAGATCTTGATCCCTTAATGTTTTGCACTGTGCGCTATTTAGATTGACGCTAAACCTAATGTGTTTGTACTGACTACAGCAGTGTATTGTTATTCAGACTACATCCGTATTCCCATGTATCCCGTTGTCCAGATTACTAGCTGTATCCTGTGTATTCAATTATCCAGATTATAGATGTGAGTCCTGTTATCCAAACTCTCTTGAATTTTCTAAAAGAAAAAATTCAGTTTGTCTGATCAGGAAGTTGTTTTCTTAAAGGGGCACTGTCTTCATTTTTAAAAATAGATGTCACATACCCAACCCTCCTTCCACTTCCATTCCTACCTCCTTTGTTGACGAAGTGGTGCCCTTTAAGCAGTAATTGACAGCTAGACAGACTGATGGATGGAAAATTTTTCCCTGATGTGGTATTTGTTGTCCACTATTTCTCTTCAGTTATACCTCTGGACAAAAGTTGGGTTGGTGATTTTTCTTCATGTTTCATTTGCCTTCACTCAGTTACTGCTGCTTAATGACATCCATCTGCCACCAGCCTTTTGGGACCATGTTCCTCGCTGCTATGATAGGAGCTTGTTTCTTGAGGGCATCTTTGCTTTTAGGGAGGTATTAACCTGTTATGTAAGAAAGCAGTGTTTACCTAAGAAGGACATTGCACTTCACCAAGTTTGTGGTGGAATTGCCAGGGCAGCATATTTACAGCACAAGGAAGACAAGCCTTCTGAGTGTGGTGTTAATGTTCAGGTAATGGGGGTTCTACTGGAAGGGGTTGGGGCATGGGTGGGGGGGGTGGGGGGTGGGGAGGATGTGGGTGTGGTGGGGGAAACCGTTCTTTATGCACTGACAGTCGTGAAGACAGAATCTGAAATGCTGTATAAATGACTGCTGGTTGGTTTGACACAATACCAAGCTAAGATGAACTTGGTTATTACTTTTTTAGTTAGTATGTGTTACCAAAAGTCCATAATAGAAGAGAACCGTGACTAGCAGTGGGCAACTTGGTATGTGTTTCCTAGTGCGCCCCTCTACTTCATTGCAGGGCATTTCAGAAAGGGGCAACGATTTGATTGCCAGTTTTTGTTGCCATTTTGTTCATAAGTTTTTTTTTTTCGTATCTAGTTGAAGGAATATATGAAGCATCAGTTTACAGTTCAATAAGAATTTAAGCATGTACAGTGACCTGTAGTTTTTTTCAAGTCATTTATAATTATGTGGCTTAGAAAAAGGTTTTTAAAGCAGTATTGTTGATCTTTAACAGCCTTTAGTTACCTGGGGCTTAAGAATTGCCTTCAATGCCCTTAGTTCTACCCAAAGATATATAGTATTCAAAGAATTGGATGAGCAGTTCAGTGTCATTTGTGTGGGGTTGGTTAGCTCAGTTGGCTAGGCGACTGGTTTACAAATGCAAAGGGATGCCAATTGTGTGGGTTCAATTCCTGCACCAGCTGTTGCTCTCCTCAGCCTTGCTTCTTGCCTGAGTTGTGGCCGCCCTCGGGTTCAACCACCACCAGTCATCTCAATGATCAGAGAGCAATCCTGTGGTCTGTTAAGACCGTAGTGAATTTGCCTTTGTCTTTGGTATGGGCATCCAGTATTCTTTGATTCTTCTCTAAGATTCCAGTCATAACAGAACTATGGGTATATCCTGCATCAGAAAGTTTGTAACAGTTAAAGAAAACAACTCACCTCCACCTCGAGCAGCTTTTATGGATGGACAACCGATGTTGGCTTTTCTAAATGACACGCACATCCTATGAAAGAACAAAAAAACCCTTTGAATTTGCTGAGAAGACTATAAATTTTGAATAAGTTGAATATATGTGCAAACAATGAACAGAATCATGTGAACTTCTGAACACACTTATAAGCCTTTAGTTGCCCAAAGCCTAGGTGAAGCACTACACATTTGGGGTATAATGGTTTATTGGGTTATTGATGCAAAGGGTCTTTGGCATGCTTTTTGAATGCAGTGTTTTTCTAGTGTAGTTTTAATGTGATGGATTCCAGAGTCGCAGCTCTGTGGCTTGTCACTCATCAAACTTATACCAAAACCCCGTCTGTGTTACTAAATTAAATGCTGTTACTGTATTAATTCTGAAGCAGGGTTTGGGCTTGCGTGAATTTTTTACTGATCCTCATGTTCCCACTAACGGGAAGTAAGTGTCTTGAACTTGATAGGAATTTGCAAAGATTTTAAATAGTACTTTTTATCCAGAGTGGATTTCTAGTGACTGTGGGTAATGAGTTATGACATTGTACAAAGATTATTATAGGTGTTCTTCCTTAACTTTCACTGTCTATAATCCCAGCAGAGATTTTTAATAAACAATATCATTTGTATTTGTTTGAAACCCCTTGAACATATAGGACATTTGAATATAGTTGTATTTTTTAAAAAATTAGAATGGAAGGAGGGAGAGTTTGTTTTTTGAACAGGTAGGAAGAAACAAATGATAGCACAGTGAACCAGATGATGGCAGCCTGAGTACGTGTACCAAAGTCTTGATTCATGGGAGTGAATGAATCATTGCATTTCTTGCAGGCCATGCCTCCTAGTCAACTACCATTTTTAATTCAGAGCCAAGAGACGCAATAGTTGTGTAGCCATCAAACCACGGCAGCAGAGGCATATGAACAGGAAATACCATTGTCTTTTGACACCCTTATTTGAATGTTTTGTCAGTTTTAACTCTCCCTTTTGTTCCCAAATTATAGAATTGTACTTTCGGTACACTAACAGCCAGGCTTCAGATTGGCTGGTAATGTGGCATTCACAGTTCTTAAATCCGGTAACATCTGTTTTTCTATCTCAGTGTCACCTCTTGAGAGAGGTGCGATAGTGGAAAAGTGGGTAATCTGCTGAGAGGACCTTGACTCCCCATGTTTCTACGCCATTGATGAAATCCTTTCCGTATTTTTACAGCATTAAATGCTTTCAGTCACCCCTAAGGACTTGATTGGGCATGGGGTTTAGAATGGGGAAGTGTGGCAAATTCCAAGAAATGGCTTGTTGCTAGTTTGCTTTTGTTTACAGATGTCGCTGCTTGTTTTTGTCGATAAGGCTGTTTGAACCTTGAGCAAAACGCTGCCATGAGTTCCTTTGTGTTGACAGTTTGACTTTTTAAAAACCTTTATAACCCATGCCATACAGTGTATATAATTAAGTGCCAGGTTATTTTTTTTTAAATTGAGATTTGTAGACAACTTAGCTGAAGTTTAAAAACCTGCCAATTAACAATTGAAAATACTGCCATAGTGCATATATATTTTTTTATTACGATTTATTTATTTAATTTGGGGTCTTTTTGTTGACTGTGTACTCTGTGCAGCTATCTGTAGTTTGGGGTGCTGCTTAATAAATGGCAAATACCCCACGCGTTGCTCACTCCATGTGCTGGACTGAGTTCAACAAGGACACTTGGTATTGGATGCTGCAAGCTTCTTGTAGATTTATCCCATATGAATGAAGAGCCACTTAGATCCATGCAACTTCCATACCTCTGTAGTTTTTGTGGGTGGTAGGGGCAGTGCTCGTGCAGTGGCAGATGTACTTCTTTCTGGGACATCCATGCCATTTGAAGGGTTAGCTTTTGGCAGGAAGTACTTCTGTAACAATTTAAATTTCTTATTCCTTCCCCCATGACACGTGATCTGTCAGAACTAGCTGCATTAGCATCAGGCGCATTCTTCTGAGCAGCATCCGCGAGGCTTGATCTTCATTTTGAACACCAAAGTAAAAACAAAATCTATTTTTAACACTGCTGTTGTCCTTTTGCACCATTTCATAAGGTTCATTCTAAACATTTAGTGTCCTTGTAAAGCAGTTGCCTCAGAACTGGCATACCACGATTGCTGAAATGAGTTTGAGCTCGGTCTCTTGGATTGCAGAGTAGTCAAGGCTAGAAATGTCTCCGTGATTGTCATTAGCAATCCATAGTAGAAATATTTATAGAGGTTTGCTGGTATTTTGTCCTCTGTAAAAATTGTTTGTTTTTTTCATTCTCCTGCTGGAGCACTTCGTTTTCCTATCCTGTAACAGGGTTGGAACTGATGAAATGTGTGTCCTCATGTAGAGTGGAAGGTTACAGGCTAATCACTTGGAATAATTCAGGCTCAAACCCATGAAGGCCAGGCAAGGAGGGACTTTAGTATTTTTTTAAAAAATAAAACTGTTTAACATTGTCCCCTTTGCAATCCAATACAGTAGGACACAGCGGTTTTACAATGAATGTATCTTTTTCTAATGACTCAACTTCTTACTCGAAATTTTTTTAAATGAGTAATACACCATAAAGTTCGTTCAATGAGATACACAATCCCATCTGGAAAAAAAAGCGGGTTAATTTGAAGGGCTGGTTCTCATCTTGTCTATTTAGCATCCATTTCAAAGCAATACGATGTTTACGGTAAATCTGTAGAGATCATGTAAAACCATCATGTCTTGATAGTTTAAAAGTACATAGTTATGGGTCCTAGTTCAGAAAGTAATAACAGTGAGGGGGAATGCAGAATCTACAATTTGTTGTTTTTAAGAGAACATAATGCTTCAGTAATACTTTCCCAAGATTTTTTAAAAATATTTAAACACTATTCTTTTTATTGTCTGAAGAATAGACAGCTGACTATATAACTACTAGATGGGGCGGGAGGGGGAATATACATTTTAAATTATTTTTTAAAAATTAGGGTACACATTGTGTCTGTACATCCCTGTTCTCTGTGACTAGGACGCTTGCCTTTTCTCTCCCATATCCCACCAGAACGGAATTATATTTATATGTGTGTTTTCCGTTAATGTGAATATATTTTTATGTCTCTTTTGAGATGAATACACGAAGTAGTAGATGTAAAATGTTCCAGGTCTGAGAAACCTTTCGTGAGAAATTTGTTTTATTTTTATTCATGACAAGGTAATTTGTAAACCTTTTTTAATTATTTTTTCAGTCTTTTTTGTGTTCCTGTAAATTGTTATTTTTTACATTGCTCTTGCAAAACATTATTAACAATCTGATTAGTGCATCAGTGTTAAACCATATCATGGTAATGAAGGTAATTTTAATTCAGCAAAACTGAAAGCTATGCTAAAGAATGAATGTAAAAAAATTGTACATAGTTGTAAAAATGTTTCTAAGCGTCATTTTCTATGCACTTTTTTTATTTAAGTGATAGTTTAATTAATAAACATGTCCAGTTTATCCTTGGATATACTTAAATATATTTTGTGTATTTCATGTGGGTTTGGGTTTTTTTCATCGTTTTTCTCGTACCACTTCTGTCCCATACTTTGGCCTGGATCACCTGGGACTAAAAGTGCCTATCCACCTTAACTAAATGTATGGTCTTCATTTGAGAGCATGAGGAGGGTCGTTGTGGGTTATGTTGTTCTGGGACATAACACTGCCGAGTTCCTAATTTTTTGACTAATATCCCCAGAACAACTGAATCCCATTGTAGTAGCTCACGCTGTGCTTGTATTTAGAAGATGCAACTTACCAAAGATAAGGACCTCAGATCCTTGACCTGTCGTTCTGTCTGGTTCTGAATGCAAGTCATTGGGATGCTGCATTTGTATGTGTCAGTAAACTGTTCTATACCAGTGGATGCGCTATAGGTTTTGATAAATTTGATTTATTACAAATGTTACAGTTTATAAGTAGTAGGATCCAGATCGGAGGGAAAAAAATTGCAGCATGACCTACTGAAAAGAAACGTAAAAATAAATCCAGGAATGCCTTCACTTCTTTCCTGGTTTGTGACAGTTCCCAAGATGAATTTTGGGAGTAAGTTGTCATTTTTCTCCTCTTTTTCTATAAATAACATGGAAGGTAAAGGGCAATAAAATATAAATATTGGAAGTGACCTTGCATTAATCTTGAAGTGTGCAATAAATCATGCTGGAGGACTGCAGAAATCTGAGGGCAGTCATGATGGAGGAGAGGCCTTTGAATGATTTGAAATCAAGGATGAGAATTTTTAAAATTAAGGCATAGAGTGGTAAGAGACCTACACCCCAGCAAGCTTCAGTACGTAGGAAACCGTTGTCTCACTGAGTCAACACTTAAGCTACTGTTCACACACACTCGTGCAAATGTGCAGTATGTTCAGTGCCAAAAAAGGCCCCTCAGCACCAGCAGAAGGTACTGTCCAACTTTAGTCTTTGACTAAGTGCTAAAGGGTACTTTTTATTTTCCATCAAGGGCTCGGTTGGGTCACTTCCTGAAAATTAAATGCCTTTACATAATGCCAGCGAACCATCACAGTGAATGTTCCTATTTGGAATATAATATTTTTATGCTCCAAAATGAAAGATAACTGCTATGCCACAAGTATCCAGGAAAGATTGAAGGTGATGTATTTAATGGACTTGAATGTTGAGAACCATTTTGTTTCATTTTCCCAATAAGGTGGAATTGTGTTTTTACATGGGCACTAGATCAGTGAAAGAGAGTAATTGCTCCTTGTGGTGTGCCCCATGTTGAAAGCCCAGCAGTCTAATTGCATACAGCAAGATTCCACATACAGTGGTGAGATTAATGACCAATTAACATATCTTCAGTGATGTTGGATCAGGGTGAAATGTTGAGCTCACTAAAAGAACTTTTAATGCCTTTCAGTGTGAACTTCGACATTCAAAAACAAAACGGCCATCAGTTGAAGTCACATATGGTTAGCTGCTCCTGCCAGGACAGCACTTGGTTTGCACTTCATTGGAATTTCCGTGTAGGTTAGGTTTCACCCTGGGCAAACATGAAAGAGACTTGCCGCTGAGTCAAGGCAGCGAATGCTGCCATTTGCAGTCAGTACACAATTCTCACACTGTTCGGTGTTGATACAAAGTCAATTTAATTTCGGTACTTAAATTTTCCGATAAGATTTTCCCTTAGCAAGGGAATAAGTTTGAGCCTTTCATTACTTTGCTAAGTAGCCGTTGTTCATTTGCGCGGTATCAGCTGGATACTGAACAATAAGGTCTATCTCAGGAAGGGGGTCCTGGAATCAGTTAAGATTAGGGCTCTGACTGAAGGTCTGCTGATTGGTGCCTTTGGGATTATCTTTGGTTTCTACAAACCCTGTGTTGCCAGATATTCTGTGATGTCATTGCTGTTTACAACAGTGTGCAGGTCAGTGCTCTGAGCGTTGGTCTCCGCCCCATAGTCCCATTGGCTGGAGTGAAGTCAGAAGTCCACTCCACAAGGTCAGACACAGGAATCCGTTTCGAACAAGCTGTACCTTTTAGCAAGAAATTTTCACATCAACTGTAGGAAATGTCTACCCTCAGAGACCAAGCTGTGCTCCAGGCCATTTTCGACCCCAACAATCCTTTTGGTAACAATCTTGGGTTGGAAGCAGAGGTCAAGCTAACAGATGATGGTGAGTATTTGACTATTTCAGTTCTTTATTTTCACTAAAGAGCTTTACGTTACCCTTTAGAAAACCAGTTTTGTCTGTAGATATTGTGAGAACAAGATTAGGTTTTGCAGTGGCATTCGTTCTCTGGGTTTGACTGAGACCCATGTTCACTGGACTCTATGTAAAAGCAAAGTTGAGTGTAGCCCATGATATCTGCCAGTGGATTGTGAACGCAATGAGGGTCAGCTCCCAGGAGTTTGCATCCCAGTAAGTATCTGATTGACAGCCCTGGGAACCTCTATCCCAACAACGGTCAATGCCTTGGGGATGCATATCTGAGGAACATATAACCAACAAAATCGATCCTCTTCAGAGTTGTACCCCACAAAGAGCCAGTGCCTGTAGATCCTGTTTTATAGTTAGATGACACAGTTTAGGAACCCCATTGCACAGAAAGCCCTTACCTCACCAAGTTAGCACCCTGCAACAGTTTACGTTTATATAGCACCTTTAAACATCATAAAATAGTTCAACCTGCTTCAACAGGGGAATGTAAACACAGTGATGAAAAGTTATGGGATTCTAACCGTAGGGGCTAGTCAACTGAAGGTATGGATATCATTTGTGGAAAACTGACGTTAGAAAAGCTCACAAGGCTTTTGAGGACTGCAGAAATCGGAGGACTGTCAAGATGGAAAAGAGGCTTTTGAGTGACTTGAAATCAAGGATGAGAATTCTAAGATCAAGGCATAGATGGTGGGAAAAGATCTGCATCCCAGAAACTTTCAGTACTTAGGAAACCAGCGCTCCACTATTTCAGCACCCAAGCTGCTGCTTTCACGCTCAAATCATGCTCCCTGTGCAGTGAGCTGCTGACCAGCGTTAAATAGGGGGGATGTAAGCTTATTTTAGAACTTTGGTTATCTGTGTAACCCATCTTGCTGTTATATTTAGATAGCAAGTTTGATCCAGTCCTACTTCAACAGACTAAAGAGTTGGAACTGCAGGGAGTTTCCCTGGCAGAATCTGGGAATGTGGATGCAGCTGTGGAAGTATTCACTCGGGCCATAGCGATCATCCCTGACCGAGCATCAGGCTACAACAACCGAGCGCAGAGTCTGCGGCTGATGGGAGACACAACAGGTGAGGGTCTCGGGTTACCGTGGAGCTTGTGGGGTGGGATTCAACTTCTTTTGTCAAGTGGGAGCTTACCTTTGGACATTTGTACTCATAGGTGACTGACTGTTTTGTCCGTGATGATGGGGAATGGATGATTGAGGCAGAACGGGAGAATGCACGGTTGGATGGGTTGTATGATGGATGAATCGATGGATGGACAAGTGGCAAGAGTGAATCAGTTATAAAGAGCCGAGTGTGACTGCTGGGTATGATGGCCTAGTGGGCAATGGATTTATGGATAATAGATGGCAATAAGATAATTCATGTGTGGGATGGCAGGTTTAATGACAGACAAAATGATGGATGACATCAAGTCTGTCCATCTGTAAGGTTGTTAAAGCTGGACAGGGGAAAGAGGGATGTGTGTGGAGATTGGATCTGCATGGGTAGAATGTTTCCACATGCTCTGTTACTAAATATCAAAGTTGTAGAAACTAAATCTGTTAAAAGTGATACTTGCATCTAATTGCTATTCATTAAGTAATCACAACAGTGCAAATCAGCAGCCAAAACAGACTGAGAACATTGCAGCTGTGATGGAATCTTTCCTCTGTTAAACCTGTCCTCCCCAGTGGCTGCAAATAGGAGCTCAACATAATTTCCCCATCCTTAAATGAGGAATGTCTTGGGGCAATTTCATAGAATCCCTACAGTGTGGAAACAGGCCATTCAGCCCAACAAGTCCACACTGCCCCTCCGAAAAGCATCCCACCCAGACCCATTCCCCTGACTAACCTACCCAAACTAAACATCCTCCAGGCACTATGGGCAATTTAGCAATGGTCAATCCACCTACCCTGCACATCTTTGGACTGTGGGAGGAAACCCACACAGACACGGGGAGAATGTGTAAACTGCGCACAGTCGCCAGAGGCTGGAATTGAACCCAGGTCCCGGGCACTGTGAAGCAGCAGTGCTAACCACTGAGCCACCATGCTGCCCCTAAATTCTAGTATATAAAATTCCTTTGACTTTAATTTAGATATCCGCCATTTTTCTATGACACCCTTGAAATAATGTAATTGAAGTGTACAATGTCTTTAAAAGGCTGAACAAGGTCTTGCCAGAAGGATGTTCCCCTTGACTAACTGGGGCGTGTTATTGAACCAGGGGGCCCAGTCTCCAAACGAGGGGCATGCCAGAATGAGATGAAGAATTTCTTCACTCGGTGTGTATTTTTTTTTTTGAACTGTCTAGTCCAGAGGACTGCAGAAGTACAACCTTTGAACACATTCAAAGCAGAAATCAATAGATTTCTAGATAGTGACATCAAGGGATATGTGTGTGAAGTAAGTATTGAATTGGAAGATCAGCCACGATCTAGTTGAGTGGCAGAGCACTTTTGAGGGGCCAAATGGTGTTTTGCTATATCCTTTAGAGCTATTGGTGGTGATATAGCATTGACAAAGCATATATTCATACTGTCGAGAAGTAAAGGGAGTGAAATAAGTGGAATATAAATCTTCTCTCTAGCTTTTTTTGGTGTATTGGTTAGGATGTGGCACTTCCACTATTAATTCACAGTCCCAGCTATTCCCACTCCCACCCCGTTCTCTATTCTCTGTTCTCTCCCCCTACCCCACACCAGCATAGGGAATTACTGAGCTGTGCCTGCAAATCTGGGTTTGTTTCCAGTCAGGCAATGACTGTATTCAAGCAATTATGAAACTGACTGGTGTCAGCTTCTGTTACCAAGATTGGATTATCATAGTGAAGAAGTCTTCCTATTGGTATTGGTTAGACCAAACCTGGAGTGTGCTGTGGAAATTTGGCCTCCTTACCTGAGGAACGGCATATGGTAGAGGATGAGAAAGTGTTTCTCCTGGTTGGGAAATCTAGAACTCAACCCAGTTTCAGAATAAGGGGTTGACCAGAGAGGCCTGGTCAGAAGAAAGTTCCTCACTCTCAAGTTCTGGATGTTCAGCTGATAGGTTTCAGGTACAAAGGAAGTTGAGGAAATGAGAATCATGTGGAAAGATAGTTGAGACTTTCTGATCTGCTGTAACCTTGATGGATAGTAGAAGGGAGTCAGAGGGTAAAATGGCCTACTCTGATTTCCATTATCCTGGTTCTGTCAGTTGACATTTTGTATATTGAATCAAGAGGCACTTGGTTCACTAACAGATAATCTTGTCCATCCTAGGGGCTATGAGTGACCTGAACAAAGCAGTCGAGCTCAGTGGAGGAATAGGACGGACAGCCAGTCTGGCCTTGGTTCAGCGAGGGCTTCTTTACCGACTCTGTGGACAGGACCAAGAGGCTCTGCAGGACTTCAGACAAGCTGCGGATCTAGGCGACAGATTTGCCAAGCACCAAGTGACCCTCATGAATCCATATGCAGCTCTATGCAACCGCATGCTGGCCAAGATGGTGGCCAACCTGAGGAATCCAGAACCCCCCACGACTTCCTCTGTGTGAAGGCCTATTTGCTTTTTTTTTGTTTAAGCATTTGCAGAGCGTGTTGTTCCTCTGTCCTGTCTTTCATGATAAATAATACCCAAAACATTTCCGTGTCTTGTCTTCCTCGGTCTGCTAATGGTTACAGTTCAATGTTGAGAGAGGTTATTCCAAGTCTACCAGTCCCCCACTCCTGTGTCTCCACAACATTGAGAATTGGTAAGGCTGCCCTTTTTAGCCAGTGATAATGAGGAGTGTAATTAATCCTTGCACTGAGGCGGAGGAGTCTGAAACTCCACCCCATGTTACCAGACAGAGTCCTCTGTTGAACGCTGTTAGCTGTTAGCCACATTCTAAGATTTCTACTTGATCATGAGAAGATTTCAATTCATATTAAAATTAAGTTCATTAAGTCAAATCCAGCCTGCCAAAAATCAAACCACACTGGGAAAATGGGGTTTGCAAAGCATTAACCTACAGTGCATATGCATATGTTGGCTGATGGCTCTGAATCTGTAGGCCACACAATTAATGTTCTTTGTCAACGTACAAGTAATGGATCACATGGTACGGCTCCTCCAATTAACTCTTACCAAGAAGTTGGGAATCCTTTTGCTGATTATCTCTGGCCTTTGGGATCTGGAGTTATGCCCAATAATAAACTCCTGACCTTCTGCAATAGCAGAAAAACGAAGTGGTACATAACCTGACAGTCTATATTAGTCTTAGAAAAGTGTATTTATGCTTCTAATGGGGTCGAGTAGGTGTTGGTAATTTGCATGGTTACAAAGATGTTAACAGGAAAAGACAGGGTAGATATGGGCAAACTATTTCCACTGGTTGGGGATTCTAGACATGGGGGTATAATCTGCGATAGGGTTAGGGCCAGACCGTTCAAGCAAGATGTCAGGAAGCCTTTCTATACACAAAGCGTGGTAGAGATTTGGAACTCTGTTCCCCAAACAGCAGTGGATGCTGGATCAGTTGTTAATTTTGAATTTGAGATAGATTTTTCATTAAAGTAATGGTACTAAGGAATATGGGCCAAGTGCAACCATATGGAGTTGGGCCACTGATCAGCCGTGATCTCGTTGAATGGTAGAACATGTTAGAGGGCTGAATGGCCTACTCCTGTTTCTATGTTCCAAAGAGAATAATGCGATAAGTTGAAATATAAGGTGGGGCATTGCTTCATTCAATATCTGCAAAATAAATCAACCTGCTATTTTCATTTCACCGCTTTGTGTTTTTAAAATTGGCAAAGTGTATATGGGGATTTTATTTATTTATGGATATGAGTGTCCCTGGCTGGGCCAACATTTACTGCCCATCCCTATTTTTTTCTTGAACTAAGTGACTTACGAGGGCCATTTCAGAAGGTATTTAAGAGTCACTCACATTGTTGTGGGTCTCGAGTCACATATAGACCAAATCAGGTAAGGATGGCACTTGTCTTTCATTTGTGAAATATGACAATTGATAATAGCGACAAGACCAGATTTTTTAAAATTGAATTTGAACTTCACCATCTGCCGTGGAGGGACTAGAACCCCTGTCCACAGAACATTAGACTGGATTACTAACCTGTGATCCTCTGTGATCGTAATGACTTCCACTTTGAAATGTCACCTTGCTTTCTCAGCTCAAGTTCCTGAGGGTGAGGTATCACGAGACCCATAACCTCCTTACTCAAGGTGAGACTGCTCGCAGCAATCACAGTGCCAGAGTCTTTTACACCAAAGCATATTGAAAGATGTTAACAAAAATGCTGGACCAATCAGATTTCAGCTATAGCTTCACTGACAAATTGGACACAAAAAATGCCGCCTAAGTTGGTCTTGCAGAGAGCTGGCACATACTCAGGTCGAAGGGTCTCCTCCCATGGTATAACTTTTGTAACTCTGTTTAACAAAGTCAGCTTACAGAAAAGAATGCATTTTATTTTTGTTGAATGTCATCCAGGCCTCTAGATGGTGCAGTTAGCAACGTGGAAATGCAATGTCACCCTGAATTGGCAGGAGAGCAAAAATATGTCAACAATTGGTGCCTTCGAATGTGGGAAAATGATGATTTGCATTTATATAGTGTCTTTGCAGTGAGTCATCCCAAGGCACTTCACAACAGTGCAATCAATCAAAATTTTACAACCAGTTGCAGGAAAATGTATTCAGATAGTTGGTCAGAAGTATTTGATGAAAGAAGTAGGTTTTAATCTCATGAAGTGACAGAGAGAGTTGGAGATAGTGAGGGAGGTAATTTGAGAGTTGGACCGCTGAAAGTGCAGTCACCAATGATCAATTAAAAGAAAGTAGGAATGTGTTCAGAAATCCAGGAGTGTTACGGGTCTACGTAGGTTTTTGTAACAGTAGGGAGAGGTTAAGAGGGATAACAAGGTGTGGAGCTGGATGAACATAGCAGGCCAAGGAGCAGGAAAGCTTGATGTTTCGGGCCTGGACCCTTCTTCAGAAATGGGGGAGGGGAAGAGGGTGCTGAAATAAATAGGGAGAGAGGGGGAGGAGGATAGAAGATGGATAGAGGAGAGGATAGGTGGAGAGGAGGCAGACAAGTCGAAGAGGCGGGGATGGAGCCAGTAAAGGTGAGTGTAGGTGGGGGAGGAGGGAGGACGGACAGTTCAAGGGGGTGGGGTGAGGTTAGGAGATGGGAGTGGGGCTTGAGGTGGGAGGAGGGGATAGGTGAGAGGAAGAACAGGTTAGGGAGGCAGGGACGAGCTGGGCTGGTTTTGGGATGCGGTTGGGGGAGGGGAGATGTTGAAGCTTGTGAAATCCACATTGATACCGTTGGGCTGCAGGGTTCCCAGGCTGAATATGAGTTGCTGTTACTGCAGCCTTCGGGTGGCATCGCAGGAGGCCCTGGATGGACATGTCGTCTGAGGAATGGGAGGGGGAGTTGAAATGGTTCGCGACTGGGAGGTGCAGTTGTTTGTTGCGAACTGAGCGCAGGTGTTCTGCAAAGCGGTCCCCAAGCCTCCGCTTGGTTTCCCCGATGTAGAGGAAGCCACAACGGGTACAGCGGATGCAGTATACCACATTGGCAGATGTGCAGGTGAACATCTGCCTGATGTGGAAAGTTTTCTTGGGGCCTGGGATTGGGGTGAGGGGGGAGGTGTGGGGGCAGGTGTAGCACTTCCTGCAGTTGCAGGGAAAAGTGCTGGGTGTGGTGGGGCTGGAGGGGAGTGTGGAGCGGACAAGGGAGTCACGGAGGGAGTGGTGCCTCCGGAAAGCAGACAAGGGTGGGGAGGGGAAAATGTCTTTGGTGGTGGGGTCGGATTGCAGATGGCGGAAGTGTCGGAGGATGATGCGTTGGATCCGGAGGTTGGTGGGGTGGTACGTGAGGATGAGGGGGATTCTTTTTTGGTTGTTATTGCGGAGACGGGGTGTGAGGGATGAGTTGCGGGAAATGTGAGTGACACGGTCGAGGGCATTCTCGACCAGTGGGGGGGAGTTGAGGTCCTTGAAGAATGAGGACATCTGAGATGTACGGGAGTGGAATGTCTCATCCTGGGAGCAGATGCGGCGGAGGCGAAGGAATTGGGAGTAGGGGATGGCATTTTTGCAGGTAGGTGGGTGGGAGGAGGTGTATTCCAGGTAGCTGTGGGAGTCAGTGGGCTTGAAATGGACATCGGTTTCTAGGTGGTTACCCGAGATGGGGTCAGAGAGGTCCAGGAAGGGGAGAGAAGTGTTGGAGATGGTCCAGGTGAACTTCAGGTTGGGGTGGAAGGTGTTGGTGAAGTGGATGAGCTGTTCGAGCTCCTTGTGGGAGCACGAGGCGGCGCCGATACGGTCATCAATGTAACGTAGGAAGAGGTGGAGTTTAGGGCCAGTGTAGGTACAGAAGAGGGATTGTTCCACATAACCTACCAAGAGGCAGGCATAGCTTGGGCCCATGCGCGTACCCATGGCCATCCCCTTTGTCTGTAGGAAGTGGGAGGAATTGAAAGAGAAGTTGTTGAGAGTGAGGACGAGTTCGGCTAAGCGGATGAGGGTGTCAGTGGAGGGGGGATTAGTCAGTTCTGCGGGACAGGAAGAAGCAGAGGGCCTTTCGGCCATCTGCATGGGGAATACAGGTGTATAGGGACTGGACGTCCATAGTAAAAATGAGGTGTTGGGGACCGGGGAATTGGAAGTTCTGGAGGAGGTGGAGGGTGTGGGTGGTGTCACGGACGTAGGTGGGGAGTTCCTGGACCAAGGGGGTGAAAATGGAGTCTAGGTAGGTGGAGATGAGTTTGGTGGGGCAGGAGTGGGCGGAGACAATGGGCCAACCAGGGCATTCAGGTTTGTGGATGTTGGGAAGGAGATAGAAGCGGGCGGTGCGGGGTTGGGGAACGATGAGGTTGGAGGCGGTGGGTGGGAGATTACCTGAGGTGAAGAGGTTGTGGATGGTTTGGGAGATGATGGTTTGGTGCTCAGGGGTGGGGTCATGATCTGGGGGCGGTAGGAGGAGGTGTCGGAGAGTTGGCGCCTGGCCTCAGCAATGTAGAGGTCAGTGCGCCATACTACGACTGCCCCTCCCTTGTCCGCGGGTTTTGTGGTGAGGTTGGGATTGGACCGGAGGGCTGCACGTTCTGTGGTGGAGAGGTTGGAGTGTTTGAGAGGGGTAGAGAGGTTGAGGCGATTGATGTCTCGACGGCAGTTGGGGATGAAGAGGTCGAGGGAGGGTAGGAGGCCTTGGGGTGGTGTCCAGGCGGAAGGCTTGTGTTGGAGGCGGGAGAAGGGGTCAGTCGAGGGAGGGTTAGATTCACAGTTGAAGAAGTAAGCGTGGAGGCGGAGGCGGCGGGAAAACTGCTCAATATCCAAGCGTGAGCGGTATTCGTTGATATGTGGGTGGAGGGGGACAAAGGTGAGTCCTTTACTGAGGACTGACCGTTCGTCCTCAGTGAGGGGGAGGTCTGGGGGGATGGTGAAGACTCGGCAGGGCTCATATTTTGTGTGTGCTCTTTGTCTCTCTTTAGAAAACTTTGTGACCAGTTATGTGCGCAGTGCTATGTGTCAACAGAGTGGTCTGTGCATTATTTCACAGGGCCCTCCTTTCCTGAAGTGTCTCCCCCTCTCTCCCTCACGCTGTCTCCCTCTCTCATATATAGCACGATGTCAAATAGTATCTGATTACCTTGGGATGTTTCCCTACTTTAAAATGTTCTGGTATATAGCACCTTTAAGTGGATTAAGCGGTCAGGTAGAAGACGATGCAGAGGGAAAGCTTTTCTGTGAGGGGAAGTGGTAGCGCAATGGTATTGTCACTGGGTAAGTGATCTCGCTAATGTTCTGGGACATGACTTTGAATCATGGCATGTTAGGTAATGGCACTTGAATTCAATAAAAAATCTGGAATTGAATGGCCATAATTGTCATTTTAAAAAAACCCATCCGGTTCACTAATCCCTTTAGGGAATGAAATTTGCTGTCCTTACCTGGTCTGGCCTACATGTGACTCCAGATCGGATAAAGGATCAGTATTGAACAGGAACTTGGGGCTCTTGTGGTAGTGTCCCTAGTGAGACAGGAAGCCCAGGTTCAAGTCCTCCCTGCACACGAGGTGTGTAGCAACATGTCAGAACAGGCTGATTGGAACAATGGCGAAGGTGGCCATTGGACCCATCAAGTCACCGCTAGCTTTTTGAAAGAACAATCCAAATATTCCACTGCCCTACTCTGTCTTTTCCCCGGGCAATTTGTTTCCTCTTCCAAATATTTCTCCACGTCCCTTTTCGAAGGCTGCTATTAAATCAAACAGTGTATTTGAAATCTGCATAAAACAAGTTTTCCTTCATTCCCTGCAATTATGGTAAATCTGCACCCTTTTATTATCAAGTGTTCAGGCATTGTAAAACAAAATATTTCCTCAATATAAACTATTCCTCTGTCACTGTTAGGGTATTGTACAAATATGTCAAATTGGCATCAATGTGATGGGAGGTAGTTACAAGTCTGTGCCGTCCGAGGGTAGAACTTGGCTCTCCTTTCGATAGTTAGATCGACTAGACATTTCTTTCTCTTTATTGATTACCCAAGAAGGTGTTTATGAGACTGATTGTGGTTTTATTAATTGGTCATTCTATTCTCTAGAACAGTCGTATAAGGATTGGAGTAAGAGACCATTCAGCCCCTTGAGCCTGCTCTACCATTTGACTCAATCGCTGATCTACTACCTCACAGAAAATATATATTAGTGTGTTGTTCACAAGCCAATGTAGAACAAAGAAGAACAAAGAAAACTTACAACCCCGGAACAGGCCCTTCGGCCCTCCAAGCCTGTGCCGATCCAAATCCACTCTCTAAACCTATTGCCCAATTCCTAAGGATCTGTATCCCTCTGCTCCCCACCTACTCATGCATCTGTCCAGACGCACCTTAAATGAATCTACCGTGCCTGCCTCTACTACCTCTGCTGGCAACGCGTTCCAGGCACCTACCACCCTCTGTGCAAAGTACTTTCCGCGTGTATCCCCCTTAAACTTTTCTCCTCTCACCTTGAACGCGTGACCCCTCGTTATTGAATCCCTCACCCTGGGAAAAAGCTTCTCTCTATCAACCCTGTCTATACCCTTCATGATTTTGAAGACCTCAATCAGGTCCCCCCTCAATCTCCTTTTTTCTAATGAAAACAATCCTAACCTACTCAACCTCTCTTCATAGCTAGCACCTTCCATACCAGGCAACGTCCTCGTAAACCTTCTCTGTACCCTCTTCAAAGCTTCCACATCCTTTCGGTAATGTGGCGACCCGAACTGTACACAGTATTCTAAATGCGGCCAAATCAAAGTCTTGTACAATTTTACCATGACCTGCCAGCTCTTATACTCAATACCCCGTCCGATGAAGGCAAGCATACCACATGCCTTCTTGACCACTCTATCCACCTGCGCAGCCACCTTCAGGGTACAATGGACCTGAACTCCCAGATCTCTCTGCTCATCAACTTTTCCCAAGGCTCTTCCGTTTACAGTATAGTTTGCTCTAGAATTAGACCTCCCAAAATGCATCACCTCACACTTACCCTTAATGTAGTGCTGTTATTGTCTTAGAATTTTTGAAAAAATTGTTTAGATGTCCACTTGCGATGCCAAGCTGTGAACCAAACACTGGAAAATAGTATTAAAACAGTTAGATGCTTTTTGACCAGCATACATTTGATGGGCAAATAAGCCTTTTTTTTCTATGCTGTAGAGCTCTGTGAATCTATGACTCTAGCTAATGACCGTTACACAAAATCTGCTAATGCTATTTGAATGTAATTTGTTGTTGCAGGTTAAATGGGGTAAATGTGAACACTGAAGAAGTAAGTTGAGGCTGGGCTGTGATAGGGAGAGGGGTGGGGTTTCTCAGGGTGAATGAAATATGGTAGATTGAATTTACCCTCCATCAGGGCCACATGGAGGACATTCTGACAAGTGTCTCCCTGGGCTGCCCCTTAAGTGTGTGGATTAAAAGAGATGAGGTGAAGCAGGAGGATGTTATTATAGATGAAGTGACTTTGCTTCTATCTCAGCTCATCTGCTGCTGAACCCCTCATCTCTAATTCTGTTACGCCAGGTCTTAACCATTCCATCTGATCACCATGTTGACTCATTAACTTCCAATTTTGGAAGTTGATGCTATATACAAGCCTTAAGAAATGGGAACAGGAGTCAATGATTCAGCCCCTTGAGCCTGCTCCACTATTCAATAGGCTAAGCATGTCCATTTTCCTGCCTTTTTCCCATAATCCTTGACTCCCGTCCTGATAAAGAATCAATCTATTTCAGCCTTAAATATACACAAGGCTTCTGCCCCCACAGCTGTCTGTGGCAAGGAGTTCCAAAGGTTTTTCAATCCTTTGGGAGAAGAAATGCTTTCTTATCTCAGTCTTAAATTGGTGCACCTTTATTCTGAGACTATACCCTCTGGTCTTAAACTCTCCTATGAAGGGAAATATCCTCTCAGCATTTGCCCTGTCAAGCCCCTTAAGAATCCTCTATATATCAATGAGATCACTTCTCATTCTTCTGAACTCCAGTGAGTAGAATCCCAACCTGTTTAGCCTTTGCTCATAAGACAATCCCTCCATACTAGGGATCATCCTAGTGAACCTTCTAACCTTGAAAGCCTGTGCATTGAAAGAAAATTAGAGGAAGTATTAGTACCAGAGTATTCTTTGCTGGTCTCCTGTCTTGTGCTGTCCATAAACTTTAGGTGATCCAAACCTCTGCTGTTGTCTTAAATTGCAATGTGTTTGTTCCCCTGTCACTCCTGTGCTCACTGACCTATGTTAGTTCTCAGTCAAGATAGGCCCAGATTTTAAAACTCTTAGCCTTAATTTGAAATATTGTGGCTTGGGTGTTGACCTGTGTTTTACAACATTCCTGTGAAGCACCTTTGGAAGTCTAATTCTATCAAAGGTGCTACATAAATATAAGTTAGTGTTTTGGGGGGGAGACGTGACTTGGGGTTGGGGATGAGGTCCACTGCTGATAGGCCAGGGAGAGAACAAATACCACCTCATCAGGAAAAAATAAAAATGAATCTCCACGCTTATACAGGGTAATGCTGGAGAAAGGTAGCAAGCTTTTTTTAAGAGCTAGTTTGTTCATTGGAAATATTTCAGAAGTAGGACCTTAGACAGCACCTTCCAAACCCACGACCACTTCCATCTAGGAGGACAAGGGCAGCAGATAGATAGGAACACACCACCTGCAAGCTCCCTTCCAAGCTACTTACTATCCTGACTTGGAAATATATCACTGTTCATTCAGTGTTGCTGAATAAAAATCCTGGAACTCCCTTCTTAACGGCACAGTGGGTGTCCCTACACCAAATAGACTGGCAGTATGAAAAGGCAGCTTGTGACTGCCTTCACCAGGTTAATTACTGATGGGCAGTAAAGGCTGACCCAGCCAGCGATACCCATGTTGCTATGAATGAACTAACAAGATGAGGTGTTTGACTGATATTTGCATATCATCCTGTTGAGTAAAGCTGGGGGGTGTGAATAAATCTGGGCTTGGGAAGGTGTTTGCTGTGAGGTTTGTGTGTGCTTGACCGTTGGTGGGGGTGAGACAGTTTGACACAAGTATGACATTCTTTCAAAAAAGAAGCCTCTGGGCAGATGTCCGTCCAGAGTTGGCAGCTCCGAGTGGAGAGTGGGAGAGAGGAGGTGTTGAGTATTGACAGGGAGTAAGGATAGTGAGTGCGGGGTGAGTGCAGAGGGAGGAGAGTGGACAGGTTGGGGGAGGGATTTCAATGTTTATTGCTCCTCTCCTGGTGATAACGTGCCTTCGAGCTCCTCCTGGGCACTGGGTTAAAAACCACAGGCTGATGAAGCTTGGGAATCATGAAATCAGGGTTTGATTGAGTGTGTCTGAAGGCCGCCCTCAGCCCTGCACTGCAGTATGTGAGAGAGAAGCAGCAGCAGCAGTTCTGTTAGCAGAGAAGGCCATACAAACATCAGCAAAGGGGGAGGAGGATGCCTTACTTTTAAAGGACCAGAGCTACCTCCAGATGCCTCATCCTCGGTCATTGGAATAAAGCGCAAAGCCTCAGCCTCCTTCCCTGGAATACTGCCCTGAGGTGAGATCAATTTGTTTTGTTTCTGCTTTCCTTGTAAATCAAGTGCTGTACATTGTAATTAGAAATCAGGACAACGATCAGGTCTCTGTCTATGTGACGGGTGGTGAAAGGTAGATGATTATGGCCTTGTTCCCTGCACACACACTCGTCCTCGGAAATAAAAATGCTCTGGCAAGGCCAAGACTGGTATCTGCTTCGGGCGTTACGTACCCAGCGGTCGAAATAAAGGAGCCCCAGTAGCAAACGTGCTCGAAGCTATATCTTGCAGAGAAGGAAGATAGATTGATGGCTGTGGACCATTGCCAGGGATATAACCACCCTAGTTGAGAGGGGTCTCCCCTCTCAGCAGAGGTGAGGCATCTCGTGGAAATGTTGGTGGATTTTAGTGAAAAACAGGAACTTAGACCAGCAGAAGCCCATGAAGCTCCTGGTTACCTGACTGGAGCCAGGTTACAAATCTGAGGCAAGACAGTGTGGAGCTGGATGAACACAGCAGGCCAGGCAGCATCAGAGGAGCAGGAAAGTTGACGTTTCGGGTCGAGACCCTTCCTCAGAAAATGAAGAAGGGTCCCAGCCTGAAACATCAGCAATCCTGCTCCTCTGATGCTGCTTGGCCTGCTGTGTTCATGGAGCTCTACGCCTTGTTATCTCAGATCCTCCTGCATCGGCAGTTCCTACTATCTCTTAGAAATTTGAGGGTGGTTGTGTTTGGATTGGATCATAATTCAGGTTGAACACGTTCACCAAAGTTCCTGCAGCGGGCTGTATATGGAAGGGGGGGGGCGTTTGGAGATGTAGAAGCTGCAGAAGAGGAATTAAAAAATGGACAGGGGAAAACTGAACGGGCTGAGGTTCTTCAGAGAAAGGAGACAATTGAGTGGTGATGTTGATAGAAGCCTGGACGCTTATGAAGGGAATTGAGAAGATTATTTGACTAGTAAAACACTTGGTTGTTAATGCACAATAATCCCTAATGAATTGCATCCTGGAATGCAGGAGTAACTCGTTATTGAGGGAATGGTTAGAATGAGGGACTTAGGAGTCCCTCAAATGGAGTATCAGTGAATCGCAAAACTGCTTTAAGGGGAAACGAAAAAGGAGAAAGAAATAGAAGGATATGCTGAGAAAGTCAGAGGAGGGACATTGGAGTGTAAACACTGACATAGACTACTTGGAGCCAAAATCTGTGCAGTGTTGTGAAAATTGGTGTGATATTAAATGTATTGGACATCAGATCTAACATGAGCAAGTTTTGGAGACCTGTCGATTTGTCCGTATCCTTCTCAAAGTATTTCCCAGTCGAATCATCCAGGCTTCAGAGTTCATGTGTGCTGATCTCAGGATATACAGCCACCAGAAGGGTTGCAATGAGCCTTAATGTTTGATAAATTGAAGAGAGAGAAAGGTAGCCGTGGTTACCATTCCTGATTGTTCCCTGGTGGGAATTGCATGTGTCTGGAATTTGTTCCTTAACCCCCTCTACCTGTCTCTTCCTCTTCAAACCCCTTCCGTGGCCCTTTTGTGGCATAGAGGTAGTGTCCATACCCCTGATCCAGAAGGCCTGGGTTCAAGTCCCACCTGCTCCAGAGGTGTGTCATAACATTTGTGAACAAGTTGGTTAGAAAACTAGGTTAAATTTAAGAAAAACATCACCCACTTCCAAATCTTTGGTCACATGTCCTATTATGAAGTATTGGTTGGCCACTCTCCAGAGAAACATTTAGTTTTAAACGTGCTAGATCAAAATGAAATGACTGCATTCATACAGAAAATTGGCAGTGGAATAGGCCATTCAGCCAATCAGTTCTAACATTTAATGTGGTTATGGCTGATCCTGTATCTCAGCACCATATTCCTGCTTGCTTCTCATACCCCCGACACCTTTAGCCTCTAGAAAGATGTCTGTTTCTGTCTTAAATAATTCAGTGATTTCTGACCACAGCTTTCGATGTTAGAGAACACCAGAGTTTCACCACTTTGAATGAAGACATTTCTTATCTCAGTCTGAAATGACCTACCCGTATCCTAAGATGGTGACCCCTTGTCCTGGACACCTGGGCCTCTTTCACAATTTCCCAATCTATCACTATTTGAATAATACTCTGCCATTCTGTTTTTCCTGCTGAAGTGGAAAATTAATACTGGAGCTACCATATATTTACTCACTCACTCAACTTGACTGAATCATCCCAAAGCCTCTTCACATCTTCCTCAGCACCATCAGTCCCACCCAGTTTTATTTCATCAGCAAACCTGGAAATGTTCCATTTGACTTCTTCACAATACATAGCAACAATTTGAGTGAATAGCTGAAGCCAAAGCACTGCTCCCTGCATTACCCTCTTGAAACTGCTTTCCACTCTGAAAATGATTCAGTAGTTCCTACTCCGTTTCCTGTCTTCCAACCAGCTCTCAGTCCATGCCATTACATTACCACCAATCCCAAGAGCTTTGATTTTGCACACTAAGATCTTTAAGCGGGGCTCGATCAACAGGTTTCTGAAAATTCAAGTACACCACATCCACTGGCTCTCCCTCATCTATTCTACTGGTTACATTCTCCAAAAAGCTGCAGTGTGTTTGTCAAACACAGTGTCCCTTCCATAAATCCATGAAAGGCTGGGACTCTAGAACGGAGAAGATTGGGCAGTCTCACCGGGTGCCTTTAGAGTTCAGAAAGTGTTTTCTTCTTTTATGCATTCACGGGATGAGGGCTTTGTACAATCCTGTGCCCTGTTAGCACATCCTTGACAAAAGGGCTCCAGCATTTGTAGTTCCTGGTTTTCTTCCTGATGTTACAAAAGGGCCAGTGGAAAAATTTTGAAGTGTAGTTGCTGTTGCAATGTGGGAATCACAAAAAAACCAAATAGCACGCAGCAAGCTTCCACAAATAATGGTCTGACAATCTGTTTTTGTTGCCCTGATTGAGGGATAAATATTTTCCAGAATAACAGTGAAAACTCCCTTGCTGTTCTTCAAATTAGTGCCTTCAGATCTTGTGTGACGGCTGCCCTGACAGTGCTGCCCCCTCTCCATTCTGCATTGCACTGTCAGCCTGAGCCACTGTGGACATCCTCCTCAGTGCACTCACCAACTGAGCCACTGATTCGCACAAGTTTGAAACAAAGCAATAGAAACAAAAAAATTTTCTTTTTAAATCTTAAAAGGTTGCTGTCCCTCCTGCATCGCCATGATCTTAAATTTATTGTTCATTGTAACTCAAGGCTGACACTCCCAGTGTCATGCTGAGGGAGTACTTAGAGGTGCTACCTCTTTCATGAGACATTAAATTGAGGATGCACTGCAAAGGAATCCAGTGGTATTATTTGAAAGGTCAGTGGAGTTTTCCCCCCAATGTCATGGCCAATATTCATGATTCAACAAATGTCACGGAAACAGCTGTTTGTGGGATCTTGCTGTGCACACACTGGCTGCCACGTGTCACACATTACAACAGCAGCTGCACTTCAAAATCACTGAATTAGGTGTAAGGGACTTTTTGAAAACCTGTGGTGTTGCAGGCTGCCATACAAATGCAAATTCTGTCTCTTACTCTGGGAACCAAATGATGACAATATTATTGATCCAGTTCCAGGGAAGATGTGATGACCCGCAGGTGAGCAGCCTCCAACATGAGAGTGGCTGGATGTGACAATGTTGTAGGAGCCTTCCTACTTCTGCAGCTCGAGACCTACGTCCGCTCAGGTACTCCACGGGTAACGGACCAATTCTCATTCCTTGTAGTTTCTGAGATTTGCTTTCTTGACCTCCAATTACTCAGACATTGTGGACAGCCCCTGAGGTAAAATGAGCTATAATTTCCAATATATGTTGGCATCAATGGCCTAGTAGTAAATACCCCCAGACCAATGTCATGGGTAATGAAAGACCGGGACTCTAGAACGGAGAAGATTGGGCAGTCTCACTGGGTGCCTTTAGAGTTCAGGAAGTGTTTTCTTTCTTTATTCATTCACGGGATGAGGTCGTCGGAGGCCAGGCAGCATTTATTGCCCATTCCTAATTGCCCAGAGGGCAGTTAAGAGTCAACCACATTGCTGTGGGCCTGGAGTCACATGTAGGCCAGACCCAGGTAAGGATTGCAGTTTCCTTCCCTAAAGAACATTAGTGAACCAGGTGGGTTTTTCCTGACGATTGACAATGGATTCACAGTCATCATTAAACAGTTAATTCCAGATATTTATTGAATTCAAATTCCACCATCTGCCATGGCAGGATTCAAACCCGGGTCCCCAGAACATTAGAGATAAAAGGTACTGCAGATGCTGGAGAATCCGAGATAACAAGCATGGGGCTGGATGAACACAGCAGGTCAAGCAGCATCATAGGAGCAGGAAAACTTGACGTTTCGGGCCTAAACCCTTCATCAGAAATGGGGGAGGGGAAGAGGGTTCTGAAATACATAGGGAGAGAGGGGGAAGGCGGATAGAGGATGGATAGAGGAGAGGATAGGTGGAGAGGAGGCAGACAAGTCGAAGAGGCGGGGATGGAGCCAGTAAAGGTGAGTGTAGGTAGGGGGGTGAGGAGGAGATAGGTCAGTCCAGGGAGGACGGACAGGTCAAGGGGGCGGGATGAGGTTAGGAGATAGGGGTGTGGCTTGAGGTGGGAGGAGGGGATAGGTGAGAGGAAAAACAGGTTAGGGAGGTGGAGATGAGCTGGGCTGGTTTTGGGATGCGGTTGGGAGAGGGGAGATTTTGAAGCTTGTGAAATCCACATTGATGCCATTGGGCTGCAGGGTTCCCAAGCTGAATATGATTTGCTGTTCCTGCAGCCTTCGGGTGGCATCACTGTGGCATTGCAGGAGGCCCAGGATGGACATGTTGTCTGAGGAATGGGAGGGGGAGTTGAAATGGTTCGCGACTACGTGTCCATCCTGGGCCTCCTGCAATGCCACAGTGAAGGCTGCAGGAACAGCAAATCATATTCAGCCTGGGAACCCTGCAGCCCAATGGTATCAATGTGGATTTCACAAGCTTCAAAATCTCCCCTCCCCCAACCGCATCCCAAAACCAGCCCAGCTCATCTCCACCTCCCTAACCTGTTTTTCCTCTCACCTATCCCTTCCTCCCACCTCAAGCCCCACCCCCATCTCCTGTCTACTAACCTCCTCCCGCCCCCTTGACCTGTCCGTCCTCTCTGGACGGACCAATCTCCTCCCTACCCCCCACCTACACTCACCTTTACTGGCTCCATCCCCGCCTCTTCGACTTGTCTGTCTCCTCTCCACCTATCCTCTCCTCTAACCATCCTCTATCTGCCTCCCCCTCTCTCCCTATTTAGTTCAGAACCCTCTTCCCCTCCCCCATTTCTGATGAAGGGTCTAGGCCCAAAACGTCAAGCTTTCCTGCTCCTATGATGCTGCTTGGCCTGCTGTGTTCATCCAGCCCCACACCTTGTTATCCCCAGAACATTATCTGGGTCTCTGGATTAACAGTCTGCCGATAATACCACAAGGCCCTAGGGAGATGGGGGTGATATTCTGACTTGTGGTGGGAGAGTCTAAATCTTTGTGCCATTGATATGAGACAGACCAGAAGAAATCCGACAAGAGATTTAGGAGAAGGGGCTTGTGGAGAGGATCTGGAAACCCGAGTGAACAACATTTCAGATAAAACTGGATATTCACAAGGGTGGAAAGGATAGAGGGTGTGCTGAAGGTGTGAGACAGAGGAGGGTTGGAAGGAGGATTACGTAGAGCTGTAAGACCAGCACAGATCATCGTGGTTGAATGGCCTGTTCCTGAGCTGGTTGGTCCACATGGACGATTCAGTCTGTCAGCCTGTGCTGAATTAACAAGATCCAGCAGAGGGCACTGCACTTTGCCTCTGACCGCAAGACTCCATCCACCAGCCCCTCCTGATTGGATAGGATTCTGGGGTGGGACAAGGAAGGTTTGGGTGGGGTGGGGGGGTGTGATTTGCGCAGCCAATGAATTGATGTTGAAGTGCAGTTGCTGTTGTAATGTGGGACACATGGCAGCCCATGTGTGTACAGCAAGATCCCACAAGCAGCAAGATGGTAATGAGCAGCGGGTCAGTTTTTGTGCCAGTGGTTGAATGGGGATGTGACGGTGGGATTTGGCTGTGCCGCATTGCCCTGTGTGTCGACTAGCTTGATGGTACACTCCAACTTCAGGCTTGGAAAATGGTAAGCTTCCTGAGGAGTATCTGAAGCCATGGAGTCCCCAGTAAATGTTAAAGGTTTCTGAGGGTGTGACTTTTTTTTTCAAACAGCTGCTTGCATTTTGCTTCCAGAAAATGTGGAACCGTTTCCTCTTCTCAACGGGCGCCCTCGGCCCGTGGTCTCCCTGGAGGAGAACGTCACGAAGGAGTTTACCTGCAGAATAGATGGTTGGAAGTCTGTGCCTGTTGTCACCTGGTACCTGAACGGTAAAAAGCAGATGAGTAACCAGACGCTGCTGATCCCCAGCTCCAGCAAGACCATTAATCAGAGTTTCAGCACCTTCGTGATCACCAGCCATAGGAAGGACAAGGAGCTCAACTGCTCAGCGACTGACCCGATGACTGGGAGAACCCAGAACGCCAGTGTTATCCTCAACGTGCAGTGTAAGCACCAGCAAATCACCCCCAACCCCTCTATGCTCATTGCTGAGGCTTCTTAACTGGCGTAAGCCCTAGTGGTACTGAATGGGGAGAAGCTAGAAGGACGTTTGTGAACTAGATGGATTGGTATTTGGTCATTTCTCTCTGTAAAACATTAATTTTCTTTCCTCTTCCACATCGCGCTTCATCTTTTAGAAACATTTCTAATCTATCGTGAGTGAAGTTGTGTGAAAGGTCACTGTCCCACCTCAAAGCCATATGGTCTGATTACATAATAAAAACTGAAAGAACTGCGGATGCTGGAAAGGCTCAGCAGGTCTAGCAGCATCTGTGGAGAGAAATCACAATTAATGCTTTGGGTCTAGTGAGCCTTCCTCAGAACTGAGGGTAGCTGCGAAGAAGTTGGTTTATATGCAGAACATAGAGTGGGGAACGGGGTAAGGAGTAAACGGTAGGTCGCGATAGAGCCCAAAGAGAGAGAAGAACAGTTAGACAGACAAAGGAATGGATAATCAGCCTGGGAGAATGAATAGCTATTAATGGGAACTGTGAGGGTGTGTATTATAGCAGACCATGTGATAAAAAGGCCTAGTGTGTAGGGGGCCAGATAAGGACGTGGGAGAAGCTGCCTCAGGCCCTAGAATTGCTCATCTTGATATTGAGTCAAGAGGGCTGTAGAGTCATCAAGCAGAAAATGAGGTGCTGTTCTTCCAGCTTGCTCTGACCTTCACTGGAGCACTGCAGCAAACCTGAGACAGATGTTGGCCAGGGAACAAGGTATGTTGAAACGCCATTACAATACTTTGTTCAACAAATTAAACATAGGCTTTTGTAGTGCAGTGGTAGTGTCCCTTCCTCTGAGCCAAAAAACCCACCTGTAGGTGTGTCATAACACATCTGACACAGGTTTAAAAATTAGTAGAAGCTTGCATGTGTGAAATTGAAACTTTGGAGCTGCATTTAACTTGGTCGTTTTGTATAACTGAATGTGCTGCTGGAGGAGAGCCTGTTATTTTCCAGCTCCTGCCACCGGCATTCTGTCATTGACCGAAAGACTGACTAACTCACTGGATCCTATGGGAGAAGTTATAAGAGATGTGACCCCATTTCAATGCTTCAGTCTCCCTTTGGCTAGAAAATAGGTGAAGAGATCTGGCCGATGGTGAGGCTAATGTTGAGCAGGGGTGTGAGAGTTGTGGGAGAGAATTTAAACCTGCTCCAAAAGCAGTTTGCCTATTTACAGGCAGCAAATGTTTGAAATCTGAAATTAAAACAGAAAATGCTGTAAATACTCAGCAGGTCAAGTAGTATCTCTATGGTTAGCAACAAAGGGAATGTTTCCCAAAAGCCAGGGTTCTAATGAGGGGTCATTGACCTTAAACATTAGTTCTCTCACTGTCTCTCTCAGCCATTCCTGTGTTTGCTTCCAAACATTTCTTCCCTAAACCTCTCCATCTCTCTTTTTTTCTCTCTCTCTCCCCACCACCAGCCCTTCACCGCACCATCTCTCTCTCTTGCTTTCTGTCTTTACTTGCTCTCTCTTTCTTTTCTCTTAGCTTAGCTCTAGATTCCTTCCCTAAACCACCACTCCTGTTTAGTTTCTGTCTCTACCCCCTCTGTTTTCTGTCTTTACCCCTGTCTCCTTTACTTTTCTCTCTGTCTTTCTTTCTCTCCTCCTCCTTTAAAGACTCTATAACCCTGCCTCCTTGTTCCAGCTCTTGGAGCTTCATTTTAATATCTCCTTCTTGACATGGTCTCAGTTTTGTCTGTTAATGCTGCTTGGGAAGTTTCCCTACATTAAGGGTGCCATGTCAATGCAAATATGAATTACTGCTGTTGTTATGCCACTAAATGGGATTTCTTGGTCCTTTCTGTGTTTGTGCCCCAGTTAAACCTGAAATTGTGCAGATGGATACTGAATACAGGGAACGCAATGACTCGGGTCTGTTCCTTGCCCTTTTCGTCCTGGTTCATGCGAACCCTCCAGCCTCCATTACCTGGGTGGACGAGAGTGGGCATGTCGTTGTGAACACCTCCCACTTCATGATCTTGGACACCAAGACATACCCGTGGTTAACCAATCACACGGTCCATGTGCAGGTATCCAGCCTGGCTAAAAACTACACCTTCACTGCTGGCAATGAGTTTGGTGCGACCAAATCTTCCTTTTCTTTACCAGGTAAACTGCATTACAAAACTGGTGTTGGTTATAAAAACCCATTTGGAAGTATTCCCAGGCCCTGGTTTTCCAAAATGAATTGACTGTCAGTGATGGTATTAAAGGGATTTGGAGCCGAAGCAGGGAGATGAGTTACTGGTTATCAGCCATGACCTAGTTAAGTGGAGGAGCTGGTTTGAAGGCTTCCTTCATTATTAGGGATGTGGGTATCCCTGGTAAGGCAGCTATTTGTCCCTAATTGCCCTTGAATGGATGACAATGAATGCACTTAAAGGGGTATTTAAGAATCAACCACATTGCTGTGGGTCTGGAGTCACATGTTGGCCAGACCAGGTAAGGATGGCACATTTTATTTTCCCTGAAGGAGATTTGTGAACCAGATGAGATTTTCTGACAATCGATGATCATTTCATGGTCAGTATAAGTGAGACCAGCTTTACAGTATCCGGTGTCAATAAATTGAGTTTAACTTCCACCCTCTGCCAAGGTTGGATTTGAATACGTGCCCCCAGGCTGCTTGGTGGGCCTTAGGGTTATTAGTGCAGTGGCTTTACCACTATCATACAGTCATCTGGGGGATGACAGCAGAGTTGTCATTTATCCATTTAAACACTCATCTAGAAGTGTGACTGTACAGTAGAGGTGGATGTTTCCAGCACAGTTCTGAGGGAGTGCAGCACTGTCAGAGATGCTATCTTTCAGATTTAATTTTAACTGAGGGCTTCACCTCAGCTCTGGGCATTAACAAAAGTCCTACAGCATGCTACTAAAGAAAAGGAGCTAAGTTCTCCCTGATAAATGTTTATCCTCTCATCAAAAATACATAAACAATCTGGTCTTTATCACCTGGTTGTGTGAAAGGCGCTATGTGAATGCAGGTCTCCCTTTCCAGTTTGGGTGGGACTAGTACAAACAGTTGGCCTGTTGATCCTCTCTGCTTTGTTCTCCCAGGTTTCTTCCATACACGTGTCGAAGTGCCTGTTTTAGTTATTCTTCTTGGAGGAGTTGTCGGCCTCTTCAGTATCCTGCTCCTCAATGTTATTGTTCTGTGTGCTGTATATCGGAGGAGGAAGGGACGAGCAGGTGAGAGACTCGGGACATTCCTACATTCCTGTGTGTTGGTCAATGACCTCTTGTCATAGAGACGTAGGTGGATCAAATGTCAAGTCAACAACGCTACTTGCAGACTTAGGGGTACTGTTGAGTGCGAGAACACTGCGGGGCGTCCTGCTTTTCGCACCTTCTCCTTAAGCATAGCTGATAACGTGACTGACAGAAATTTAACTAAACCAGCCATGTAAATACAGTGGCTGCTAGAGGAGGTCAGAGGCTAGGAATAATGTGGTGAACTAACTCATCTCCTGACTTTCCAAAGCGTGCCCACAATCTACAGGGCACAAGTCAGGAGTGTGATGGAATAATCCCCACTTGCCTGGATCCGTGCAGCTCCAACAACACTCAAGAAGCTGGGCACCGTCCAGGATAAAGCAGTCCACTTGATTGGCACCACATCCAACATCAACTCCCTCCACCACCAATGCACGGTAGCAACAGTGTGTACCAGCTGCAAGACACACTGCAGCGATTCATGGAGCTTTTTTAGAAAGAACTTTCCAAATCCATGACCTCTACCATCTGGAAGGACAAAGGCAGCAAATACATGGGATCACTACTCCCTGCACGTTCCCCTCCAAGTCAGTCGTCATCCTGACTTGGAAATATATCACCATTGCTTCACTGTCGTTGGGGCGAAATGCTGGAACTCGCTCCGCAATGGCACTGTGGATGTCCTTACACTATATGGACTGCAGCAGATCAAAAAGGCAGCTAGCTATCACCTTCTCCAGGATAACTAGGGATGGGAAATAAATGCTAACCCAACCAGTAACACCCACATCCTGTGAGCAATGTGAAAAAGCAAAGACCTTCTCAAGGCACCTTGTCGAATGTTCTATTGCTTTGTCGTGGCAAGGTTCCTGTCATATACATACAAGATTTGCCTGGAGACCAGAATCTGATAGTGTCTATGTGCTCATCGAGTCATAGAACAGGACACCATGGAAAGAGGCAATTTGGCCCATCAATATCAACTGTTTCTATTCAGCTGCCCCCACCCCCATGCTTTTTTCCAGCTCCCTTCAATTTTTGTCTTCAAGTGTTTATCCAATTTCCTATCAGGCAGCGTTTTCCAAATCTTGACTACACATGTCGTTTAAAAAACTTTTAATAATGTTGCATCTTATTTTAACCTATCACCTTAAATTTCTTCGAGATAACAAGCATGGGGCTGGATGAACACAGCAGGTCAAGCAGCATCATAGGAGCAGGAAAACTTGACGTTTCGGGCCTAAACCCTTCATCAGAAATGGGGGAGGGGAAGAGGGTTCTGAAATAAATAGGGAGAGAGGGGGAGGCGGATAGTGGATGGATAGAGGAGAGGATAGGTGGAGAGGAGGCAGACAAGTCGAAGAGGTGGGGATGGAGCCAGTAAAGGTGAGTGTAGGTAGGGGTGTAGGGAGGAGATAGGTCAGTCCAGGGAGGACGGACAGGGCAAGGGGGCGGGATGATGTTAGTAGATAGGAGATGGGGGTGGGGCTTGAGGTGGGAGGAGGGGATAGGTGAGAGGAAGGACAGGTTAGGGAGGCGGAGCTGAGCTGGGCTGGTTTTGGGATGCGGTTGGGGGAGGGGAGATTTTGAAGCTTGTGAAATCCACATTGATGCCATTGGGCTGCAGGGTTTCCAGGCTGAATATGATTTGCTGTTCCTGCAGCCTTCGGGTGGCATCACTGTGGCATTGCAGGAGGCCAAGGATGGACATGTCGTCTGAGGAATGGGAGGGGGAGTTGAAATGGTTCGCGACTGGGAGGTGCAGTTGTTTGTTGCGAACTGAGCGCAGGTGTTCTGCAAAGCGGTCCCCAAGCCTCCGCTTGGTTTCCCCGATGTAGAGGAAGCCACAACGGGTACAAATTTCTTCCCCTGGTTGGTTACTTCATAACCATTAGAAACATTCTTTTTGTCCATTATCTAAACACTTTTCCATGTCGATCCTGTTATCAAATCTCCTCTTAGCCTTCCCAGCTTAGGGAGAATGGCCCCAGCTTCTCTTGTCTTTCTGTGTAATGGCAACCCCTTGTCCCTGAAACCATCTTGGCAAATCTCTATTGTCCCCGCTCCAAAATCTTCGCGTCCTTCCTCAAGTGTGATCAAGTTACTGTTGTAATGTCAAACCTTTTGTAACCAATTTGCACAAAGTATTGTCATAAAAACAGTGATCTAGTGATGATCTCGTTGATTTTTTTTTATTAGTTCATGACACATGCTGACTGCTCTCCAAGATAAGAGAGCCATTTAAATGTTCATGGAATCCTTCTGAAAGCCTTTGGTGTGCATTAGGCTGCCGGCTTATGATTCCGTGGTTAGGTCACCATTCCTTGCCCATCTCTAATTGGGAACCACTGAAACCATTGTCGTCCATGATGGTGTGGGGACAGTCTTGGGGGTTGGTGCAAGTTGGGATGGTCAGGGTGTCAGGGCACTCACCGTGATATTAGGGAGGGAGTCGCCAGGACTTTCACCCAACGACTGAAGGAACAGCATGATACTCGGACTCGAACATGCAAAACAGGGGGTAAGGGGACCATTCAGCCTCTTGAGCCTTTTCCACCATTCGGTGAGATCATGGTTGATCCGTTTGTGTTTCAAATTCCACATTCCCATCTCCCCTTGATTCCCTTATCCGTAATTATCCCAGCAAACAAGAATCTATTCATCTGTGTTAAAAATATTAAATTACCTCCCCCTCCTCCACCTTGGCTGCCTGAGGAGTCAGAGAGTACCAAAGCCACACAACCCTCTGAGGGGAAAAAGATTTCTCGCCATCTCTGTCCAAAAAAGGGTGGCCCTTAGCTTTAAAAAGTGCGCCTTAGTTCTGGACTGACCCACAGGAGGGAGCGCCCTTTTCACATCCACGCTGTCAAACCCATTCAAAATCTTATACACTTTAATGAAATCACCCTTCACTCTTCTGAACTCCAGTGGAAACAAGCCCAGTCTGTCCAAACCTACCTCACAGGACAACCCGCTCATGTGGATGTCAATGTAATAAAACCCTCCCTGAACTGCCTCCAATGTGTTTACATACTTCCAAGTCCACATGGCCTATGGCTTGGAGGGGAAGTACAGGTTGGTGTGTTTGTGTATCAACTACCCTTGATCTTGTCACTTGAAAGTCACTGCGAAGTATCTGATAGCACGGACCACTGTGTCCGTGGTGGATGGAGTAAATGTTTGCCCTGGTGGCCAATGCCATTCAAGCGAGTTGCTTTGTCCAAGACGGTGTTGAACCTCTCGAGCTTTTGTTGGCTCAGAGAGAGTATTAGCGAAGATGCTGGGCAAAAAGTCCTGTTTCTTCTTCGACATAAAATGTTTTCTGTTCAACTGAGAGAGCAGGTGAAGTTTTGGTTTAGAACATTATCAGAAAGACAGCATCTCTGACAGTGCAGCACACCCTCAGAACTGCATTGGGTAGCTGCCTGGATTTTTAGCTCAACTTCCTCCAACTCGGAGTTTTGAGTGTTACCAGCTGAGTTATAGCTGATGCTTTGGAAATGATTGAACCTGGAATTTCAGTGCACAGGACAATAATTGATTCCTTTTTGTCTCCCCTACCCCATTCTGTTCCAGATCTAAAGTCTGTCGCTGACTCAGCTGTTCACAGGTAAATAATCCTCTCGAATATTAGCTTTTAGTTTGTGCTTCATATCTTTGTGCCTGCGCTGGTTTGAACCTTACACAACGGTCGCAACTCAACGAGGGAGCACACTGGAATTGAAGCCCTACTGTTCTCAGACTCTTCACAAAAGTTAGAGGTTTTATAAAAGTTTGCAAACTTCCCCAGTTTAACTGTCATTTGGACCCAGGGTGATAGAAAGCACAGAGCAAGTTTCTGTACTGAGCAAAAAGTTACTATTTATTACAAATAAATAGATGATGGCTACAGTAAAACAATTAGAAACCACTGACATATAACTCTACTAGTTAAAACCCCAAGTCCCTTATACACTCCCCCTCTGCACACAGACAGACAGAACAACAAAACATGGGTGTTAAGGATAGAGCGAAAGACTGAGATGGCAGTACACTGCTGTCTATTCGCAGGGTCTGCTGAACTGACCCTTGTGCTGATCGAAAAGTTTTATCTCCGTCTTCCTCCTCCAGATACTTTCCCTTGTTGTCAAGCAATTCGAATAACAATACTGAACAAATTCTCTTCTTCCATAAAATAGCTGTGTCTTTTTTCTCAACACAGTGAATCCACAAATGTTAAATGTGAAGATGCACAGATCCCAAGAGAAACCATTTCCCTACAGTCAAACCTGCGGCTGAATCCAGACTTGAATAACCTGAACCAACCTCCTGCAGGTAGGTTGCGATCTTTATCTTAATCTCTGAATTGCTAGTTGATATTTTTTTTTACTGTTTTAAAGGAATGAGGTACAGTCAAGTCCACCCTTTGCAAATACAGAAGAACTTAAAACACAAAATAACAGAAGTACAGCACAAGGACAGGCCCTTTGGCCCTCCAAGCCTGTGCCAAACATCAAGCCCTGACTAAACTTAAAAAAAAAGGCAAGCCTTCTGCCTTTATTCAGTTAGCATCCCTCTGTTCCCTCCCTATTCGTGTAATCATCCAGATGCCTCTTAAATTTTGCCAACGTGCCTGCTTCCACCATCTGTCCTGGCAGTGCGTTCCAGGCCCCCACCACTCTCTGCGTAAAACGCTTCCCTTGCATTTCTCCCTTAAACTTTCACCAGCTCAGCTTGAACCTGAGCCTCCTTGTAATTGAAACTTCTGTCCTGGGAAAAATCCTTTGGACTATCCATTCTATCTATACCCCATTATAGTTTTGTAGACCTCTATTAGGTCTCCTCTCAGCCGCTATCTTTCCAGTGAAAACAATCCTAGTCTGTTTAACCTTTCCTCATAGCTAATGGTCTTGAGAGCAGTCAACGTCTGGGTGCACCTTCTCTCCACCCTCTGTCTAAAACTTCCATGTCCTTCTGCTATTGTGGTGACCAAAACTACACACAGTACTCCAAATGCGGCCTAACAAGGGTTTTATACAGCTGCAACATGGTTCGCCAACTCTTGTACTCCCTACCCGAGCCGATGAAGGCAAACATGTCATATGCCTTCCTCATCACCTTGACCACCTGTGTTGCTACTTTTAGGGAACTCTGGACCTGCGCGCCCAGATCTGTCTGTGTTTTAATGTTCCTAAGGGTTTTGCTATTTACAGTATAATTCACACCTAAATTTGATCCTCCAAAATGCATCACCTCGCATTTGTCTAGGAACCTTCTTGCCCACTTTAGGACTACCTGCACCTGCCAATGGTTTTAAAGTAAACTTGCGCCGTGCTGTTGGAAGTGTGCATTGTGTTTACCTTTATCAATGTATCTGCCACATCTGCCATTTGTGAAAATTGCCATTGATGAGTTTTGCAGGGAATATATCCCCATGAACAATGGGCCCTTTCTGAAACGAGAGAGCTGGTTGTTCAGCATCAGACAGAGGGCGTTCATTTTAAAAAGTTGCATGTAGCTCGGTGGCTCAGTGGTTAGCAGTGCTGCCCCATAGCACCAGGGACCTGGGTTTGATTCTGTCCTCGGGTGACTGTCTGTGTGGAGTTTGCATATTCTCCCTGTGTCTGCATGGGTTTCCTCTGGGTGCTCCTGTTTCCTCTCTCAATCCAAAGATGTGCAGACTAGGGTGGACTGGCCATGCTAAATTGCCCCTAGTATCCAGGGATGTGCAGGCTAGGTGGATGAGCCATGGGGAATGCAAGGTTACAGGGAGAGGGTGGGTTGATGTGTCTGGGAGGGATGCTCTTTGGAGGGTCACCATGGACTCAATGGGCCAAACAGCCTTCTTCCACACTATAGGGATTCTATGAGTTCATGCTTCAAGGAATTTCCTACAGAATGAACAAATAAATCAAATGAACAAGGAACAAGAGTAAGCCACTCAGCCTCTCGAGCCTGCTCAGCTATAATGGCTGATCTGATTTTACCCTCAGCTCCACGTTCCTGCATTCTCCCAATTATCTTTCATCCCCTTGGCCATCAAGAATCTGTCTCCCTCTGCCTTAAAAACATTTAAAGATTCTGCATCCTCTGCTTTTTGAAGGGAATTCCAAAGACACTCAACCCTCTGAAGGGAAAAAGAGTTTCCTCATCTCTGTCTTAAATGGGCACTCCCTTATTTTTAAACTGAGTGTCCCGATTCAAGAGGAAAGGGATTGAAGAGGCTTACAAACAGGATTGTAGAGTTTGACGCTCAGGTACAACCACCTCTGGCAGACCAATTGAAATCATGGATGCTCAGGAGGCCAGAATTAGATGAAGGTAGATATCTTTGAATTTAGAGAGAGCGAGACAGGGAGGGATTTGAAAATGACAATGAGAATTTTTCGATGGAGTTGACCTTGATTGAGGTCAGTAAACGTTATGGTGATGGGGTGAATGGACTTCAGTACTAGTTGGCACTAAAAGATATTCACATGCTCATGTTGTTTTCTTGCTGAAATTCTTTTTCTCTTAAAGTTTGGTTATTCTGGGGAGGTTACTAACACTGCCAATTCCTTCTGCTGTAAACTAGAGCCGGGTCAAGTATCAAGACATCTGTCAGAAAGCCGAGCAACTTGTGAAGATCTCTCGGATCAGGAGAATGTTCCAGCTGCGGACCATAGAGGTAAGGAACTTATACAGCCTGACTCTCAATGCTGCGCTGTGTTCCCCTGTAACCTGTACTTTCATGTGAATTGAGTCAATCTGATCTTTTCCCTAAACTGTGGTTCATGACTGAGCTCGGCACTAAGCACTATACAGTTACTATGGTGACATGAATCTTCCTTTGGGGAACTGGGTGCTGCCAATGACCTACAATGTTCATAAAAATATATCCCTGCAGACCCCTTTCTATTACTGCAAATTTTTTATTAACTGGCAGCTATGGGACAAGGAAAGTGCCACTTGATCAAATATTCTGGATAATCAAGAGGTCAATGTAGAAAAAAACACTACCCCCTGCACTACGTTTCCATTACTTATACACATCACTTGTTAATAATTTATTTACAGCTTAAGTTAATTAAATAGTAACGCAACTTTGCCTTAAATAAAACTTAAACAGCAGACTGTTTCTGACTTGCTTCTGACTTGCACCCTGAACTGACTGAGAACGCGATAATACAATAAACCCTCTGATAGTTGAGGTATATTAGTTTTGCTGGTTTATCGAGCGTGCCAGTTCACAAGGTAAAGGTTAGAACAAAACGTGTATCAGAGATAACCCGAAGGCTGCAGGAACAGCAAATCATATTCAGCCTGGGAACCCTGCAGCCCAATGGTATCAATGTGGATTTCACAAACTTCAAAATCTCCCCTCCCCCAACCGCATCCCAAAACCAGCCCAGCTCATCTCCACCTCCCTAACCTGTTTTCCCTCTCACCTATCCCCTCCTTCCACCTCAAGCCCCACCCCCATCTCCGATCTACTAACCTCATCCCGCCCCCTTGACCTGTCCGTCCTCCCTGGACTGACCTATCTCCTCCCTACACCCCTACCTACACTCACCTTTACTGGCTCCATCCCCGCCTCTTCGACTTGTCTGTCTCCTCTCCACCTATCCTCTCCTCTATCCATCCTCTATCCGCCTCCCCCTCTCTCCCTATTTATTTCAGAACCCTCTTCCCCTCCCCCATTTCTGATGAAGGGTTTAGGCCCGAAACGTCAAGTTTTCCTGCTCCTATGATGCTGCTTGACCTGCTGTGTTCATCCAGCCCCATGCTTGTTATCTCGTTAGAACAAAATTTGTTGTGTTACCAATCTCCCTGAAGCTATTCCCCTCATTAACATGCGCGCACTCTGAGATACCTCCCCTGTAAATGGAAAACAAGGCTGGGGGGATCTTTACCAAACAAAAGGAGTTAGCAGCAGAGTAAGTTAAACACTAAAATAAAACAAAGAACTGCAAATGCTGGAAATCTGAAACAAAAACAGAAATTGCTGGAGAAACTCGGCAGGTGTGTCAGCATCATGGAGAGAAAACAGGGTGTTGGTTGTCTGCAGACTGAGAACGGGGAGTTAGTTGTAAATAATAAGGAAACAGCTGATGAAGTAAACAAATATTTTGCTTGTGTTCACACTATAGAGGACGCAGACAACAGTCAGTAACAGCCGCAGTTCAGGAGGTGGGTGGGAAAGGAGCTCAGTGAAATTACACAGGTGAGGGAAGTGGTACTGAGGGAACTCTGAGTAAACTGGGGGAACTGTGGTCTGACCAGTCTTCAGACCCAGGTGGGCTCCACCCTCAGGTCTTAAAAGAGGTGGCCAGTGAGACGAGTAGATGTGTTAATTTTTTTCAAAATTCCCTGGATTCAGGAAAGGTTCCGTCAGACTGGAAAGTAGCAAATGTGACCTGTCAATACAAGAAGTGAAGCAGATGCAGAATGAAACGAAAGGCCAGTTTAGCTTGGCGTCTGTCTTGGGAAAGGTGTTACAATTGATTATTATGGAGGTGACAGCAAGACGCTCAGAAAATCTCAAGGTAATCAAGAAGAGTCAGCATGGATTTGTGAAACAGGCATCCTGTTTAATCGATTTGTTAGAGTTCTTTAAAAGTGCATCACATGCTGTGGATGAGGAGGAGCCAGCACATGTTCTGTGCTTAGATTTCCAGAAGGTATTTAATAAAGTGCCACATGAAAGATTATTGCGGAAAGTAAAAATCACATACAGGCATGAATAGATGAAGGGTTTAGGCCCGAAACGTCAAGTTTTCCTGCTCCTATGATGCTGCTTGACCTGCTGTGTTCATCCAGCCCCATGCTTGTTATCATGAATAGAAGGCTGGCTGGCTGGCAGGAAAGAGAGAGTTGGCATGAATGGGACTTTCTCTAATTGACAGGATGTGACAAGTGGAATCCCATAGGATGTTCGCTTTGGTCTTAACTTTTTACAATTTACACCAGTGGCTTAGATGAGGGCAGTGAAGGTGTGGTAGCTAAATTCATGGCAACACTGAGATAGCTGGGAAAGTATGTTGTGGCAAAGACATAAGGAATTTACAGGGTTGCAGGCTTATATAGATAGGATGAGTGAGTGTGTAAAAATCTGACAGGTGGACTCTAATGCAGGGAAAAAATGAAGTTGTTTACTTTTTCAGGAGGCATGAAAAAGCAGAATGCTACCTTAATGGACAACAATGGCCGGATTATGAGGTGCAGAAGGATTTAAATGTTTTGGTGCATGAGTTGCAAAACATTAGCATGAAGGTGCAGCACACAATCAAGAGGATAATGAAATGCTATCCTTTATTAAAACAGGAATTGAACCTTAAAGTAATCATGATCCAAAACAGAATGGGTTCTGAGGAAGGGTCACTCGACTCAAAACGATAACTCTGATTTCTCTCCACAGATGCTGCTGGACGTGCTGAGTTTATCCAGCAATTTCTGTTTTTGTTCCTGATTTACAGCATCTTCAGTTTTTTTTTCGGTTTTTCTTAAAGTGATGATGTTATGCTTCAGTTATACAGGTCGTAGAGAGAGAACACATCTTGAATACTGTGTACAGTCTTAGCTCTTTATTTAAGGAGGGATATAAATGTATAGGAGGTAGTTCAGGAGAGGTTTACCAGAGTGACATCTGAAATGAATGGTTCGTTTTATGAGGACAGGCTGGGATTAGATCCTCTGTAGTTTGGAACAGTGAGGACTGACAGGATTGAATTTTATAGCGTCCTGAATGGTCTTCATAAGGTGGACATGGAAAGGAAGGTTCCTGTTTCTGGGGGAATCCAGAACCAGGGGACACTTTTAAAATTGGAGGTCACCCTATTAGAATAGAGATGAGAAAAACTGTTTGGCTTGTGTGACTTTGGAACTCTGCCTCCAGAAGCAGTGGAGGAAGGGGAATTGAATATTTGTAAGACAGAAGTAGATAAATTCTTATTCAGCGAGGGAATAAAACATTTTTGGAAGTAGATGTGAATGTGGAAATCAAAACATCATCAGATACATCAGATGAGCCATGATCCTGTTGAATGATGGAGCAGGTTTGAGGGGCTGAATGGCCTTCTCCTGTTTCTATTTCATTTGTTTATTTTTACAGGGGGTAGTCTCTAATGTGTTAATATTTACTGGGGTATTTCTGGGATGTACTAATATTCACAGAGGGATCTGGGATGCACTAATATTCACAGAGGTGGTGTCTTTGGGATATGCTAATAGTCATGGGGGTGTCTCTGGGGTATGCTAATATTCTGGGAGGGGTTCTCTGGGATATGCTATTAGTTGCAGGGGTGTCTCTGGGATGCGCTAATGTTTGCGGGGTGTCGTTGGGATGCGCTAATGTTTGCGGGGTGTTCAAGAATTTGTTCATGTCTAGATGAGACTCCTGCCAGAAGCTGAATATTTCTGCCCTGGGAGAATGGACAGCACTGGGCAAATAGCATGTGGCTTCTATTTTGGTCACCTGATAGTTTTCCTTGTTATTTTGCTACAGGATTTGTTCGTTTCCCGATGTACGGATATATCTACAAAGTCTCCAGTGTGAGCAGTGATGAAATCTGGCTTTAAGCACGTCCTTCCCCTGCTGAGGTTCTCGAGGGACCAATCAGTCCCATAAACGTCGGGGCTTCCAAACTGTGAGGACCATGATCTGCTTTACCCGAAAAGAGCCCTCAGTGGCCCAGTCATCGCCATCCACCCCCTGGGGCTGCTGCTGAGGCCTTGTGTGACTGAAACTGCAAGTTAATGGTTGTTTAAAGAAGGTGGCCCCCTACCACACAGTTAATCCAATCCAGGCTTTCACTAAAGCAATGAGAGACAAATTGGGTTAAACTATTTTTCTGCCTGTTTTGGGGAACCGTTTTGAATCGTATCACTCAGAAAGAGGCCATTTCCGGTGCATGACTCAATCCTGACGAGAGATAACTTAACATTTAAATTTCAAAGCTAACACAAGCTGAAAAGCCACGTTTGTTTGTTGCTTTTTTAATCACTATCTTTTAACAAATTGTGCTGACGTAGTAATATTTGTGCCATATAAGTGCCAGACAATGACCATCTCCGATGAGACAAAAATAGGGCAGCCCTGTGGCTCAGAGGTTAGCACTGCTATCTCACAATGTCAGGGACCCGGGTTTGATTCCACACTTAGGTGACAGTCTGTGTGGAGCTTACACGTTCTCCCTGGGTCTGCGTGGGTTTCCTCCCACAGTCCAAACTGGCTAGGTGGATTGACCATGCTAAATTGTCAATAGCGTTCAGGGATGTACAGGCTCGGTGGTAAATGCAGTTACAAAGAGCGGGGGGAAGGTGGGTCTGTGTGGAATGTTGTTTGGAAGGTCAGTGCAGACTTGATGGGCCAAGTCTGGGTCGGCTCAGTGGTTAACACTGCAGCCTCACAGCGCCAGGGACTCAGGTTCGATTCCATCCTCAGGCGACCGTCTGTGTGGAGTTTGCACATTCTCCCGGTGTCTGTGTGGGTTTCCTCTCACAGTCGAAAGACGTGCAGGCTAAGTGGATTGGCCATGCTAAATTGCCCGTAGTGTTCAGGGATGTGGAGATTAGGTGGGTTATAGGGGGATGGGTCTGGGTGGGGTGCTCCAAGGGTCAGTGTGGACTTGTTGGGCTGAAGAGCCTGTTTCCACACTGTAAAGATTCTATGAAAATCTAACTATCTCCTTTTCAATTTCAATAATATTCACGGAATCCAGAATAAACATTCTGCAACTGGACTGGTCATATAAACACAGTGATGACAAGAGCAGGTTAGAGACCGGGATTTCTCTGGCAGGTTATTCACCTCCTGACCCTCAAAAAGCCTGTCTGCATCAAGGCGCACGTCAGGAGTGTGCTGGAATAATCCCCACTTGCCTGGATGAGTGCAGCCCCAATTACACTCAAGAAGTTTGACACTATCCAGGACAAAGCAGCCCGCTTGATTGGCACCACATCCACAAACATCCACTCCCTCCACCACTGACGCTCAGTAGCAGCAGTGTGTACTGTCTACAAGATGCCCTGCAGAAATTCACCAAAAATCCTTAGACAGCACCTTCCAAACCCAGGACCATTTCCATCTAGAAGGACAAGGACAGTAGGAACATGTGAACACCACCACCTCCAAGTTCCCCTCCAAGCCACTCACCATCCTGACTTGGAAGTATATTGCCGTTCCTTCACAGTTACTGGGTCAAATTCCTGGAATTCCCTCCCTGAAGGCATTGTGGGTCAACCCACAGCCCGGTGGCTGCCATGGTTCAAGAAGGCAGCTCACCACCACCTTCTCTAGGGGCCATTAGAAATGGGCAACAAATTTTGTCCTTGCCAGTGATGCTTGTATCTCATGTACGAATAAAATGAAAGTCCCAAGTTACCTCAAAGAAACATTCTCAAACAAAATTTACCTCAAAGGTATTGGGGCAAATGATCAAAAGTTTCATCAAAGAGCTAGGTTTTAACAAGTGTCTTTGTAGTGACTCTGTTACGTCCCACGACTGAAGGCTGCACTGAATCCCATTCAGTCCCCTTCCTCCTCTGGTCATAATCAATGTAAATCATGACCATAGTCGTGAGCTGGCCGATTATGTCAGTCTTGGACTGTATCTGCTTTAATAGTCGAATCTGTTTAGCCAGATGTCTTTCATTGATGACAATAGCAAGTTTATCACAAATAAAACTCCTGCCTGCAAAAATTTGTTGAAATAACAAAGTGGGCTGTGTAAAGATAGCTGGAGCATGTGTTCTAATATCCTAAACTCAGCATGGGGCAAATATGGATAACAGACAATTTTTTCTTCATTTACTCATGGAACGTCTGTGTCTTGGGCTGGGTCAGCAGTTATTGTCCATGTTGTAGGCCTGGAGTCATATGTAGGCTAGAGAAGGTAAGGATGACAGAATTCCTTCTCAATAGGCATGAGTGATCGGTTTTTCCCCAACAATGGCTTCACGGCCATCGTTAGATCCTTAATTCCAGATTCTTTATTGAATTGCAATTCTACCATCTGCCGTGGCGGAATTTGAACCCAGGCCCCCAGAACATTAGCTGAGTTTCCTGGATTAATAGTCTAGCAACTATACCACTAGGCCATTGCCTCCCAGAGTGTCAAACAATTGTCTTACACCACACACAACACATCAAACAGATCCTCCAGAGTTCTCCGCAGTTCCGTTCCAACACCTTGCCCCACCCCCCAAAGAAATAGGACTCCCACTCTCTGTTGTACTGAATTGTACACCAGTTTCTTTTCAGCCCTTCACAGCTCCCTGTGACTTCCCTGAGCCTCAGCTGCACAGACCCCTTGTGGTTCACACGCCTTTCACAGTGGAGAATGTTTCCTCTTGGTGAGTTATTGGAATCGCTAATGGCCACGTTCCGGAGGGAAGATGTTAGGGGAAGAAATTTCTAAGCTAAGGTTTAGGAATTGATGATTCACCCTGTTTATCTGTCACATCCACTTGTCAGGGGTCAGTGGCTAAATGGTGCCATCTAACCTGAATTCTCTTACTCAAATATAAACAATAAATGCCCAAAATAATGGGCTGAGCCAGTCGATTCAAGAGAGAAACAGACGATGCACGGTCTGGGAAAGCACAATAGGGAGACCACAAAGGTAAATCAGTCCTTTCTTTCCTGTGATAGAGATAAAAGGTACTGCAGATGCTGGAGAATCCGAGATAACAAGCGTGGTGCTGGATGAACACAGCAGGCCAAGCAGCATCATAGGAGCAGGAAAATTTGACGTTTCGGGCCTAAACCCTTCATCAGAAAATTTTCTGATGAAGGGTTT
>JAHRHZ010000041.1:5122448-5144051 GCA_024137785.1 Ginglymostoma cirratum
AAACCCTTCATCAGAAAATTTTCTGATGAAGGGTTTAGGCCCGAAACGTCAAGTTTTCCTGCTCCTATGATGCTGCTTGACTTTCTTTCCTGTATCTGTTAATGGCCCAAGCAGGTAAGGAGGGCAAAAGGGAGAAGAGGAGATTTTGGAGAGATGAGTTTTGGTGAGTGTAGGAGAGGGAGGGTGTAACACCATTCCTTGACATTTTAACTTCCATAATCGGCTTTGCACTTCTATCTGAGTCTGATACAGGAGTTGCTAGATCTTTTGATGCTGTTTTACGATGGAAATTTGACTTGTTACTGACAAACTGCATGCAATTTTACAAAGAGCAGGCCTCAGAGGGAAAATGCTGAAGGATTATCCAATCTGCTTGAAAAGCTGCTGATTATAGCATTCATATTGTTTAAATGTGCGATATTGTATCTCTGTTTTCTAAATGTGATATAAAACTGGTACAGTGAAGGTGGTATTTCTCTGGTGTAACTGAATGTCATGTATCAATTCAGGCCAGTCGGAGGATTCACGTACTTGCCTTCAGTTGCAACATTTCCAAATGTTGCCTCAGATTTCCTCCAATGTTCTGCAGTTTAAATATTTTCTCCTCCCTTTCAGATCTCTATCACCTCAAGTCATTCTTGATCTTGAGAAAACACAAAAACAGCCCCAATATTTTAAAAAAAAATTCTTTCACGGGATCTGGGTGTCGCTGGCAGGTTTGTTCTCCATCTTGAATTTCCGTTGAACTGAGTGACCTGTACACCAGTCGCTGAGAGTACACATGCTGGTGCAGAAAGCAGTGAAGAAGGTAAATAGGAGATAACAAGCATGGGGCTGGATGAACACAGCAAGTCAAGCAGCATCATAGGAGCAGGAAACCTCGACGTTTCGGGCCTAAACCCTTCATCAGAAAATAGTTTGTAGGCCTTCATAGCGAGGGGATTCAAGCATTGCAGGGTAAACTGAAGGAGGATGCTCATGATGACTGGGGTGTCCAGAACAAGGGGTCAGAGCCGAAGAATACAGGGAAGGCCATTTAGGACTGAGATCAGGAGAAATTTCTTTACCCAGAGAGTAATGACTCTATGGGATTCTGTGCCATTGAAAGTGGTTGAAGCCAAAACATTGAACGTTTTCAAGAAGGAGGTAGATATAGTTCTTAGGGCTAAAGGGATCAAAGCATAATGGGTGTAAAGTGGGACCAGGGCGCTGAGTTGGATGATCAGCCACCATCGCATTGATAGCAAAGTGGGTTTGATGGGCTGAATAGCCTACTCCTGCTCTGATATTCTATGTTTCTATGCTTGCTAAACCATTCCAGGGGACAGTAAAGAGCTACCCACATTGCTGCAGGTCTGGAGTCATGTAGGTCAGTCCGGGGAAGGACAGCAGATTTCCCTCCATAAAGGACATTAGTGAACTAGATGGAATTTTTCAAAAATTGATAATGGTCACCATTACTGAGGCTCAGTTAGTCTTCCAGATTTAGGAAATTGAATTCAAATTTCCTCACCTTCCAGAGCCTTTGTCTGGGTATCAGCAGTGACATTATAACCACTATCACCCACTCCCAATGTGCTCTCTCTCTCTCCTGACAGTTGTAACATCCCATATCTGGTATAGTTTCTCAGTAATTCTTTTGTGTACCTTTTCCAGTAATTCCATTTTTTTATTTTGTGATATGCAGATGAGAACTGTCCACATATATCATGTTTGGTCCTAAGCCAGAGTCTGTATAAAATGACCATGATTTATCTACTTTGCAATTCAGAGTTCAGCAAAACTGTAATTAAAGTAATGTTATCATGTTTCTGTAGGTCCACAGGTTTGTTTAGTGATCATTCCTATCATATGAATTGTGTGTAACATCATTGCTATTATGAGAGTGTTAGAATTAAGCTCCATGAGCCATTAAATTACATCTCAAGTGAGGAACATGTGAAGAGATGGACGTGTGCTGGAGAGGTCCCTGGGATAAATGGCACAGAAATAGGCCATTTAGCCCAGCTTGTCCAAGCTGGTGTTTATGCTCCACTCAAGCATCTTCCACTTTTTATCACATGGTGGGGGATTTTCCAAGTAATGATGTGGTAGGAGCTAGAAGGCTTCAATGTCCAATGATGTGTTTTGAGGATTTTTGGAAGTGCGACCTGAAGGTTCTAAACATTGATGTTCACACCTTGGAGATGTGAGCAAATGACGGATGGAAATAGCGGGCCAGCGTGTGCCATCATGATGATCAGTGATGACAGCCATCTTGGCAACAGGCACCAAAATCAAAACCACCAGAACAAGGCAGCCCATGTAATTAGCGGCACCACCTTTCAACATTCATGCCCTCCACCATTGATGCTCAGTAGTAGCAGTGTACTATCTACAGGATGCACTGCAGAAGATCTTTCGACAGCACGTTCCAAACCTCTACCATCTGGAACAACAAGGGCACCAGATACATGGGAACAGCACCACCTGCAAGCTCCTCTCCGAGCCACCCACCATCCTGACTTGGAAATGTATTGCCGTTCCTTCACTGTCAGTGGATCAGAATCCTGGAATTCCCTCCCTGAGGGCATTGTGGGTCTACCTCCAGCACATGGGACGGCAGCAATTCTAGAAGAGCAACGAGGGACGGACAATAAAGATGGGGCCTGGCCAGTGAAGGCTATGTCCCATCAGTAAATAAAAAGAAGCGACCGTGCACAAAGTCACCCAATAATCATTTCAAACACAGAACTCGCGGTTTAAAAAAAATCTGCTTCTGTCAGACTTGTATCTTTAGCCATCAGCTAAGGTGCACTGTGTGAAGCTAATCACCCGCTCCCCAATGGATTTGTTTCATTTCAACGCCCAGAGTAAGGACGTTGACTGTTATGGCAGGTCTGAAGTTCTGAAGAGGAGTTTTACTAAATTGAATGTTAACTCTGTGTTTCTCTGTCTGCAGATACTGCCAGACTTGCTGAGTTTCTCTGTGTTTGACTGTGGCCATTATGTTGGGTCTGTCAAGAATGAGCATCACACGTGCCTCACCTCTGAGGTATTTCCTCCTTGTCCAAAAATCAGAAATCTGATTGCTCCCAATCTGCCTCCGCGCCTTCCACACCAGCTCTTGAGGTGAAATCCACTCCATGCTGGAGACTGCTGACTTGATCATGATCCCAGGGTTTTATTTAAAACCATTCCTTACAACTGTACTACTGAGTGTCGCCACAGCATGGCAGCAGAGGTTCACTCCGAGATGGTGACTGATATTTTAATGACCAAGGAGTAGCATGGAGGGTCGAATGAGGATTTTGAAACTTTCATGTGAGATTGACTCAGAGTCATAGATACGTACAGCACAGAAACAGACCCTTTAATCCAACATGCCCATGCCAACCAGATATCCTAAATTAATCTAGTCCCATTTGCCAGCATTTGGCCCATTCACATACCTGTCCAGATGCCTTCATAAACCTGACCCCCTAACAGTTTCCTGCCTTTGTTCAATCTGGAAGCTTTGTGACACAGGAACTGGTGACCATAAGATATAGGAGCAGAATTGGGCCATTCAGCCCCTCAAGTCTGCTGGTCCACTTGGTGCCAGTTCCTGACCTTAGGGTACCTGAAACCCTCCCCTGCCCACCCTCCCATGATCAGCGACGGCTGTTGGCAGACCCCCCCCACTCCTGTTTTTGCAGGTTCAGTGGTGACCATTAGGATCTCCCCCACCCCATCTGCAGAGCAGCACCCTCCCCTGCCCAGCCGACAGATGTGGCTGCTAAGTTCTCAAAGAGTTTCCTGACGGAAGTTGACAGGTTTTGGGTTGATGAGGGAAACTGGAATATTGTGGGAACGTCAGGGGTCAGAAATCAGACAGAGACCAGGCTGGGGGCGGGGAATCAGACGGATGGGGCTGGGGGAGGGGATCAGATGGACTGGCCTTGGGGCAGTGAGTGGAGAAACCAGACTGACGGGCTGGGGGTAGAGACGGGGAGCAGAGACTGGGGTGGGGGTGTTACAGCTGGGCCGCCCAGCTCCTGCAGTTTCCCCCTGGAAGGTGGGGTTGGGGGTTGGGTGGTGGTTTCCCACAGCACAGCGATGAAGGCAGCTCAGCACCAGCTTCTCCAGGGCAACTAGGGGTGGGCAGCGCTCACCATCCGAACCTGTGAGTAAATCTTTTTAAAAATATTTTGTGTTTTGTTACTGACAACGCAATGTGCTCACAGTGATATGACTTCATTAGAGAGACACATTGCACGAGGTCCCAAAGATAGAGAATGAGATAACACAGGATTCTCTGGGTTGGACAAACAGATTCAAAAGAACATCCCTCAGTCGGGGCAACGTAGAGGAAACTTGACTCTGACTCTAACCCTAACCATAACCCTAACCCTGTACCGTCTCTGTGCTGGGAGTGTTTGATGGGGGACAGTGTAGTGGGAGCTTTACTCTGTATCCAACCCTGTGGTGTCCCTGTCATGTGGGTGTTTGATGGCAATGCTGCAGAGGGAGCTTCACTCTGTCTTTAACCCCATAGTGTCCCTGCCTCGGAGTGTTTGATGGGGACTGCGCAGAGGGAGATAAAACCTGTTCGTTTGCCCAAGAAATTCATCGAGAAAATAAACTTTGAACATTTTTATATTCTGTTTCTGTTTCTGTTTCCAGTGTGTTTAATCGTTTTTAAATGCTGTGAGCCTTTTGATACAATATAAAGAGATTTTAAACTGAACACATAATCATACTATTAAACTCTACAACAAGGTAAAAATAGTACGTTAAAGGTCAGGTTACATTTATTCCTCTCCTACATGTTAATTCAGTGGTTTTCTAACTTCATGGCTCAGGGAGGTGCCTGGCAATTTCTGTGGGTACTTGGCATCTGTTAACTGAAAGCTTGGATAGAATTAAAGATTTCCAGCCCCCGCAGATGCTCAGGACAATGATAATGAGGCAGCCATCCCAAACTACTCTTGCAATGATATTTCTGGTGGCTGTTTTGTTCCGAGTTTGATTGGGGTGATAATCAAATCTCCAGCCTCGCAGCACGAACCTGAAAGAAAAATAATTGGGTAAAACATAGAATATTATCAAATATTTACAGCAAGAAGCAGGCCATTCAGCCCACAGATTCACACCAACGTAGATGATCTTATGGAAAATAAAAGGCAAGGTAAATGAAGTGATACATAGAATGCTAGAATGGTACATAGAATTGTACCAATAGAGAAAACCATGGGAGCATGATGTGATTAGGATAGTCAAGCCACGTGGCATGTAAGCAAATATTAAAGACCATTGTGGTAGAAGTTAATCATGAATGCAATAATTGATTAAGCATAATGTTTGAAAGTAAAAAACCACTAGCATTCAGCATAGAGTGATTCAGAGGATGAGCAGTTTTGGAGAGATAACATGGGCTAACATAATTGGTCATGCTGATAACCTCAGAAAAGCATGATAACTGAAAGGGTATAAAGAATAACAAGCCCCAAGGATCGAGGGCGATCTGGAAACTACTTTCTGATTGTCACAGCTTTTGTTTGCAAATAAAAGTTTACTTTCTTGAAGAATTTTCTACGTCTCCTGGTCATTCTCCATGACAATCTACGTGACCTTCCTCTCACTTTCTGCTTCCTAAGCCCCTCAACAAATTGTTCTATTCTTTTTCCGTCTTGTGTTTATCCAACTACTTCCTGAGTTTAGGGGTTCTACATTTTCCCCGCTCTCTTTGTAAAGAGGTTTCTCCTGAATTTCTGGTTGCATTATCAGGGAATATCAAATAATCATGAATCCTGGGTTCTGGTGTCAGTCAGAGCTGGGAATCATTTCTCCACATTTACCAGATTGAACAGTTTTTGAAGGGGGATTTCAGAGCCCTGCGTAAGACGCTGACCAAGATTGTAATGGTCCGGCACCTTTAGAGGTCGTCCTTCGTTAAGAATACTAGATAAATATGTCCAACACTATGTGATTAAACATGGGGCGGATTGATTTTGTTGGTTGAGGATTGGTGGTGCAGGCATGGTGCTGATGGATTGTGTTCAGTGATTTATTGGGAAGCTGGCAGATTGCAGTTAGCACGGTCAGTGAGTATTCTGAAGGTGGTGAGCTGAGAGATAAAGGTTAACCAAGAAGTGCTTTCAAAGGCTGAGGAGAGCAGTACAGGCTCTGACTGGAAAGCAGAAGTGTTTGAAGTCATCGGCACATCATCGATTGGCTCCTCCCGGTTACAGATCCAGTCATTACCTCATAAGAAAGCAGGTGGTTAGCTCAGTTGGCTGGACAGCTGGTTTGTGATACCAGCAGTGTGGGTTCAATTCTCACACTGGCCAAGGTAACCACAGGAGAACTCTCCTTCTCAACCCCCTCCCTCACCGGAGTGTGGTGACCCTCTGGTTAAACCAACCCCAGTCATCTCTCTCTGTCTGTGTCTGTCTGGTCCTCTGGGACTATGGTGACTTTGCTTCGAGTGAAAACTGTTACGTAGATTCCTGGGATTAGAGAAGAATGCTGCAGACACTGTACAAACCGTGTTCTGAGACAGCAATGCCAGACTCGGAATGTTAACTCTATTCCTCTTTCTCTGCGGAGGCTGCCAGATCCGCTGAGTTTCTCCAGCGCTCTGTGTCTGCTGTAGAAACTGGGAATCTTGCCAATGGATTAGAGAGGCTGGGCTGATCTGAAAGAAGGATTGAGGAAGGGAATTGAGATTTCCTGATGGTAATCAACTTGTACACCTCTTGAACCCGGGCCTTCTGGCAGAGAGGTAGGGATGCTACCACTGCACCACCAGAGCTGTCCAGAGCAGGAAGCCAAGTGTGGGCCCAGTCCCTCCCTCAGACAGAGAGCGTGAATCCTTGGAGAGGGTTATGAGAGGAGCCACACATAGTGATGCTGCTGGAAGCTAAGGGATGTTCCAATGTCCCACATTACTCCTACCTGAGACTGTTCCTTCTGATGTTGCTCGGCAACAAGTGGAATGTCCAATGATGGTTGAAGCTGGATTGTTGAGCAGGACAGCTTTACTTACAACAACAACTGTTGATATAGCACCTTAAACGGAACATAATGTCCCAAGGTACTGCACGGGGTCATCGCAAAACCAAGTTTGACAATGAGTCGCACAATGAGATATTGGGTCAGATGATGAAACACACAGTCAAATAGCTCAATAGAAGGAGCATCTTAAAGGAGGAGAGTGAGGGAGTTTCAGAGCTTGGGGTCCATGTAGCTGTTAACAGTGAAGGGATGAAAATCAGCGAGGCCCAGAATTACAGGAGTGAGAGGTTTGTGAAGATGAGAATTTAAAAATCAAGACCTTGCTTTTGAAACGTATAAAATCTTGACAGGTCTACAAGTGGAGGATATTTCTCCTTGTGGGAGAAAGTAGAACTTTAGATCATAGACTTCCTACCGTATGGAAGCAGGCCACTTGGCCCATCAATTCCACACTGATCCCTCTTCCCTGTCCCTGTAACCCCACATTTCCCATGGCTAATCCACCAAACCTGCAGATCTTTGGACTGTGGGAGGAAAGCCACGCAGACACAGGGAGAATGTGCAAACTCCACGCAGTCACCCAAGGGTGGAATCAAACCCGGGTCCCTGGCGCTGTGAGGCAGCAGTGCTAACCGCTGAGCCACCATGCCACCCTTTGCTGGGCCAAAAAATCAACAGATGATAATGAGCACAGGGATCAGATTCATACAGTATAGAAACAGACCCTTCATCCCAACCAGTCCACGCTGACCATAATCCCAACTAAACCAGTCCCACATGCCTATACTTGGCCCATATCTCTCCAAATGTTTACTATTCGTGTATTTACCTAAATGTCTTTAAAATGTTGTAACCATAGCCGGATCCACCACTTCCTCTGGAAGTTCATTCCACACAAGAATGGGACTTCCTCCAAGTTAAAACTTGGGCAGCAGAGTTTTGGATGAGCTCAAGTTTCAAGAGTATGTGGGAGACCAGTGGGAGTGACAGGTGAAACCTGTAGGTGCGGGAGGTGCGAATGAGGGTTTCAAAGTTGCGGTTGGGTAGTTTTGGGCAAAGCTATGGAGGTGGAAAGAGACAGTATGAGTTATGTGACTCCAGTCTCTTCAGGTTCATTTCAGATACGAAGCATGTTGTAACATTTCTAATGAGGTGGTGTGTACACACACACCACTGCTTTCTTCCTGACTGAGTGTGTGATTCACAAAGACAAACAGAGAAAGGAGTGACCTACCTAAAGGTCTGCTAAAGCTCATCCTCCTCCTGGGGTCTAAAAGAAATCGCCAAGAAGAGATTGTCAGCAGCCAGTCACATAGACACCTGTTTATTCAACTTCATGAGAACTGAGCAAAATAATCTTTAAATTATACCGTTTGAGTGGTTTGCCTCTGCATCGGAATTTTCTGCCTGCAGTGACAAAGGAGACATCATGTGGGCTGTTTTATTATCGTTTAATAATCTGGGACATTTATTCATTTAACAATGCATCTCAACCCTGAGCTCTCACAACCCCTGAACCCAGCCTGACTCACTATTCCAGTCAATGCTTCTTTCCGAAAGAGCTCTCAATAATTCTCTGAAATGTAGTGTATAATTTATTCAACTGCACTGCACAGTGTGAAGCTAATAGGGTCAAGGTGAACGTTACGGGATGTATCTGGGCATAGAAGTGCTGTATCCCGTGTTCCGTGTGCATGTGGAGTGTACCCAGTGTTCCTTGTGCGTGTGGCATGTAGGTGGCATTCCATGTGTGGAGTGTTCCGTGTGTGAAGTTACAAAATGACGATGCCAATGGGACCTCAACAATACGTCAAAAGCCATAGAAAGCAGCCACCTCTGTTACTAATCCGTAAACCTGAGATTGGAAACTCACTCAGGATAATGGCTATTCCCACGAAGAACGCAGCAACAGCAAAGATCAAACCCCCTTTCCGGACACTTTCATAATCTGTGTAAAAGTTGAGAAACAGTTAATTTCGAAAAGGAATCTCACTGCTTCAGAATGGCTTCATGAACTTATTAGGAAATATTCAAAAAAAACTTAAATACCGAATGAGTATTATATTGTCAGTGTGTTCATAAACATCTGTGTATGTGTGTCAGTTTATGCCCATTTCAGAAAGAAACACAGGAATGGCTGAAGAAAAACAGCAGGTTTGGCAGAGCCTATGGAGAGAGAAATAAAGTTAATGTTTCAGGCCCTGTGACCTCCTCCAGATAGTATCATGGTCCGGGGACAATAGGAGGAGGAGTCCGAGAGCTGGTGTTCAAACTCCGCGATGGAGAGGTCAGGTCACCACCCAGCGCTGATGAAGTGTCTAGGCCTGAAACTCCCCTGCTCCTCTGATGCTGCCTGACCTGCTGTGTTCCTCCAGCTCCACACTGTATCGACTCTGACTCCAGCAGCGGCAGTTCTTGCTGTCTCCAGCAGCTCCACTCTTGTCGGCAGGCTTGATCACAACGTCAGGATTGGATCTGAGAGCACGGACTGTAGTCAGTTCATCTTCAAATCAGTGAGGTGGGGTCAGAGAAATTGAGGCAGTTCAAAATGAACAGTTTAAGTACAGGTGAGAGGCCAGAGGGAGGGGTCCAGGTGGAGAGAGAGTATTGGACGTGGGTGAAGGGGGTCTGTGGGACAGGGAGAGGACTCTTGGGCAAAAAATTGTGCATGGAGGCGAAGGCGACAGAACAGTTCAACAACATGTTGTGTCCAAAATCATTAAGTGAGCACACAGAGAAATAAAACTAAAACTTTTGCATAGTACGGAATAGTTCAGCATCAAAGAGCAGAAGGGATAATAAATTCTCAATAAGAGATGGGGTTAGGGAAAGGGGAGGAGAGTTTCAGAGGAGTTCTGAAGAGAGGATTGCTGGACCCATAATGTTGACATTGTTTTCTGTCCTCAGATGCTGCCAGACCTGCTGAGTTTCTACAGTAATTTGTTTTTTGTTGATTCTGGTTTCCACTATCTGCAACTTTTTTGTTTTTTGTTCAGTGGTTATGCCTGTGTCAGACTGTGTATATGTGAATGTTTATGTGCGTGCATGTGTGCTATCCTGGAGTTAGACTAGACCTGAGAGGACACTGGATCCCTCTTATTTCTATAGTGTCTGATTTTGTTTTCTGGATATTTCTGAGGGAGCTGACTGAATGAAGTGGAAGATTCTAGAAATGTTGGTAGGTGAGGTGCTTGTGCGGAATGTTGTCCCTGCCTTGAATCATAGGGAGGTTGAGATATTTATGAATTGTGGAGTTTCATTAGATGTCATTGAGAATGATACAGTTCTAACCTGGGAAGGTTGGTGCATGAAGTGGGATCTACGTAAGAGATTCCCTAACCCCACTCAAAGACCCTGTCCCCAAACTTTTTGAGTCATAATTTGGGGACCAGACAGGATGGAGTGGGGAAAATCAATGAACTGGTTGGGGAATTTAGGACTAGGGGCACAGTGAAAACATTAAAACCCGATCTTTCAACAGTAAAGGTGGTCAAGGTCTGAATCTCTCACTAATGACAATTGATCCCCAAACTAATTGTTCATTATAAATCTGACATAGTTACAAATCTATCAAAGGCACTCGAGGATATGGAGTGAAGAGGGGTGTGTAGATTTAGTCATAGGTAAATCATAATCTCATTGAATGGCAGAATACACTTGAGGGACTGAATGGCCTCCCCTGTTCTTATGGGGATTCTATAAGGATCCTGGATTACCCTGAAGGAAGTAGTGGAGATCCAACATATGACCAGAAGTAGGCCATTCAGACCCTTGAGCCCGTTCTGCTACTTATTACATCCATGACTGGTCAAACACTTCAATGCCTTTTACTCACATTATCCCCATAGCCTTGAACACCATTTGTAATCAGAAATTTACCATTTCCACTTCAAACATCCCGAAAGACAGAGCCTCCACAGCTCTTTGGAGTAGAGAATTCTAAAGATTCACAACTCTTGAGTGTAAAAAAAACACCTTAGTTCCAAAGTATCCCCTTTATTTTTAAATTGTGCGCCAATGTTTGAAGTCTTCTCACATTCCTGTTCCATGGGAATGTTATAGCTTTTCGTGTTCATGTAATTCTGTTGACAGTTAAGATTCAACAACTAAACTGCCTTGTACCTTCTGAAAGGATTGTTTACGATGAGCAGGAGGCCACAGAGAGAGCGTTTCAAATCTCCCACTCCCAATAAAAGCAACAAGAAGGAAACAAGGAGCAATGTTGAATGTGATGGACTGGGCTTTTGTTGCTGGTGTGATAACTACAAACAGGGGAGTCTGTGAATAACACTACATGGGGAATGGTACAGAAGATAAACTGCTCATAGCACAATCCCCAAAAGCTCAAGTCGAAGTGTTCATAGAATCCCTACTGTGTGGGAGCAGGCCATTCAGTCCATTGGGTATGCACTAACCCTCCAAAAAGCATCTCACCCTGATCCACACCCCTACCCTTGGCCCGGTGACCCTTTATTTCCAATCCACCTTGTCTAAGCATCTTTGTGAGGAAATCCACGCAGACATGAGGAGAATGTACAAACTCCACACAGACAGTCACCCGAGGGTGAAATTGAACCTGGTTGCCGGGAGGCAGCAGTGTTAATCACTGAGCCACTGTGCCATCCCTGTTGTGAGCAGTATTTCTGGAAAAGGCAATTATAAACATTTATGTAAATAGGCGTTATTTATTGCATGTTAATCATGAAGTCTGTAGCACGTCATGTTGGATTTTAGTTTTACTCACTCGTGGAATGTGAGTGTCGCTGGCGGGGCCAGTATTCATTGCCTGTCCCTAGTTGCCCTTGAGAAGGTGGTGGTGAGCTGCCTTCTTGAAACGGTGCAGTCCACCTGCTGTAGGTGGATCCACAATGCATTTAGGGAGGGAATTCCAGAATTTGACCCAGCGACAGTGAAGGAATGGCAATATATCTCCAAGTCAGGATCGTGAGTAACTTGGAGAGGAACTTGGTAGCGTTGCCACGTATCTGCTGCCCTTGAGCATTTATATACAGTCCCAGTATGGTGTATGAAGGAGCATTGTTTGCAAAAATTAGCTGGAGAGCTAGCGGGACGTAGAAACTAATAGCTGGGAGACAAAAGCAAATCTTCTCCAGGTCTGTTTTAATGATCGTGCCAATAAACAGGACAGCAACAACACGTGGAAATAGTGGTCATGAAAGCTAATATGGTATTTCCCCAGGCATGACCACTCCCGGCACCTCATGGTATTTATCACCTCTACCAGTGAGTTGGAAATAATTCACTGCCGCCAGTCGTCCTTTGTTGCTGCTCTGTCTCAGCTCAAACGAGTGATTAATGGTCAAGGATACTCCACTGTAGAGCATTAACAGGAGAGGCTGCTCTTAAATAACAAGGTTTATTGCATGATAGTAATAGGTACAACTAGATTTCATCAGGAATAATCACTACAACCTTAGGAAGTTCATGAAGTTCCTGGATGAAGTAGCATGGTCTCCTTAAATGGAGAAAAACTTGAGAAACCTGCAGCACAAAAGAACTTGAGGTACTCATGCACAAAACACAGAAAGCTAGCATTCAGGAACAGCAGGTAATCAGGAAGGTTAGTGGAATATTGGCCCTTATTTCAAGGGAGTTGGAGTTGAAGGGTAGGGAAGTCTTACTGCGACTGTACAAGGTGCTGCTGAGGCAACTTCTGGAGTACTAAGCATTTTTTTTCCTCGTATTTAAGGAATGAGATCATTTCATTGGACACAGTTCAGAGAAGGTTCACTGGAATGATCCTTGGGTTGGAAGGATTGTCCTATGATCAAAGACTAAACAGGTTGGGATTCTAAGGGACTTAAACAGGGGAAAGATTTGCCTTCATTGGAGAATCGAAGACCAGAGGACATGGTCTCAGAATAAAGTGGCACCAATTTAAGACCGAAATGAGGAGGAATCTTTTCACTGAAAGTTGAGTCTCTTTTGAACTCTGTCACAGAGAGCTGTGGGGGCAGAATCCTTGTGCATATTTAAGGTTGAGACAGACAGATCCTTGATCAGTCGGGGAATCAAGGGTTACGGGGAAAATGCAGGACATGATGAGTGTCAGATCCTATTGAATGGTGAAGCAGCCTGGAGGGACCGAATGGCCTATTCCTTTTTCTTATTTCTTCTAGTCTTCCCTCCAGAACATCGAGGGGAGCTCATTATCTCCTCCCACAGATATCAGTATGTGACATTAATGGAATGTAACATGAAGATTTAACCCATTCAGAACCTTTTCTGACAGCAGCAAGTAGCCTTGAGCCTGCTCCCTCAGACTGGAGACATGTACGATTGCTACAATCTGGAATACGCAGCATGAAAGGAGGAGTGCAAGTGGACTCCATTGTAAATTTCAAGAGGGGCGTTGAGAGAATAAAATTTTTCAGGGCTGTGCAGAGAAAACAAGAAAGTCAAACTCAACCTTTCACTGAACTGGCGCAGCATAGCGGGACTGCAGGGTCTCTCTGGCTGCTATAAGGTTATGAAATTAACAGTGACAGGAGCTTGCTCATGAGAAGCAGTTATTCCTTTGAAATCAGCTTGCCAATACCAAGTGACAAACCAGATTTATTTGCCTGAATAAATTGGGTTCTAAATCACATTTTGTTGAACAGGAACAAGGATTTTTTTTTTGGGTCTCGGTTAGCTGCGTGCCTGTGGTACACTCACACAATTCATTTTTAGATATTAGCGCTGGCTTGTCTAAAATTTTAATCACCTTCAGTTTTTCCTCTGAAGGCAGTGATTCACGGTTGCTTGGTAACAGCGGGGTGGGGGTGTGAGGGAAGGTAGCCATCTTTGTTGTCAAGGTCATGAGTCCTTTGTCAATAACACACACAACTGTTCAAATTGACCCAGAAAAGGAGCAAAAAAAAGTCATGCTCTGAGCCTGAAAGGAGGTCACAGGGAGAGGGAGACTGTCTGAAATGATTTTGATGACGTGTGGCGTGACCCCATTTTATCCCTCGGTGCCAGGCATTTGGAATGGACTCCTGTTGCCAGGCAACAGTGGGCAGGGCGGATTGAGGACCTACAGAAGGATTTGCCCCACGGTCCAAGAGGCCTTACCCTCCCACAGGGTGAAGCCTGTTCTGTTCATCCTCTGGTCAATGGAAGGGATTTCGCTGCAGGCAGCATCAGCTCCTGTGAAATGCTGAGGGAAGTGTACAGCAGCTCGATGCACTGCACGTTGCCTCTGATTCCATATTTTGGCCTTTGTCAAGGCCTTTTCCATGCAGGCAAGGCTTTTGGTTGCCTTGGTAACAGTTCTGCTCAGCCCTCAGCTCACTTGTTGTGGCCTGGTTCCTCACTTCACCCTGGGCCTGCTGGTTAATTAAAGTAGAACCCCAAATGTAGGGGCAAACTGGAAAATACTGCCAGATGTGACACCTTTCGGAATAATTACACAAAGGAGAATTATGGTACATCGAGAAGGAAAAAAAAACATTAAACATGTGAATGACACATAATGCTTTGAGTCATGTTGTACACTTTAAAATGGAGCTCCAGCACAGACCACTATGTTTATTCCCAACTGTGACAAGGTTTTTATTTATTTCCCTCTGGGGATATCTGGAACGTTTAGTCAGATTGTGTGACTGGAGTTTTCTGTGTTGCGTTATTTTAAGAGAGCACAAAACAGCCATTTTGAAAATCAGAGGGTTGCCAATTCTCCAGGATTGACCTGCAGTCTTCTCCAATTGAAGAGTAATCTCCAGGACACAGCCATGAATAACACGCAAGAGCAAAGTCACAGAGGCAAATTGTGTCTTTTTGAATTTTTTTTTCCTTCAGAAGCGATGGCCTGGTAGGATCATCACTAGACTCCTCATCCAGAGTCCCACATCATGCCTTTGGTGACCTGGGTTCAAATCCTGCCACATGGGGAGATGATGGCATTTGAATTCAATAAAAATCTGGAATTAGGAGTCTTATGAAGCTGTTATTGCTTGTCAGAAAAGCCCATCTGGGTCCTTTAGGGAAGGAAATCCACCATCCTTACCTGGTCTGGCCTACTTGTGATTCCAGACCCACAGTGAAAATTAACTTTTAACTGCTCCCTGGTCAGTTAGGGACAGGAAATAAATGCTGACCTTGCCACATCTCATGAATGAATTTTTTAAAAAAGCCCTATGGAAGGATCCAAACAGAATAATACTTGTGCTGTGTCGCAGGATGGTCGGAAACCAAGGTTGAAAGTGATGGGTGCTCCAAGTATAGTTGGCAACCCCCCTCCTCCAGCTCGATCCCCACCCTCATTTGATACAGGAATCAATTCAATCAAGAACTCACCATATGAGAAGCGAGCATCGGATAAGTCAGCTGTAACACGGAGAACAGAAGAGACTCAATTAGACAGAGATAGTAGGAACTGCAGATGCTGGAGAATCTGAGAATAACAAGGTGTAGAGCTGGATGAACACAGCAGGCCAAGCAGCATCAGAGGAGCAGGAAGGCTGATGTTTCGGGCCTAGACCCTTCTTCAGAAAAAAATGTGTTCATCCAACTTTACACCTTGTTATCTCAGACTCAATTAGACAATGGGTTGATTCTGGAATATGCTCCTTCATGCCAAAGGGGCTGCCCAATTGAGTGCACCCCCAGTGGGGAGTTTTCAAAGTGCTCATAAAATGGGATCACAGCAGATCCCAATCCTGAGAAACGAGTGACACCAATACCTTCTGATAAGGACCCAGGAATGTTTGGGAACCAGGAGCCTTTCTTTTGTTCCCAACTTCCTTTATCCATTTGCCACCTCCCTGTGTGATAGGTTAACTCAGCAAAACATTGGAATTGGAAATTGGGAGCTTACTACTCGTGTTCAGGAGAGTTGGGGGAGTACAGTGAAAATGTCACTGGATTTGTAATCCAGAAGGCTAGGCTCCTTCTCCAGAAAGCATGGGTTAAGATTTCACCAGGACAGCAGGTGGAAATTCAATTCAAATCACAGAAATCCGGGATCGACAGCTGGTTTCAGTGATAGTGACCAGGACAACGATTGTTGATTGTTGTAAAAGCCGATCTGGTTTACTAATATTCTTCAGGCCTCCATGTGACTCCAGTCCCACAGCAATTTCATTTGACTCTTAACTGCCCTGTGAAATGGTCTATCAAGCCACTCATTCAAGGGCAACCATGGATGGGCCAGTGACATCCACATCCAGGATGAGATAAATTTTTAATTGGTGAGGAATCGAGGATTATGGGCAAAAGGCAGGAAAGTGGAGTCGAGGATTATCAGATCAGCAATCATTTCATTAAGAGATGCAGTAGATCTGATGGACTGAATGGCCTCTGCCTGTGGTCTTATGTGTCATGGTCTTCCGTAATAAAGATGAAAAACCATCACACAGATTTCATGCCTGGCTCATAGAGTAATATTTTACTGGACTGCTCCAACACCATGCTCACTTGGTGCCCTTTGACTCTGGGCTCTGACTGGGTGTTAAGTAAATTCTTTAAAAAGTTATTTTAAGAATATTTAAGGAACCGATTTACAGCTTTGATTAGCTAAGGGACCTATGAGCACAGAAAGATAACTCTTTGACAGAGGAATTGACCATCAAAGGATGTGTCCAAACTGACTCAGGCTTTGTGTCTCCATTAGGCAACGAACAAAATTGTCCATGTGTTGAACAGAAAATCTATCAACATTGCACCTTGACATAACAAAATGTCTCAATAACACATTAACCTCAACTTTCTGTTCCTACATGTCCCTGACAATCTGTCATCCCCCTTAGTAATCAAGAATCTGCTGGTTTCAAAAATGTTTAAAAATACTTTATCCATTAGCTTTGAGGAAGGGTATTCCAAAAAATCTCAACAGTATTCTTTTGTTTAAAACTATTTCTGCCCTGCCAAGACAATTTACAGGAATCATATCAGTGTTCTGAGTCTCACAGACTTATTCAAACACACAGCTAAAGGTTTGGTCAAAGAAGATGGATTTTGACGAGATCTTAAAGGATGTAAGAGACAAAGAAAGACATGCATTTATGGGCATAAAAGCAAAACACTGAATGCTCCAAATCTGAAATAAAAACAGAAATTGCTGGAGAACCTCAGCAGGTTGGGCAGCCTCAGCGGAGAGAGAAACAGAGTTAATGTTTTGAGTCCAATACAACCAACCCTTCTTTGATTTGGAAATTCTGTTTTCCTCACCACCAAGGGGCCACACCTGCTGAGTTTCTGCTTTTATGTAGCACCTATCATGACATTAGGATGTTCCAAAAATGTTTGACAGGTAGAGGTGCTTTTGAAGTAGGAATGGTCAAGAGGCAGGATTCGATTGGATGTAGAGAGTAACAGCAAGAGGCAAATGGTGAGTGAAAGACAGGCAAGTGGAGAATGAGAGAGTGTGTGTGTGAGAGATGATCAGAAAGTGAAGGAGATACCACAGGAGAGGGCAAGATGAATGTTTGAGTATTGTTCATGTTTGGGTTGGAGACTCTGTCGGAATGCTGCCCTGATATGAAGTGTCACCCGTGGATGTACTGAAAGTATTGGAACAGGAAAAGCCCCACTTGGTCCACCCAGCTGGGCTGCATAGCGAGAGCCACACACCTGGGACAGGCAAACAGAGCAGGTCAGAAAACTTTCCCAATTTGGTAGGTGGGACAGTCTCAAAATTTCTCTGTCCTTTTCAGGAGAATGGCTTGTTATAGGTTTTGATGATAGGAATTATAGAATTACCTTATACCCACACCACAAGATCAAACCCAATGGACTGTATCTTTTATTCACAGTATTTCTATCTCATGGCAGACTGAATGCCTGCCATGGATTTGCAAGCTACGAAGTAATTACGCTGTGTTTCCCACACCTGCCCTGATCACACCCAACCAGCCTCCGACCCAGCTTTGCCAAGTAACTATCCATTTCATTAAATGATATCCTCCCTTCAATGGAGAGATTTTGTCTGCAATTGCTGACTGATAAATTTATTTACTCACTGTGTGTCATGGCGCTGGTGATGTACAAGCGACAGAGAGTCAGCGAGCAAGTGTGGCGAAGATGTTCTGGTTATAACCCTGGGCGCGTGTGAATCTATGTCAGACAAGAATAAATTAAACATTAATGGGTTGGGTAATCTTTGTCCCAGTCACACGGCAGCTGGTGGAGAACTGTTCCTGTTGATGACTCCAGTCACATGAAAAATCTGCCCAAGTTACTGTCTCGCTAGTGATTCAGAGAATGTTGCAGTCAAATGATTGACTCCCAGCCAGAGCATCTTACCAGGCAGAGAGACAGGGGTGGGGTGGGGAGAGAAGGAGAAAGACAGAGAGACAGAGGGAGGATGCTTCTGTGAGAGGATACCTGTTGGCTCCTTGCACTCCCCATTTTAATTGTTTCCGATTCTTTTCTCTTCAAAGGGCAGAGGCCATACTCTGTTTATCAATTGGTGTCAGTCAGTCAGTCTCTGGCATTCTGAGCAGATGCTGAGAGCATTGTCATCTCAGGCTGTTTGACCTTGGAAGGCTTCATCACAGATTTCAAACCAGTCATCATGATGGGAGTCATAGATTCATACGGCACAGAAACAGACCCTTTGGTTCAACCAGTCCATGCTGAGCATAATCCTAAATGAAACTAATCCCACCTGCCTGCCATATCCCTCCGAACCTTTCCTATTTATGTACGTATGTAAGTGTCTTTTAAATCTTGTAACTGTGCCCACATCCACCACTTCCTCAGGAAGTTCATTCCACACACAAGCCGCCCTCTGTCCTCACTCCATTTTCCAGTTTGTGGGAGGCGGTTATATTTGATCCTCGTCACGTTAGCTCAGGACACTGACCCATCCCCAGTGCTGGCAGAACTGACCACCTTACCCAACACTGACCACACAAGGTCTCTATTTGCTGACCTCAAGATCTGGCAAAGAGAGTTTGGTTCATGCATTCCAAGTCTGGTGATTTAGTTGCTGCTGGAGGGGGGGAAAGGGCGAGAAACATGGGGAATGACAGAGTTGTTGATAAAGTGAGTTTTTGGTCCTGGGCTGCAAGTCAGTCCATCTCCATTTCTCCCACAGGGAATATTTAGACTCAGTGCTGCAGAGAGAGACTGCAGTGTACACTGTCAATGCATTTGACATAAAGACAAGGGAGGAAGGAACAGAAGGATATGCTGATAGGGTGAAACAAAGAAAGATCAAAAAAGGATAGTAAGAACTGCCGACGCTGCAGTCTGAGATACCAAGGTGTAGAGCTGGATGAACACAGCAGGTCAGGCAGCATCAGAGGAGCAGGAAAGCTGACATTTCGGGTGGAGCAACATATCAGCATAGATCAGCAAGGCTGAATGGCCTCTGTCCATAGGTTCCCCAGTAAACTCTGTCACAACATCTAACTAGCTTGTACCTAATTGCTATCAAATTACATCCTGTTCAAGGAACGAGGTTCTTCTCATCAGGATTTATTTTTATTCATGGGATGTGAGTGTCCCTGGCCAACATTTCTTGCCCAGATGGCAGTAAAGAGTCAACTACATTGCTGTGGGTCTGGAGTCACGTGAAGACCAGATCAGGTAAGGAGAGCAGATTTCCTTTCCTAAAGTGAACCAGATAGACTTTTCCCCTAACTGTTTTATGCGTTAATTACAGAATCTTACTGAATTCAAATTCCACCATCTGCTGTGGCAGGATTCGAACTTGGGTCCCACAACATTGGTTGGGTCTCTGGATTAACAGTCCAGTGATAATACCACTAGGCTGTTGCCTCCCACTTTTAACAATTAGTGCCAGAAAGAGAGAGAAATCATTCAGACTTAAAACTTTACGTAAGAACTAGGAGCAGGAGGAGACCATTCAGACCCTTGAGCCTGCTCTGTCTGATCTCATCACAGCCTCAACTCCACTTTCCTACCTGCTGTCCATAACCCTTCAATCCATTACTAATTAAAAACCGATCTCCTCCTCGAACTTGCTCAGTGTCCCAGCATCCACCATGCTCTGGGCGAGTGATTTTCACAGATTAACAACCTTTTGAGAGAAGTAATTCATTCTCTGTTCTAAGTCTGCTACTCATTAGCCTAAAACTATGACTGCTCATTCTAGATGGCCCCACATGAGGAAACATCCTTTCTACATCTACTTTGTCAATCCTCTTTTGCATGTTATATCTCTCAATTAGATCTCCACCCATCTTTCTAAACTCCAGTGAGTCCCTAACCTGTTTAATCTCTCCCCATAGGACCAGCTTTTATCTTGTGTTTCCCCAGTGCCGTGATTCTGTGCACCAGGCTGTTTGTCAAGATTCTCTGTGCCTCTGATTTCTCTTGAGGTCCATTGTTTCTGAGTTTCCTCCATTTCCATTTGCCTGGTATTTAAGAAGGCATTTTGCACGCTTGCCTTCATTGCTCAGACCTTAGGGTGTAGGATTCGGGTCACCGTGTTGAGGTTGCACAGGACATTGGTGAGACCTCTTTGGGTGTATTGTGTCCAGTTCTGGTCGTCCTGTTATAGGAAAGATGTTTTTAAGCTGAAGAGGGTTTGGGAAGAAAATGCCAGGCTGTTTCCAGGAATGGAGGGTTTGAGTTATTGGGAGATGCTGGATAGGTGGGGACTTTTTTCACTAGAGTATAGGATGCTGAGGGGTGACCTTTATAGAGGTGTATAAAATCATAACAGGTATAGATAAGGTGTCTTTTCCCTAGGGTGGGGGATTTCAAGACTGGGGACATATTTTTAAGGTAAGAGGAGAAAGATTTAGAAAAAACATGAGGAGTAACTTTTTTTACACAGAAATTGGTTTGTGTGTGCAACGAACATCAAGAAGAAGTGGTGGATGCGGGCGCAGTTACAACATTTAAAAGACATTTGGATAAGTTCATGAACAAGAATGTTTGAAGGGATGTGGGCCAAGCTCAGGTAGGTGGGACTGGTTTGGTGTGGGATTGTGGTTGGAATGGACTGGGGGCCAAAGGGTCTGATTCTGTGCAGTATGACTTTACGGTACCCTGTCCTTGATCTTTGGTTTCTCGATCTTTTCTCACTTGGGATATAGTTTCATACTTGCATTGGGCTCCTACAACCCAAACGACAGCTCATAGTCTTTGTGACGTTTTAGATCAGTGCTGTACCTGAACAATAAAACCTGAGAAGCTGAAAGAATTTTCAGGGCTAACTGGGTAACTCAGAACTTGCTAATAACTACATCCTGCACCTAGAACTTCATACTTAAGTCATTTAATTTTGTCAATCTCCTTTATATCTTAAACATAAATTCCTCAATCCGCTCAAAATGAAACCCTTGAGATAATTCAAAGTATGAATTGATCAGCCACATTATCAATAAAGGACACTTCACAAATCCTATCCTTGTTTGAAATGGATTTGTTTCTCGTTGTTGGTGAGGCATGTCAGATCCGTTACACAAAAGCCCGGCATTTGGAAAGTTGTTCCTCATGTCTTTGGGATCAATGAGTGCAGGTACCATTTGAGTGGGAAAATATGACTTGAGACGAGGCTTCTGATGGTAACTGGGGAACTGATTGTTATTAAACTGAGATAACAAGCATGGGGCTGGATGAACACAGCAGGTCAAGCAGCATCATAGGAGCAGGAAAACTTGACGTTTCGGGCCTAAACCCTTCATCAGAAATGGGGGAGGGGAA
>JAHRHZ010000041.1:5161852-5187524 GCA_024137785.1 Ginglymostoma cirratum
TCCCAGGACAGGGACAGCACAGGGTTAGATACAGAGTAAAGCTCCCTCCACCTCTAGCCAATGGTGGGAATGGAGGATCAACATGAACTTATGTTACATACAGGACTTTCATACAAAGCAGAAATAAATCAAATATTTTGGATGAACATATTTGATTTAATCCGCAATCAGACATAATTGGGACAGTTTGTGTCCTTTTATTTTCTGCAGCTTAATGTCCCTCACTGCCCCTACCCTCAGAGAGATCTCAGTCCTCCACGTACACCATCCACATGGGCGGATGCTCCACATTTCTGCTACACCTCCTGTAGGAAGAAATGCTTCTTAATATCCCCCTGCCCCCAAATAATCCAGCTTTAAATTTAAGGTAGAGCTCATTTTTGGGTGGGTCAGTCAGCTCATTTGGTTTACATTGCAGTGCGATACCAACAGCGTGGGTTCAATTCCCACACTGGCTGAGGTTACCATGAAGGTCCTGCCTTTTGAAGTGATTCCCTTGGCCAGGAGGTGGTGACCCTCAGGTTAAACCACCAACAGTTGTCTCTCTCTCTCTAATGAGAGAGCAGTCCGGTAAACTGTGGTGACTTTACCTTCACTGTTCCTTTGTTCTGGGCTCCCCATACCAGAGGAAATGGTTAACCATGTACATAAGCAAATGATCAGACACAGTGAAAGTGTGGTGGGATGTTTTGTTCTTATGGCTGCATTTTGATTCCGTGCTAGGGCTGCCCTCTGATGCCACACTCAGTTCTGTGCCCCTTTACTCAACTCCAACCCTCTCCATTCACTCTGTGCCATTACCTGGCCTTCTGATTGAAGCTGCAACGACATTTCCGGCCTGAAAGGAAGGACAGAATTGAGACATTGTAGGAAAAAGATGAGGGATTATGCATCACACAGAATAACAACAGGATTAGTGTAAGCAACATCAGATCCTACTCACTCAAGATCAGCAGGATCCCAAGAGTAAACAGTATGACAGCAAACACTAGGCCTCCAATCCGCAGTGTCTCATAATCTGCAAACACAACAACAGGTGGCTCAACAGTCCAGGTGAGAGCCCATTAGATGAGGGGTTGGGGAGGCGGTGTGGGGGAGAGGGGCTGCAGGGGTGTGGGAGAGACAGGGTTAGGGGAGAGGGGGCATGTGGAGAGAGGGTGCAGGAGAGAGGCTGTGAGGTGGGAGGGGTGTCCAGTGGAAGGGAGAGGGGGTGTGGAGTTGGGGAAAGGGGGTGAGGGAGAGGAGGGGGTTGGGGGGGGAAGGGTGTGTAAGGAAGGAGGGGTTGCAGGCGATAGACACTGCAGGTGTGGGGGGAGGCAGAAAATGTTGGGGGGAGTTGCAAGGGGAGAGGAGGGATGAGATAATACTTCGAACAGTGTGCGTAGAATGATGCATTGAAAAAGGAGACCATTCAGTTTATTGTGCCTTTGCAATCGTATTAATTTGTTCAGATATTCAATTAGTTCGACAGCCCTGTCCAAGACATGCCCCTTTGTCTAGTTCCCCTTAACTAATGAATCTCAGTGCATTCCAGACGATAGCAACTCAACTGCGTGAGTACATTGAGGAGGTACCAAAACGATAAGGCATCTCCCAACATTATCAGGATGACTTCACTTTCCTACATGATACTAAACCTCACACGATAAGATGTGAAGGTGTTTAATCCCTGGAATTAGCTACAACAAGCATCAATCTGGGAGTTACAGACAGAATTCCCATTCTTGATTAATCCATTGTTGGATTGGGCACAAAGCTGGTGCTATCCACTCCAGAGGCAGACACAGAAGTTACGTATGCAGTCATCCCAAACATATATTCAGGAACTGCTGGGTTGGAAAATTGCTAATGGTGTTCTGTTATTTAAGAAGGAAGGGAGAAAGCAGATAACTGAAGGTCTGTTATTTTAATGTTGGTTAAGGGGGAAGTTATGGAAATCTTCCAAAGTTAGAGGTTGAACACTCAGCTAAATGCCGAAAAGCAGGAACAGGGTCTGAAAGAGGTTGAGCTAAAGACTCTGGCTAACCAGATTGAGGAATAAACAATCAATTCACTCACCATAGTAAAACTCATCTTTCTCTTCAGGTGTAGAATGTGGAGTAAAAGAATACAAAATGTCAGTTCATGTGTTTCAAGCTGCCAGAATAAACAATCCCGCCATGCCCAATATATTCTTCCCCACCAACAACAAGAAAAACAAACTTGCTGGAAAAGCTCAGCAGGTCTGGCAGCATCTGTGAAGGAGAAAACCGAGTTAACATTTCGGGTCTGGTGACCCTTCCTCAGAACAATCACCTGACCTGAAACGTTAACTCGGTTTTCTCCTTCACAGATGCTACCAGACCTGCTGGGCTTTTCCAGCAACTTTGGTTTTGTTCCTGGTTTGCAGCATCCGCAGTTCTTTCGGTTTTTATATTCTTCCCCAAAATGTAGTGCCCAGAACAGCATGTGTGGACCAACTCTTAGTAAACCTGTGTGCTGTTTTTAACTAGTTATGAGGTGGCAACTGATAAACTCTCAGAAAACACAGAGCAAAATCACAAAGGAACCTTAACAAGCCCAGAATTAAAACAGGCATTTGATAGGTTAAGTAAGTGGGCAAAAAATTGGCAAATACAGTATAACATGGGAAAATGTGAAGTTGTTTAGTTTGGAAGGGAGAACAAAAGATAGGAGTATAATTTAAGTGGAGAAAAACTGCAGAAAGCTGCAGCACAAAGGGACTTGAGGTACTAAGACTGAGATGAGGAGGATTTTTTTCTCTCAGAGGGTTGAGAGTCTTTGGAACTCCTTGCTGTGGGGCAGAAGCCTTGCGTATATTTAAGGCTGAGACAGATAGATTGTTGATCAGTCGGAAAATCAAGGGTTATGGGGAATGGTCAGGAAAGAGGACGTGAGTCAGCCATGATGCTATGAATGGTGGAATGTGCTCAAGGGGCTGAATGGCCTTCTCCTGTTTCTATTTCCTTTGGCCTTTTGGTCTTCTTATGGTATTCCCAGCAATAATGATCCACTGCAGTCCGTTTGTAGCCCGCTCAACGCAGCAAGTCCCAGGTTTATCAGTTAACACCACGTGACCTTTCCAGGGACACTTGGGCTGGGGAACAGCAGCAGAAAGTCGGACTGTATTGCCTACTCGCTACATGGACCTGGTGTGGTCTGTCCAGGGCCTCGACCCCCTTCATTTGTTGTGTAAAGGCCAACATTCCAGATGCTTCTTGATTATTTGTTGTACCTGCATCTGAAAGTTTAATGAGCTATGTTCCTCGATTTCACTCACCACTCCTCCAAAGCCAGCTCATGTATCTTTGGAATTCTAGCTTTCAGCATTTGGAAAGCACCCCATTCCTTAACTGGATTTGATTTGAGTATAGCTGAATAAAATGCTTGTTGTCAAAGCTTTTTGTTTTGGACTCACTAGGACAGAGTCACAAGAATACCAAAATATTATTTCACCATGAGGTGGTGAACAAGATATCACCTTATTAATTGGCACAGGTCACCAGTTAGACAAGAACATTTCTCTCACCCCCACCCCCAGCCAAGTGCAGCGTGTGGAGGGTGTAAGAGGTGTATGGTGTGAGATAGAATCAGTGAAAGCTAATGGAACGCTTACCCATATTAGTAGAATTTCCAGCAACTGAAAAGACACAGAATTAATCGTCAGTTATCAACAATAGAATTGAACATAGATTGTGAACTTAATTCAACAGAATTTAATTTTAGAAGGAATCTTTGCAGAAATTCAATTAAAAACAGAGATAATCTATGAGGCTTATTCTATATGGCAGATGAATACCCAGATTTAGATAAAATTAGAACTGAGTGCTTTTCAGAAGAAGGCCATTATTGCATTACATGAATTAATTTACTGTGATTATTCAACAGACAGACAGACAAGCGGAGAAACAGGACACCATATCTGTGTGTTATCATGTAAAGAACAATAAACATACTTACACAGGGTCAGCTCATTAGAGTTGAGTGGCTACTTCCCTGGTGGGGTGACACAAATCACTGTAGCTAAACTGAAATTATGTTGAACCAGAGAGAGGGAGAGAGACTTGGAGCGATAGAGGAATCACAGAGAGACAGAGACAGAGAGCCAGGCACTCCTATGCACCATACTCAAAACCCTTTGTAAAACCATTTGTTGAGCTGAGTATATTTCCAATGACATAAGCCCAGAACTGATGAGTGGGACTTTAGAGACACAGAGTAGCCAAAAGAAGAGATTTGGAGACAGAAACATAGAGAAAGAGATAGATGTACACAGAGATGTACTGAGAAACAGTGAGGCAGAGGGCTGGATTCAGGTGTTATAGAGTGTCACAGTTAAACTAGTCAGATCCAGCGTTACAAGGTCAGAATTCATATTTGGTTGTTTTCACTGGCTTGGACAATGTAGAATCACATTTATTCACCTAACTGAAGATATTCTTAAATCCACCCCAGACTGCGACACTGATATATCCCACACCGCTCCCCTTCACCGTAACACTCTGATATCTCCCTCCCTCCAACGCTCTGAAAGCTCCCTCCCTCCAACATTCTGATATCTCCTTCCCTCTAATACAGACATAATTTTCTTCCTTCCGCAGGGAAATATGTCCCTGTTTCCTCACTTTAACAAACTGATATATTCCTCAGTGTTTGGGAGCCCACCTTTAAAATGTGGCAGTCAAGTTAATTAGTATTGATTTAATGGAATGAAACCTGGACAGTAATTATTGAGATGTCGTGCAGGTGAAGGGAGCTGAGTTAATGTTCATATGCTCAGAGACCATCCACTTGGAAATTCTTTGTACAAATGGAAACCCGAACTGGTGGGACGTGTGCGTAGTCTTCACAACCATGATCAATTAGGGCAAAGACCTTGCAGTTACTGGAATTTGTCACTTACCAGCCAGATGAACAAGTCCACAGCACAGAACAAACATGCATGCTTCCATGGTGTCTAGAAAATAAATAAAATATTGGCATTTTAAAATTAAAGAATTTCTGCAACAGGTAACCTTTCCTTGACTGAGTTACAGGCCGAGCCTGGAGTGCCCTGGTCGTTTTTGGATGACACGGCATATCTGCTACCTGCCAGCATTTCACAAAAGCACAAGTCTGAGGTTTGTGGATCTTTGCACCTCTCAATCCCACAGCACAATGGAGGCCGAGTCTCTGAGGTGGGTGAATACTAGATGAAGAGAAGAGTCAATGGTTATGGGGAGGTGGTTGCAAACATGGAGTGGGGAGGCAACAATCAGATCAGACATGACCTTACTGAATGGCAAAGGCGATGCAAGGGGCTGAATGGCCTCATGCTGCCCTTGATTCATGCATAAGTGGTTTGAATTAACACAGGATTTATTCACAGGATGTGGGAGTCTCTGGCTAGGTCAGTGTTTATCACTCATTACTAACTGCACACACAGAAATATCTATGAGCATCGTTCTATGACAAAGAAATACTTCTGTGGGTCTGGAGTTACATGTAGACCAGACCAAGTAAAGTTGACAGTTTTCTTCCCTAAAGGGCATCAGTGAGCGAGATGGGTTTTTCCAACAATGGTCATCATCCGACTCTAAATTCCGGACTTTTCTGAATTCAAATTCCACCATCTGCTATGGCAGGATTTGAACTCGACTCCCCAGGACATTACCTGAGTCTCTGGATTAACAATCCAGCACTAACACCACTAAGCCATTGCCTCCCCCTCAGCCCACAGCACTGGGTGCACATTTGGTGACAGTGGGCAGATTGGTTTGATATGCCTTATCTCCCATACAATTTCCCAATCAAGTTACAAATGCTTCGCAGATTAAAGATTAATATTCAGCAACTGCTACAAGAAAAAACAGGAGAATAATCTGAAATAGGTATTTTAAAAATTGAATTGTATTATGATTGAGAAATGCAATAATGAGACATACCATCATGTAATAGGTAGGGCCAAAGACTTGAGGGGAAATGTAACATAAAGAGTTAATACCTTCTGAAAGAGGAGGAACCGAAAACAATTACAAACACTGAGTGAATGCCTTAGTAAACCTAAAAACTGACAAGCCCCCAGCTCCTGATGGACTTAATCTGAAGATTTTAAAAAAAGTGGCTGCTGAAATAGTGGACACATTGGTTTTAATTTTCCAGCATTTGACGCCTTAAAGGTCCCAGCAGTTTGGAAAATAATACGTGTAATTGTGAAAGGAGACTATCAGAAATCAGGAAACTACATGCCAGTTAGTTAAGAGATAGTAGGAACTGCAGATGCTGGAGAATCTGAGATAACAAGGTGTACAGCTGGTTGATCACAGCAGGCCAAGCAGCATCAGAGGAGCAGGAAAGCTTGACATTTCGGGCCTAGGCCCTTCTTCAGAAATCTCTGAAGAAATTTCTAAAGAAGGGTCTAGGCCCGAAACGTCAAGCTTTCCTGCTCCTCTGAAGTTGCTTGGCCTGCTGTGATCATCCAGCTGTACACTGTATTACGCCAGTTAGTTAATGTTTGTTATGAGTAAAATATGTAATCTTATATTAAAGGATGACATAATGAGGCACATTAGAAAATCAAAATTCAATCAGGCAGAGTCAACATGATTTTGTGAAAGGAAAATCATGTTTGATTAACTTATTTTAGTTCTTTTCTTTTGGATAAAGGAGATTATGCGGATGTGCTGTGCTTAGATTTCCAGAAGGCATCTGTCAACGTGCTATGCTAGAGTCGTGATGCAAAGCTAGAACTCATGGTGTGTGGTGTAATATAGAATTGAATAAACCGTACAGTGTGGAAGCAGACCATTCGGCCCATCATATCCACATCGATACTTCGAAGAGCATCCCAGCCAGATCCACCCCCCTACACTATACTTGCATTTCCCATGGCTAATCCACCCAACCTGCACAAGCCTGGACAGAGCACACACAGAGAATTAGTTAGCTAATAGCAGGGTAATTAGATAATTTTTCATCTAGATGCTGAAAGGATGTTTAGTCTTGCAGGAAGGACTAGAACTTAGGAACAAAAGTTGAGAAACAAGGGATCAAGACTCAAGACTGTGGTGAGAGAGCTTTTTCTCTCTGAGTGTCTTGAGCCTTTGGCACTGTCTTCCCCAGCGCGCGCTTGAGATAGTTACACTGAATACTTCTAAGTCAGAGAGAGGGTCTTGACTAATAAGTGTGATGCAAAGTATGCATTTTACCTCTTTTTAAATATCATTTATTTGTGAATTTTTAAATTTTGAATTAGTGGTATACGGTTTTCTGGGTGTCTTCAGGGGTTTAATAATTAACCTGTAAGTATTTCTGTAGCCATGGTGATATTTAAGAAACACAGTCAGAGAGAGAGTTCTCATGGAGGCTAATGGGAATTTATTTACATTAGGTACTTTACAAGCAGAAAAAGTAAACAATATAGTGCAATGGGCTTTCAGATTCTGGACTTTTTTTGGAGGTTTAGGGGAAACATCAATGGGCTTCAGTTAGACAGTTTGCAGAAGTCTCAGGTGAAACCTGATGTGCTCTTTTTTTCTATTCATTTGTGGGATGTGTGTGTCGCTGGCTGGCATTTCTTGCCCATCCCCAATTGCCCTTGAGAAGGTGGTGGTGAGCTGCCTTCTTGAACCACTGCAGTCCTCCTGCTGTGGGCTGACCCATAATGCCATTCGGGAGGGAATTCCAAGATTTTGACCTAGTGACATTGCAGGAATAGTGATATATTTGCAAGTCAGGACTGTGAGTGGCTTGGAAGTGAACCCAAAGAAGGTAGTGTTCCCATATATCTGCTCCCCTTGTCCTTCTAGATGGAAGTGGTCGTGGGTTTGAAAGGTGTTGACTGAGGATCTTTGGTGAATCTCTGCAGTGCATCTTGTAGATAAAACACACCGCTGCTACTGAGTGTCGGTGGTGGAGGGAGTGGATGTTTGTGGATGTAGTGCCAATCAAACGGCTGCTTTGTCCTGGATGGTGTCAGGCTTCTTGAGTGTTGCTGGAGCTGCACTCATCCAGGCAAAAGGGGAGTATTCCATCACACTCCTGACTTGTGCCTTGTAGATGGTGGACAGGCTTTGAGGAGTCAGGAGGTGAGTTACTTGTCACAGTATTCCCAGCTTCTGGCCTGCTGTTGTAGCCACGGCATTTATATGGTGAGTCCAGTTGAGTTTCTGATCAATGATAACACCTCCTACAGTGAGTTGTTTAATTGTCCACCAACATTCACGACTGGATGTGGCAGGACTGCAGAGCTTAGATCTGATCTGTTGGTTGTGAGATCACTTAGCTCTGTCTATCACTTGCTGCTTTCACTGTTTGGCATGCAAGTAGTCCTGTTTGGTGGCTTCACCAGGTTGATACTTCATCTTCAGGTATGCCTGGTGCTGCTCCTGGCATGCCCTTTTGCACTCTCCATTGAACCAGGGTTGATCCCCTGGCTTGATGTTAATGGTTGAGTGGGGGATATGCCGGGCCATGAGGTTACACATTGTGCTGGAGGACAATTCTGCTGCTGTTGATGACTCACAGCACCTCATGGATGCCCAGTTTTGAGTTGCTAGATCTGTGTGAAGTCTGTTTCATTCAGCACGGTGATAGTGCCACACAACACGATGGAAGTTATTCTCAATGTGAAGGTGGGACTTCATCTCCACAACGACTGTGCAGTGGCCACTCTTATGATATGGCCATGGACAGATGTATCTGCAGCTGGCAGATTGGTAAGGATAATGTCAAGTATGTTTTTCCCTCTTGTCAGTTCCCTCGCCACCTGCCGCAGATCCAGTCTAGAAGCTATGTCCTTTCGGAGCCGACCAGCCCGATCTCTAGTACTGTGTAAAACAGTTGCTCCTGAGAAAAGGAGGTAGTTTAAATGGTTAAGAACGAGATTACCTCAGTATAAGGAATTTATTTTAAATGTCCCTGTCTAGAAGCGTTCAGTTAAAACCCTGAAGTGGTTTCATGAAACCAAGAAAAGTTTAAGCTCAGTTATATAATTGATAAAAGAAGTGGGGATCAGATTCTTATGACCAGGAATTTAAGTTATAGCCAACTCAAACTCTATGTGGTCAAAGTCAGAAGTCACACGACACCAGGTTAGAGTGCAACAGACTTTATTTGAAATCACAAGCTTTCGGAGCGCTGCTCCTTCAGCATATGAAGTGATTGGACCCGAAGTGTTAACTGATTTTTTTCTTCACAGGTGCTGCCAGACCTGCTGGGCTTTTCCAGCAACTTCTGTTTGTGTTCCTGATTCACAGCATCCGCAGTTCCTTTTGGTTTTTATTTGCCATGAGATATTGTTGGGATTGTATTTTGCTATGCGTTTCAAAATCTGAAAAATGGTTTCATATGTTATCTAAATAGTTTGTTTTATTCTATTTTATCTTCATTTCATTTGTATAATAAACTTTTGTTTTATTGTTAAAATCAATTCCGCAGCATGGCACTTTTTTGTTTCAGCAAAAAAAAACCCACCTTGATAAAGTAAGTTAAAAAAGAACAGAATATCAGTCTGGGATCTGACTTGTCTGGCAATAACATCAACTGAGATCACATCGTAAAATACTCAAAGGTAATTAGGTAAGGAGGGTGATGCTGAACTTGTATAAAGACACGAGTTAGACCTCAAGAATTATAGGGAGGGGGGGCACACTTTATGAAGGATGTGAATCATGCAATTCCATGATTCTGCAAGGCCTGCCCAATGCCATTTGCCTTATGGGTAAAAGTAGAGGCAGCAATCACAAGGCTGGAAAGTGACAGAATCATCAAACCAGTCCAGTTGGTGGAATGGGCAGCTCCGGTCATACCAATTCTGAAGCCCGATGGGTTGGTTCGCCCTTGTAGGGGTTTTAAACAAATGGTAAACTGTTTTGCGCAGCTGGATAAATATCCAATCTCTCGCATAGAGGATTCATACACAAAGCTGGCTGCAGGTGCTCTCCTTCACAAACCTTGACATGAGTCACGCATACTTGCAATTGTATTTATATGAGGATTCCCAGCATTATGCTACAATAAATATCCATAAGGGTCTGTACCAGTGTACGAGACTGCACTCTGGGGTATCATCAGCCTGTGCAATTTTTCAGTGGACGATGAGAACATTTTGCAAAGTCTACCCTAGGTTATTTATCTAGATGATGTGCTAAAACAGGGAAGCCCAATAAGGAGCACTTACAGAAGTTGGACATGAACCTTAGACATTTCTCCCAGATGTGCATAAGCCTTAGAAGGGAAAAAGTGTGTGTTCCAGGCCCCCCAAGTGACCTACTTGGGCTACAGAATCAACAAGACCAGGTTACACCCGTTGGAAGATAAAATGAGTATGATCAAAAGTGCCCTGGCTCCCACATCAGGTTGGAACGCTGTCTGGGGGGGTCAAGTAGTAAATGCGGATCCATTGAGCTGCCTCCCCCTGGCAGACACATCCCCGGTGTACTGCCACTGGAAGAATTTGTAATGGTTTTAAATTTTCTGGACACACTTCCAGTCACAGCTGACAGTATCAGACTTTGGATACAGAAAGATCTGGTCCTGGCTGAACTGAAACAGCTGCTGGTGATCGGGGGGAAACCAAAGGCCATCACAATCAGAACTGAAACCTTTTTGGACCCGGAAAGACCATATATTATTGTGGGGAGCAAAAGTGATTGTCCCAAGCAAAGGTCACTGCCAAATACTGGCTCAACTCCACCAGGGTCATCCAGGGGTTTCCAAAATGAAGATGTTGGTGAGAAGTTATGTCTGGTGGCCAGGACTGGATACAGACATAGCCACATTGGTGGGTCAGTGCCCAGAGTACCAACAAGGACAAAAATTACCACCAGCAGCTCCCCCACATGCACAGGAATGGCTGGGTAAACCCTGAACTCGATCAGACATCAACTATGCAGGTCCTTTCATGGACTTCATGTTTTTAGTAATTGTGGACACCCAATCAAAGTGGTGGGACGTGCATAGAGTTCATTTGTCAAACAAGGGGACAACAATAGAAAAACTGTGCGCATCTTTTGCTATGCACATATTCCTAGAAGTGTTCATCACTGATAATGAGCCATTGTTTACCAGCCGGGAATTTGAGTATTTCCTAAAGTTGAATGCTATTCAACATGTAAGGACAGCTCCATATCACCCATCATCCAATGGTCTAGCAGAAAGAGCAGTCCAAACTTTGAAGGCAGTCTTGAAGGAACAGCCTACAGCCTTACTCGATACCAAACTGTCGGTTCCTATTTGATTATAGGACCACCCCTCAAGCAAATACATGGATAGTTCCAGCAGAGTTGCTGATGGAGAGAAGACTCCACACCAGGTTAACTATGATCTTCCCAGATGAAAGGGCGGAGGGTGAAATGGCATCAGGAATGCCAGACTCCACCAAGCCAGAGACAGTTTGGCACAGGGGATGAAGTTTGGCGTAGGAACCATGGAAGTGACCCTGCATGGGTAAGAGGCATGGTCGATGTGAGGATCAGTGACGTATAAACTTTGGGCAGGTGAACCATATGAAAGCCGCAAACTTGCAAATGGTGTGACAGCAAAACATTCCCTGCTCCTCGGAACAGTCAGAAAGGCTGGTGGAACCTGTGGGGTCTTCCTCTCCGTCAAACGTTGAAGAGACGTCGGAATATGAGATGGACATGGTGGATTGAAGAAGAGAATGAATTTCTCCCGAGACACTCTGGATGCAAACTGTGTGTTACACACCATCCATATTGAACACAGTTGGAGGAACCAGAGCCAGTGCTAAAACACTCCAGAAGGCACAACAAGATAAAGAACCAGCCTATGTCTTCGGACTCAGAGGGGGAGGGATGTAGTGACTATAACATGATCAGCCAGGTGAACCTCACAGAATATGAGTTCCCTGACTGGAGCTGTTAATCTAGTCTAATCAGGGAGCCCTGGGTGACAGATGTAAACAGGACTGTTAGAGGTTCTATTCACTCTGACAGCTGGCTCTGATGGAGCTGGATCAATGTCAAGGACTCCCCACGTGTAAATAAAGGGTGACTAGGTGATGGGACACCAGCCTCTGTGGAGTTATTTCAGAGGGGACTACTGGAATCAGTCAATTAAACACACGCACTGGAAAAATTTCCCATAATGTGCTTTCTCTTACTATTTAGCAAAATATGGTTTTCTAGAATGTTCTGCATGCATTTTTTTTTCCACTCGCAAGAGGACATTTCTAACTACAGAGGAGCAGCATCAAGGACACAGCAGGAAATAACAAAGGGGATCCATTTGCGTGTATGAAAAGGCTGATTAGATGTGCGACCCTCACATTTTCACTTGGCTGGGTTTGAAGTGCTGGATTATAATGCTGTGATTCTTGTGTGATGGAACAGTGTCCCCAACATATTCTAAAGACACCATCAATTTTTTTTTCAATGTAAGAAAAATGACTTGGCTTTCTGCCCAGTCTTAATTCAATGATAAAGCTGCTTCAGTTCAGTGCCTTCATTATAAACAGCCTTTGTCTGTGACATGTTAACAGAGCTCCCATCCCTCCAAGACTAGCCAACCGCTTCAAGTCACGGAACTTGATTTTCTAGACACTACTACAAGCAACATTTGGGAGGAAAACTCAAAGCAACATTAACAAAGTAAAGTTCTTCTTTAAAAATGCATCCCTTTATTTGCATTAAAACTACTGCAGTCGGGGAAGACAAGGCTGCAAGACTGGAACTCAGAAAGTGATCCCATCCAAGTCACTTTGAGAGGGCTGGAACCATGGTGGTGGATGTGGGGGCAGCGAGATTGGAGATAGGTGGACACGAGATTAAGCTTCCAGAAACCAAATAGAAACAGCAGTTCTTAATCTTCAATTGACCCTTAACAATCGATGATGCTAAGAGACTAAAGTCTGATACTAGAATCTTGAAAGGGGTCATCTCCCTGCACAGATATCTTGTTGCCTGTAGCCAGTTAAAACAGTGGAGTTTGCAATTTTCTTCAGTGTACTATTGGCAGCTGTGCTTTCAGCTGCCTAGGCCACAATCTCTGGAATTCCTTCCTTAAACCTCTCTATAGCTTTCCAATCTAAGACACATGTTAAAACCTACTTCCAAGATCAAGATTTTGCTCATCTGCTCTCACACTCCATGTAGCTCATGTTGCAAACTGTTGTCAGGTCTGAATGCTCTGAATCAGGCATTAGATTGAAACTGATCATGTGAAACAAGACAGACATGGAGACTGCTGGAGAAACTCGGTATCCGTGGAGATAGAAACAATTTGTGGTTTGAGTCCAGTATGACTCTTCTTCGGAACTGTGAAGATTCAAAACCTTGATTCTGTTTCTCTCTCTACAGATGCTGCCAGACCTGCTGAGCTTCTCCAGCATCCGCAGTATTCATGTGAGATAACAGGTACTTATGAGTCCTGAGTTTCCAGTGTCTTGTCGTACGGTTATGAAACATGGCTGACTTACAGAAATCAAGAAGCACAAATTTCACTCACTATTTGCGTAACACTCTTGGTATCACCAAACAGCCCAAATGCAGCAAACCTCTGAAAAGCAACCGTTCCAAGAATGTCAGCTTCATCCTGTCGAGTAATCTCTGCTGGTTCAGGCACATTTGCAGGACGGAAAACAGTCACATGCAAAGGAGCTTCTGTACCGCGAGGTGGCTGGATCCAGTACAGATCCAAATCTTTCCTTCAAGGATGATTACAAGTTTGACATCAAGACCCTGGCCATCACAGAGAGAGACAGCTGGGAGATACCACCTGATGATGGAGGGGAATGATCTGTGAGCTGATATACATCACCATAAGAACACAAGAAATAGGAGTGGGAGTAGGCCCCCAGCCCCTACCATTCAATAAGATCATGGCTGATCTTTTCATGGGCTCAGGTCCACTTACGAACCCTCTCACCATAATTCTTAGTTCCTTTACTGCTCAAAAATCTATCTATCTTTGCTTTAAAGACATTCAACTAGGTAGCCTCAAACGCTTCACTGGGCAGGGAATTCCACAGGTACACAACCCTTTGGGTGAAGAAGTTCCTCCTCAACTCCGTCCTAAATCTGCGCCCCCTTATTTTGAGGCTATGCCCCCTAGTTCTAGTTTCACTCGCCAGTGGAAACAACGTCCCAGCTTCTGTCTTAGCTATTCCCTTCATAATTTTATATGCTTCTATAATATCTCCCCCTCATTCTTCTAAATTCCAATGAGAATAGTCCCATTCTACTCAATCTCTCCTCAGAAGCCACCTCTCTCAATTCTGGGAGCATCCTAGTGAACTTTCTCTGTACCCCCTCTGGTGCCAGTGCATCCTTTTTCAAGCAAGGAGATCAAAACTGTACACAGTACTCCAGGGGTAGTCTTACCAGTAGCCTAAGCAGCATAACCTCCCTGTTTTTAAACTCCATCCCACTAGCAATGAGGGTCAATAATCCATTTGTCTTCTTAATTACCTGCTGCACCTGCAAACCAACTTTTTGGAATTCATCCACAAGGACACCCAGATCCCTCTGCACAGCAGCAGCCTGCAACTTTTCACTGTTTAAATAATATACAATAATCAGTGGCTACAGTGAGTTGGTAATAGGGGCCAATGTTGAAAATCACCACATCACAACTGGCACTCATGGCAGAACCTGCCTCTCTTAGAGTGGCCCCTTGCACATCAACACAGGGCATGACATGAAGCTGTCCCTTTCTCAACAGCTTTGATTTGTTGCGTGCCCATCTGCTTCTGTAGATGGATGGCTGATGTTATTGACATCCCAGGAGAGCAGGAGGAAATTGAATCATTAGACAGCGTGTGATCAGGTCTATATAATGAGCAGAAAAGGCAATTTGACGCCTCAATTCAATAAATTCATGGCTGATGTGATTGTGACCTCAATCCCACATTCTCACTTACACCCTGATATCTACAGATGCTCCAAATAAGACCGGATCCCCAGTATCATACACAGTGACTGGATATCTCTCCAGACAAAGCAACTATGACGGTGCTCTAAAGCATTGCAGATATAAACGGGATCTTTCTGAATGTAACAGCTGGGGGTACATTGTGTAGCAAGGTGTCTGACTTGATGCTAAGGCAGAGATCTAAGTTGAACTACACAAACAGGTGACTTCCATGTCCCCTCCATTACAGACTCGAATCTGAACGTGATGTTGAGTGAAGACAACTCTGAAAACAATCATTCCATGTGACAATGCACACTGCTGCCCACAAGCTGTGCTTCCTGTGGTTGCTACAGAACAGTTTCTCTCATGAGGATGGTGTGGGACCCTAGCTATTGGCAGTGAAAGGACAAAATATAAAAGAAAGTGCAAACCCACAGAGAGTGTCTCTCTTACACACACACAGAGTGTGTCTCTCTTACACACAAACACACACAGAGTGTCTCTCTTACACACACACAGTGTCTCTCCTGCACACGCAATGTCTCTCTTACACATGCACACACAGTGTCTCTTACACGCGCACACAGTGTCTTTTATACATACAGTGTCTCTCTTACACACACACACACACGCACAGAGTGTTTCTCTTCCACACACACACACGCACACACACACAGTGTCTCTCTCTTACGTACGCACGCACGCACACACAGTGTCTCTCTTACACACAAACTGTCTCTCTTACACATGCACACAGTGTCTCTTACATGCAAACACAGTGTCTTTTACATATACAGTGTCTCTCTTACACACACACAGACACAGTGTCTCTCTTACACACACACTCACACACACACACACACACACACACAGAGTGTCTCTCTCATACACACACAGCCAGAGTGTCTCTTTTGCACACACACACACAGTGTCTCTCTTCCATACACACAAACACACACACACAGTGTCTCTTTCTTACGCACACGAACACACACACACACACACCCACACACACAGTGTCTCTCTAACACACGCATACACAGAGTGTCTCTCTCATACACGCACACAGTGTCTCTTTTACACACACACACACAGACATAGTGTCTCTCTTACACACACACACACAGTGTGTCTCTCTTGCACACAGAAACACACAGGCAGCATCTCTCTTACACACACACACACACACATACACAGTGTCTCTCTTACACACACACACACCCACACACACACACAAACAGACAAAAGGGAATTAGACTGGCACTTGAGGAAAGTAAGCACATTAGACTACAGGGATACGGGGGAATAGAATTGCTCTCCAGGGAGCTAGCACTGGCTTGACAGGCCAAAGGGCCTACTGCTATGGTATAATAATTCTTATCATATGCAAAAGGGAACTCTTTCCAGTGTAAACAGCGTCAATAATCAAGAACACAGATTTAAGATATTTGGTACAGTAACCACAGGCAGAGAGGGAGAAGAAACATTTTGTGCGAGTACTTGTTGTAATCTGGAATGCACTGTTGAAAGGGTGATGGGAGCAAACTAATGTGATCTTTCAAATAGGGAAAAGTTTCAGTCTCTGAACGGTCCCACTCTGCTAGGAATGACCTCAACCAATGTGCTTCAGAAACTAGCTTCCCTCCTCCTATCAATGACGCCCTTGCAGAGTTACAGCAGGAGGAGAAGTAGCTGCTCAGAATTTCTTGGCCTCTATACCCGTGCAGGGTTTGGCAAAAGCTAACCACTCAGCAATACCAGATCACTCTTCAGACTCTCTCTTCAATTTTCAGTCATGTACAAGGTCATTAGGGCCTTCGAGTCGTTCTACCACTTAATTATCTCATATTGATCTGTACCCCAAGCCCACCCTGTTCTCTCTCTCTCTTGAAATCACACTGACCAAAAGCACGGTCCAAGAGGTTTAACTTAAAAAGCGTCTTAAAAGAGAAAAGGGATTTGAAATGCTTGTGTCTGTGTTTACGCACATTTACATGCCTGTCATAGCCAATGTAAATCTGACAGTCTGTTGGGACAACAGGGAGGCCTCAGGGTTCTCATACATAATTCTTTGAAATTTGCATCACAGGTAGACAGGATGGTTAATAAAACACTTAACACGCTTGCCTTCACTGCTCAGACCTTTGAGTATAGGAGTTGGGACATCACATTGAGGTTGTGCAGGATGTTGGTGAGGCCTCTTCTGGAGCACTGAGTGCAGTTCTGGTCACCCTGTTATAGGAAGGGTATTATTAAACTGGAGAGGGTTTAGAAAAGGTTTACCAGGATGTTTCCTGGAGTGGAACGTTTGAATAATAAAAATAGGCTGGGACTTTTTTTTACTGGAGTGTAGGAGGTTGAGGGGTGATCTAACTGAGATTTATAAAACCATGAGGGGCATGGAAAAGGTGAATAGCAAAGATCTTTCCCCTAAGGTGGGGGAGTTCGAAACTACAGGGCATATTTTTAAGGTGAGAGGAGAAAGATTTAAAAAAGAAATGAGGGGCAAGTTTTTTTTCCACAGAGAGTGATTCGTGTATGGGATGAACTGCCAGAGAAAGTGGTGGATGCAGATGCAATTATGTTTAAAAAAACATACGGATATGTACATGAATAGGAAAGGTTTGCAGGGATATGGACCAGTTTGGGAACATGGTCAGCATGAACTGGTTGGACCAAAGGGTCTGTTTCCGTGCTGTCTGACTTTATGACTTTAGCTGAACAAAACAAATAAATCTGTTATTCACATTCTTGGACTTTGCAATGCACTCCCAGAATCTGTAATCTTTTTGAAGTCAGCTATTTTTTTTAACCTTCACATGAAGAACACTTCATCTCTGAATGGCCTGACTCTAATTTTTAGTCAGGAACACTCCAGAGGAAATAGTTTCTCTGGATCTACCCCGTCTAATGCCTTAAAATCATTATAAAACCCTCAATTAGATCACCACTTCAACCATCTAAAGTCAAGGGAATAGAAGAATATTCAATGCAATTTGTTCATACAATTTGACAGTTTTATTCACAGTATCATTTTAATGACTATCCAAAGCTAATACATCCTTCCTGAAGTGCAAAGCCTCAAACTAAATGCCCCAGTCCAGGTGAAGTTTGTGAAGGCAAACTTGACATTTGTTTTCAAAGAGCTTCCTACATCTGCTGATTTCTTTCATATCTTCAACATTCAACTGTTGATTCTCTTATTTATTCAGTCATGGGATGTGGGTGTCAGTAGCTGGACAGCACTTATTACCCATCCCCAATTGTCCCTTGCTCCTCAAGGTGTGGAGCTGCCTTCTTGAACTGTATGTGGCCTAAATATCACTCACTGTGCTGTAAGGGAGAGAATTCTCTAGGTTGTTAGGGAACTGGTAAGAATTTTGACCCAGCAACAGTGATGAGGTTGCATGATGGTATGTTTCCAAGTTATGACAATGTGGGATTCAGAGGGAAAATTGCTGGTGATGCTCCCATTTCCCCATTACCCTTGTCCTCCTAGGAGTTAGAAGTCATGGATTTGAAAGATGCTGTCAAGGATCCTTAACTTTGCTGCAATGCATCTTGCAGATGGTACACACTGCTGCCACTGTGTGCCAGTGGAGAAGGGTGTGAATGTGGAAGGTGGTGGTTGTGGCACCAATCAAGTGGGCTACTTTGTCCTGGATGGTGTCAAGATTCTTGAGTGTTGGTGGAGCTGTACACATCCAGGTGAGTGGAGTGTATTCCATCATACTCCTGACTTGTCGAGATTTCACTATCCAATTTTTTTGTGCCGAAGTCATGCGCTGGTGCTGCAGAAATGCTGATAACAAGAACACAGCAAGTGCCAAGAAATTAATGCACAAAGCTGAAGGCAGGATCATTACACAGACCAAAGCTAGAGTCTCTGATGGGCTTAAGATAAAAAGATAATTCCAATGAATTGCTAACATTTATTGCTTCTGTCTATTCGAAGGAAAGGGGCACTAATTCAAGGGTGGGGTGTACTTCCCACATCAGGTACTCACTGTCAGTTCGGTGGAATTCGTAGCTCTGGTCCTTAAGCAAGTTATTGATTTATTCTGCAATATCATTCAGTTGGTTGTGGTATATTCAACCATCCCAGACACACTTGACACCTGGCTGATCAATAGCATTGTCTTATTTCAGACAGTCCCTGTACAAATGCTTTCTGTGCTACAGATTCTGAAGCAAATAAAACTGGCAAATGAATGGAATGAAAGTGATGCTTCAGACTCAGTGCTGGCCGCTACACATTTACACCAGACTCAATGCCTTCTCCATCCTGTCTGTCATAGACTGTGCATTAAAATCAGCAACGACTACTGACCCAGTCAATAAACAGGCTACCTTTAAGGAAGGGTCCAACCCAAACTTCACCTTGGCTCACTCCCTTTCCTGGACTGACCAACCTGGTGTGGAAGAAAGAAGGAGCAATGTATACAAAGAGGCCAGCAGAATATGTTAAGTATTGTGGGGGTTCCCTCACCTCCTAGGGCATTATGCACACCGGGCCATTGACAAGATACTATGTCCAAAATCTCTGAACAAACATATCGTTATTACCAAATGAGGAGAGGTGAGTTTGTTCTCACCTTTTTAACAAAATTCATTGGCCACAAAGATTTTTTAATTCTTTTCAGCCCACAGTTATATCACACCTTATTTAAAACACAATCATCAATCAGAGTTATGGAGCCAGTTACAAGATTTTTTTGATTAAAACAAAAAGGAATTTTACAACTTACCGACCAAGAAAAATGTAAAAATACACCAAACACCGGTAGAAATTTTAAAACCAGGGAAGTGGATCTAATTCAGTAGGAAGATAGAGAATATTCAGCTTAAAAAGTTCTCAAGGGCTCTTGCGTTATCACATTTGAACTTAAGCCCATGCCTGCTCAGTTCATGTCTCGTATCCTCAGCAGTAGTGAAATTTGTAAAACCATTGAGATTTCAGTGAGTGGATGTTTCTCTGATTAGTTTTGTCAGCATTTCGGATTTTTGAGTTAATGGGGACGAAACAGGAATAGGGATAGAATTTTTTAGTTCATGCTGTTACCAAGCCATTTTTTCTCTCTTTGTATGCTGCTCTGCCAAACTGCTCCTGAAATGCAGTTCATTTATGTAATCCCAAGTCTTTCTTCATTGTCTTTCTAAATTGCACTGTTGCAGGAAACTCTTGTGTTTCCAAAATGAACAGCTTCTCTTGGTGTAAATTAAAGCAGAAGATACAATTTTCTTTGCCCTTGAACTCAATTTAGAAAAAAATGGTAAATTTCAATTCAAATTTGACTTCATTTATTCCACAATAGGTTCTTGCATTTGCCTCATTCCAGTCGTCAGGTGATCAGTGCAGCCATTTTAAGTTCTTGCTTCTACCTATTACAAACCATTTAAGTCCATGAGGGTCTTGGGTATTAAAATCAGATGACAGCAGTAAAAAATTGACACTGCACCTTTTGCTCATTTCAACCAAATCTGCTTGTTTTATTTCTCTACTTTTCACTGGATGTGGGCAATGGCAGCAAAGCCAGCATTTATTGCCCATCCCGTATTGTCCTTGAACTGGGTGGCTTACTAGGCTATTTAAGAGGACTGTCATGAATCAGCAACATTGCTGTGGATCTAGAATCACATGTAGGCCAGACAGGGTGAGGATAGCAGACTTCTTTCCCTAAAGGACACTAGATGGGATTTTTGCAACAATCAATGGTACTTTTACGGTCACCATTATTGAAATAACTCCACAAAGGCTGGTATCCTATCACCAAATCACCCTTCATTTACACATGCATCGTACAGGAGATTGACCCAGCTAGCTCAGAGCCAGTTCCTAGAGTGAGCAGGGCTCCCTTATTGGACCAAATTAAGAGCCCCAATCAGAGAACTCATATTATATAAGGTCCACCTGGCTGACCTCGTTACAATCATTACAGTTACTGAGACTATTTTTCAATTCCAGAATTACAAGCAGAGTTTTAAAATTCCACCAGTTGCTATGGCGAACTTTATAAACATGTTCCTGGAGCATTAGCCTGGGATTCTGGGTGCTAGTCCATTGACATTACATCCTCTGTTCTAATCTGATTATTAGGAAAATGAAATGTATTTTATCACATTTCACAGATTTGTTGATTTTGCATTCAAGTGGGACTCAAACCCAAGACTTTCTGACTCAGTGGCACTTACTGAGCCAAGCTGACAGCTGAAGAGGCAGTGCTTTTAATGAGGGAGATTATTGAGAAGAAAATTTTAATGAAATGACTTACACTTAGCATCCTATCATAGCAAAACATTCCAAGCTGCTTCAAAGGAGCATTTACGAAGAAAATTTGAAACAAACCCACAGCAGGATATCTTGATATTAAAATCTTGATAGGAGAAAGGTTTAAGGATTGTCTTAATGGATAAGAGAGGTAGACAGCCAGAGAGAAGGGCATTCAAAAGCATGAGGGGTTTGGCAGCTGAAGCCATTGCCATCAACGGTTAAGCGATTTACAATTGGACAAGTGAGCAGAACTGAAGCAGCACAGAGACCTCGGAGGGTTGTAGAGCTGGAGGTGGTTACAGAAATGTATGACATTAGTACCATCGGCATCATTTAATAGGAAATGCTGACTGTCTCGACAATTTGCAACATCACTGAACCATGTATCTATTGAATTTTATTGCCCTTCACAAGTATAGAATTAAAACAATAAAAAAGACTTAGCGTTTGAATTAGTGAATCATTTCATTCCAGTGTCTGTGAGAGAAAGATTCAGTGTCATTGCAGTAACCTTGCTGCCTGTCTCACTGCAGACTCTGGTCTAAGGAGCAGGAATGGAAAAGGCAAAAAGATAAGGTGCTGGAATCCTTTCATTAGCTCTCAGAAACAAGCTGCCATTGTGTTCACCTGTTCTGATTGCCAGTTGGTGATACATTTCTTTGCAGCCAGACTTGCCCAAATGTTTTCGCAGATACGTTATCAAGCCCTCAAATGGAATCGGAACCTGTTTTCAACATAGTGTAATGGAGCACGTTCTGAAATGAAACCAACTGTTCTTGTATTTTCTGCGTTTACAGTAACAGGGACTCAACGTCTTGGAATCTCATCTGGAACAGAGAGCAGGCTGCCTCTCACCTCCTCAAACTTCAATGTATCAAGTCCCAGTCACCACTTCATTTGCTGACTTGCATTGGCTTCCTGTGTAGCAATGGTCAACCCCAGAAATTCTCATCCCCATTTTCAAATCCCTTCATGGTTTCATTTCTCTTCCCCATCTCTGTTAGCTCCTCTCGCTCTACAGTCCTCTGAGGTCCGCAAACACCTCCAATTTTACAGACTTGGCAAATCCATGGATTTTCATCAATCTATGATCTCCTGCACCCCCCTCTGCTCCTTTGTGAAGCTCCTTGTAGTTTGCTGGTCCTTTAAAGGTTAAAAAAGCATAGTGCATTGTCTTCAAGCTAAAGTGGCCATTGTCTTACCAGACCATCATGTTGCTGTCTTATTACAGACTTACAACTGGTGGAGGTTTAACCTGAAGCAAAATAATGTGGATGTTGGAATCTGAAATGAAACCTGAAAAGGCTGGAAATACTTAGCAATCCAGGCAGCATCTGTAAAGAGATTTACGGAATTAACATTTCAAGTCCTGCAACCCTGAATCATGGACAGACAAAATTAACCACTTCGACCCCCCTGATTTTAGTCATCAGCCCAAATATCTTCTTGTCTGCCTTAGTGTCAAATTTTGTTCAATAATGCTCTAGTGAGGCACCTTAGAAAATATTACTGTGTTGAACAGCTTATACAAATGCATGCTATTGTTGTTAGGGAGAGGGAATGTTAGCTAAACTAGGTCACTATCAAGGATGCCCCACTGGATTTTAATTACTTCTTCAAACCAATGGATCCCTCCATCCCCTCAATTATTCTGGTTGCTGTTGTTAGTAACCTTTCGGTACCTGCATTATCATTTTTGGACAGTGGCAAAGAGAACTACATACATTATTTTAAGTGCAGTTACATCCATGATTTATAAGGTGGCGACATTACCTCACTCTTTCAGCTCTATAATGACCTTATAAAATATTGTCAAATTTCCTTTGCTCACTCCTGCCAAGCATTGTTACAGTAGCCTCAATTTATTGCCAATTTGTAATGCTTCATTGCATATTACCTTTACAAATGAAGAACTGAGAGAAATAAGTATTTTATATTTTTTTTCTTTCTTTTAGCATTAGGGCATCACTGGTCAGGCCAGCATTTATTGCCCATTCCTAATTGTCCTGAATTGTGCGCTTGCCAGTGCAGTTTCAGAGGGCAGTTAAGAGTCAATCACATCTGGAGTCACATGTAAATCAGGAGAGGATGGTAGATTTTCCTTCTCTAAAAGGAATTTAGTGAATCAGATTTTTTTAAAAAATCAATGGTCACCATTTGACTAGTTTTTAATTCCAGACTTTATTAAATGGGCTTACATTTCATCATTTGCCATTGAAGGAGGGTGTCAGCACAGCATTAGCCTGGGTGTTCGAATTACTAATCTAGTGACATTGCCACTACACCCCTGCCTCCCCTCAATATATCTTCCGTTGTTGCAAAATCCCCTCTCCTTCACTAATGTTCTTTAAGGAAGGAAATCTGCTGTCCTTACCTGGTCTGGCTCCAGACCCCCAGCAATGTGGTTGATTCTTAACTCCCCTCTGGGCAATTAGGTCAGGTAGTAAATGCTGGGCCCAGTCAACGACACCCACATCCCATGAACGAATATCAAAAAGTTACTTGTATTTCTAAAGCACCTTCAACAAAATACAACATCCACAGGTGCATCATTGGAGCATTAATAAGCAAAACTAAACACAAGGGCAGATACTAGGGTAGATGGTGCGACCAACGGTTTTCTGATGAAGGGTCTAGGCCCGAAACGTCAAGCTTTCCTGCTCCTATGATGCTGCCTGGCCTGCTGTGTTCATCCAGCTCCACACCTTGTTATCTCGGATTCTCCAGCATCTGCAGTACCTTTTATCTCTGATTATCTTTGGTCATAGTGATAGGTTTGAAGGAATTTCTTACAGTCGAGGACCAGGTTCAGGGAGGGAATTCCATTGTCAACAATACTGAAGCAATTAAAGTTACAGCATCCTCTCATGGGGCCCAATCATTTGAAAAACAAATTTTATGAAGTTTAATAACATGGCCCCTTTGAGACAATTTGGTGTTTTATAAATAACAAAGATTCTGAATTAACTCTAACTTATCAATTAAATGCACTCTATATAATTTGCTAGTGCTTTGAAGGTTAAAATATCATAGCTTAGTACCTGCAAGCTAAAGGTAAAGTTGCCATAGCCTTACTCGACCTTAGGGTTACTCTCTTATTAGAAACATACAACTGGTGGTGGTTTAACCTGATGGTCACCACATCGCAGGTGAGCAGACACCCCTTCAGGGTTAACAAGGTGTGGGACCGGATGAACACAGCAGGCCAGGCAGCATCAGAGGAGCAGGAAAGCTGACGTTTCGGGTCTGGACCCTTCTTCAGAAATGGGCGAGGGGAAGGGGGCTCTGAAATAAATGGGGGTGGGGGGGGCAGTGATAGAAGGTGGATAGTGGAGCGGATAGGTGGGAGAGAAGACGGACAGGTCGAGGAGGCAGGGATGAAGCTAGTAAAGGTGAGTGTAGGTAGGGAGTTGGGATGGGGATTGGTCAGTGAGGTGGGAGGAGTGGATAGGTGGGAGAGAAGACGGACAGGTTAAGGAGGCAGGGATGAGAGGGGGTTGCTGGTCTTGGGGTGAGGTCGGGGGTGGGGAGGTTTTGAAGCTAGTAAAGTCCACATTGAGGCCATTAGGTTGTACTCTTTCAGGGTAATCTCAGCCAGTGCAGGAATTTAACCCGCACTGTTAGTGTTACCTGTGCATTGCAAACCAGCCATCCGAGCTAAACCAAGCAGGATGCATTCCACTCTCTAGTGATCCTCTGTAATCTTGAGGAGTACAGGGGAGGAATAGTATGTCCAGACATAGTATTGGGCAAATCTCCTTGTCCTGCCAGTTTGGGTTGCAATTCTTCACATGGATTGGCAAGCAGAAAGATGGGGGAAGGTGCCTGTGGTTAGACTCACTAGCTTCCTGACAATGACTTCCCTGTGGTATTCCGAAATGTGTCAGTACAGAGCTGATACAGGACTGAACTGCACTGGTAACAGAAACCTCGCAAGTCCAGAACTCAGTCCTGGTAAAAATAGATTATGTAGCAGGCATGATATTTTTATATAAAATGTGAATGGAAGGGTGGGATCACTTTCCATTTAACACTAGAATCCAATTTCAAAATCAGGCAACTTAGACAAAACACTCCTTTCTTACCAAAAAAACAAGTAACGTTGGGTTCTATCCCCAAGACCAATCAATTGACATGGATTTAGAAGGTGATCAAATTTTTTGTGCACCCTGACTGAGTGGGTTTGGACAGTTGATAACAGTTGTTCGGATAAATCTAGCAATCCAGAGGCTTGGGTCTAAGGATCAATTGGAAGGAGTTTCAGATACTGCTATCATAAGACGGTATTTAAATTCAGTTCATTGGAACAAAACATTAGTCTCAGTAATGGTGACCATGAAACTATTGAATGGTTGTGAAAATTTATCTGGTTTAACAATGTCCTTTAGGGAATGAAATCTGAGGTCCTAACACAGTTTGGTCTATATATGAGAGATAACAGGTACTGCAGATGCTGGAGAATCCGAGATAACAAGCATGGGGCTGGATGAACACAGCAGGTCAAGCAGCATCATAGGAGCAGGAAAACTTGACGTTAGGCCCGAAAC
>JAHRHZ010000041.1:5187924-5259138 GCA_024137785.1 Ginglymostoma cirratum
TTGACCTGCTGTGTTCATCCAGCCCCATGCTTGTTATCTTGGTCTATATATGATTGGCTTACTCTGAAATGGTTAGGAAAGAGAACTCAGTGAAAGCTAAGGCAGCTCTCCAGTGGCTTATGGCAGTCGCTCTTGGTTTGTGTGAACTGACTCATGATTCTGCAAGAACACTGATCTCTCTAATTGTCAAAAACACTCAGATTAGTCACAAGAATTGGCTGACAAAGGAAATGGATTTCCATAACTCCAGGGTGAACTTGCCCATTATTATAGCATGAAGCTCAGTCTTACATTGTCCTAACATCAACTTCCACATCTGTAAACCCATTCTAGCTATCAACCACCCCCGGTGCATATCAATAATTTCTGGTATCTGGCCTGGACTATATGTCTCAGTCCACACCTGGACATCTCCTGAGCAGATATCTGACACTCAAATTGCCCTCTGGGCAATTAGGGATAGGGAATAAATGCTGACCTAGCCATCAACACCCACATCCTGTAAATGAACTAAAAATGTTGGGCAGAATGAAAGGTCCTTATATCCAACTCCATGCTGTCCCTGTCTTGGGAGCGTGTGGTAGGAACAGCGTAGAGTTAGTTTCACATTCGCTTCAAAAGAGTAGAGGAAGGTTGACTCTGGATCCTGCTGTCTCTGTCATGGGAGTGTTTGATGGAGACAATGTCAAGGTAGCTTTACTCTCAGTTTAAATGAGTAGAGTAGGCTTTACTTTCAGTTTAAAACAATTGAAGGAACTTTACTCTCGATCTAACCCTGTGCTGTCCTGTCCTGGGATGGAGACAGTGTAGATTAAAAAAAGTAGACGGAGCTTTACAATGTACCTTAACCTTATGTTGCACCCAGGACTGTTTCATGAGGATAGGTTTTAGTGGGTGGGTGTGGAGATTTTTTGTTGTTGTTTATGTGGAGGGGGAGGGAGGGGAGAGAGCTTGCCACTGTGCAGTTATGGCTCAGGCGTCAATCGAGGGGAACGTGCAGAACCCAGAGGCAGTACCTGGCTGACCAGGGAGGGGAGTGGATGGGGTGGACTATGGGACGTGGAGGGGAGAGATGTTGGGGGATGGGGTAGACTGAGGGCTAAGTGTGAGTGGGTTGGGACTAAAATTTCCTGCATCCATTCGCCTGTTCCACTACATCTCACTATCTGCTCAAAAGCACCTGGGGAAACTGTTCCAGCCTTTCGGTTCAAAAACTACGATTTGGTTTTCAAAGCCGTGCTGATGAAATGTATTCACTCATTTTTACAATGTCCCCTGTGGAAATCCTCTCATTGTCAGCACTGCGCACTCTCATCTAGATGCATTAAACAGTGAGAATGGACATTAATCCCAGCCTAGAATTAATGCATTGTAAAAAGCTTTCCTGCTGAGGTCCTTACTGACACCAGGTAACACCCAGCGGAAATATGTTCAGCTTTCCCCAAAACACAGACCCCTCAGCACTTGAGAAAACAGCAAGAAATACTTCGAAACACACACGTGATACTGAGAGGACAATTATGGTTGCAACGTGACATTGCTCCCCTCCTGAAGTGTAATATTTCCCAAAACAGTGAGAAGAAAAACCCTTTCGTCCTTTTACTATTCATCCGGCATTAACATGCCAGAACAGTCCTCGAAGGAGGAGAAGAATGGGGCTGAGGGATGTAGGTTCCTGGAAAAAAAGGAACAGGTTGTAATCAGGGAAAGGGAGACAGAGGTGGGAAAACAAAATCTCCAATGAAACGGAAGCTCAATACAATGAAAATCTGCCCCAGACCAGATGGGGCAATGCGAGGGGTACCAGGTCTGACCAGCTTTCAATGGCTGAGCCTGGTTTTCCCCTCATACCCAGTGCCCGGGCACGTACAAAGAGGGGTGGAGTGGGGGGCAGACAGAATTACACACACACACACAGGGGCTAAACGTGATCCGGCCCACCACACATTCCTGCTTCCTTACAATGTACATATGTCCGAAACCAGAGAGCGCCCTTGTTTACACCGCGTGTTCCAGACAACACCCTTTTAGGGCGGGGGGAATGGGATGAACTAAATGGAAGATGAAACGTGACATTCTCGTCCAGAGGGAAAGCTGTTGAAATAATCACGGCTAAGTACCATGTCGAAATTCCTAAATCCTTGACAATCCGACCCTCGCACAAGCAAGCGAACCCCCCCCCAACCACCCTCCCCATACAAGCGTCCACCCAGACACCCCACATCAGCACCTAGTGTGACATTCAGAAACATTTATCCAGAAACACAGGCGGTAGATGAACAATCCGAGCCTCACTGCTGCTGAATGTCACGCTCGGGTAAATCTACATCGAATCCAAACTTCATTGTGGCTGAAATCCTCAATTTCTGATGAAAAGAACTTGGCTATTAATTAATGTTTTACCCACCCACCCCTTTCTCTCTCTGTTGCCATGAAAAGGGTTGCTTACCTGCGGCACGCTGCCCTCTATAAGACTGGGGAAGGGGCTGGTGCTGAGGAACAGGCGGGCTGTGTTGTGTGTGTGTGTGCGCACACGGTGGGACACGGACCGGGATCTAGTCTCCCCGCCTTGCTGTTCGACAGGGATTCAGTCGGTGCCTCGCCGGTGGAGATACCATTCCACACACAGACTGAGACAGAGAGAGGGGTAGGGAGCTCACTCTGTTAGCAGCGACCTCTGCAGCTGTTGCTCCTCTCTGGGAGACTCCCAGGAAATGGGCAATGGTTAACCCACTTCCATCCCCACCCTATCCGGGAGAATAGTCTGTCCTTGCTGGCAGATGATTTTTGTTTTGCATAATGCCTTTCTTCCCTTGAGAATAGAAAACAAAAGAGTGATATAATTGAGATTCACCCGGGGTATAAAGCACAGAACTGCATCCCAGGCCATTCGGCCCAAAGAGTCCGTGCTGGTGTTCCGGTTCCACTCCAGTCTGCTCTCATTTTTCCGCGTCTAAACCCTCCATCTGTTCCCTTCTCCCGCCTATGCTTGAGTCGTTTCACCTGAAATTTAAAAGGTTCGCTTCAACCTCTCCCTTTGGTGGCAATTTCCACATTCTCACAGCTCCCTGACAGAACAAGTTTCATTTATTGTGGGCTATCTAATATTGATAACCTTCAGTACACTAGTGGAAACGTTCTTTCTGTCAACTGGATCGAACCCTTCCATCACTTTAAAGACCTCCTTTAGGCAGCCCCACAGGCCACTGTTAACGAGATCAGAAGTCACACCACACCCGATTGTAGTCCAACAGGATTATTTGAAGTCACAAGTTTCAACGGCACTGCTCCTCCGTCACTTGGCAAAGGAGCAGCACTCCGAATGATGAGATAACAAGCTTGGGGCTGGATGAACACAGCAGGTCAAGCAGCATCATAGGAGCAGGAAAACTTCACGTTTCGGGCCTAGACACTCCGAATGCTTGTGATTTCAGATAAACCTGTTGGACTATAACCTGGTTAACAAGGCTGTGGGGCTGGATGAACACAGCAGGGTGTTGTGTGACTTCTGACCTTGTCCACCCCAGTCCAACAACGGCTCCTCCACATCTTGATTCCTATTTTTGAGACCGGGAGACCTGTCCTGCCAATCCTTTGCTGACTGTAAGCCTACACATTTCTGGCATCATTCCTGTAAATTTTCTATGCGACCTCTGCAGCACCTCTATATCTTGATTTGATTGTACCTAGATACAGTGAAAAGTTTTATTTTGCATGCAGTACAGACAGGTCTTCATCATCATCTATCTTCTTCATCATGTGGTGCCCAGCGCCATAGGCAATACTGCAGGTGTGATCTGACCAAGGTGCGAATACAGTGTTGAAGTTGATGGAAGGGTTTGACAGGGTAGGTAGCGGCAATTGGTTTCTCTGGTTAGAGAGTCCAGAAGGATTGACAATAACTTTAAAATGAGAACTTAGCTCTTCGGGGCTGATTTGAAGAAGCATTTCTTCATTCAGATGGTGGTGAATAGATGGAACTGTCTTCCTTAAGAAAATAAATTGTTAAAGCTGAGAGTCAATTAATCATATAAAAATGAGATTGTTAGCTTTGTAACAGGCATAGAGAATGCTGGAGAGACTCAACAGGTTTGGCACCACTGGAGAGATAAACAGAGTTAATGTTTTAAGTCCAATATGACTCTTCTTCAGAACTCAAGAGTTCAGAACTGATAGATTTGTGTTGGGTATAAAGGTTTTGGAGCCAAGGACGATAGCTGGAATTGAGAAACAGATACAGTTGAGATACAAATCCATTTATTAGTAAAACAGTCTTGAAGGGCTGAGTGGCCTTTTTCCCTTGTTCAGAGATATTATTGTGCACTTCTAGAGCAGGTGGCACTTGAATCCTGGTCTCCTGGTCCAGGGGTATGGACACATTTATTGCACCACAAGAAGGCCATTCCTTCCACAAAACACTCACTCAGGTCTAACATCAGTTAATGGCCATCAAGGGTCATACTGATGGGACAACTATCAGCAGATTGATTAGGAGACACACATTTACAGGCTGGTTACAGTTCATCAACTCAGTGTGCAGTTTACCACTTGTTGTGATTTTCGGTTAACACCGATTGACTAGCTAACCTATCTGGTGAAACAAATTCAACATTCAAATGAAGCAGCCTCTGAACATCAGCAATTGATTTCATTGTTAGTCGCAAGTCATTTTTCCTCATCAAAAGCACTTTTGCCTTGAGAAGGTAACAAGAAATCTCCAACTTAAGCAGTGGTTTGATACAACAAATAACTTGATAGGCCACTTCAGAGGGTAATAAATGTAGACAAACAGGAGGCTGTAAGAACACAGCAAGCCAGGCAGCATCTGAAGGAAAGGAGCCGGAAGAAGAAGCGTTATACGCAAAACGTTGACTGCTCCTTTCCTTCAGTTGCTGCCTGGCCTGCTGTGTTCTTCCAACCTCCTGTTTGTCTACCTTGGATTCCAGCATCTGCAGTTTTTTTTGTCTCTCACGTAATAAATGTAAACCGTGTTGAAGTAGAACTGGAGTCACAGATAAAGCCAGACTGAGTTTCCTTCCCAAAAGGTATGTTAACAAATCAGGTGGGTATTTACAAATTCTCACTGTCTTTTTAAGTGATACCAGTTTATTTCTAGCTTATTTGAAAGCTGAAATTGAATAGATTTACCTATCCATACCCATATGCAAATTTCATTTTTTTATTACTGCAGCTTACTTTCCAGCCTATTATAGAGTCATCAGCAACTTTAGCTATAGTACCTTCTAGCCCTGCATCCAAGTCATGAAGATAGATCATAAATAGTTGGCATCTGAGGAAGAAATCCTGTGGTAAAACACGAGTTACATAACACTAGTTACATCTTGCCAACTAGACAAAGACCCAATTCTCCGAATTCTCTGCTTTCTATCGTTTTGACAATCCTCTATCCATGCTAATAAATTACCCCAACCCCATGTGATCTTATTTTACATATTGGCTTTTTGTGCGGTATCTTATCAAAAACCTTCGGGAAGTCCAGATGTACTATGTCTACAAGATTCCCATTACCTATTTTGTTTGTTAAATCTACAAAGAATTCTAGCAAGTTAGTGAAATACACTTTACCCATCATAAATCCATGCTGACTTTCCAAATATCTTGTTATTAATTCCTTAGTAATGGATTCTAACAATTTCCCAAAGGCAAATGTTAAACTTACTGGTTGTAATTTAATACTTTCTGCCTCTCTCTCTTTTTGACTATGGGCATTACTTGAATATTTTTCTAATCCAGTGGAAATTTTCCCGCATCCAAGGAATTTTAGAATATTATAACCAATAGATCAGCTATCTCTGCTGCCACTTCTGATAAGACCCTAGGATATAGACCATCAGGCCCTGGGGATTTGTCAGCCTTTGATCCCAATAGTTTGCTCAGTACTTTTTCCCGAGTAATGATGATTGTTTCAAATTCTTCTTTTCTAAACCCTCAGCATTACCTATTACTATTGGGATGACGTTGGTGTTCTCCACTGTAAAAATTAAGGCAAAATATTGATTCAGCATCTTTGCCATTTCTGGGTTCCCATTATTAACTCACCAATTTCATCCTCCAAGGGACTAACATTCATTTTAGCTACTCTCTTCCCTTTTACATACTTATAGAAGCTTTTGCTATCCATTTTTATATTTCCTACTAGTTTTCTTGCATAGTTTTCTTGCTGTTTCTAAGACTTTTTGGTAACCCTTTGTTGATCTTTAAAAGTTTCCAAATCTTTCAGCCCAACCACTTGTCTTTGCAATATAGTATGCCTTAATTTTTGTCTTTGTTATCTTTATCTAACTCCTTTGCTTATCCATGGGTACTTTTTTCTACATCTTAGAATCTTTCCTCCTCTCTGGAATATACTTTATTTGGGAGGAATTGATTATCTCCTTAAACATTTGCCACTGTTCATCAACTGTCCTACTTTTTCGTCTTCTAGGGTCAAATCTGTCCTCATGCCTCTTTTATTATCTTTGTTTAACTCCAGAACACTATATGGGACTCCAGGTTCTTGCCCTGAAACTGAATTTGAAATTCTACCATGCTATGATCACTCTTCTCTAGAGAATCCTTTACAATGAGATCATTCACTTATTTCACCTCATTATACAATGCTAAATCCAGAATGGTCTTCTCTCTGGCTGGTTCCTCAACATGTCGTTCCAATACATTGCCTGGGTCTCTGGTCCTCTAGCACAATGAAAATACTAAAATGCTATTTATTCCTGACTGATATTCTTTGGATGTCCCAAAGTGCTTTATAGTTGATGAAGTTATTTTGAAGTGTACTCACTGTCGTAGGAAAGACCATTTGCACGCAGTGCAACAAGTAAATAATGATCAGCATATGTTGGTTGAGGTATAAATATTGATTATGACCCTGGACTTTCTTCAAAGTAGCTCCAATGGAATCTTTTATGTCAGCTCGAAAGGGTAGAGAGGGCATTGGCTAACTGTTTCATTCAAGAATGGCTCCTCCAACAGTGAGCAGCATTTCCTCAATCCTGTGTTGAGAGTGCCTGACAAGAGCTAATGCTCAAATGACTCATGGTGAAGGCTCTTGTAAAGAAGCAAGACTCATACAGAAAAATCCATCAGGGTCAGTGATATCCTTTAAGGCAGGAAATCTGCCATCCTTACCTGGTCTGGTCTACATGTGACTCCAGACCTGCAGGGATGTGGTGCAAATTGTTGTCTCAATGTGTTAAGACACGGCGTCAAAACATTGGAACTAGCTCTCCAAGGAGGGTTAGAAATGATCTTTGGAGAAAGACTTGAATTTCAACAGCTCCAAAGAAACAGAAAGCAGCTTGGGATCTGGAACAAGTTGAGAACGATGGCATTGCCAATGAGCTTATGCAGCTCTGGGGAAGCTGTTTCTCGTTGGTGGGAATGAGTTAAACAGGTTGCTCGCTGAACAGAATGCTCAGAGCTATATACTGCAACAGCACTGGCAAAAACAGACTTCAGCCTTCAGCTGTCAGTGCAGCCTATTCTGTCAATCACCCGACACTTGCTTTGAATATAACTTGTAAGTTTATGTGCTGTGTAAATTCTGTCAGCCCTATGTCAAATCAACCATGCATCCCTTAGAACCTGATGCATTCCCCATGCTTTGGATGATAAAAAAATGGTGTGGAAAATCCAGGTGCAAATAGTGGGGGAGCCCAGTTCTTACAATGAAATGGAGTTTTTGTCTATTCTTTGGCATGTAGAAGAATGTGAAATTGAGTTATGAAGGGTCTTTACAGAATCGACACTGAGAGCTTGTTTCCCCCCGAGCTGCAGAATTTGGGACGCAGGATGGGTGGGGGCCACAGTCTCAGTGTAGGGGACTGATTATTTAGGACTAAGATGAGGAGAAATTTCTTCACTCAGAGTGGGGTGAATCTTTAGAATTCCCAAACCCAGAGGGTTGTTGTGGATCATCAATGAATTCAAGAATGAGTGATTCATTTCTGGTTTGTCTCTGTATCAAGGGATATGTGGAGTGAGCAAATGGGTGACCAGTCAGAAAGTTAGCCGTGATGTTACTGAATTGGAGGGGCAGGTTTGGCAGGACAAGTGCTGCTTTTAATTATTTTTATTCATTCACGGGATGTGGATGTTGCTGGCCAGGCAGCATTTATTGTCCATCCCTAATTGCCCAGAGGGCAGTCAGGAATCAACCACATTGCAATGAGTCTGAAGTCACATGTAGGCCAGAGCAGGTAAGGATGGCAGTTTCCTTCCCTAAAGGACGTTAGTGAACCAGATGTGTTTCTCTGATAATCAGCATAGTCATCACTAGACTCTTAATTCCAGATATTTATTGAATTCAAACTCCACCATCTGCCATGGCAGAATTTGAACCCAGGTCCCCAGAACATTAACAAAGTTGCTGTAAAAGCTCAGCAGGTCTGGCAGCATCTGTGGTGGAGAAAACAGAGTTAACGTTTTGGGTCCGGTGATCCTTCCTCAGATCTCAGAACGCAGAACATTACCTGGGTCTCTGGATTAATGGTTCAATGATAATATCAGTAGGTCATTGCCTCCCTTTCTTAATTATTGTTTCAGTTCTATAAGATATTTTCCTATTCTGGTGATGCAACTACAATATATATGTATAGCACTGCCAATATTGTAAACTGTCCCAAATAACCTCATACGAGTGTAATTGGACAAAATGAAATTGTTTCTGAAGAAATGTATCAGACTGAAAACGTTGACTCTGTTTCTGTCTCCACAGAGGCTGCCAGACCCGTTGAGTTTATCGAACACTCTGCTGTTTTTGTTTGTTTCACATTTAACTGTTTGCATTTTAGTCCTGCCTGGGTGTACAATTGACAAAGACACTGAGAAGCATCGTGTGCTATTTGACTGGATCTGAGTGTCTAACTGGTTTCCAGTAATAGAAGATCAACTACAAGTGATTCTTAACAAGATGAAGGTCTATATAATAAGATGTAGTTTATTGCATGATGGCAACAAGTTACATTCTGAAATAACTGCACAGAGGGTGGGTCCCATCACCAAGTCACCCCTTATTTACTTGTGCAAAGTACACTGGCTATGGCCATCCAGATCAAAGACTGAACTCAGGAGATTCTAAATCCCTTCTTTATCTTGGTCAGCCAGGACTTTCCTGATTGGCCCAGGTTAACAGCCCCAATAAAAAACCTTACAGTTAACAAGGTCCAATTGATTCCAATCATTACATCCCTCCCCCCTCCTAGGTCCAGGGATGTAGGCCTGGTTTTTCGCTTGTTGTTTTTCTTGCAACACTTTTGCCCCAGGTCCAGTTCCTTGGACTCAAACATGGGTGATGTGTACTGGACCACCATCTTGTGGGTCCGGAACATCTTGGAAGAGTCTCCTCCTCTTCTTCTGGCAGCAATGGTATTGAGGTGGCATCCATTTCAGACTCTGAAGTTTCCTCCACAGTAGATGGAGGGGGAACACCTGTGCTTTCTGCCAGGCCTTTTAGCTGTCCTTAGGGATCAAGTATGTTTTTCTCCTCCTTTTTTGAGGAAGGGTCACCAGTCCCAAAATGCTAACACTGTTTTCTCCTTCACAGATGCTGCCAGACCTGCTGACCTTTTCAGCAACTTTGTTTTTGTTCCTGATTTACAGCATCTGCAATTCTTTCGGTTTTTATGCTTTTTTCACTGCCCCGTTTGTGAGGTAACAGCCTTCGGATGATCTATGTGTGTGATCAGGACTACACCACCTACCTGAACTTTTAAGTCACTGGACCTGACCTCGTGTCAACCTCACCTTGTACCCATACAGGGCCATTTCCACGAAAATGAGGATTCATCTCCTGAATTAAAGTGTCTCTCTTAGCAGAGGCATTTGCCAGCGTTGAAATTCCTGCTGCTGTTTCATCCTCCCCCCACCCCAGGTCTGGAAATATCAGGTTTAAACTGGTGGGGAGTCTTCTCCCCATCAGCAACTCTGCTGGAGCTATCCCTATTGTTGCGTGAGGGGTGCGTCCTTTAATCAAACAGGAACCGGGACAGATTGGTATCAATTGATGCTGTAGGCTACATCTTTAAGCCTGCCCTCAACATGTGGACCACTCTTTCCGCTAGGCCATTGGATGATGGATGGTATGGAGCTGTCCTTGTGTGCCAAATGCCAATGGATTTTAGGAAATATTTGAATTCCCTGCTGTTAAATGATGTCCCATTGTCCGTGATCAGTACTTCCAGGAGTCTGTGTACCGTGAATGATGCCCACAGCTTCTCAATTGTCATCCCTGAGTTTGCTGAACAAATGTTATGCACATCCCCCTACTTTGATTGGGCATCCACAACGACCAGGAACATTGAGCCCATGAATGGACTGGCCTAGTCAATATGTAACTGAGTCCAGGTTTACCCGGCCATTCCCATGAATGTGGGGGAGCTACTGGTGGTAATTTTTGTCCTTGTTGGCACTTTGGGCACTGTCCCAACAACACATCCAACCTCGGCCGTCAAACATAGCTGCTTGCCAGCACCTTCATCCTGGAAGCCCCTGGATGACCCTGGTAGAGTTTGGCCAATATCTGGCCATGACCCTTACTCAGGACAATCACCCTTGCTCCCCGCAATAATATGCTGTCCTCTACATTGATCTGGTCTCACCGGGTCCGCAAAGGTTTCAATCCTGTGTGCGATGGCCCTTCTGTTTCCCCCAGTGCCACCAGCTGTTTCAGGTTTGCTAAGACAGGATCTTTTTGTGTCCACAGTCAGATATTGTCAGCTGTGGCTGGAAGGGTGTCTAAGAAGTTTAAAACCAACACAGATTCTTCCAGGGGAGGCACCACCGGTGGAGTATCTGCCAGTGGGAGATGGTTCAAGGCATCCACATTAGCCACTAGGCTTCCTGGATGGTGTTCGAACTCGTATGTGCAGAGAATACATAAGAACATAAGAACATAAGAACTAGGAGCAGGAGTAGGCTATTTGGCCCTCGAGCCTGCTCTGCCATTCAATAAGATCATGGCAGATCTTTTCGTGGACTCAGATCCACTTCGCCGCGCTCTCACCGTATCCCTTAATTCCTTTATTGTTCAAAAAAAATTTACTTTAGCTTTAAAAATGTTTACTGAAGTAGCGTCAACTACTTCACTGGGCAAGGAATTCCATAGATTAACAACCCTCTGGGTGAAGAAGTCCGTCCTCAATTCAGTCCTAAATCTGCTCCCTCGAATCTTAAGGCTATGCCCTCTTGTCCTAGCTTCACCTGCCAGTGGAAACATCCTCTCTACTTCTATCTTATCTATTCCCTTCATAATTTTATATGTTTCTATAAGATCCCCCCTCAATCTTCTGAAGTCCAATGAATATAATCTCAATCTACTCAGTCTGTCCTCATAAGCCAATCCCCTCAACTCCGGAATCAACCTAGTGAACCTCCTCTGCACCCCCTCCAGTGCCAGTACATCCTTTCTCAAGTAAGGAGACCAAAACTGCACACAGTACTCCAGGTGTGGCCTTACCAGCACCTTGTACAGCTGCAACATAACCTCTATGCTTTTAAACTCAATCCCTTTAGCAATGAAGGACAAAATTCCATTTGCGTTCCTAATTACTTGTTGTACCTGCAGACCAACCTTCTGTGATTCATGCACAAGGACACCCAGGTCCCTCTGCATAGCAGCATGCTGCAACTTTTTACCATTCAAGTGATAGTCCTTTTTACTATTACCTCTACCAAAATGTATGACTTCACATTTATTTACATTGTATTCCATCTGTCAGACCTTTGCTCACTCACTCAATGTATCTATGTTCCTCTGCAAAGTTTCACAGTCCTCTGCACACTTTGCTCTGCCACTCATCTTAGTGTCATCTGCAAACTTTGACACCCTACACGTGGTCCCCAACTCCAAATCATCTATATAAATTGTAAATAATTGCGGTCCCAACACCAATCCCTGAGGCACACCACTAGTCACTAATTGCCAGCCAGAATAGCACTCATTTATCCCCACTCTTTGCTTCCTGTTAGTCAACCAATCCTCTATCCATGCTAATACTTTACCCCTAATGCCATGCATCCTTATCTTATGCAGCAGCCTCTTGTGCGGCACCTTGTCAAAGGCCTTTTGGAAATCCAGGTACACCACATCCACTGGGTCCCCATTGTCCATCTTGCTAGTAATGTCTCCATAGAATTTCAAAAGATTTGTCAAGCATGACCTGCCCTTCATGAACCCATGCTGCGTCTGCCCAACGGGACAATTTCTATCGAGATGCCTTGCTATTTCTTCCTTGATAATAGACTCAAGCATCTTCCCCACTACATATGCTAAGCTAACCAGTCTATAATTCCCCATCTTTTGTCTACCCACCTTGTTAAACAGTGGCGTCACATTTGCTGTTTTCCAATCTGCTGGGACTGCCCCAGAGTCCAGCGAATTTTGGAAAATTACCGCCAATGCACCTGTTATTTCTCCCGCCATCTCTTTCAGTACCCTGGATGCATTCCATCAGGGCCAGGAGACTTATCAATCCTTAGCTCCATTAGCTTGCCCAACACTACCTCTTCCGTAATAATGATTGTTTCCAGGTCCTCACCTACCTTTGTCTCTTTGTCAATTACTGGCATGTTATTCGTGTCCTCCACTGTGAAGACCGATACAAAATACTGTTCAATGCCTCGGCCATTTCATCATATCCCATAACTAAATTCCCCTTCTCATCCTCTAAAGGGCCAACGTCTACTTTAGCCACTGTTTCTCATTTTATATAGTTGTAGAATAAGGGCCCAATGCTGAATTCTACGGAAACTATGGGCAGCACTGCCTCGTCTTCCTTCAGTAGCTGTAGCAGGGGTTTGTGATCTGTAACTATGACAAATTCCTGTCTGTAAAGGTACCAGTGGAACTTCCTCTCACCAAAGATGATTGCCAAACAGTCCTTCTCCATCTGGGCATTCCTGCGTTCGGCACCAGCCAAAGTCTCGGAAGCATATGCTATCAGGCGTTCCTCTCCATTGGGCCACCAGTGAGCCAAACTACCCTGATACCATACGGGGAGGCATCGCATCTCAGCACTATCTCTCACTTTGGATCGTAGTGGGCCAACACTTTAGATGATGATAGCTGCTTTTTCACTTCCTTAAAGACTGTTTCTTGGCCAAGCGGCCATTTCCAAGGCTGACCCTTTTTCAATTGCAGGTGTAAGGGTGCCAAGATGGTGGCCATGTTATGTATGAATTTTCTGTAATAATTCACTAACCCAAGAAAAGACCTAAGCCGTGGGAGCTGGGTGTCCTGTAATCGCCCTCACTTTCTTCTCAAACGGGTGTAACCCAGTTTTGTTGACTCTGTAACCCAAGTAGGTTACTTGGGGTATCTGGGAAACACACTTTTCCCATCTAAGGTGTACGCCCACTTGGGAGAAACCTATAAGCACTACGTCCAAGTTGTCCAAGTGCTCTTCATTGGTCTTCCCTGTTATTAGCAAGTCATCCAGGTCAATGACAGCCTGGGGTAGCCCCTGTAAAATGTTCTCCATGGCCCACTGGAAAAGAGTGCAGGCTGACGATACCCCAAATGGCAGTTTTGTATATTGACATAAACCCTTAAAGACATTAATTGTAGTGCACTTCTGGGATTCGTGAAGGACAGCCACCATCCACCACTGCCACACCCCCACCATCCCCCGCCAGGCCAACTTTGCATACAAGTCCTCTATGCATGGGATCGGGTATTTATCCAGCTGCAAGAAGCAGTTTACTGTTTGCATAAAATCCCCACAAGAGTGGACTGAGCTATCAGGCTTCATTATCGGGGTGACTGATGTTACCCATTCTGCAAACTTTGATGATTCCTTCCCTCTCCAGCCTTCTGACTTTGCTTCTACTTTTGCCCACAAGGCATTTGGCACCGGGTGAGCCTTGCAAATTCTCGGAATTGCTTCCTGGTCAACATATAAGTTGGCTTTGGCCCCTTTGATAGTCCCTAGCCCTTCCCGAAAAACTCCTGGGAATTTCACTAGGACTTCACTGAGGCAGCCATTTCCCAATCGAAAAATGTTGAGCCAATCCAGGTGAATCTTTCTCAACCAATTCTGCCTGAGCCTTTTACTACCATCAGTGGTAACTGCACCAACTGCTTCTCACAGGAGACCAGAACTGAAGTCGTACACTTAATTTGCAACGGCTCCCCAGTGTATGTTCTCTGTGTGCTGAGGCCTTGCGCAAGCTTAAAGGTCGAAGTCCCGAGTGAACCTTGTTAAAGACTTTTTCTGCACACACAGATACAGCTGTGCCAGTATCGACCTCCATTTAACCAAATTTTAATTGGCTCCAATCTGGGTGCCACTAAGCAATTTAATTGTTCCAACCCGCACGTAGGGGAACTTTCCAGGGTGTGCCCTCTCCTGGGTACCAGCCAATGAGATTTCCTACTCAAGTCAGGCCTTGTAGGACTCCTTTCCTGTGTCTACTCTGCATACCGGCAGCAATTACAATGACACACCAGGCCAGATCTGAAAGAACTGTTTAGCCATTTGGCCAAGCCTCAGCTTTGCTGTGGGTTTCTGCTGTGGATTGGTCTAGGGTCCCCTCTGCTCAGGACATGCCCTGCATGAGGGTCTGCGATTGCTTACACTCATATGGTGTCCCCAAGCTCAGTTGGACAGGTGAGCGTGTTTTTTTTTCTATCTCAAAAGTGGCCTGCCTTAACTCTACCAGAACCTGTACGATATCAATCAGATTGGATGGAGCTTAATGCAGTCCCCAGCATTAACCCTTTCAGATCCATGACCATGTACACCATGTCTCTACTGAAAAAGCCTGAAATGAAGAGTGACTTTGGATCGAAGAAAGAAATGTCAGAATGTCCTGTAACTGTTGAGAAGCTGGAAATTGAAGGTGCAGAGAGAGTTGGGAGTCTAATTACAAAATGAATAAAGGCTGATGGGCAGGTAGGATAACAATTCAAAAGGTGGATAGAATAGCAATCTTGCAGGGCAGACAGTGATATTTTCGCTGGACTGTTAATCCAGAAACTCAGATAATGATCTGGAGACCCAGGTTCAAATCCCACCATGGCAAATGGTGGAATTTGATTTCAATAAAAATCTGGAATTGAAGGGTCTAATGATGACCAATTGTCCATTGTCGATTGTCAGGAAAAGACCCATCTGGTTCACTCATGTCCTTTCGGGAAGGAAATCTGCCATCCTTACCTGGTCTGGAGTACATGTGACTCCAGACCCACAGCAATGTGGTTGACTCTTAGCTGCCCTCTGAGCAAAAATGGATGGGCAATAAATGCTGCCTAGCCAGTGATGCCTTCATCCATTGAATAAACTTAAAAAAATGAAGGAATTGTAATGTGGAGAGTTGCATTCAGTTCTGAACTCAGGGAATTCTTGCCTTAGAAGGTAACACATATTACCCCGATTGATAACAGGGCTAAACAATATGAAATTGTGAATCCAGGTTTACACCTTAGTATTAAAGACAAAGGGATGATCTAAATGGGATACTTAAGTTGATTAAAGAACTTGATAGGATGGCTAGTGGGAAAATATTTCCCCTGGTGAGGAGAGTCCAGAACATGGAACCTAATAATTAGAGCTGGGCCTTTCAATCTTAATGGCACAAAGTTGTGTTTCTCTCAGAATGTAATGGAACTCTTTCCTGCAAAAAGCTACTAAAGATGGGTGATCAACTAGGATTGATAGATTTGGAATCAAGGCAGGTAGATGAAGTTAAGACAAAGGATGGTATGATCTAACTAAAGAATGGAACAGGTTCGATGGGCTGAATGGTCACTTTTGGATCACTCACCAGGTTAATAGCAAGGCAGGGTCAAAGATTGTGGGAATGGAGCCTGGCCAGAGGCTGAGGGTTTCATTTGAGACAAAAGACAGGGAGAAACAATGTAAAAGGATTTGGAAGCGCTTTGTTCTTACCAGCATACATCCATCTAATATTTTTATTCTGTCCCATTGATCAACAAAAGTCCCTTTGAAATAGGAATGAAAACGTATCTCACATTATTTTCAGAGAAAATTGCAAATCAACGCACAATCTTAATAATTATAAAATTAAACAGGTTTATATTCTTGTTCATGTTTGATCAGATTCACTTCAAACATATTGCTGTTGTTGGTTTCCAGGAGCCTTTGGCACTTGGTGGAAGCAGATCAATACTTTGTAGACTGTATTTGGAAGCCGATGACTCAACTTCCATTTCTTAAATTGTCAGATTCTTCTGTTTCCTTAAAGAAAACATTTTTTTTTACCTTATATTTTATATTAATTAGAAATCACAGGGAAATACCTCAAAAGAGCTTAACAAAACTAGTGTGGAATCTGTTGTAGATTTGATGTATCTCAGACCATTAGCTTCCAAGTGTGCCAACTTGAAAACCTGAGTTAACATGAGGGAATGGACTGTCAATGAAATCAGAGCAAGACCATTAGAGGTTAAACCGTCCTTCATGACAGGGATAGTAGAAATGTAGATGCTGGCTCAATTAATAAGTTTTGAATATGAGATTGAGAATTTTTTGCAGGCCAGACTTCTTAAGAGATATAGGACCAAGGTGAGTAAAAAATATTGCAAAATAGGATTTCACTGAATGGCGGAATTCTTTTGAAGGGCTGAATGGCTTCCTCTTGTTCCTATAATTCTGTCTTCATCTACTGTAACTGTTTAACTTGCAATGCTTAATTATATCACTCCAATATCATTGGAATGGTCACGGTTGCCATGACCTGCAAAAAGGCTGGTGCTGGCTGAATATTCTTATGTTTTTGCCTTATGCCTTGTTCTTTTGCTTTTTCATAAGTTTCTTTTACCTTCGTTAAGCACATTTCATCTGAAGTCAACATAACATGCCCAAAATGTCACAGACTTTTGAGTGCAAATTGAATTGTTGTGATTTTCTTTGTGCACCAGCTCAAACAACACCCACACCCACACGTAGCTGGCCGCACCCCAGATCTAAGTCATCACCACGGCAAGTTTCTGTCAATTGTGCATGATTGTGAGATTTCAAGGTGGCCATAACAATTAAACTCGTTCTTTTGAGTGCAGAATACTAATTGCACATTTTAAAAAACTTTATAAAATTTTCTTTAAATCTAAGGAACTGACTACTGAACCCTGAAGTATCTAGCAAATAGTTCTCTTCTTAAAAATTAAAATGTCATATTTACTGATTTAAAAATCAGGTTACTCACAGCTGGTGGATAAACCCTGATTAAAAATGCTTTGATTTGTGAACAACGCATTTTCACTAATCAAATTGCACCACGTTTCAACTATTAAATAAATCAAGGAATATTTAATACCAACATTTTTTAAAATTTGTGTCAGATTGTGGTTGCTCACAGCAGGATTTTTTTATTTGGCAACATCTGAGCAGAAACCTGAGAATATATATTTTGCAAACCAGGTACAATTGTGGGTGCAAATTGCCACTGGATTGAGCCCAAAGCAGAAATTCTTAAATTGTAATCGTAAATTAACGTGGAGCCGGTGCATGTGCAGGATCTTTGAGAGTTTAATCCTCAGAAACCATGAGGATCTGGGGAACTTCCTAAACTCACATAACGTAAGGTAATGGTCATGGTCAGGCAAGGTTTGGTTATCTTAGACCAAGTTGAGACTGTATCACCTGTTGAATAATGAATCATTTTCTCGATATTGACTAAGCAGATGTACATTTTACACAGCTACCGTCCCTCTTTTTGACTAAACATATACAGTACATTAATGAGCTCTGGGAGAAATCCAATCTCCCTAGAAACAGTCTTTTGGAAAAGCAGCATAAATCAGAGGCAGCATCCTCGATCACACCCAACGTGTGGTGAAAGCCCATTCTTTTCATTAGTTGCTGTTGGCCTGTAAAAATGAAATACAAGACATTAAATCCGAGGAGAATGGCACTCCATAACATCAATTTCACCATTACTCAGCAATTGGTCTCATTCTTATGGACAGGCAGGTCTCACAAATTGATACCCATTGGGTACTCACTAGGGTCTGGACCAATGATTTCCAAATCTGGCAGTACATAGAACTGAATTGTATTTCCACAAACACTAACTCTATTGGTGATCTCTATCGCAGGTTCTAAACTATAATTGCCTCTCTCCCTAATTGCCAGTAGTCCTTCTTTTGGCTCAGCGTCAAAACTTGTTTGGTCATGCTCTTTCTTGGTAAGTACATTGGGACAATTTTCTATGGTAAAAGCTCTATGTGAATGCAGGTTGTTGTTGTAAACCAACAGATGGGAGAGCAGTGCAATCACCTGGATTCATCTCTCAAAGAAGCCAGGGTCCAGCTCGCCCAACTCAATCCCTGTCGGAAATCTAATGGCTTAAGCTTCTGATTATCCATTTACCAGATCAACCCATTACCTCCCTAATCCTTCATGGCAGAAAACCAACATTTCACATTTACTTGCTTGTGGAATCAACAACATAAATAAGAGACATGCTTCTTTTATATATTAGTAAAGGTCTTCCTTTCATCGTGATGTTTGGGCATACATTTATGTCAAGAGTTAATGTTGAAGTCACTTACACAAACATTGAAAATAAAAATTTGTTTCGACTGGGAAAGGGGATTAAGATCATGATTCAACTGAATGGAATGGAACAAGCTTGAGGGACTGAATGGCCTTCCCTCTTTTCTTGTATATCCTTAAGTAAAATGTAAAGGGCTGATATGGGACTTTATAAAGTCTCCCAATTTCACCATGAGATGAAGTTTTAACGTCGTACTATGGGCAATACACTGGCAATTTATTTTTGTCAGCTAAAATTGGAAAGTTGTTGAAGTGGAGATGAATGCTTCTATTTATGTAATATTTGATATACCATTGAAAGATATTGAAGGCTTTCACAAGTATATTCATGTTACTTAAGTAACTATGACAGCTGTTGTACGCCAATGAGATGAATGTGGTTTTGTGTTGCAAATTAACTAGGAAAAAACCTAATTGAATCTACATGTTGAACCTAATGGAATTCTTCCTATCATTCAAATAATGACCCAGATTCTCAAATGGAACAGTTTGATGTCCCAGCTGTAGGAGGTGTCATTCATGGCTCAGCACCCTTCCTGCTGCGTCAGAAGGTTTACAGTCACTTGAGTGTAGCCGAAAAGAAGACATATGGTCAGAAGATTCAAGCTTCATTACGGAGCCTAAAATCTAGGCTAAAATTCTGAGTGCAGTACTGAAGGTATGCTGCACTGCCAGAAGTTCGACTTTTAAGAGGAGTCATTAAATCAAAGTTCCTCCGGCTGCCTAAGGTGATGTAAAAGATCCCTCAGCGCTTTTCAAATAAGAGCAGGGTACTTTTCCCTCAACCAGAATCAAGAAAGGTGAAACAGACTTTCTGGTTGGTGTCACATTGCTGTTCGTGAGCATTTGCATAGCATTTCCAACATTCTGACAGTGACTTCTATTCAAAATGTACTTCTCTGGCTCTACAGCTTTGCGTCATAGAAGGCATAAAATGAAAATACAAAACTGTACGCAGCCCAGCTTAATGCTGCTGACTGTCAGAAATATAATATTAACAATGTACTTTGAGTATTGGTGAGAGCACATCTTGAATACTGTGTGGAGTTTTGTTCGCCTACTTTACGGAAGGATGTAAGTGCATCCAAGATGGTTTAGAGGAGGTTTACTAGATTAATGCCTGGAGTGAGTAGGTTGTCTTATGAGGAAAGATTGGATAGACTGGGCTTGTTTTCCACTGATGCTTAGAAGAGTGTGGATGTTAGATTGAAGTGTATAAGGTCCTGAATGATTGACAGGGTAGATATGGAAAGGATGCCTCCTGTTTGTGAGTGAACACAGAACCAGGGGACACTGTTTTAAAATTAAGGGTCACCCTCTTAGGATAGAGATGAGGAGAAATATTTTCTGTCAGAGGATTGTGTGACTCTGAAACTCTGTGTCTCAGAGGGTAGTGGACTTGGGGTCATTGAATATCTTTAAGTCAGAGGTGAATAGATTGATTTAGACAGGGGAACGAGGGTTATCGTATATGTGGAAATCAAAATACAAACAGATCATCCGTTATTATTGAATTATGGAATGGTGAAGCAGGCTTGAGGAGCTGAATGGCCCTACTTCTGTTCTATTTCTTACATTTATATAGGCACATGACAAGGAACTCTGCAGTGAAAGCCCTCAAATGGTCTTACCTGGTCTCATTTCTTCCTCTCAATCCTCATTCACCTAACTCACTGCTGCTCACACATCATTACCACCAGGTCCCATTCATCCATCACCTCTTGTGCTCTCTAACTGACACGGGCTCCTTCAGGACTGAGGGTACGCTGCACTGTTGGAAATGTGACTTTTAAGATGAGTCATTAATGTCCTACCTACTGTTTAAGGTTGTATATTAGATCCATTGGCAATGAATTTTAAATGTTTCTCCTGGTTTTCAAATCCCTCCACAATGTCTCCCCCCTCAATCTTTGTAACTTTCTCTGGTCCCATGACCCATTGCGATCTCCGTGCCTCTCCCAGTCGAGCCTCTCTGACTCCCTCTGCTGCACCATCATCTGGCACCATGCCTACAAACACCTAGGGGCACTTCCCTACATTGCAAATGGTCCTAAAATGCAGGATCTTATTGTCTCGATTGTTTGTATTGCAAAATATTCTCCCCAGTTGCCATGGTAACGAGGATAAATTGGTACCTCCATCTGTGTGAAGATCCAGTCAGTGAGTCGTGTCACCCGGGCATAAACTCCTGGCTTGTTCATCCGAGCGCAGCCAATCCCCCAACTCGTAACTCCTGCCAGGTACCAGGTACCAGACACTTCACAGACAAGAGGCCCACCACTATCACCCTGGGGTTTAAAGAGAAATGGTTCATAGTCAAATGGAAGCCACTTGAAGCACTGACCCACAAACCCCAGGCAAAGCCTTGGTTTACCCTCAAAGCACCTGCCAACTTGTTTAATTGGGAATGAGGAGAACATTAATCCTGTGCTCGAATTGTGGGATGTGAGTATACAGAACTGGATCAACTTTGGGAGGCTTTACTCACACATGGGGCATTAGTGCAGTATTAGCAGCCATCCTCACTTTCCAATGATTCATTTGTTTAACGTGGCAAATCAAAACACTCTACAAATTGGGCACAGCCACCCATATCTTTGAGTGGGGAAGGGCCTACGTGTGACTCCAGACCCACAGCAATGTGGTTGACTCTGAACAATTAGGGATGGGCAATAAATGCTGCCAGGTCAGTGACACCCTCATCCCGTGAATGAACAAAAACAAAAGATCCATGCTCTCATTGAGCGAGGTTCAGTTTTGAAATGACAACTTCAATAGATCTTCCAATCAAATGCTCCATAAGTATCACCCTCATGTTTGGGTTCAAAGAATGTGCCTTCCTTGCTCCACTGACAAGAATCTAGGCTGGTGCTTTCATACGGTATTGAATGAGTGCCGTACTGTCAGAGCTGACTCTTTTCTGGCGAAGGGAAAAACCAACACATCCTCCCAACCAATACCCCCTATATATGAGTTAGCATTTCATCGTATGCCCAACTCAATTAATGAGACTACCCACTTGCAGCCAGCTGTGCAAACACCCATCACAATCAGAAACAAATTACTGCAGATTCTGGAATCTTCATCTGATGAAGAGTCATCTGGATTTGAAACATTAGCTTGCCCTCTCTACATGGATGCTGCTCAGGCTGCTGTGATTTCAACGCTTTTTGTTCCACCACAATTAGGTTAAGATATTGTTCCGCGTTATGAAGTTGGGTAGAGAACTTGTGGATCAGGAGGCAGGAAGTTAGTATTTGTTGTTTGGTAAAATGCTGAGGCGGAAAGCATTGCATGGTCCCTTTAATAGATAATGTGCTTTTTCTATGCTTAAAGATTTAAAGTGGATGTGTGTGAGCAGCAGCTTGAAAGTTTGCAAGTACGTAGAGAGCACCTGAATTGAAATATTTGTATCAAAAGGGCCGTACAGTTAGCAGGCCAAGCAGCAGTTTTTACCAAGACAACAAGTTTTGAATTTAGCCAATCAATTGAATCAAGCACTTAGATACTAAAAGCCAATTAAATTTAAATCTGTTCCAGTGACAGTAGGAACTGCCGATGCTGGAGAATCTGAGATAACAAGGTATAGAGCTGGATGAACACAGCAGGCCAAGCAGCATCAGAGGAGCAGGAAGGCTGATGTTTCAGGTCGAGACCCTTCTTCAGAAATGGGGGAGGGGAAGGGGGTTCTGAAATAAATAGGGAGCGAGGGGGAGGCAGATAGAAGATAGGTAAAGGAGATGATAGGTGGAGAGGAGACAGACAGGTCAAAGAGGTGGGGTTGGACCCAGTAAAGGTGAGTGTAGGTGGGGAGTTAGGGAGGGGATAGGTCGGTTCAGGGAGGACGGACAGGTCAAGGAAGCGGGTTGAGGTTAGTAGGTAGGAGACGGGTGTGGGGCTTGAGGTGGGAGGAATGTTTAGGGAGGCGGGGACAAGCTGGGCTGGTTTTGGGATGCAGTTGGGGGAGGGGAGATTCTGAAGCTTGTGAAGTCCACATTGATACCATTGGGCTGCAAATTTAAATCTGATGGTTTTGACAATATAGGAACAATCCTATTGTAAGAAGTATTGATATGTCATCAAAGGTATAAAAGAAGACGGCAGTTGGACAAAGACCAGAGAGCTAACTACTCTCCACCAGAGTTAACAGCACTCAGCTCTCAAGAGAGAATCATTGGCTCTCATAGCCTCCTCTACGTATTAGAGAAAGCACCATCTAAATAAAAATGGGACCAATGGCACATCTAGAGAGTATTCCTGACAGAAGAATCGATGGCGAAGGCCCTGAGCATTCTGGAAGACACGTAACCTGACAGTAATTTTGAGAGATTAGATTCTATTTTTATTTTATACAAGTGGGACTTATATTTATTGGAACAGCATACCAAGGAATCTTGTTTTATTTGGGAATATTTAGTAGTTAGAAGGGATTTATTCAGTTTGTTAATAGTTTAGTTAACTTATTCACTGTTAGAGTTAGATAAATAAGTTGTTGATTGTAAAGTGAGTGTCAGGGATTTATTTTATTTAACCACTGGAAGCTGCTGAACTTTTCACACTCCTCTTACAAATTATGATGTGAGGTGCTCCTCTTTGGTATTCCGGTTTTAGTTCTCGGTGGGGGTTGGGAGGAGATTCAACCTCTGCTTTATAACATCAGATTCAATTCCTCCGGGATGTTTATTGCTCACAGAGCAGAAATCCAGCCAGTCCATTGATTCTAAAACCAGGACCCCAGAAATGAGTGGATGGATGTCCTGGTTTCTGACCATCACATACCTGACAAGAATCGACTCCCCCAGAGATCTTGCCAGCACAGACCATGCGGTCTGTTATTGCTCCGTTGTAAAAGTCTCTCTGGTTGCAGGTCCTCATGCCGATAATGTTGACTGAAGCTTCTAGGAGGATGTTGGAGGTCAAAACTGAAATACATTAAATAAAGGTTAAGCTCAGGATGTTACAATGGGATTTGCTACTCAGCTGCAGTCTCAGAGTGACCCAGCCAACAATGTCTGAAATTTAAACCATACCTGGGAGGAACAGTACTTAACAACAGGTACTTGTATTTAGGGGTTTTGACATAGCAACGTATCCCAAGGTGCTTCCCAAGCAATTGCAAGAGGTCTTTGGCCTAGGTGACCAAAAGCTTGGTCAAAGAGGTCAAGATTCAGGATCCACTATGCTGATCCGGCTATGCTGTGCTGGCACGAAAGAGTGGTTAATGCCTGGGGCAGATCGGCCATGATCTTGTTGAATAGTGATCAGGCTTGAGGGGCTGAATGGCCTGCTCCTGATACTATTTCTCATGACCTCATGAGTCACAGAGTCATATAGTAATAGAGCTGTACAGCACAGAAACAGACCCTTCGGACCAATTTGTCCAAACTGACCAGACATCCTAAATTAATCTAGTCCCATTTGCCAGCATTTGGCTCATATCTTTCTAATCCCTTTCTGTTTACTTTGATGTGAAAACATTTACAACCAAGGCTCACAACACGTTCTCTTCTATCAGTAGCTAAAAATTAATGCCATTTTTCATGACCCAGAAGCTTTAATCACTGGTCCATCAAAAATGTGGATTTTGCAATGAAAATGTCACTTCTTTGTGAAATTAAAATTCCAATCTAATCAAGATGTCAAGAAGCAAGAGTTTACTGCAAATCCACAGGAATTTCAGCACCTTTTGTCACAATGGCAGCGAACTATAACCTTTCTAAAAATATTTTGAGGACATAATTTAAAACAAATTCAGGTTAACTGAAAAAAAAGTGGCTATTTCTTTAGAGCAAAGGAGGTAAACAATGATTGTCTAATTGAATAAGTTTGATGTGTACTGGTGTTAAATTAAGTGGAAGAGATAGATCCTGTGCAACCTCCAGTACACCAGGGAAGAATAAAGGGGAAGTCATCTTAGTTCCACTCTGTCATAGAGGGAGATGAGCAGTGGTGAGTTTAATCTAAGGGTCACCACATCTCAGGTAAGGATAAAGGTTGAGAAGGTGGTATCTTCATGACAACTTCAGCCAGTGAACCCACAGTGTTGGCATCAGTCTGTATCACAAACCAGGCATCCAGCCAAACAAGCTAACTGACCCACATACCCCAGCCTCCAATGACTTCTGACCCATCGATACACACTTCCTCACTTACGTGCCCCTTCCTCTGTGTGACCAAATCCCGTAATCCAACAGCGCATCCCTTCAGGAAATCGTTGATCGTAGGTTGGCAAACAGGCAGGTCTAATATTATCTGAAAAAAGCGTAAGCTCTGTTACACCGTGGAAATTAGGGTCAAGTGACCAAGTAATTCTGCTCACATACAATCATATGTACACGCTCAGTCACAGTTACACATGCAGTCACATGGAGACACCCAGTCATAGAGTCATACAGAACGGAAACAGACCCCTTGGCTTAACCAATTTATGCCGACCATAAACTCAAACTAAACTAGTCCCACCTGCCTGCAGTTGGCCATATCCATCCAAACATTTCTTACTCATGTACTTATCTAAATATCTTTTAAACATTGTAACTGTACCTGTGTCCATCACTTCCTGTAGAAGCTCATTCCACACATGAATCACTCTCTGTGTAAAAGTATTGCCCCTCATGTCCTTTTCAAATCTTTCTCCTCTCACCTTAAAATACACTCCAAGTCTCGAAATCCCCCAGTTCAAAAGAGTAGGGGCAGCATTTTAAAAGAGTCAAGCAGGACTTACTTTCACTTTAAAAGAGTAGAGAGAGCTTTACTGTGTATCTAACCCTGTGCTGTCCCTTTCCTGGGAGTTTTTGGTGGGGACAGCATCAAGGAGGTTTTACTTTCAGTTTTGAAAAGAGTAGAGAGCGCTTTATTTTCAGTTTACAAGTGTAAGGGCAATTTTACTCTTTATCTAATGCCTTGCTGTCCCTATCCTGGGAGTGTTTAATGGGGTTAGTGTAAAGGAGCTTTACTCTGTATCCAACATCATGTTGTTCCCGTCCTGGAAGGGTTTGATGGGCACAGTGTAGCAAGCATTGTGTTCCGTATTAGAACATAGAACATAGAACAGTACAGGCCCTTCGGCCCATGATGTTGTGCTGACCTATTCTCCTACTGTAAGATCAAACTACCCTGCGCCCCCTACATTTTGCTATCATATTAAACCCATGATTTACTGAGTTTATGTTGAAGACGATAAGAATCTAGAAGAAAAAGTCCTTTCATTTGCACTAATACATTTCTGTTTTTTGACATCAGAAAACATTTCTAAGGATAATTTTTTTTTCCAGTAATTCAACTGATTGAGGGCAGCCTTTGTAAGTGAGACTTAATGGTTTGTGTGGAGGTGCTGTGAATGTGTCACATTGTAGTTTTTTTAGACCTGAAGCGTAGTAATAATGGAACAAAGAACAGTACAGCACAGGAACTGGCCCTTTGTCACACACAGACTGCTCTGACACATTAATGGCTACAGACTGGACATTGGTCAGGGCCAATGACCATTAACATGAACAGTACCTGTAAACCTCAGTGGATTTGAGAGCTTCATTAAAGCAATGTCGTTGTCATTGGTGTCTGAGCTGTATCTGCTGTGAACAACAATCCTCGACGCGGAACTCTGTGTGGCTCTAAATAGTTCCCGTTGGGAAATAAAACCACTGTATATTCTCCAGTACCTCGGCTGATAGCTATCATCTCTGGAATCAAAAGAAGGTCAGTTTCAGGCACAAAGGGTGAGGAAACGAAGTGCAGAGTGGGTGACCGCTTTGCAGAACATCTATCTTTTGCCTGCTAAAAAGAACCTGAGCTTCCAGTTGCCTGCCACTTCAACACACCACACTGTTCCCTGGCCAGTATCTCTATCTCAGGCTAGCTGCAGTTTTCCAGCAAAACTCGGCGCAAGCTGGAAGAACAGCACCTCATTTTCCTCTTGGGAACTCTACAGCCTTAGAATAGAATCCCTACAGTGTAGAAACATGCCCTTTGGCCCAAAAAGTCCACACCAACCCTTGGAGCATCCCACCCAGACCCACCCCCCTAATCTACACATCCCTGAACACAACGGTTCAATTTAGCACAGCCAGTCCATCTAACTTGCACATCTTTGAACTGTGGGAGGAAACCCATGCAGACATGGGGAAGAACATGCAAACTCCACACAGACAGTCGCCCAAGGGTGGAATCAAACCCAGGTCCCTAGTGCTGTGAGGAAGTATCGCTAACCACCAAGCGCCTTGCCGCTTCAATATTGAGTTCAACAACTTTAGGCTTTGAGGCACCTTTGCCTATGTCCTTACCCCAATACCCACACACCAGGCCTTGTTATCACATGGTGTGCTATTATAGGCCACCAATGGTTAGCCATTAATTGTCCACAAATAGCTATTCATTCTCCCAGGCTGATCCACTCCTTTGTCTGTCTAACTGTCCCTTTGTCTCTTTGGGCTGTATCTCCACCTGTCTTACCCGCTATCCCCAAACTATCTTCTGCATAAAAACAACTTTTTCCGAGCTACCATCAGTTCTGACGAAGGGGCACTCAACCCAAAACATTAACTCTGATTTCTCCCCATAGGTGTTGCGAGACCTACTGAAATTTTCCAGCAATTTCTGTTTTTGTTTCTGATTTACGGCATTCACAGTTCTTTCGGTTTTTACAAAGGGCAAGGATCTTCATGCCCTCTCCTCAGCCTGCTACCTGTTTTCTCCCACTCCCTCCTGTTTTCTCTCACTCTTTCCTATTTTCTCTCACTCCTTCCTGTTTTCTCTCATTCCGTCCTGTTTTCTCCCACTCCCTCCCAACCTCAATGTGGCTAACTGATGCTACAGCTTTGAAAATGCCTGTCCCTGAGCTGTGAGCTCCTCTCATACTCAATGGCGTCACCAGCGCTTAAATTGTTATTTTAACCCAAGTTTGTCTGAGGCTGGCTGTCAGCGATGTTATCCCCACTACTCTAGATCTCCTGCAATCTGGATTGAAGGCCAGAAGGAGCTCAGAAAGATTCAATTTTAGAAATTCATTTAGGGTTTCCTTCTAGCACTCATCCAAGCCCACAACCTGAGGGGAGGTGAAGGTTTGCTGGTATTATCACTAGTCTAATAAGCCAGACACCCTGGTAACAATTTGGGGACCCAGGTTTGATTCCTGCCATGTCAGATGGTAGAATTTGAATTCATAAAAATCTAGAATTAAAAGTCTAATGATGACAATGAATCCATTACTGATTGTTGGAAAAACCCACCTGGTTCACTAATACCCTTTAGGGAAGGAAACTGCCATCCTTACCTTGTCTAGCCTACACGTGATTCCATACCCACAGTAATGTGGTTGACATGCACCTGCCCTCTGGACTATTAGGGATGTGGCTCAGTGGTTAGCACTGCTACCTCACAGCACTGGGGACCCAGGTTCGTTTCCAGCCTTGGGTGACTGACTGTGTGGAGTTTGCACATTCTCCTCACGTCTATATGGGTTTCCTCCCACAATCCAAAGATATGCAGGTCAGGTGGATTGGCTGTGGTAAATTACCCATAGTGTCTAGGGTGGGAAATGCAGGGATAGAGTAGGGGGTGGGTCTGGTTGGGATGGTCTTCGGAGAGTCAGTGTGGACTTGATGGGCTGAATGGCCTGCTTCCATACTGTATGGATTCTATGGGTAATAAATGTTGGCCTCCAGGCAAGTGACGCTCACATTCTGTGAATGAATTTTTAAAAAAATGGACCTTTCAGTCTCTCCCCAATCCATCCCCACATCTTCTCAACCTCTTACAATCCCCTTTGAACAACATTGTCAATTTGTGGTTGAAGAGTAACATCCCCCCTGTTTCCTCACTCCTTCAGTGTTCTTACTCACTCAAAAAAGCAATGGCTTGCGGTGATGATCCAGTCCTGTGAGATGATGGTTCCACCACAGACGTGCCGTGCCTTGTAATGGAGACTAACCTGCCAAGGCCACTCACCCAGCTGGGCTGGAAAGCCACCCACAATTCTTGTTGAGGTCTTGATCTTCCTGCCACAGTCTACAAACAAAGAGATTGTTTTCAAAGTGAAAGTGACATCCAATAAGAAAGTTGTTTACGTTTGTTGTTGCTGGAGATTCCTATTATACCAACAGAAATGAAGGCAGCCAAGGATTCAACATATATCTTTCCAAATTAAAGGACTGAGATAGATTTTGTTTTGTTAATTTAAGGTACGGGATATTGGCCAAAGACAAGTATACAGAGTTAGGCTGCAGATCAGTCATGATCTCATTGAATGGTGGAACAGTCTCAAGGGGCTGAACGGCCTGCTCCTGTTCCTATGTTAATAAAACAAAGAACTGCAGATGCTGGAGATCTGACAAAAAACAGAAAGTGCTGGAGTAAGTCATAGTCGTAGAAGTCAGAGAATCCTTACACATCAGCAGGTACAGCACTATCTGTGGGAAGAAAGCACGGTTACTCTTTCAAGTCTAGTTCTGACAAAGAGCCACCGGACTTAGAACTTTAACTCCACTTTCTTTTCATGAATGCTGCCAGACCTGCTCCTATGTTCGTTTGACTTTTCCAGGATTGCATATCTCATAACCAAAGGCAAATGAGCCTTCACTGTGACCTCAGTACAGTTCCTGTTCATAGTTCCTTCAGCAGTCATCCAGCTTAGAATCAGATGGCAGAATATACTACCTTCCCTGATGGTGAGTCTGTTTGAGGGGAGAGTCATGGGTGAGGGTCCCTTTGCCTTCCCACTTCTTTCATGATTAGGATGTGCTGGCATTGGAAGGGTTCCAGAGGACATATACAAGATTGATCCCAGGGATGAAGCACTTTCAGAAGAGGAGTGGTTGAGGATTCTGGGTCTGTACTTGGTTGAGTTTAGAAGGATAAGGGGAGATCTGATTGAAACTTACAGAATACTGAGAGGCCTGGATAGAGTGGAGATGGAAAAGATGTTTCCACGAGTAGGAGAAACTATGGCCTGAGGGCACAGTCTCAGAGTGAAGAGATGATCCTTGAGAACAGAGATGAGGAGGAATTTCTTCAGTCAGAGGGTGGGGAATCTGTGGAACTCATTGCTATAGAAGGCTGTGGAGGCCAAGTCACTAAATATGTTTAAGGCAGAGATAGGTAGGTTCTTGATTGGTAACTTGAGTTGCAGGGGATCAAGAGTTACAGGGAGAAGGTAGGAGAATGGGATTGAGAAACATATCGGCCATGATCAAATGGCAGAGCAGACTCGAGGGGCTAAATGGCCTAATTCTGCTCCTATATCTTATGGTCTTATATTTCAGAGACAATCTTCCTGCTGCTGCTAATTAATGCTCAGTTAAGGGCCTTGTCCTGCTGTCATTGGTCGTGACTGGCCAGCAGATGGGGCTGTTACACTAACCTGCACTCAGTGCTTGATCGAAGGACCCAGGTTGGGAGTTGGGGCCCCCTAAAAACTGACGTTTCCGAAGAAGGGTGCCAACACGAAACGTCAACTACCCTGCTCCTCTGACGCTGCCTGACCTGCTGTGCTATCCCTATTATCAGTGGGTTGTTTTAGAAAAATGAGAAGGTGTTATTTTTAGAAAGAGTGAAAACTGAGCCTCAGATGGAGGTGGGCAAGGGGACAATGGTCATCCAACATCAGGAGTGGCTGCCCATGGCTATTGGCTGAAAGTGTTGAGGCAACTAATTGACATGGAGGATATAACCTGGCCTTAGAAATAAAATAGAACAATGTGTGCTCTCGGCAGAGGATGTTCCTCATCAGGACTTTGTAGGTAGCAATGCTCAGAGAATGGCTTTCATCAACAGGTCCTCAGGTTGGCTCCACATGGAAAATGGACCAGATGAACAGGAGGAAGAGCCAGGAAAGAGTTCCTGTACACATCAGTTAGAGAGCAGGATGCTGCTTTCATAACTTTAAAGAGACCAATGCATTCTGTTTGTCCTTTTGTATCAATGAGCTATTCATGTTTATCACCGTTGTATACTTCCTTTAACTAATTAATTAGTGTATTCTACCTGAACTGCTGCTTCTCAACAAGCTAAATATTAAATGTCAGAAAATTGCTCCAAATTGTTGACTACCTATATTAAAAACTATGGTCATGAACCCCTAAAATCAAGACTCAGCGTTGGGAACGCGGAGATGGGAAGCTTGGCATCTGCTGAGAACAGACAACACCCCACCCCCCTCAACATACCCATCTTGTCCCCAGACCCTGCACCCCCACTCCCCACCATTCCCCCACACCATGCAATCTTGCAGGTTACTCATCTCTAGTAAATTGTTCCAGCACCTTCTCTGTATAATACTTCCACATTCTTCCTAAAGTACAGTGCCCAAGACATAACATTCCAGGTCAGACCAAGCTACTGCTTTATACCTTTCTCTAGGCCCGAAACGTCAAGCTTTCCTGCTCCTATGATGCTGCTTGGCCTGCTGTGTTCATCCAGCTCCACACTGCGTTATCTCGGATTCTCCAGCACCTGCAGTACCTATTATCTCTGCTTTATACCTTCTTTATTTTTGTAGCCCTGTTGTACAAAGGATATTATTAAATTGGAGAGGGTTCAGAGAAGATTTGCCAGGATGTTTCTGGGACTGGAGGGTTTGAGTTATAAGGAGAGGCTGGGTGGCACCGTGGCTCAGTGGTTAGCTCTGCTGCCCCACAGCACCAGGGACCTGGGTTTGATCCCACCCTTGGGCCACTGTCTGAGTGGAGTTTGCACATTCTCCCCGTGTCTGCGTGGGTTTCCTCTGGGTGCTCCAGTTTCCTCCCACAGTCCAAAGATGTGCAGGCTAGATGGATTGGCCATGCTAAATTGCCCCATAGTGTCCAGGGATGCGTAGATTAGGTGGGTTATAGGGGGATGGGTCGCTCTGAGGGTCAGTGTGATCTTATTGGGCCAAAGGGCCTGTTTCCACACTGTAGGGATTCTATCATTTTTCACTGGAGTGTAGGAGGTTGAGGGGTGACCTTATAGAGGTTTAGAAAATCATTAGGGACATTGATAAGGTGATTAGTCAAGGTCTTTTCCCTAGAGTAGGTGAGTTCAAAACTAGAGGGCATAGGTTTAAGGTGAGAGGAGAAAGATTTACAAGGGACCTGAGGGACAACTTTTTCACATAGAGGGTGGTTTGCATGTGGAATGAACTGCCAGGGGAAGTGGTGGTTGCAGGTACAGTAAGAACATTTAAAATACATTTTGATAGGAACATGAATAGGAAAGGTTTGGAGGGATATGGGCCAAACAGAGGCAAATAGAACTAGTTTAATTTGGAAGCTTGGTTGGCATGGACGTGTTGGATTGAAGGGTCTGTTTGCTTGTTGTATGATTTTATGACTCTATTTGTTTATCTATTTACAAATTTCGGGGCCCTATACACATTTTTAAGCATTTTTCAAATTTCCCTGTCACCTTCAATAATTTCCGTGCGTATAAATGCAAACACCTTTCTCCTGCACCCCTCTTGCAGAATTTTATCCCTTTTTGATAATGAATTCAGGAGATCCGAATATTTGTTGTTCTTCTCTAATTGCCCTTGAGAAGGTGGTGGTGAGCTGCCTTTTTAAACCATTGCAGTCCATTTGATGTAGCAAGACCCACAGAGCTTTTCTGTAGGGAGATCTGTATGAAGCATCGGCTAATTCTTCCTGCCTGACTCCATGTCACACTTTTCTGATTTATATATTATCTGGCATGTGCCTGTACATTTCACTGGCCTGTCTACGTCGTCTTTCTGTCAGTCTCACAGTTCACAATAGTTCAATGTTTTATGTCATCAGGCAAATTTTGAAATTGTACCCCACACACCCAGGTCTAGAAGTTAATATTAATCAAGGTTTGGGATGCTGTCACTGTGATTATTGCTCATTAGTGATATTAAATCTGAGCTAATGTTAATAATACCGTCTGTGCGATATCATAGGAGGGTTCATTTACACTGTCAATTCTATAACATTACCTGTACAATTGCTTCTGTTGTACTAAAGTGATTACTCTGGTATATGTTAAAAACTATTCGTCCAGCAATATTATAATCCAAGCGGTCTACAGCAGAGAAAAAGGCCCTGTGGCCCATCAAATCTGTGCCAGTCAAAAACAATCACCTGTTTATTCTAATATAACTTTCCATTATTTTCCAGCACTTGACCCATAGCTTTGTATATCTCGCCAAATAATATTGTGAACATTATTCGTCCTGTCGTATTTCTAGAAAACAACATGGGAGTGGGGGAGGGAGAGGCTTTATCTAATCCTGTGCTGTCCCTGCCACGGGAGTGTTTGAAGGGGATAGTGCAGAGTGAGCTTTATTCTGTCTCTAATCCTGGGCTTACTGGTCCTGAGTGTATTAGATGGAACTGCGCTTCCTGATCTGAAAGGATCCAATAGTCTAACACTAATACCCTAAATGAACACAAGTACACATCAGTTATTTGGCTTGAAGGAATAAGTCTTACCAATGCATTTGAGAGAAACAGTATCTGTGGTGGAACATCGGGCACTGAAAAATAAATGTAACTCATATTACATCAGCATAAAACACAAACAGGTCAATTTGAGTCAGTGTACAGAGGTAAGTCATTACAAATCTGTGTGACAAAGGTACATCATTATAAATAATTGAGTTGTAGCCTTGGGTTCTTTTAACAAAAACTAAAATCAACTGGGAAAACGTTATAGTATTTTTATAAGTGATAAAGGCTACATTCAAACTCTGCCAAGGAGTCTATCCTAAGGAAAAATCTGATTGCTTCCCTAATACATTGAAATGTTTCTCTTCTTTCCCTCTCCTATCTGTGTTGGAGTTCAGGTCTACGAGCTGCAGTTATCTGCCTTACTCTTTGAGTTCAGGTTTAATACATGGCCAGCGAAGAGAAGGGCCGCAGAATATGGTTCAACCACTGTCTCTTGTCTTCAGTCATGCAGAAACTGGAATCAGATGCCTCTGAATCTGGAGTAGGAGCACTGCCTGAGTGATATTCACTTTGTGCAGAACAGAGCCCACATTGGACCTAAACTAGGCTGTTTGCTGTAAAGCTCTGTCAAGCATCAATCAGTGCTTGCCTCATGGTATGTGTCTCAGCCGCACGCCGTATGGTGCAGCCCTCATGCCTGGGATTCTCACAGGGATAATTTAATCTTGCGATTTTTGATCTGAATTGTTACTTCTTATAATTCCATCCTCGATATAGAAAACTACACCACGACTATCCCCCCAACGCCCGCAATTCTTGTTTTATTTAACACCCAATGACATACCTGCTGCTCAAGAGACTTTGTATTTTTGTTCCCGATTTTGTTGAGTTGACGACAAGGCTTGAAGACTGATCATTGGTTGTTTTCCCAGACTGGAAAGAACTGTCAAACAATTGCACAAGATGAATAAGGCTGGCTCTAGGGGCAAAATATGAGTATGTTCCCTCCCTCAAAAATACTGCTGTCCCTCTTATGCAGAACTAAAACATCAGCTGGCTCAAGAATCAGCTATTTAAGCCTTTAACATAGTAAATACAGCAATTACATGGCTGTTTTAGTCAATCAGCCTGTGCTAGTCTTTATGCTCCACTTTCAACATCTAACTCTGTCAGAATAACCTTAAATACCCTTCACCATCTTAGGACAATCTAGCTTCCCCTCAAATCCAGCTATAATATTTACCTCGAATGCCATCTGTTGTAACAAGTTCCACTCCAGGTTAAAAAATTTCTTTTGAATTCTCCATTTGGTTTATTGGCGACCACTCATATTTATTCCTCTGGTTTTGCTCTTCCCCATAAGGAGTAACATTTCTAAAGCACTTACAGAAGAGTTATGAATCAAAACATTTGATAGAGCTGCTCTAGGAAATATTAAGGCAGATTGAGGCCATGATAGTTTTAAGAGTGTATTAAATGAAGGGAAAGAAGAGAGGTGGAGAGGTTTAGGGAGTGAATTCCAGAGCTTAGAGCCTAGGCATCTGACAGCACCTTCGCCAGTGAGTGATGTAAATCAAGGAGGTGCAGGAGAAGTGAGAATTGGAAGAGTGTAGACCGAGATCTCAAGGGCTCTGGGCTCAAGCAAATTGCAGAGGTAGAGAAGGCAAAGCCATGGATGGATCCAAAAACAAGATTTACAATTTTAAAAATAAACTTTAAAGTTTCTCATGGTTGAGAAATCTTTCCACAGCTCAGCTGCCAAATTGGGAACCAATTTAAATCAATAGGTAACGGCACTTGGAGGAAGCTAATATCAATTTTTAAACAATAAAAGACATAAGGAATAGTTTCTTGCACCATTTATTCACTTTTAGAATACTGTATGCAATTTTGGTCATCCCTCTATAGCAAAGATATTGCTAAACATGTAAAGGTGCAGAAATGTTTATATGGATGTGGCCGGGACTGAAGGTTTTGAGTTATTGGGGGAGGCTGAATTGGCAGGGGCCTTTTTCCTTAGAGTGTCAAGGCTGAGGGGTGACCTTAAAGAGGTTTACAGAATGATGGGGAGCAGGAGAATAGCCAAATATGAATAGCCAAAGTCTTTTTCCTCAGGTGGGGGAGTCCATAATTAGAGAGCATAGATTTAAAATGAGAGGGGAAAGATTTGAAAAGGGCGTGAAGGGTAGTTTTTTCACGGAGAGGGTGGCGCGTATGTAGAAAGAGTTGTCAGAGGAAATATTGGAAGTTGGTACATTTACAACATTTAAAAGGCAGGGTGCAGAGGGATATGGGCCAAATGTTGGCAAATGGAACCAGGCCAGACTGGGATGTCTGGTTGGTATGGATGCGTGGACCAGTGGTTTGTTACTGTACTGTATGACTCTATAACTCTATGAGTTCAAAAACATTTCTTCTCACAAAAAATAGTACAAGTGTGGTCTGTCTGTCTCAGAAAGCAGTAGATGCTGTAACTCAATAAATAATATTCAATCTATGGCCAATAGACATTTGCTTTTCAAGGATCTTAAGGGACATAAACGTAAGTTGCATAGGTGGAGTTAAGATGCAGATCATCCATGATCTCATTGAATTAGGTCATGGTTCATCTGCACCTCAATATCCTATTCCTGTCCTTGGCTCTATCCTTTGATAGAATTGGTAACAGACTCATTTGAATAAAACCAAAATACTGGAGACGCTGGAAATCTGAAACAAGTACAGAAAACGCTGAAGTAACTCAGCAGGTTTGGCAGCATTGTGGAGAGAAATCGAGTTAGTATGTTGCTGATCGAGGAAGTCTTAACTGCCTGAAATGTTAATGCTATTTCTCTCCACCGATGCTACCACATATGCTGAGATTTTCCAGCGTTCTCTATGGTTATTTGGTAACAGAATCAATTCTTTTAGGAAATCTGAGTCAATAGAACTTACACAGACCCTCACTGGGGTTAAGACCATATGGTGTCTACCACACAAATAATTTTCATGTGTAAACTGACACATTTGATATTGTTAGAGTGGTTTGGGTTGGGAGGGCTTCATTTGCCGTGCACATACACATTCTCCAGCAGGAGACACTGCACAGTGACCAGAAATAGTAGGGTCCTGAACCGAAACGTCAGCTTTCCTGCTCCTGTGATGCCGCCTGGCCTGCTGTGTTCCTCTAGCTCCACATTGTTTTATCACTGCACAGTGACCAGCTTGTTTTCTGTTCACAGTAGTGATGATCAGCCAATGGGCAGAGATAAAGACTGAACAATCTAGCCACTTCTATACTCTAATTTGGACAAAAAGAGTTCTTTCTTTGAGTGATTCTTTACCATCTACCTCTCGTAACCAATTTATAGGTTTTCTTATAGATTATAAGGGGGAATCTTATAGAAACATAAAATTATGAAAGGAATAGATAAGACAGAAGCAGGGACGTTGTTTCCACTGGTGGTGAAGCGAGAACAAGGGGGCATAGCCTCAAAATAAGGGGGAGCAGATTTAGGACTGAGTTAAGGAGGAACTTCTTCACCCAAAGGGTTGTGAATCTGTGGAATTCCCTGCCCAGTGACGCAGTTGAGGCTACCTCATTGAATGTTTTTAAAGCTAAGATAGACAATTTTTTGAATAGTAAAGGATTTAAGGGTTATGGTGAGCGGGCGGGTGAGTGGAGTTGAGGCCATGAAAAGATCAGCCATGATCTTATTGAACAGCAGGGCAGGCTCGAAGGGTCAGATGGCCTACCCCTGCACCTGGTTCTTATGTTCTGATGTTCAACGCACATGCCACCCACACCCAATTGTCAAGCCAGCGACATTTTAAACCTCATCAATAATCCCCTAATGCCCATACCTCCTGAATCCCAGTTGTCGACATGTCTTGTCTGCCAAAGATGTGGTCCAGGCTGTGTAACAAATAGGTAACCACTGTTCGGACTTCCACCCGTAGACCTCGAGTTGTGAGCTGGACCCTTGGAATCTCACTGCAGTGTGGAGTTTGCAGGAGATGGTGGGATTGGCGGAAGAGACAACATCAGGTAGAAATTAACTCATTCATTTAATTTAATTAAACTGGGAGATTGTTGTTGATGATTGAGAAAGCTTACCACAGCCCGTTTCGTCGCTGCTGTCTGTACACTCACTGACTCCATCACACCTGGTCACTCTGGATGGACAAGAACGGCTGAAGCTGGCTGTTGGAATGTCCTTCACAAACTTAACTGTTGGAAGGAAACAAAAACAATCCGTTCAAGTGGCATCAACAATGGGCTTGGAGACAGTACGCACTTGGATATTATACAAAGAATGGAGCAATAGAGGAACAAGGATAGGTTGAACTGATTAAGCTGGGATTCCCTAAAAATATAAACTACCAGAGGGTGATCTTATTGAGGTTTTTATATAGTTAAAGGATTCAAAATTGTTCATAGAAAGAAACTGTTTCCTCTGGTGGGAGAGACCAGAGCTAGCAGTTACATAACGTTAACATTAGAGTTAGGCCAGTCAGGGTGATATCAGGTAAGTTGTCCTCACACAAATGTAACAGAGATCTGGAACCCTCTCTCCAAAACAACTGTTAAAGCTGAGGATTGATTGAACATTTCAAACTGAGATTGATAGGTTAGGTGAGGTCATCAAAAATTACAGATCAGAGGCAGATAAATGCAGATAGGGTGATGGAACTGAATGGTGGATTGGGCTTGAATGGATGAATGGCCTCTTCCTATCCGTAAATACATCTGCCTGGCATGAGCGTGTTGTATTTTATCCTGTGCTCATTAGTGGGATGTGAGCGTCGCTGGCTGGGCCCAGCATTTATTGCCCATCCTTAGTTGCCCTTGAAAAGGTGGGGGTGAGCTGCCTTCCTGAACCGCTGCAGTCCACCTGCTGTGGGTTGACCCACAATGCCGTTAGGGAGGGAATTCTTTGGATTACAGCTGTCACTGTGACATGAGTTTCCAAAATCTCCCAAATCCATAACATACAAAAAAAATGTTATGTCCCTTAACAGACTGTAGACAACGCTTTGGCAATTTATTTCTCACAGCAAGCATCATATGGCTCTCATAAGAGGCATGACGTAATATATAAAAGTATTTTATACAGTACAATTACACAAAAACAATTATAGTAGGCAGCTCATGTGAGCCAATAAGATGAATCCTTTTGTCAGTTGCATTTTTGACCAGGCACAATTATTTGAATGGCAATATAGACTTGAGGTGTTGAATGGCCTACCCTTGTGTATTGGACCAGAGCAAACTCCCTCAGAATGTATCAAGGAGATAGCCTAGAGCTTTACTTTTATTTTATTTAAAGGCAAGCGTAAGGAGCTGTGTTCCAGATGTGATTCGATTGGTCAAACTACTAAGCTTTAAGCAAAATGCACTTTATACTTACAACTCAAATACAAAGAAAGAAAGAAGAATTAGCGTTGCTCTAACTCTATCTGAATACTTAACAACGTAATATATTATTCAACTACCCACTCATCAACTCTTCCAATATAGCAGCATCCCATAAACACACAATAAAAAAAACTGCGGATGCTGTAAATCAGGAACAAAAACAAAGTTGCTGAAAAAACTCAGCAGGTCTGGCAGCATCTGTGAGGGAAAGAACAGAGTTAACGTTTCGGGTCTGGTGAGCCTTCCTCAGATCCTTCTGTTTTTTAACTCTGTTTTTCCCTTCACAGATATTGCCAGAGCTGCTGAGCTTTTCCGGCAACTTTGTCTTTGTCCCATAAACACACCCGTGGCAAAGGTAAATTCAGCAAAACAGATTTCCCTCACTTGCTTTCTCCTCCAGTCCAGGAGAAGGAACACTGGCAGAATGAATCTAGCAGCAGACAGAGAATGCAAGCTTATCCCGCAGCACAGAGAGAGAGAACTGTATCTAACAGCTTCAACTCCAAAAATTCCAACTTCAACAACTGAAAGCAAAAACTAAAACCCTGGGTCTGTGTGAGTCTGACTCCACCCACTCATGCTTCTTTTGTCAGCTTTAAAAAAAACACCCAAAGCTGTTTTACTCTGCTTTCCATGGAGCAGAAACTTCAGTACCAGTTTTACAACTCCATGTTAAAGAGGAAAAGGGCAAAAGCAAAGGCACAGTTTGTCAAACTTGTTACTATGGATACAATCCATACCTCCTCTGGTACAGGCAGTCCAATGTTGAGAACAGGTTCCATTCTTGAGTCTATTCTCAAGTCAGTTTATACACAAATCAGAACAAAATACAGGATAATATCTAGGAAATATTTATATATCAAATCTTTAAAATTACACCCCTGTGTGGGATCACCATTGTAACTACGAGCATTCATGTGTCATAAATCAGGGATGCCTTCTATCTGTTAAATGCATCTGTGTGACAGTTGAGTTCCCATTGAGAGTTTAAACATTATATTTGACCTTCATCCCCTTCCCCATTGGCCCCCACCATCTTTAGCCAGCTTTGTGATCTACCGATAGTTGCGCCTCTCACCAAACGGACAAGTTGCAGTGGTTACTCACAAATGATCCAAGCTCCAAATCCCAGCACAGATAAAATCAAGAAGAGGGAAATGATACAACAGTAAGTCTTCCTCTGTGGATTACAGATACTTGCAGGTTTTCTGTGTGGGACTGAAAAAAAAGGGTAAAGATTATAGCAATGCACCGAGGAACCACACCTTTCCCAATCCATTGAAAACACAATTGGTTAAACCTCTGTTCCCAGGTCCCTAAAGTACATTTGACATGGGAGGGACAGAAACACTGGAAAACCTCATAAAGTTGCAGTGGACAAGAGCAGACATTATGACAGAAATTCATATGCCTCTAAACCCTTCCTATTCATATACCCATCCAGGTGCCTTTTAACGGTTGTAACTGTACACCACTTCCTCTGGCAGCTCATTCCATAAATGCACCACTCTCTGTGTGAAAAAATTGCCCCTTATGTCCCTTTTAAATCTGCCCCCCCTCTCACCTTAAACCTATGCCCTCTAGTTTTAGACCCCTCCTCTACTCAGGGGAAAAGACCTTGTCTATTCACTCTATCTATGCCCCACATGATTTAATAAATTTCTAAAAGGTCACCCCTTAGCCTCCGACACTCCAGGGAAAATAGCACCAGCCCATTCAGCATCTCCCTACAGCTCAAATCCTTGAACCCGGCAACACCCCTGTAAATCTTTCCTGAACTCTTTGAAGTTTCACAACATCTTTCCTACAGCAGGGAGACCAGAATTGAACGCAGTATTCTTAAGAAGCCTATCCAATGTCCTGTACATACATATACACAAAGATTAACATACACACAAATAGACAGATGGTATTCCCACATGCACATTCGATAACCTACCATTACTCTGGGTGACTTGAGTTGGAGGATGCCTGGGGCCTGCAGAAGGAATGTAATACGGTTGGTATGTTCTTGATCCTGCATTGGGGTGTGGCTGTGTTGAATAAAGTCCAGTGCCAGGATAAGGTGGGATCTGGTGTCCTCCTGTGCTGGGATAAGGTGGTGGTGGATATTGGCCTTGTGCGTTACTGTTTGCAGGTGGCTGAACGTGCTCAGGCAAATAATTCTCATAAATATTCTGCAATTAAGAAAAATGAAATCCAATTCTAAAAATGATCTTTTTTCAATGTCTTCTTACTGGGCCCCAGTTTACAAGGCAGAAAGGTATAGTGCCAGTATGTGCTGCCTATCAGAAAGATATCTCACGCAGATACCCATCTTATTGCCCAATGTAAGACGTTGATGCCTGGACATTGCAGAGGAGACCTGGACAGGGAATTTGAGTATTTCAGGCTGCATTGCTGGTTTGTGATGCAGACTGAGTACAGGTTCAATTCCCACACTGGTTAGGGTCACCATGATGTCCTGTCTTCTTAATGTTGCCCTCGCTGCAGGCATTGAGACCCTGAGCTTAAACTCACCATCAGTTGTTACTTTCTAATGATAGTGTCAGACTATGGTGGCTTTACCTTTAATCTCTGGTTATTGCCTTGCTAAACCTCTTTTCACTTCTCTCTATCCTCCCTTTCTTAAAGCTTTATGTGGTTTTGCTTGGAAACATCTGTTAAGAAAAACATTGAGAGTTTTGCTGATATCAAAGGTGTTATATAAATTGCAATTGGTTGTTGTAATCCAACTCACTGTAGAGTCCCAACGACAGGAGGAAGAGACTGCCACATGAGGTTGTTGTACAAATAAACACTCGGACAATGGCCTTCATTCAAGCTTTTTACTAGTATTGTAGCTTGTCGATGAAATGAACAAAGAGTTGTCACACATTTGTAAGGCTCAAGATAGATCTTGGCAAATATTGGCAAGTAATTGTGAATATTTTTGAATGGCAAGGTGAAGAATGTTAATGGCCAAATAGAACATATTCAATTGAGGATGGGCAGCCTCAATATCAAGTATTTTCTGGTCAGGTACAGTGTGGGTTAGATACAGAAGTTCCCTTAAACCACAGACTTCAAACGTCGTGGTTTCACATTCCACAGCAGTGTCTTCGGCTCCCAAGAGGGTTTGGCACTCCCTGGGTTGTGCTAAAGGGGAGTTGCACTCTTAGGAGTGACGTCTTTTGGAGGAAAATTCAGCAAGAGGCCTTTTGACCTTTTAGTGGATGTAAGAAAGGCCCCATTGTAAGATTTCAAAGAACAGCAGGGGTCTTTTCACTCCAGCTTCCTAACTAATGAACCAACATCAGATAATCTGATCATTGCCACCTTACATTTGTTTGTGGGATCTATTTGTGGGTGATTTTACCAATACCCTTCCTACACGACAGCAATGATGACACTTAAAGAAGATTTAACTGGTTGTGAAATCATTTGGGTTTTGGTAGTAGTTAGAACATAGAACTGTACAGCACAGTACAGGCCCTTCGGCCCACGATGTTGTGCCGAACTTTTACCCTAAATCTAAGGTCTATCTAACCTCCACCCCTACCTTATACTATCATCCATATGCCTATCTAATAGCTGCTTAAATGCCCCTAATGAGGCAGACTCCACTACCCTCTCCAGCAATGCATTCCACGCCCCTACCACTCTCCAAGTAAAGAACCTACCTCTGACGTCTCCCCTACATATAGTTATACAGACCACGGCCTAGGTCCCTCCTGATGTCATGGTTGTATCCCCACTTCTGAGCCAGGAGATGCAGAGACAAGTCCCATCTCCCTTGAACATGTGGTATAACAAGTTGATTAAAAATATAAACCTTCCTCTACTCCTTGAAAAATGATATCTCTCCATGCTCCATTTCAGCCTGTGTAAGGCAGATAAACTGTTTTACAAATAAATTAAAGAAGTTTAGTGCTGTAGGCTGATGACACTTGGTGACAATAGAGAAAGAGAGAGATAGATATAATGACGTCTGTATGGGCAGATCCTGAAGTCAGTACCTGGAGCCTCAAGAACAGTCTGTAACACAGTGCACCTTTGTTTGGAATTTTGGATGACATAAAATACATTCCTTGAACACTAACGCAAAGGTGTTTGTTTGACATGATCGTGGAAATATTGAGATCAGTTTTGACTGATGGCAAATTCCAGAGTTTGAGATATGCAAAGAAACGTCAAAGAGTAAGACAAATTAATTTATAGGAACATAAGAAAAAGGAGCAGGAGTCTTTTGGCCTTTCATCCAACTCAGTACCCTCCCACTTTCTCCCCATACCCTTTGATCTCCTTAACCCTAAGAACTACATCTAATTCCTTCAAAATATTCAAGGTGTTGACAAAGAATTTCACAGGCTCACCACTCTTTGGGTGAAGAAATTTCAACTCATCTCAGTCCTAAATGGCCTACCCCTGTGCTTAGACTGTGATCCCTGGTTCAGGACTTCTTAGTCATCAGAAACATCCTTCCTGTCTTTACCCTGTCTAGTCCTGTCAAAACCTTTTAGGCTTCTATGAAACACCCCTCATTTTTCTAAAGTTCAGTGAATATAGTCCTAATCAATGCAGCCTCTCTTAGTACACTAGTCCTGCAATCTCAGGAATCAGTTTGGTAAATCTTTGTTGCATTCCCCCATAAAGGGAACATCTTTCCTCAGGTAAGGAGACCAAAATTGCACACAATACACCAGATATGGTCTCACCAAGGCCTGTAAATTGCAGCAAGACATCTCTGCTCCTGTACTCAAATCCTCTCTGTAGAAGGCCGATGTACCATTTGCCTTCTTCACCAGCTGCATTCTTTCTTTTGTCCATTGGTTTATAAGGACATCCATGTCTCATTGCACCTCCCCCTTTCCCAGTCTAACATCATTCAGATAATAATCTGCCTTCATGTTCTTGCTGCCAAAGTGGATAACCTCACATTTATCCACATTATGCTTCATCTGCCGTACATTTGCCTACTCACTTGTCGTCCAAATCTAGGTGAAGCATTCAGGGTTTGAGTGAAGATTTGTGGCTCGGGTTCTGGTTGTAGATATTGGTGTATTTGCCGACCTGGGAGGTTCGATAGCATATGTTTCATTCCTTTACTGACCAGGGTTAAAGACCCAATAGATGCCACAGACGCGACGAATGTGGTTTACAAGACACCATGTGGAGACTGCACAAAACGCTACTTGGGACTAACAGGCAGACAAGTGGCAACCTGCGTCCACAAACACCAGCCAGCAGCTAAATGACACGACCAGATGACCTTTGTTTCAATGCTCACAGATGAGAAAAACCGCACTTTCCACTGGGTCAACACTACTATCACTGGACAAGGCAAACAGACGGACAGACAGGGAATTCTTGGAGGCTTGGCACTCATCCACGGACTCCATCAACAAACACATTGAATTAGACCCAATATACCAACCATTACAACGCAGAGCCGGAACCGGCACCTACCGGAACCAGCAAAAGCCGGACCATATAAATTCGAACCGGCACAAGACAACAGTGTTTCACAGGAGGCTCCACAGCATTGAGGATGTCACCTGGTAAGGGGACGAATCATCTGCTATCAAACCTCCCAACTCAGCAAACACCCCAACATCTACAACAGCGAAGCATCTCTGCATCCCCCTCACAGCTCAACGTCCCACCCAACTTTGCGTCATTTGCAAACTTGGAGCTTTTACATTTAGTTTCCTCATCTAAATCATTAATATATATTATAAATATTATATAGTGTTCACAAAGAGAATCAACACAATGAACAGCATCCATTAACACTGATGGATTTGAGAGAGACACACAAGAACATTAAAAAGTCTTACATTCTGTGACACAGAGCTCTGAGATGCTCAGGTTGTTCCCAAGGACACACACTGAGATAAACATCGCCTGCAGCAGGAGGACAATCAACTCAGTGAAAGACGCTCTTTGCTCTGTCCAAAACTTCTGGCATTCCAGTACAAACATTGCCCTTGACCAAGAGTTGCAACTGGCACCTTGCAAACTGCAGGATTACCTGCCCACAAAGTTACAACAGAGAAAAATCACTGTCTCAGGCCTTTCAGCCATTGTGTACTGAGGGGTGGAATCTATAGAACCCTTTCAGTTGCATGCCTAACAATGAATGTACAATGTTGAACACAGAGACTATTGAAATGTTATTAAGGCACTTTAGAGTGGATCACGATCTACGGGGAAAAGTTTATTATACTGCATTTTCTTTTTCGATTTGAAATATTGCGCCCATTGGCTGTGTATTGGCTGTGTACATTATAAATATTAACAATATTACAATTGTACTGAGTCTCCTAAAAGTTGAATATGCTATATATTACACTTACTGTAATTTTCACATCAAAGTGTTTGCAATGTAATTTGCTGAATTTTAAGACTCAAATTTTTTTGTAAATGTAAAATCTGCTTCACAATCTAGCCATGAAGATTACAGAAGATTACAGAAACCAAAGAGAACATGAAATAGAGCTATGTTTAACGGGTGACAATATTTGCCGCAGTGACTAGGCAACATTGAGGATTAGAGCTTAAACAGCACAATGGGAATGTGCTGACATTTAACAGCGATGAAACTACCCTTTAAGTATCTGCCTACCCCTGGCTGCCCTGGAAACCAGCAACTTGGAGGAACTAACAGCAATTAATACATATGTCTCATTAAACACTAAGCAATCAGTCAATTTAAGTGGTGTTTTCAGGAAGATAAATCTAGACCATGGTCTGTGAATCTTCATTCAGTGACCACAGGAGATTGGTTATAAATGGACACAACTATAATTTTAATCACAGACCTAGATGAACCCACTATCACTCAATATCATGGGTGACTGTGAGCGTGGCCCTGTAAAAGACCCTGGTGCCAGTCATGACTTGAAGGACAGATGTGCCCTTGGGTCAGGGGCTTGTTGGTTCTCTCCCCACCCAGAGATTGAGCATGACAAAACTGCACAAAGGCCAGTACCCATCACCAAGTCACCCTTTATTTACTTATGCACAGTACACTGACTGTAGCAGGTCAGCTCAGACTCTGTCCCCTCAACTGAGGAGAGTCTAAATCCACCATTTATATTGGTTAGCCAGGGCTTCCTGATTGGCCCAAGTTAACAGTCCCAATCAAGGATCCTGTAGCCAATGAGATCCACCTGGTTCCAATCACTACAGAGCACAAAATCCAAGCTGACAGCCAGTGACATACTGAGAGAGTGCACTTTGTCAAACATGCTGTCTTTTAGATGAGATGTGAAACCAAAGTCCTGTTTGCCCCATCAGGAGGTCATTAAAGATCCCTATTTGTAGAAGGTTTGGGGAGATGTCCTTGGTGTCCTGGTCAATATTTAGCTCTCAACCAACATCACCAATGTTATCTGGTCACTATCGCATTGCTTGCAGAAGCTCGCTATGTGCAAATTGGCTGCTGTGCTTCCTGCATAACAACAGTGAAACCCTTCATTCAGCAGAAAATACTTGGCATCCCATCATAAATTCAAATCATTCTTCTTTAAAAAAAATCCACAGAATAAGTGATAATGTTATCCCTGAAAGTTGCCACCCAGGTTGATAGGGTTGTTAAGAAGGCGTACGGTGTGTTCGGTTTTATCGGTAGAGGGATTGAGTTTCGGAGCCGTGAGGTCATGTTGCAGCTGTACAAAACTCTGGTGCGGCCGCACTTGGAGTATTGCGTACAGTTCTGGTCACCGCATTATAGGGAGGATGTGGAAGCATTGGAAAGGGTGCAGAGGAGATTTACCAGGATGTTGCCTGGTATGGAGGGAAAGTCTTATGAGGAAAGGCTGAGGGACTTGAGGCTGTTTTCATTAGAGAGAAGAAGGTTAAGAGGTGACTTAATAGAGACATACAAGATGATCAGAGGATTGGATAGGGTGGACAGTGAGAGCCTTTTTCCTTGGATGGTGACGGCTAGCATGAGGGGACATAGATTTAAATTGAGGGGTGATAGATATAGGACAGATGTCAGAGGTAGATTCTTTACTCAGAGAGTAGTAAAGGCGTGGAATGCCCTGCCTGCAGCAGTTGTAGACTCGCCAACTTTAAGGGCATTTAAGTTGTCGTTGGATAAACATATGGATGATAATGGAATAGTGTCGGTTAGATGGGCTTCAGATTGGTTTCACAGGTCGGCGCAACATTGAGGGCCGAAGGGCCTGTACTGCGCTGTTATGTTCTATGTTCATGTTTCTCTCAGTTTTGAACCAAGAATTTATTGTTTAAAAATAGTTTCACAAAACATGACATAATTCAGACACCATATCAACGAATACTGCTCACACTTGGACATTGAGCAGTTTTTCCGCCGCCTCCGCATCCACACTTACTTCTTCAACCGTGAACCTAACCCTCCCTCTACTGACACCTTCTCCCGCCTCCAACACAAGCCCTCCTCCTGGACACCACCCCAAGGCCTCCTCCCCTCCCTCGACCTCTTCATCTCCAACTGCCGTCGAGACATCAATCGCCTCAACCTCTCTACCCCTCTCACCCACTCCAACCTCTCCACCGCAGAACGTGCAGCCCTCCGCTCTCTCCACTCCAATCCCAACCTCACCATAAAACCTGCGGACAAGGGAGGCGCAGTTATAGTATGGCGCACTGACCTCTACATTGCTGAGGCCAGGCGCCAACTCTCCGACACCTCCTCCTACCGCCCCCGGATCATGACCCCACCCCCGAGCACCAAACCATCATCTCCCAAACTATCCACAACCTCATCACCTCAGGTGACCTCCCATCCACCGCCTCCAACCTCATCGTTCCCCAAACCCACACCGCCCGCTTCTATCTCCTCCCCAAAATCCACAAACCTGAATGCCCTGGTCGACACATTGTCTCCACCTGCTCCTGCCCCACCGAACTCATCTCCACGTACCTAGGCTCCATTTTCACCCCCTTGGTCCAGGAACTCCCTACCTACGTCCGTGACACCACCCACGCCCTCCACCTCCTCCAGGACTTCCAATTCCCCAGTCGCCAACACCTCATTTTCACTATGGATGTCCAGTCCCTATAAACCTGTATTCCCCATGCAGATGGCCTATAGGCCCTCCACTTCTTCCTGTCCCGCAGGCCTGACCAATCCCCCTCCACTGACACCCTCATCCACTTAGCCGAACTCGTCCTCACCCTCAACAACTTCTCTTTCAATTCCTCCCACTTCCTACAGACAAAGGGGGTGGCCATGGGTACCCACATGGGCCCAAGCTATGCCTGCCCCTTTGTAGGTTACGTGGAACAATCCCTCTTCCATACCTACACTGGCCCTAAACCCCACCTCTTCCTCCGTTACATTGGTGACTGCATCGGCGCCGCCTCATGCTCCCACGAGGAGCTCAAGGAGTTCATCCACTTCACCAACACCTTCCACCCCAACCTGAAGTTCACCTGGACCATCTCTAACACCTCTCTCACCTTCCTGGACCTCTCTGTCTCCATCTCAGGTAACCACCTAGAAACCGATATCCATTTCAAGCCCACCGACTTCCACAGCTACCTAGAATACACCTCCTCCCACCTACTTTCCTGCAAAAATGCCATCCCCTATTCCCAATTCCTTTGCCTCCGCCACATCTGCTCCCAGGATGAGACATTCCACTCCCGTACATCTCAGATGTCCTCATTCTTCAAGGACCGCAACTTCCCCCCGCAGTGATCGAGAACGCCCTTGACCGTGTCTCCCACATTTCCCGCAACTCATCCCTCACACCCCATCCCCGCAATAACAACCAAAAAAGAACCTCCGTCGTCCTCACGTACCACCTCACCAACCTCCGGATCCAACGCATCATCCTCTGACACTTCCACCATCTGCAATCCGACCCCACCACCAAAGACATTTTTCCCTCCCCACCCTTGTCTGCTTTCCAGTGGGACCACTCTCTCCGTGACTCCCTTGTCCGCTCCACACTCCCCTCCAGCCCCACCACACCCGGCACTTTTCCCTGCAACCGCAGGAAGTGCTACACCTGCCCCCACACCTCCTCCCTCACCCCAATCCCAGGCCCCAAGAAGACTTTCCACATCAAGCAGAAGTTCACCTACACATCTGCTAATGTGGTATACTGCATCCGCTGTACCCGTTGTGGCCTCCTCTACATCGGGGAAACCAAGTGGAGGCTTAGGGACCGCTTTGCAGAACACCTGCACTCAGTTTGCAACAAACAGTTGCACCTCCCAGTCGCGAACCATTTCAACTCCCCCTCCCATTCCTCAGACGACATGTCCATCCTGGGCCTCCTGCAGCCCAATGGTAGCAATGTGGATTTCACAAGCTTCAAAATCTCCCCTCCCCCAACCGCATCCCAAGACCAGCCCAGCTTGTCCCCACCTCCCTAACCTGTTCTTCCCCTCACCTATCCCCTCCTCCCACCTCAAGCCGCACCCCCATCCCCTATCTACTAACCTCATCCCGCCCCCTTGACCTGTCCATCCTCTCTGGACTGACCTATCTCCTCCCTACCTCCACACCTACACTCACCTTTACTGGCTCCATCCCTGCCTCTTTGACTTGTCTGTCTCCTCTCCACCTATCCTCTCCTCTATCCAGCTTCTATCCGCCTCCCCCTCTCTCTCTATTTGTTTCAGAACCCTCTTCCCCTCCCCCATTTCTGATGAAGGGTCTAGGCCCGAAACGTCAAGTTTTCCTGCTCCTCTGATGCCGCTTGGCCTGCTGTGTTCATCCAGCTCCACACCTTGTTATCTCGGATTCTCCAGCATCTGCAGTACCTATTATCTCTGTTATACCAGTCAGGAGTTTGTCCAATTAACTGTGGTGCATTGATTCTCTCTGTGTTGTTTATCAGACATTTGCAGTAGTATTGATTCAGTCTAATTTTGTATACGAAAGGGCAAATGTGCAGTCCAGTGTAGGATTGTCCGGAACATTATTCAATATGTGGCTAATTGGGAATCCAGATTCAGTTAATTGCATTCTGATTAGTAATTAGAAAAATAATGAATAGATAATGTTGCTGATCATGCAATGATTTTCAACCTCAGTTCTCATTTTTGTTTAGTTTGTAATCAGATGAAATCTAACCTTGAATATGAACAGGGGGAATACTTGTATTGCGCGAGATGTTTTCCACATTAAAATTAATTGCTTAAAACAATGTCTCCATGGCGACACCCATGGCTAGTCATCCATTTGTAGTAAATAACACTGGTTTGAGTAAGAGCGAGTAGGTAGTTACCAGCTATTACAACTTGTGCATTGATGTATGTTGGATTTTTAGCTGTTCTGGGTTAGACTTTAGAAACAAGTTGGGAATGTTTATCAATTTCTATAGTTTGGAAGTCTGTTTATATCATGTACTGTTGCTCAGGAGTCTGGTGGCCACTTTAACATTGCTCCTCATAGTGTAAGCGACTCTCATCGTCAATTCGTCAATAAATGTGCAGCCAGTATAAACTCTGCCTCTCTGAGTTTGAAGGTCAGGGGATAGGGTGAAGTACCACTCCTGAAACTAAAGTACAAAAACCTTGGTGAAGATTGAGTGCGCAGCACTGAGGGACTGTCAGATTGTTGAGGGTGGTGTTCACTGATTGGCATGGCATCATTTTGAAATAGAGTAGGGAAGTTGTCTCTGGTGTTCTGGCCAATTCCTCAAACGATGTCACCAGATTAACAGAGTGTTTAACTTCTTGCTCTTTGTGGGGGCTTGTTGAGAATTATCTGCTATATCTTATTATGTTGCAACAACAGCTGCTCTTCAGAGACACCTCACAGGTTGTAAAGCAGCTGTGGTTGTGAAAGGTGCTATGTTAATGCATGCACTTTCTTTCCATTCTACCCTGTCTTGAAGTTTGGACACAATGAACACCCAAGACCCATCACAAGGATGGCATGGTGGCTTAGTAGCTAGCACTGCTACCTCACAGCACCAGAGACCTGGGTTCAATGCCAGCCTTGAATGACTATCTGCGTGGAGTTTGTATGTTCTTCCTGTGTCTGTGTGGTTTTCCTCTGGGTGTTCTGGTTTCCTCCCACCGTCCAAAGTTAGGTTGAATGGATATACTGTATTGTTCATAGAATCTCTAAACATCCAGTACCATCTCCCATTTCCATCCACATTTGAAAAACTGAACTTGAAATTTTTGTTTTTGTTACTTATTTGAAAGGAATGCAACATCACAGGCAAAGCCAGCATTTGTTGTTTGTCCCTAAGCGCCCTTGAACTGAGTCGGCCATTTCAGAGGGCAACTGAGAGTGAAGCTTATTGCTGTTGGCCTGGAGTCCCATTATGGCCAGGTCAAGGAACGATGGCTTGTGCCCGTCTCTAAAGATCACTATTTCCTCAACTAATGATTCTCCGAACAATCCCCTGGACATCACCCATCCTTCAGTCTCTGCAGGCTTAAGCCCATCCAATATCCTCTATTTTATCCCACATCATATGAAGGAGCAAGAAAGAATTGACATGGTGCCTTTCACAAACCCAAAACACCTTACAGGTAATGAAGTTGTTGTTGTAGTGCAGGAAATGCAGCACCAATTTGTACACAGCAAGCTCCCCAGAAACAACATGGTTATAACAACCAAATCATTTTTTTTAAAAAAGGTATTGATTGAGGGGTAAATACTGGCCGGTTTCCGGGAATATTCTTCTTCAATGGGTGCCTTGACATTTGGAGGGAAATGAGGATCTCAATTTAACGTCATCTGAAGGATGAGTCACCAATGGTGCAGCAGTTCTATAGCACCACACTTCCCAAGTTAGTCTGGATTGCACGTTTAAATCACAGAAATGGAACTTGAACTTTATAACCCTCTGATTAAGTGCGGGGCGTGTTATTGAGTCAAACTGTTGGAGTTCACTAGTAAACCAGCAATGAGTGGTTTTGACAGTAGTAGGAGCAAAAACAAAGTTGCTGGAAAAGCTCAGCAGGTCTGGCAGCATCTGTGAAGGAAAAAACAAAGTTAACGTTTCGGGTCCAGTGACCGTTCCTCAGGAGGGTTGTTGTTGTTGTGTTTGACAAAAGTCAGAGTGGTTTAAGACCATAAGACATAGGAGTGGAAGTAAGGCCATTCGGCCCATCGAGTCCACTCCGCCATTCAATCATGGCTGATGGGCATTTCAACTCCATTTACCCGCACTCTCCCCGTAGCCCTAGATTCCTTGCGAGATCAAGAATTTATCAATCTCTGCCTTGAAGACATTCAACGTCCCGGCCTCCACTGCGCTCCATGGCAATGAATTCCACAGGCCCACCACTCTCTGGCTGAAGAAATGTCTCCTCATTTCTGTTCTAAATCGACCCCCTCTAATTCTAAGGCTGTGCCCATGGGTCCTAGTATCCCCACCTAACGGAAACAACTTCCCAGCATCCACCCTTTCTAAGCCATGCATTATCTTGTAAGTTTCTATTAGGTCTCCCCTCAACCTTCTAAACTCTAATGAATACAATCCCAGGATCCTCAGCCGTTCATCATATGTTAGGCCTACCATTCCAGGGATCATCCGTGTGAATCTCCGCTGGACACGCTCCAGTGCCAGTATGTCCTTCCTGAGGTGTGGGGCCCAAAATTGGACACAGTATTCTAAATGGGGCCTAACTAGAGCTTTATAAAGTCTCAGAAGCACATCACTGCTTTTATATTCCAACCCTCTTGAGATAAATGACAACATTCCATTCGCTTTCTTAATCACGGACTCAACCTGCAAGTTAACCTTTAGAGAATCCTGTACTAGCACTCCCAGATCCCTTTGTACTTCGGCTTTATGAATTTTCTCACCGTTCAGAAAATAGTCCATGCCTGTATTCTTTTTTCCAAGGTGCAAGACCTCACATTTGCTCACTGGATGCTCCTAACGTCCTGTGCCAAGCCCCGTGCAGAACTGGCAAAGCAAAGTAAATTCAAACAAAACACACGGAACTAGCCTAGATGTCAATGAGCAGCACTTGTCTTTCAGTTCGTCAGCTTTGTTCATTCCTGTATAAAGTTTCGAAAAACGCTCAGGTACACAGAAGGTTACACCTGCTGATATTTGACCAGGAGTTTAAACTCCCCAGGGATACTTATCATGGCAACAAGAACTTCAAACAAAGCATAACACCCAGAACACCGACAAACAATTCACAACCCTCCACGTGTTGATGACCTTTCCACATTGTAGCTACAAACTGATACCTGCCATTGCCTCATGTAGACACACCATGTTCTGTGCATCAAAGTTAATGCGCGGATACTTTTGTAATAAACATTGCCGTGCCACAGTTTCTCATAATATAAACATAATTTAACTACAACTGTTCTGGGTTGCCCTGGATTATACAGTCTTGGAGATTTTACAGCATGGAACCAGGCCCTTCAACCAAATCAAATAGAACCAATCATCAAGCTGTTTTCTGTTCTAATCCCATTTTCAGTTCTTGGCCTGTAGCCTTGCATGCTGTGCTATTTTAAATGTTTGTCTAAATACTTCCTCAATATTTTGAGAATTCCTCCCTACCCAAACCTTTCAGGCAGTGAGTTCCTGATACGCACAACCCTGTGGGGTGATTTTAATTTCACCTCAAATCCCCTGTAAATTTCTACTCCCTACCTTAAAACTGTGACTCCTGGTTATAGACCCTTCTAAGGGGAAAGGATTCTCCCCATCTACCCTGTCTGGAAATGGCTCTCCAAAGAATTAATCTCAAGGACACTTCTCTGAGCACAAAACTGCAGAAGGGGGAGTAAAACAGAGATTGAGATCGGGACTCTCAAATGATTTTACTTGATATGCAGTCAGTAGACATCCTATTAGTTAATAGATAAACTCTACAGGTTGCTACAGGTATGAATAGCTTGTGAAACTGATGGTGGGAGGAATGGGTGTGTCTATTTTGAATTGGGAGTTCATGAAATTAAGCCGCCTGAAATAAAATTAACTGCAGTTGGCAACACATATGATTCACTTATTTACAGCAAAAATGGCCACATTACTTGAGCAATATATAAAGACATTATGCAAATGCGGCACTCATACAACAACCTGCTCTTACATGATATAGCACCTGTAAGTAAAACCTTCACAGCTGGGTTATCGAATAAATCTTGACATCAGGTGATATTAGGACAGGTGTTTGAAAATTGGGTAATAAAGGTAGGTTTTAAGCAGAGCCTTTAAGCAGGTGAGAGAGGTAGAGAAGTGGCAACGTTTAGGGAAGGATTTCCAAAGCCTAGACCACAGGCAGCTGAAGGCCTTGTCACAAGGGTGCAGTGAACGAAATCAGGAATGAATAGTGGAGGTTCTTGAAAATTCCAAATGGGATGTAAGTGTTGCTGACTAGTCCACCAATAAATAACTATTCCTAATTATCCTTGGAGTAGGTGGTAGTGAGCTGCCTTTTTGAACCACTGCAGTCCATTTGGTGCAGGTAGACTGACAGTGCTGTTAGAGAGGGAGTTCCAGGATTTTGTCCCAGTGACACTGAAGGAACAGGATGAGAGTTTTGCCTTGTTTGACGAGCTGGCAGACGTTTCATCACCATGCTCAGTGACATCGTCAGTGAGGCCTCCGATGAAGTGATGTTATTCTACTCCATTTGGAATTTATACTGTCTGGTCCGTTATGGTGAGTAGTGTCATTTCTGGTTTTGTTCTCTATGGGATTGTATATGGGATCCAATTCTATATGTTTGTTGATTGCATTACAGTTTGAGAACCATGCCTCTAGGAATTCCCGTGTGTGTCTATGTTTGGCTTAGGCTACTATGGCTCCGTAACCATGGCATCTAAGCCAAACATAGACATAGACACACACGGGAATTCCTAGAGGCATGGTTCTCAAACCATAATGCAATCAACAAACATATAGAATTGGACCCCATATACAATCCCATAGAGAACAAAACCAGAAATGACACTACTGACCATAATGGACCAGACAGTATAAATTCCAAATGGAGTAGAATAACATCGCTTCATCGGAAGCCTCACTGACGATGTCACTGAGCATGATGACGAAATGTCTGAACAAAAACAAGCCGGCTCAGCGAGCAAGTCAACAACCTCACCCACAACCCGAGCTACAAATCTTTGCTAAAACCTTAAAGGAACAGACTATGTTTCCACATCAGGTTGTGGTGTGGATCAGAGGGGAACTTGCAGATAGTGGTTTTCTGAAGAAGGGTCACTGGACTTGAAACATTAACTCTGCTTTCTCTTCAAAGGTGCTGCCAAACCTCCTGAGTTTCGCCAGCAATTTCTCTTCTTGTTTGTGAATTTTCAAGGGACATCACCTCAAATCCTATTGTGACAGATGGTGAATTTTGAATTTGATAAATATGTGGAATATAGAGCTAATCTAATTTACAAGTCCGGGCGTGGTGTGAATCAGAGGGGATCTTGAGATGATGGTGTCCCCATGCATCTGTTACCCTCATCCTTTGAAGAAGTCAAGATTGTGGCTTTGGAAGGAGTTGTCAAAGTGTTGTAGGCCTGGGGAAGATTAAAGATATAGGGAAAGGCAAGGGGGCATGCCTACAGCTGTCTATGTTTTGAAATATACTCACCAAAGCTCCATACTTTACCTCTCTTTCCTCCTTTTGGATCCCCTACTTAATATCAACCTCCTTGATAAGCTTTGGTCAACTGTCTTAATATCTCTTTATTTGGTTCAGTGTCAAATTTCATTTGATAAAGCTTCCATGAAGCACCTTGTGATATTTTCCGATTTTAAAGGCGCCACACAAATTGACTGGATCCTAAGGGGTACAAAGCAGCTACCCGTAGATTTTGCGGATTCAGTATGGAGTTGGTGGGGTGAGTGGCAGTGGAGTGAAAAGCAATCCAGACCCTTGATCAAATTCCCTGAATTCTCTTTGATTTACAGGGCTTGTATTGGCAATTCCACAGGCCAGGCATTGCCCTTGTGTTTGGGTGCAGCACCCTCCCTACCTACTGCCTCAACATTCACCGTCTATCAGAAATCCCAAACCTGTTCACAATCCTCCAAGTGTGGCCTATGAAGGTTTTATGTGGATTTGTCATTGCTTCCTCAATTCCATTTTTTATTCCCTTTGCAGAAACATTCATTATTCTACTTATTTACTTTAAAGGTTACATCTATTTGAGGTGGTAATGCTTTTCATATTCTATGAACTTGATTCTCTAAACCCTCTGCTCTTCCACTTCAAGGAACCTCCTCTTAAATGGCAGCTTTCCGTCTCATTGGATGATGGTTTGTGCCTTGCTGATTAGATTTATACCAAAGATTGGTTTAACATTAATATTGAGGACCCAACCTGATGATGACCAGGCGTGCGGTACGGTAGTTCTGTGGTTAGCACTGCTGCCTCACAGCGCCAGGGATCCAGTTCACTTCCAGCCTTGGGTGGCTGACTGTCTGATTGGAGTTTGCACATTCTCTTCATGTCTGCGTGGGTTTCCTTCAGGTGGTCTGGTGTCCTCCCACATCTCTCATCCCACAGAGGTGTGCAAGTTAGGTGAATTGGCCATACTACATTGCCCATAGTGTCCATGCATGTGTAGGTTAGTTGGGTTGGGCATGGGAAGTTCAGGGTTGCAGAGACAGCGTAAGGGAGGTGAGTCTGGGTGGGATGCTCTTTTTAGAGTCAGTGTGGATTTGTTGGGCTGAATGGCCTGTTTCCACAGTGTAGGGCTTCTATGAACCATCTCTGCTGTATTTATTGAAGTAAGACTGTGATTAAGAAATTATTCGATTCCTGAGTCTCTTTGATATCCGTATAAACTAATTGCATGCTTTTCGTTTTTACTCTCCTCTTCTAATGCCCCTTCTAGCAAAGTATAATTAATTACTAAAATAAAACAAAGAACTGCAAATGCTGGAAATCTGAACCATAAGCAGAAATTGCTGGAGAGATTCAGCAAGTCTGGCAGCATCTGTACTGGATGACAGTACTGTAGCAGGGCCACTGGACTCAGAATGTTAACTCTGCTTTCTCTCTCTCAATGATGTTGCCAGACCGGTTGAGCTTTTCCAGCAGTTTCTGTTTTGATTGTAATTAATTATTTATTTTTAACACAAGTTGTATCAATCACACTTACGGACATGTAATTCCATCTGTTGTGTATCTGTCACATTTCACCTAATCAACAACCATTTCATTTTTCAGAATAATATTTAATGCACCTCCTACTTTGGTATAAATTACAAATTGGAAACTACTCCCTTCAGCTACTGTATCCAACTTTTTGATATAAACAGTCAACATAGGTGGTTTTAGATTGAATCGAGACCCAGTTTCCAAACCTAAGATACTTAACTCAAGTTTTCTCTTTTCCATTTTAATCAGTTGTTAATCCAAATTTCTATCCTCGCCTTAATTCAATACCTTTTAATTGAAACATTATTAATACTGCTTAAGCCACATTTTGTCTTTGATAAATTGTTGGAGGTTATTTAAACGAAGGCAATGCTGCAACACATAACCACTCCCAAGTACTCTGGAATTTGCGCTGTTATGGACTCTGCATCACTAACATAAGCACTGGAAGGAAGCAAAAAACAACACGGGAACAACAGAATGCCCCAACTGCAACAGATCATATCTCACAGAATGCTGATCCTCATCTCAGAACACACATTCATAGTTTCATCCTTGACAAATAGGTAGGACTTACACCATTACAACATTAGTTACTGCAGGATTTTTAGCTAATTTACAGAGGCAGTGGTGTGGTGTTAACATCATCAGACCAGAAATGCAGAATCTCAGACTAATGTTCTCAGGCACACATTGCATTTTAATCCCACAGAGGGTAGATGGTGAAATTTGAATTCAAAAAAATTTTCACATTAAAATTTGCCTAATGGCAGCCATTGCAATTGTCATGAAAATTACATCTGCTTCACTCATGTCCTTTAGGGAAACAAATCAGCTCTTTTTACCTGAGATAAAAGGTACTGCAGATGCTGGAGAATAAGAGATAACAAGGTGTGGGGCTGGATGAACAGGCCCGAAACGTCAAGCTTTCCTGCTCCTATGATTCTGCTTGGCCTGCTGTGTTCATCCAGCCTCACACCTTGTTATCTCTTTGTACCTGGCCTGGCTTACATGTGACTCCAGACCCACAGCAGCTTAGTTCCTTCTTAGCTGCCCTCTGAAATGACCAGAAAGCCCCTCACATCAAAAGCAAGTAGGGTTGTGCAACAAAAACTGGTCTGCCCATTGATGCTCACATCCAATAAAAACGTAATTCTAAACTTTAGTAATTATTGTAACATTAAATAAAAATGACAACCAAATTGTGCATTCCCAGCTGTTACAAAAGAAACAAAGCAGTATTGATGTTAACATCTACTTTTATGTAAATTGGATGAGGGATAAATACTGTCCAGGATTTCAGAGAGAGATCCCTCCTTGAGCAAAGTATTTCCATCTGTTAGTTTAAACCACCTGAGAGGAGAGACAGGTCAGTTTACTGTCTTATCAGAAAGGGAGTACAGTACTCCCGTTGGAAGTGCCAATGAACTTTCGGCTATGCCCTGGGATATCAGTCTCAACTATGTACTCAAAGTTTTGGAGTTGGGATTAAATCCACAATCTTTGAGCTCATTGTCGCTGAGTCTCAGCTGGAGTCTTAAGTCAACATCGATGTGTAGAGATTGTTGCGAGTTGATGTACTACTGAGAAAAGATACACTTTGTTGAAGTGGCATGTCCTCCTGAGTTCAGAGTGAAGGGCATTGACAAAATGTATCTTTTTTCCAGTACGAATGAATGAATGAATGATTTTACTGCCAAGTGTATTTGACAGTGAGAAAAACAGTAAAATACAATGAAAAGCTTTTCCATTGTTGCCACGATCCGGCAACATTTTGAATATTTTAAGAACAAGAAAAAAGATAGAAAGATATAGCTTAAAGGGAGTCCATCAGTCCTGAACCAGATCATTATCAAAGACTCCTGTCCTGCCATCCCTCCTCCATCGCCTGACCACCATCTACACTGGGCACACCTCAGGTTCTATAATACTTGCAGACATTTGAGATGGTGGAAGAAAAAAAACTAAAGGTTCCTCCTGGAAATCACAAATCAATAAAAACTGTACGTAGAGTTGGTGGAAAACTAAAAGATCCTGAACTAATGATGAAAATAGAAAATGCCAGAAATACACGGCAGGTCTGGCAACATCTGTGAAGAGGGAGATAGAGAGTTAATGTTTAATGTTCTGAAATAAATTCCTATTTAACCTGAAATGTTAACCTGTGTTTTTCTCTCTTGACAGATTCAGCAAGGCTTGCTGAATATTTTTAGCCTATTATTTCCTGTGTTCACAGTATTTAGTTTTCCTTTTCAACTCAAGAATGACTTTAGGTAATTGGGCAGATCAACTTGTCCCACGTTTCACCTGACACCTGCCCATTTACCAGAGATATACAGCCCTGGACAAATTCCTCCCTTCTCAGTTCCTCTCCTGTCAGTGCAGGATGTTCGACTTTAACACCAGTGGATAGATACTTTCTATGATCAGCTTATGCAGGCATGTTATGACTCACCTCTGGAGCAGGTGGGTCTTGAACCCAGACCTCTTGGTCCGGAGATAGGGACACTACCACTGCACCACAAGCTCTCCTTACAGCGCAAATGACGACTCCACTATCACAAATTTTGTAGTCAAGTTTCCCACATTTGGGGACATCGCAGGCATCCCAAACCTGTTTTGTCCATTTATCTGGTCATATGTAGCAACTTCACTCAACAACGTTCCTCAGGTCCCTGCTGTTCAGAGGCCAGCTGGTCATTATAGGGAGGATGAGGAAAACACTGGGCTTCTGTCCTTAGGTTTGTGGGTCCTCCCAATCCATATAACCCTCTCCAGATCTACAACACCCAGAGATCTCCATACAGGTCCCAATCTGACCCCCTTGGACCTTCCAATTTCCTTTGTTTTCCCTCGGTGACCATAATCAGGAATACCATCACAAACCTCTTCACCTCTCTCTCTCTTGCTCATTGACCTTTAAAGCCCTCCTTAACACCTGCTCTAATGACGTCTTTGGAATTTCATTGTAAGCTAACAATTTCCATTCACGTAGCAGCTAGATGAACCAAAAGAATGTCATCAAACAAGAGTTGACGCCAAAATAAACTAGAAGACAGGTGATTAAGTTCTTGCCCAAAGGGATAGATTTTGAGGAATGTCTTAATTTAGGAGAGACAGAGATGGAAAGGTTTAGGGAAGGAAATTGCCAAACTTGTGGCCCAGGCCCCTATAGACAAGGCCAACAATGACAAGCAATTAAAATTAGTTTAATATTGGGATCATCAAATGTAGTCTTTTTATGAAAATCAGTGAATGGTGGAACTGGCTTGAGAAACTGAATTGTCTTCTGTTCCTCAGTGCCAAGCTCACTTCCACCATCTGCAATCAGACCCCACCACCAAAGACATTTTTCCCTCCCCACCCTTATCTGCTTTCCAGAGGGATCACTCCCTCCACGACTCCCTTGTCCGCTCCACACTCCCCTCCAGCCCCACTACACCCGGCACTTTTCCCTGCAACCGCAGGAAGTGCTACACTTGCCCCCACACCTCCTCCCTCACCGCAATCTCAGGCCCCAAGAAGACATTCCACATCAGGCAGATGTTCACCTGCACATCTGCCAATGTGGTATACTGCATCCGCTGTACCCGTTGTGGCTTCCTCTACATCGGGGAAACCAAGCGGAGGCTTGGGGACCACTTTGCAGAACACCTGCGCTCAGTTCGCAACAAACAACTGCACCTCCCAGTCGCGAACCATTTCAACTCCCCCTCCCATTCCTCCGACGACATGTCCATCCTGGGCCTCCTACAATGCCACAGTGATGCCACCCGAAGGCTGCAGGAACAGCAAATCATATTCAGCCTGGGAACCCTGCAGCCCAATGGTATCAATGTGGATTTCACAAGCTTCAAAATCTCCCCTCCCCCAACCGCATCCCAAAACCAGCCCAGCTCATCTCCACCTCCCTAACCTGTTTTTCCTCTCACCTGTCCCCTCATCCCACCTCAAGCCCCACCCCCATCTCCTATCTACGAACATCATCCTGCCCCCTTGACCTGTCCGTCCTCCCTGGACTGACCTATCTCCTCCCTACCCCCCCACCTACACTCACCTTTACTGGCTCCATCCCCGCCTCTTCGACTTGTCTGCCTCCTCTCCACTTATCCTCTCCTCTTTCCATCCTCTATCCGCCTCCCCCTCTCTCCCTATTTATTTCAGAACCCTCTTCCCCTCCCCCATTTCCGATGAAGGGTCTAGGCCCGAAACGTCAAGTTTTCCTGCTCCTATGATGCTGCTTGACCTGCTGTGTTCATCCAGCCCCATGCTTGTTATCTCACTTCAAAGGAGGGCTCATTTTTATGGGTTCAAGTCCCACATTAGGACTCAGGCTCAAGACTCACAGCTGTCACATGAGTGTAGTGTTGAAGGACTGTGCACATTTAGAGACACAGTACCATCTTTCAGATGGGCTGTTAACCAAGCCTCTGTCTGCATTCTCAGGCAGATGTAAAAGAACACATGACGCTGATTCAGACGACAACAGGAGGTCTGGTCTTGCGAATATTTACTGTTCAAATAACATCACAGAATGAGGCTGGTTGGCCATTACGACAAAGCTGTAGTCGGGGTTTCCTGCAATATTTCATACTTTAAACAGAGACAACACTTCAAAACATTTTATTTTGTTGGACCACAAAGCACTTTGTGATGTCCCATGGGTTGTGAAGCTTTTACTTTTCTTTTTTTTACAGAATTCCAGAAGTAGTATGGTACTGAATGAGGCCATTCAACCCATTGAGTCTGTGCCAGCCCTTCAAATAAGTTACATTATCTAGTACCAATTTCCTGCTTTCTCCCCAGACCCATGCACTTTATTTCTATCTAAGTAATCATCCAATACCTACTGGAATGCCTCAGTTGAACTTTGAAGAGTTATTTCAGTCAATGAGTAAGACTAGATTGGCAACTGGTTAAAGCTCGGACTCAAATCAGGAGGGAACTGATCGATAACATTTGAAAGTTTGATTTACTGGCTGTTTCCCCAGGGTGGGACGATAACATTGCATTTGGCAAAAGTAAACATCTGAAGCCTTTGGGTGTTCAAGTTTGCTGTTTATTTGTCAAAATGTCACAAATCCCCCTAAAAGCAAGGAGCATTTGGGGTAAAGTTTATTTTACCCTTTGCATTATTCCCTGGGATTGAACAGTGAGGCCTCAGATTGTGTTCTGGCTTCAAATTTTAACTCGTCTCTTCGCTGTCCCCATCCCAGTTTGTCAGAAACAAAAGCTAAAGGCTTGGGATCAAGGGGTTTAACTGGAATGGGGAGACTGAGTACCCTACTGCAATCTTAATAAGCAGATAATAATGTCTAGCCAGTGGGTCCCTCATTCAAGAAAACTTCATCGGGGTCCCATTTGATATTTTAAGTGAAAGCCCAAACAATGGATTTTAAGTAAAAGCCCAACAGTGACGTACAAAATTGTTGAAGTTTAGGGACCCAATCTACATGCACAATCTCTCTTCTGAGCACAGACACTCTTCAGAGTGCAGCCCTTCCCCATCACGCAATGTATTGGTTATGTCAATGGACTAGCATTCTTGTGTTGCCCAGGATGATGCCCCGGGCGTGGAGCATTCCCACAGGTCACCTAAGTGTCACTGGCCCAAGACTGTACAAAGTGTTGGAGGAGCATCTGGGAAGGCATCGAGCACCTTGAGACTTGTCATTGGCAAAAAAAATGGAAGCCAGGCGAAAACAGTGAAAGGCACGCGCTGCCACATCAACGCCCCACCCACCCCTTCCCATGACCACCTTGTGCCCCAAGTGTAACAGAGCCTGCGATAGCTGTATCGGTCTGCAGAGACCCACCTACAGACTCACCCTGAGATTGGAAGAGAGTCATCCTTGTTTCTGAGGGACTGCCAATGAAGATCATGATGCTCTGGGAGTGTGAGCTCAAATCCCACCATAACAGCTAATGGAATTTGAATTTAATGATCAATTCTTGAATATAAGCTAGTCTAATGTTTGGTGACCGTAAAACTACCAGTTAGGGAAAAACTATTTTGTTCATAAACAAAGCGTGAGCACAGATCCTTGATAAGAAGGGGATGTGAGGAGAAATTTTTTCAAACAAGGTGTGGTTTGGGTCTTGTATACACTGCCTGGAAATGTAGTGAGGCATCCAAGAGAGCATGAGCTGGTTATTTAATTAGAAACAATGTGCCGGGTTTTGGGAAAGGGCAGGAGAATGGCACTGAGCCATGATACTCATTTGGAGAGAAGGTGAAGATGCCAGGGCCCTGGGGGGCCAGGGGGTTTACATCAGGACCCAATGGCTGGGGCTTGAAGTTCTGGGGAGTCTGCTGTGCTCAGTTTGGTGCTGGAGACCCAGGCCAGAAACAGCACGGGGACCTGTGATTTTTGCCCTGGAGCAGACATGATCAATTGACTGTCCCCCTTCTACATTGTAACAATTCTACATTGTAACAATTTTGCATTGTAACAATTCCGCATTGTAACAATTCTGCATTGTAATAATCCTGCGTTGTAACAGTTCTCTTATTCCATGAGTTGTCATATCTTCCATACATGTGAGCTCTAACACTTAGGACAAGCGCAACAGAACACCACCACCTGCCACTCCGAGCCACACACCATCCAGGCTTGGATATTTATTTTTTATTTATTTGTGAGCCAGCATTTATTACCCATCCCTAACTGACCATCAGAAATGGCGGTGAGCTGCCTTCTAGAACCACTGCAATCCGTCGGTTGTGAGTTGACCCTTAGGAAGGCAATTCCAGGATTTTGACCCAGCAACAATGAAGGGAATGTGACATATTTCCATGTCAGGATGGTGAGTGGCTTGGTGCTGAACTTGCAGAGGGTGATGTTTGCATGTGTCTGCTGCCCTTGTCCTAGACGAAATCGGTCGTGGGTTTGGAAGGTGCTGCCTGAGGATCTTGGTAAACTTTGCTGTTACTTCGCTGTTATTGGGTCAAAAACCTGGAACACCCTCCCTGACAGCACCACGAGATATCATAATTCAAGAACTGTAGTGACTCAAGAAAGCAACTCTCCACTCTCTGCAGGGCAATTAGAGATGAGCAAAAACTGTTACCCTGGCCAGCAATACGCACATCCCATTAATGAATATAAATAAGCACTCATCTGATTCACTCATGTCCTTCAGGGAAGGAAATCTGCTGTCCTTATCCTGTCTAGCTCTCCAGACCTACAGCAATATAGTTTACTATTAACCCCCTTTGAAAAGACCCTAGTGAGACATTCCGTTCCAGGGTAATTAGGTACATGAAACAAATGCTGGCCAAGCCAACAATACCCACATTCCATGCAGGAATAACAAACTCTCTTCCCTACGCACAGACCCTGCCCCATGTCCAAACTCTGTTACGTATAACTCTGTTACATTACATTTAAAAACTGCAGTTGCTGCTTTATTGAACTGCGGCAGATTGAACATTTCTCCTGTTATTAGGAATCTTCCCAAGAGTTCCTAATCCAGAAACTGTACATTTCAAGGCCTCCGTGAATTTCACAGTATTGCATTGTTTTTTTTCAAAAAATACAGAATATTGTGATTGCTGTGGGTAAGACCCCAGATCAAACATAGACACCTACTGGATATGAAGTCATTCCCGAAGTCTTGAGATTGTGCTGTCTTTTAAACCGAAGGTTACAGCTTCGGAGCAAGTCCCAGCAGTTCTAACACTTCGCGTTGTACGGCTCACGTAAAACTCAGGAACTGCAAGGTCTTGTCCAGCATTGTCTAAGTTGTAGAATCTGCTCTGCCTGGGGAAAGGAGGTGGCTGCTGGCCTGGGTTTCAGCTGAATCAAAGTTGATGAACTAGTTTGACATGAAAAGTTTGCATTTCTATGATGAACATCCTGCCACGCCTATTCAATGTCCACCTGTGGGCGGCTGCAGCAGGGAAAGGATAATTAATATGCAAGTTAAATCTTTAACAGATATCATAAATGACATCAACAAATAATATTTATATAACACCATTAAAAGCATTAAAGAAATTATCCTGAGGCTATCTAATAGAATCTGGCAATGAACCATGTCAGTAGACAGATGAAGAGAAACATTTTAAAAAGTATCCAAAACAGGGATAGAGACTGGTATGTAAGAGAGTTAATACCTAAAGGGGTAACCAACGTCACAAGATAAATTCCATCCATAAGAGTTCTACCTCTGAGCCATGAGGCCTGGGTTCAAGTCCCATCTATTCCTGTGATGCGTAACAATATCTGAAAACAGAGATAGTAGGAACTGTAGATGTTGGAGAATCTGAGATAGCAAGGTGTAGAGCTGGATGAACACAGCAGGCCAAGCAGCATCAGAGGAGCAGGAAGGCTGAGGTTTCAGACCTAAACCCTTCTTCAGATTTCTGAAAAAGGATCTAGGCCCAAAACGTCAGCTTTCCTGCTCCTCTGATGCTGCTTGGCCTGCCGTGCTCATCCAGCTCTACACCTTGCTATCTCTATTGCAGTATTCAGTTTGATTTAAGCTGTTCAAGTTCTATCTCAATGTAGCTCTGACAATAATATTCACTTATGCTTAATTTAAGCTTGATAACTCCACAAGAGATCTCAATGTAATGTTACTAGCTATTAAGTGGCAATGGTCTATTGGTATTATTGCTGGACTGTTAATCCAAAGACCAGACAACATTCTGGGGACGCAGGTTCAAATCCTGCCATGGCAGATGGTGGAATTTGAATCCAATAAAATCTCTGGAATTAAGAATCTAATGATGACTGTGAATCCATTGTCGATTGTTGGGAAAACCCATCTGGTTCACTAATGTCCTTTAGGGAAGGAAACTGCCATCCTTACCTGGTCTAGTCTACACGTGACTCCAGACCCACAGCAATGTGGTTGACTTTGTACTGCCCTCTGGGCAATTAGGGATGGGCAATAAATGCTGCCTGGCCAGCAACACCCTCATCCTGTAAAAGAATTTTTTAAAAAAGTACCAAGGAATATGCCAGATCTGCTCAGTTTTTCCAGCAATTTTTGTTTTTATTTCTGATTAACAGCACCACAGTTCTTTTGGTTTTTAATAAACATCTCCTGTTAACGAAGATTGATAAGATTGTTTATCTACTGAAGACTTCACATGGTCATCCTTCCCCTTTTGGCATCAAGGAGCCAAAGACCTAGCCAGCTGAAAGCAAGGTCATAACTTAGGTGGGATGGTGGTATAAGAGGGTAGCCAAATGGATACAGGAGGTGTTAGCGCAAGGAAATTAAAGTTGGTCAAAAGGCCAAAATTGGAAGGACTCTGAGTTCCTGAAGGGTAGGAGGAGGTTGTAGATATAGGGGATGGGATTGTGGGGGGAAGATGGGTAATAGAGTTGAGCATCAATGGATTTGAACATTAGGAAGAGTGTTTTAAACCCATGGTGTTGTTGGACACAGAGTCAATTAGTAGTTAAAAGGGGTGATGGTTCAACATAACTTGATGTGAATTCGGATACATGGCCAGCAGAGATTTGCATAAACTCCAGGACCAGTGTTGGAATAATTTAAGCCTGGAGGCAATGGCGCAGCGGGTGAGGATTTAAGCAGCGGGTTGGGTTGAGGCACAAATGGAGTCAGACAATTTTACCCAGATGCAAAAGCAACATACCTCAGATGCTGGAGATCTGAAAAAAATAGAAAAAGTGCTGGAGAAAGTCAGCAGGTCTGGCGGCAACTGTGTAGAGAAACTGAGTTAGTGTTTCTGATGAAAGGTCTGAATTGTTAACTATTTCTCTATCCACAGGTGCTGCCAGACCTGCTGAGCTTCTCCAGCATTTTCTCCTTTTATTTGATATCAATAAAAGTTTGCAATCTTGACAATGGAGAAAGTATTAGATTGGCAGCTCAGCTAAAGCCACAGACCCTTCACAAAAAGAAAACAGCTTTGACAATAACACATGACCAAAACACCGCAGCAGCTGGAAATCTGAAATGAAAAAGAAAATACAGAAAGTGCTGGTGAAACTCAGCAGGTCTGGCAGTATCGCAGGAGAGAAAAAGAAAGTTAATGCTTCAGATCAATGACCTTTCATCAGCACCTCTCCCCTTCGACAATTCACTCAACTTTCTGCCTCATGTGTTTATCAAGCTGTATCTTAAAAACAGCAGCGCCATTCAACTCAACCATTCCCTGTGTTCCACATTCTCATCACTCTCTCGGTTAAAAAAAGTTTCTCCTGAAGACCCCACCAGACCTATCAGCAACTAACCAATGTTTATCATCCTTTTTAATTTCCCCACAGAAGTGGAAACGCCTCGTCTGCATGTGTTACTGGGTGGTAATGTCAGAGCTGTAACACAGGGGAGCAGCTCAAAGCCATGGGATCAAGTGAGGTGTTGCTGGACCAGCTCAGGGTCAGCCTTGCGATTGTTCCTGGTTGGTCTATCCTTGAGTTGTCAAGAGACCCCTCAAAAAATGCAGACTCATTCTTGAAAACAGAAACCCTTTTTGTTTCTCAGTCAGGGCTGATCTAATGGTTGGGTGATGTGGATAACTATACAGGGTGCCAATGAGTGGGAGGCTGTGCAAAAAATTGTCGGGTAATAAAAGACAATTTAGAAGAAAGTGAAGTCAGTAATTTAATTTCACACAGACAGTAAATGCTAGGGGAGTAGTGAATACCTCAGTATTCAGAGTTAACTCTCTCTCACCTGTCGATCCCACAGTGAGTTATAGCTGTGAATGGCAGTGGAGACAGCTCTTATTGATCTATTGGCTTGGAAAGTACTGGGAGGGAGAGTTCAACATCTTAGAAAGAGGTGCCAGGGGATTGAGGTTCTAAAGCCAAGGCAGGAGCAGAGTAGTTACTATCTATTGGGAAGGGGGACACGAAGGGAACCCTCCAAAGTTAGTACCTGCCCTTCCTTTGGGTAGTGTCCCTTCATTTGAGACAAAAGCCCCTGGATCCAAGTCCCAATGTAAGGTTGCAGGTGGACTGACAGGCTGATAATTAGCTTGCCTCCTCTCCCACTCCACAGCCGTACATGCTATGGGGTCTGAATTCCTGCAGAGTCCGACCTACCCCGCAAGACACAGCAATCCCACCCTCTGGAGCTGCCAACAACTCTGATTGGCCAGAAGCTCCAATAGTCCAATACAAGGTAGAGGTAGAGGTTAATTAGACCTTAGGATTAATGTAAAAGTTCGGCACAACACTGTGGGCCGAAGGGCCTGTACTGTGTTGCACTGTTCTATGTTCTGGCCCTGGCAGTGCCAAAGCTGGTAGTGGACACTGCTGGAACTGCAGCCAGCCCAGGGTGAAGGACCCGTTGGATCCCCAGACCCAGGCAAATAGGAAGCATTGAACTGGGAGGGTTCAAACACCTCAGAAAGGGGCCTCACTGTGTACCTTTTACAGTCCAGATAGGAGGAGGACTAAGTGGTTACTATCCTCTCGGGGAATGGGGCATTACACAAAGGAAATCCTACCTTTCTGCCAATTCAATTGAAAGAAACTGTACAGTGAAGGTGGCAGGACAGGTGGAGAGCCACTACTGAAGTGATCAGTGTCCTCAGTTTAATTGTAGGGGCAATGAGTACAGGAGCGGGGAGGTGATGTTGAACTTGTACAAGACCCTTGTAGTACCTCAGCTGGAGTATTATGTACCGTTCTGTTCACCACAATACAGGAAAGATGTGAACACATTGGAGAGAATGGAGAAGTAGTTTGTAAGAATGGCTCCAGGGATGAGGAACTTCACTTATGAGGTCAGATTGAAGAAGTTGGGATTGTTCTTTCTGGAGAGTGGAAGGTTGAAGAGAGATCTGATAGAGGTTTTCAAAATCATGAGTGGGCTGGACAGAGTACTTAGCGAGAAATTGTATTTGTTTATAAAAGAAGCAAAAACAGGAGGAAGTTAGATTTATCTTGATTTTGAAGCAATGGTGATATGAGAAAAAGCTTTATCACACAGTGAGTGATTAGTGTGAGGAAGGCACTGTTTGGAAATGTGGCGTAGGCAGGTTCAATTGAGACATTCATGAGGGCATTGGATAGTTGTTTAGATAGAAATGGTGTGCAAGGGTATGGAGAATAAGCAAAAAATTTGCATTAGGTGATAATGCCCATTTGATAAGCTGGTGCAGGCACAATGGGCTGAAAACCTGGGGGGAGATTAAGGCTTGGAAATGCGTTCTTCTACATTTTATTATCTTTCCCCTTGGCCTCAGAGAATTGATTGAGTTTTACAACTCAACTGATGCAGGGACTAGAATCAGAACAACATCAATAATTTGCTGCTGTCAGCTGTTGTGTGCAGTTTGTAATGTAACTGTGCAATGGGGTGTACATTTAATAGTACATATATCCATCTGCAGATGAACAAATATACAACCACACGCCCCACCACCTTCAGTGTATATGAGATTCATCCTATTGAAGATATTGATTAGCACTGGTGCAGAAAAGTTGGATATACCCCAGCACCTTATCCAAATGCACTTCATATCATAGCTTAGGTAAGAGTTATGGGATGACTATTTGACCACTGAAACTATCACAAACCTACCTAACATCAATATCTATATGCTCACATTGGACTGGCCTGGGGTGGGAAGATAGTTAGGGGAACGGGTCCAGGTCTGGTCTGGGTCTAGGTCAGGAAGTTGATATCAGCATTAGTAGAACATCGACAGCCAACCATAGAACCGCAGCTCAGCGCTTGTGCTCCCTGGACTGTTACAGAATGAGTCGAGAAGACTCTAACTTTGAGTAAGCATCAATTCCAAGCAGTTAGTGATTTACTAGAGAAGAGCCCTGACCAGAAAGTACAGAAGGGAGGCACAGCCAGTGGGAGGGTTTGTTCAGCTTGATATTTCAGTTGTGGATCAATTTGGGTGAGACCTAAAGCCAGGATAATTGGTGCAATTTTCCAATATTAACATTTTCCTCATTGGGAACAAGAATCCTCCCAACTGTACCGAAATGGCCACACCTTCCACCTGTACAGGTATGGTCACACCTCCCACCTGTACAGGTATGGCCACACCTCCCGCCTGTACAGATATGGCCACACCTCCCACCTGTACAGGTATGGTCACACCTCCTGCCTGTACAGATATGGCCACAGCTTCCACCTGTTCAGGTATGTACACACCTCCTGCCTGTACTGGTATGTACACACCTCCCGCTTGTACAAGTATGGTCACACTTTCCACCTGTACAGATGCGTACACACCTCCTGCCTGTATAGGTATGGTCACAACTTCCACCTGTACAGGTATGGTCACACCTCCCGCCTGTACAGATATGGCCACAGCTTCCACCTGTTCGGGTATGTACACACCTACCACCTGTACATGTATAGTCACACCTTCCACCTGTACAGATATGTACACACCTACCACCTGTACAGGTATGTCACACCTTCCACCTATACAGATATGTAAACATCTACCACCTGTACAGGTATGGCCACACCTTCCACCTGTACAGATATGTACACACCTCCTGCCTGTACAGGTATGGCCACACCTTCCAACTGTACAGATATGGCCACACCTTCCACCTGTACAGGTATGTCACACCTACCACCTGTACAGGTATGTGCACAGCTCCTATCTGTAGAGGGATGAAAACACCTCACCCCCACCTGTACAGGTATAAACATATGACCTCAACTGTAGGTGTGAACACACCACGTACCTGTGCAGGTATGAACATGCCTCACTTGTACAGATAGTGCTGTTCTTTCACCTGAAAAGGAATTAATAGATCTCCCACAAAAATGGCGCATGGCAATGTTTCACAAATATGGGTATTTTCAGACCTCTCATTTGAGTACGGTATGGATGCGTAAACTCGTCACCCACGGCTGCATTTCTTGAAATTACAAAAATCTCTCCTCTGATGAGTCACATAAATAAGAACAAAAATTGAGTATTCCTCTTTATGTTATATCATCTGTTGGTTTCTTTTTTGATGGTCACAGACCTCATAGGGTTAATATCAAGTTGCTCAAGGGTAAAAAAGGGACAGTCTGAGGGGCATCACTCCTTCAGTGTGTTCTGTGACACTTTGATAAAGTGTAGAAATGCAGTAAAATCTTCACATGAAAGCAACATAGATTATAACTCCTGCCTTGAATGTATCAATACTTCAATGCCTGATTAAATTCCCCTTTTTATTTTTGTTATTGTAAACATTTTACAAATATGAGACACAAGATAAAAATGATATCTTAATAAAATATATTGTTAACCAACAGAGTTATTTGATAATTAATTTCTGTTAGGTTTTTCAGTGCGACGTATCTAACCTTTGAAAGTGTTGGTGAGTTTTTTAATCTTTTAAGGACTGGGATATTTATTTTGCAGCTACCGTTCGTTGTGCTTTGAAGTTGAAAAAAAACCCTGGGTAATTGTTAGTCGTTGTTCTCACCAACAGGTGGCACATGTCACCAAGGAGACTCAGAATGAATCGATTAGTTACAGCAGAAAAGATGAGCATTCAGTCCATTGTGTCCATGCTGGCCTTCTGCAAGAACAACTCAGCTAGTTCCAGTGCTGTGGTATTTCGACAGATGTGGTACTTGTCAGTATGTAGTACTTGATAAGGGTTATTTAAGGTAGTTTGGTGTCTCCTAATCTCCTTTGTTTTTGCTTTGTCTTCGGCCTATCGAGTATTTAGCATTAGTAGATACACCAATGTAGAGTATCCACAGATGAGGCAGTGTTCTTAGACAACATGCAATACGAAATTGCATGTTCGTAATAAGTCCAACTACAAGATGTTTGATAATACATAACTTGAGTACTGCTGAGAAAAGAGTTTCAGAGATAGCAGGAACTGCAGATGCTGGAGAATCTGAGACAACAAGGCGTGGAGCTGGATGAACACAGCAGGCCAAGCAGCATCAG
>JAHRHZ010000041.1:5259538-5327393 GCA_024137785.1 Ginglymostoma cirratum
CAAGCAGCATCAGAGGAGCAGGAAGGCTGATGTTTCGGGCCTAGACCAAGGTGGGACCATTTCTGAAGAAGGGTCTAGGCCCAAAACATCCGCTTTCCTGCTCCCCTGATGCTGCTTGGCCTGCTGTGTTCATCCAGCTCTGCACCTTGTTATGTCACTGCTGAAAAAAGACAAGTTTTGCCAAAATTTTCCTTCTGATAATCAGACCAATTTGCAAAAATACCAATTTAAGAGGGGAAAAAAAACAACATTGATACGGTATGAAAGAAAAGTGCTGATCGGTTAGCAAGTAGACCTTGCTTTGTAGAGGTAATGCTGTGGGGAGTGAAGCAGTTAATAATGATTGACAGTTAACCACAAAGGTCTGTTTATATTTTAAAGCAGGTAGGTTCCTGTCCTTAGCAAAAAGAAAGAACATATACACGCACTGTTTGTTTCAACTTGACAGAACAGGTGTCAGCCACTCTCTGATTTTCATTTCTCAGGGCAACGCCTTAATCAGTGAGGAATCAATATTGCTGGATTAACACTTAAATTCAAAAATAAACTTCATCTATGGCTCAGCAGTAGTGTTCTCATTTCTGAGTCAGAAATTTTCCATTCAAATTCCACATCAGGAATCTGTGCGTGGAACATGGCCAGTGTTCCCATGTAATATCAGATGAGTGCTATGTTTCCAAAGCATTATTAAATCCAGGCTGAACTTGCGTCTCAGCTTAACATTAGTGATCCCTGAGCACTATTTTGAAATGGAGTAAGTAAGCTCTTCCTGGTGGCCTTCAACCTATGTCACTAAGAGGAGGTTATCTGTTTATTATGTTGTTGTGCACAGGAAATTTTTCCACACAGTCTAGTGTGGTGTTTCTAACATTACAACATTGACTGCAGCTCAGATTACTTCCCTGTCTGTAATTACATACATTAGGAGTTGGATTAGACCATTCAGCCCCTCCAGTATTTACTACAATCATAGTTGATGTTATGGATCAGTTCCTTATTCTCACTCACGCCGTATTTCAGCCTTAAATATAAACGGAAATGCTTTGGTGTGCCCTGAGGTTATGAACAGGACTGCATAAGTGTAAGCTTCTCCTGCTGCTTCACTCCATTGGAACTTAAAACAAACAGCAAAGCTGCAATCGTGTCAGAAGGGCTTTTGTGGAGCAAAGTTAGGGCCTAGACTGGCCCAAAACGTCAGCCTTCCTGCTCCTCTGATGCTGCTTGGCCTGCTGTGTTCATCCAGCTCTACACCTTGTTATCTTAGATTCTCCAGCATCTGCAGTTCCTACTATCTCAGGATCATGTTTATAACTGGATTGGCAAAACTGATCTGATTTGGGGCCACAGTTCAAGGAGCCACAGTTGGTGGCCCAGTTCTGGGGCTGTTGGGGTGTGTGAGGGCTGAACATAAGTACATAAAAACAGGAACAGAGTAGCAGGCCATTCAGCCCTCTATCTTACGCCGCCATTCAGTGAGAAGGGTGATGGATAAATTACTGTGTGTCTTTTGGTCCTGATCATTGTGTGATGATCCTGGATGGATGCGAATGGGGTGACAAATAGGGACACAACAGTGTTTTGTGTCCCGGGTAAGCAGGTACCAGCACTCAATATCTATCCAGGTTTATACAAGAAACATTGCCATTGTGTGGGGTATTGGGAAAAAGGAGGGAAGGAAGGTGTATTTATGTCACACCTCAGAATGTTACAAAGTGGTTTTCAGACAGTAAGTATTTTTTGGAGAGAAGTCACTGTTCTAATTTACAAAATGTGTCAGCCAGCTTGACCATGGCATGCTCCCACAATATGCAGAGTCCAAGCATGGCATAGATGCCAACTGAGAGTTCAGGGAGTGATCTATATAGTTTTTTCTGCATGTGCCGCATGAAAGTGTATTTGCTGGAGTCTGGCTACACTTGCTGGGGACCAAGTGTACGGAGATTTACTGAAATAATTATAGGAGGAAATCCCAATTAATATATTCAGTTGGTGACCACAAATAGAACTGATTTAGCATCTTACCACACCAATTAATACAGAGCCTCCAGGCAGGTTTCTTCTATATTGTTTCCACAGTACAGACTATGAGGCTTTCCAAATAAAGTGCTGGGAGTATGCAGGCCAAATACAATGCAGGAAATGATTAAAGCTCCCACTACACTGTCCCCTTCAAACAGTCCCAGGACAGGGATGGCACAGAGTTAGATACTGAGTAACTCTCCCTTTACTCTTATAAACTAAAAGTAAAGCTCCCATTAAACTGTCCCCATCAAATACTCTCAGGACCGGGAGCGTTAGATATAAAGTTCCTTACATGCTTTTTACCTCACAGGGTGTTCAGGATTGGTTCTGTAACAATTACACCAGTCATATTGTACCTTAATATAGTAAAATGTCTCAAAGGGTTTCACAGGAATATTAATAATCAAAATTAGACCCCTAGCCACAGAGGAGATACTAATCAAGTGATCAATAACTTGGTGACAATTTTCGGTTTTATGGAAGACAGAGGCAGAGGGGTTTCTGGAGTGAATTGTAGAATGTGGGACAACTGAAGACAATAATGGATGCCCTATCAATATGCCCATCAAAGTTTCGTCAACTCCAGAGGTGCTTTCCTGACGTTACTCGCCATGGTAAGGGTCCCGGGGATTCTACTGTTTCTGAAAGGATATCTTTTATTAATAAGAAGCTGATAAAATTCCCCACTTACTTGGGATCCACTGTCAAATTCCCCCTTCAGAAGATGGGGAAATTCCACTCAAACAGAGAGCATTCATAACTGGTTCTCTTGAAGAGAATAAAAAGTGTAGGTACATTCTTAAGAAGGCTTCCAGGAAGGCAAAGAGGGGATATGAGATAGTCTTGGTTGATAAGGTTAAAGATAATCCAAACAGATTCTACAATACATTAAGAGCAAGACAGCAGCTAGAGAGAGAGTAGGACCCCTTAAAGATCAATGAGGTTGTCTTTATGTTGAACGTCAGGAGATGGGAGGAATATTAAGTGAATAATTTGCATTAGTTTTTGCTGTTGAGAAAGAAATGGAGGCTAGACAACTCAGGGAAACAAGTATTTACGTGTTGAAATCAGTTCGCAATGCAGAAGAGGAAGTGCTGGAGTTCTTAGAAAACATAAAAGTAGATAAATCTCCAGGTCCTGATCAAGTATATACTGGGATACTGTGAGAAGTTATGGAGAAAATTGTGGAGTCGCTAGCATAAATGTTTGTATCATCTATAAACACAGTGAAATACCAGAGGACTGGAGGATGGCTAACATTGTGCCATTGTTTAGGAAAGGCTATGAGGAGAATTCTGGAAACTATAGACCTGTGAATCTGACATTGGTGGTGGGTGAGTTGTTGGTGGTGATTCTGAAAGCTAGGATTTACATGCATTTAAACAGCAAGAAGTGATTAAGGATAGTCAGCATGGTTTTGTGTGAGGAAAATAGTGTCTCACAAACTTGATTGAGTTTCTTAAAGAAGTAACCCAAAAGATTGATGAGGGCAGAGCAGTAGACACTGTTTACTTGGACTTTAGTAAAGCCTTTGGCAAGGTTCTGCATGGTAGACTAATTAGTAAAGTTGGATCACATGGGCTTTAGGGTGAGCTTGCCATTTGGATACAAAATTGGCTTGATGGTAGGAGACAGAGGATGGTGGTGGAGGGTTGTTTTTCAGACTGGAGGCCTGTGACCAGCGGTGTTCCATCGGGATCGGTTCTGGGTCCTCTTTTGTTTGTCATTTATGTAAACGATTTGGATGAGAATATAGGAGGCATGATTAGTAAGTTTGCCAATGTCACCAAAATTGGTTGTACAGTGGACAGTGAGAAAAGTTATCTATGATTACAAGGGGGTCTTGATCAATTGCGTCAATGGGCTGAGGAGTGTACTCGCAGATGGAGTTTTTTTATGAATAAATGTGAGATATTGCATTTTGGTAATGCAATCAAGGGCAAAACTTATACAATTAATGATAGGGCCCTGGGTAGTGTTGTAAGCCAGAGAGACCAAGGGGTTTAGGTACATAATTCTTTGAAGTTTGCATCACAGGTAAACACAGTGGTTAAGAAGACTTTTAGTACGTTTGCCTTCATTGCTCAGACCTTTGAGTATTGGAGTTGCAAAATCATGTTGAGGTTTTGCAGGACGTTGGCAATGCCAGTGCTGGAATACTTTGTACGGTTCTGGTCACCCAGTTATAGAAAGGATATTATTAAACTGGAGAGGGTTCAGAAAAGATTTGCCAGGGTGTTGCCGGGAATGGAGGATTTGGATGTGAAAATAGACTTGGAAGACTAGGACTCTTTTTTTACTGAAGTGTGGGAGGTTGAGGGGTGACCTTATTCAGGTTTATAAAGGGGCAAAGGTAAGGAGTATGACAAGGGTCTTTTCCCTAGGGTGGGGGCATATTTTTAAGGTCAGAGAAGAAATATTTAAAAAGGACATGAGGGGCAATTTTTTTTTAACTCAGAACGTGGTTCATGTTTGGAATGAACTGCCAGAGAAAGCACAGGATACAGGTACAGTTACAACATTTGTAAGACATGTGGATAAGTTCATGAATAGGATGGGTTTGGATAGATAAGGGCCAGGAGCAGGCAGGTAGGACTGGCTTAGTTTGGGAACACGGTCAGTGTGGACTTGTTGGACCAAAGGGTCTGTTTCCATGCGGTATGGCTCTATGACAAAATGCAAGGGAGAGATGGTTTGACCAAGGTTGCAATGAAGTCTCCAATGATTAAAATGTGATCTCCAGGGATTTAAATAGTCATTGGTTTTGTTTTCTTTTAATTTGATTTAAACACTTTGCTCTTTAGTCACAACACAGTCTGGGATGGGAGAAGATGGCACACATGTCTGTATCAAGCCATGGAGAGTTGATTGCAAGATCCGTGAAGGTCAGTGTAATCTCAGTGCACAGGCACAAACCCCAAGCACACAAGGACCCAAAAAGCAGAACTGAGCATTTAACAAAACAGTCCATGGGAACAGAAGCAGGCCAGAAACTAGGAATTCTGTGGTAACTAACTAACTTTCTGAGCTTCACCAAAGCCTGTTCACCATTGACAAGGCATGAGTCAGGAGTGTGATGGAATTTTTAAAAAATTCATTCAAAGGATGAGAATATCACTGGCTAGGCAGCATTTATCACCCATCCCTAATTGCCCAGAGGGCATTTAAGAGTTAACCACATTGCTGTGGGTCTGGAGTCACATGTAAACCAGACCAGGCAAGGATAGCAGTTTCTTTCCCTTAGGGACAATAGTGAACCAGATGGATTTCCCCCAACAATTAACAATGGATTCATGGTCATTAGACTCTTACTTCCAGATTTTTTTTATTGAATTCAAATTCTACCATTTGCCGTGGCAAGATTTAATCCCAGAACATTATCTGGGTCTCTGGAAGAATAGTCCAGTGATAATACCGCTAAGCCATCACCTCCGCTATGGAATTTCCCAATTGTCTGGATAAATGTATTTCTAACAACATTCGACATTCAGTACCATCCAGGGCAAAGCATTCCTACTTGATTGGCACCCGATGCAACACTTTCAACATTAATTTACTTCACCAGCGACACACAGATAATGCTCAATATCACCTGTATCTTTTCCCATGTTTGGCGCTGGGACTGTTTCTTGCTCTGTCTAGCCATGCTACTTCATTCCATGTATTGGTCCCAGATACTCCATTTACTGCGTTTTAATTATCCACAAAAATGTCAATTTGCAGCAGCCACCACCAAAGATGACTAGCTTTGTTCGTTTGTTTGAAATTCACAGCAGACTGATCCATGCCTGCAGCCACAATTACTCTGAGTCACCCTTATTCCAATTAAGCCATTTTATAGAAGAAAGTGTTGAACCAGCTTCTCGTGAATCTAGGTAACGTTCTGAACTGCCATGCATGTGGGACCCAATCATATCTGATCACAAGCCAATTTTGTCAATGAATGTTTTAACCAGACCCACAGCTCACTGTGAGTGTACATGCTGTGGAAAGACATCAATCATACACGGTAACATTTCTGCATTTAGGCTCCCAATGAAAGGATCCTGGGGAGTTGGAGTGAAGAGAGTGTAGACTCCATTCCCTTGACACCAAATCTATCAACGTCTGTCAGTTTCCTGTCTCAGGCTGAACCTGATTAATGAAGACTCAGGATCCATTAGCAGACCTCAGTGTCCCGCAGGACCCTGAGCTGAGCTAACAAAAAAGTTCCAAAGGAAGGTTGAATTGGACTCAAAATGTTAACCCTGTTTCTCTCTCTACAGATGCTGCCAGATCTGTTGGGCTTTGTTCAGCACTTTCTGTTTCCATTTCACTTCTCCACTACCCGCAAAATTTTGCTTTTAATTTTGTGTTTAATTTGCTGCCACTTCTCTTTGAGGAATTGTTATCTTGAAACAGTTCTGTTTTTCCCTACAATGGGATTTCTATTGGTCTTTTTCATCTTGTTCACTTTCACTACTTTCCATTTCTCTCCAGGTGTTTTGATAAGTTGTTTATCAAAACTCACCTTCACAGCTGCATCTCCTTCTTTAGTAGCTGTCTCTGTCTCTGACTGAAATTCCTGCCTTTGTGTTTCTCATCCATCTAGGATTACAGAAATCTCCAAGACAAACAATGCTCATCAGACAGCTGCTCCCGCCTGAGATCCACACTTAGTGCCATATATTGGCACGTGCAAACACTTGACCTCTTTCTCTAACAACAATGAACCACACGTGTCTCAAAGCTGTCCTGATCCCCAGTTCTATTCCATTTCATACTTTGTCTCGTGCTTTAACAAAAAACTTTTTGTCTTCCTTTCAGTTGTTGAGGAATGCAGCTCTGACAATTTTTGGGTACCAGTCCCCTCTGGATCCTTTCTCCCGTGACTCGATTCCTTCATATCATCCCAACTTTGCTGTTATAAAAACAGGATAAGGGTTCTAAAGAAGAGTCAGATTTGAATCACAATGTTTTTTGGCTGCATAGATGCTGCCAGACCTGTGAGATTTTTCAGTTCTTTCTACTTTGAGGGTAAAACATCAGTCTGGATTTTATACTAAAGCCTCTTCTGAGTGATTCTGAAGGAGAGTGTTATGTACTGAACCATACCTGAGGATAGGTCACAGAGATGCACAATGTGGTAGACAGTACAAACATAAATTTTTTCAAAACATGTATGATCTTGAAAGGGTGGATGTGGAAAGGATGTTTCATCTTATGGGAGCATTTAGGGCCATGGTTTAAAAAGCAGGGGTCACCATTTAAAAGAGAGATGAGGCAAAAAAATCTCCCAAAGAGTTGTGAGTCTTTATGTCTCGCTTCCCAGAAAGATGGTGCAAGCAGAGTCCTTAAATATTTTGAAGGCAGAGGTAGATAGATTCTCATTAAGAAAGAGGGTGAAAGGTTATTAAGGTAGATGGCAATGTCGATTTGAGGTTGCAATTAGCTCAGCCATGACCAGCAGGGTAAGCTCAAGGGGCTGAATGGCCTACTCCTGTTCCTATTTCCTTATGTAATGTCTAAAGCAGTGGCCCAGAACATTACCTTGTCGGAAGACACATTTGGATGGCAAGATTGAATTAATTTTCTTTTAATTTATTTGTGGGATGCGGGTGTCACTGGCTGGGACAGCATTTATTACCTGTCCCTAGTTGCCTTTGAGAAGGCGGTGGTGAGCTGCCTTCTTGAATCGCTGCAGTCCACATGCTGTGGGTTGACCCACAATACCCTTAGGGAGGGAATTCTTAAACGATTTTGACCCAGCGACAGAGAAGGAACGGCAATATGTTTCCAAGTCAGGGTGGCAACTGTCGTGGAGGAGAACTTGCAGGTGGTGATGTCCTGCTGCATTTGTCCTTCTAGTTGAAGCAATTCAGGCATTTGACCTGTCATAACAGTGGTACACAGCTTTTGTCTGTCTGGTTGCTAAAGGGCAGGAATTGCATGTGGAATGACCATTGGTCATGTGGATTCATGTATAGCTGCCAACGATTGCTGGTGCTGGTGTGAAGGGGGAGGGTATTGGTTGAGAATAATAGTGGAGGAAAATGGTACAATAACTAAATTACCATGGCTGGAGGTTCTGGGGATAGTGGGCCGGGTTATGGGGGGCACAACTTGATGATTTGCAAAGGAGGGAGGTTGGCATTGAAGGAAGGGAGGGTGGCACAGTGTGGGAAAATGTCACTGAGGGTATCTGTGTGGGGGGTGTGGTGGGGGGTAAATAGCATGGTAGGGATCAGGTGGGGATGGCATTGGAAGGAGTTAGATGGAGATGATTTGAAAGAGGTTTTAATAGGAAGGGTAGAGCAGAGTTGGAGAATAATGAACTTTTGAAATTGTATTTATTATTGTGAATGAGTTGAAATGAAATCGAGTGTTAGTGAGCTGAGTTTAAATGGACAGGCTGTAAGAGCAGCTCCTGAGTATGGAGGCATTCCAGAGCACTCCGTATTCTTCTTGAAAGTGAAGTCATTGCCAGGTTGGAAGACAAATAGAGGTTCCCTCACATTTGAAAAGTAAGACAACAAAAATAATCTATATTTACATAGTGCCTTGGAAGTAGTAAAACACCCCCAGGCATATCTAGGGAACTTAATCAAGCAAAATTTGACAGAAGCCCCAAATGGAAATATTAGGACAGTTGAGCAAAAACTGTGTCAAAGGCGTCAATTTCATTGGGCAATTTAAAGAAGGAGAAGGAACTGAAAGTGTTAGGGAGCTAATTCTAGAGCTGAGCGCTTTGGCAGCTGAAAGAATGACTGCCAAGAATGGGGCAATCAAAATTGGGGGTGTGCAAGAGGTCAGAATTTGCACAGTTCCCAAAGCTTGAAGAGTGGAAGATGCCACAGAAATTGGGAAGATAGGAGAGGCCATGGAGAGATTTGAAAATAGGATGAATATTTCTAAAAGCTCAAAGAGTCGTCAGACTTGAAGCAAGTCGCGAGCACAAAATGGATAGGGGAGCAAGACTTCCTCCAAGTTGATATACAGGCAGCAGAGTTTTGGAGTTTTAGAGGGTGCAACTTGGAGGCCAAGCAAGAGACTGTTAGAACAAGAGCTTAGTGCAACAGGGAGACATTTAAGTCAGAGGAAGAGAGTCGGTGTGTGAGGCCACTCATTGGCCTGGTCATGTTGATATGTTTCTTCTGCCAGCTCTGTGCAGGGTTAGAAAGCTTTGTCTCCAGGGCAACAATGAATTCAAACAACATTTGCTGACACTTCTCAATCCAGCCATGGGTAATTTTAGTTGCCACGTGACTGTGTTGGATAGCAGGCTTCAAATTCTGGGCTGGCTATAAGTTAGACACCTGCTGTTCACTGTAATTTTAGAGCACACACATTTAAAAAGATTTCTGTTGCTCCTCACTTCCCGACTGCATTCTCTTTCAATCCACTTCTGATTCTTAGTCAAGCTCCTGATAGAACCGTTACTCTGATTATTTTCAAATCCAAAAAGAAAGATTTTAATTTATTTCTCATTTTCCACGGCTGCTGAACATTCCACTGCATTTTACAGCCAAGAAATGTACTTTTGAAATGGATTCACTTTTGTAAAGTAAGAAATGGTCAATTTGCACGCAGTGAGTGCCTACAAACAGGAAGTAGACACTAAGGTGTACTCTACTTCTCTTCTTCAAGGTGTGATGGTGTTGTTAATGTCCATCTGGCTTTGCTTTACTATTTTCTTAGAAAGATAGCACTTCCAACAACGTGGCACTAAACAATTGGTCTAGGTGAGGTCTTCAAGTCCACAGAACGACTGTAAGCCAACAGTTCTATCAACTGAGTAACAGTTGACATCAAACTATGCTGGTGTTACAGGCAGCAGAATTCACAGCCCTCTGTCTGACAAAGTTCCCAATCGTTGCCATGCTGGTAGAGGCTATACAAGGTGTAAGATGGTTCCTGCAAGAACTAGACTAGATCACTCAGCCCATCGAACTTGTTCTGCCAATCAATTAGATCAGAGCTGATCTATATCACAAACTTCAAGGCTGATTTGAAATTTATGCAATGAAAATCAGGTGAATCCTACATAGGACGTCTCCACTCCACTGGTTATAAGTTTCATGTGGCTGTGTATGGGATTGAACACCATGGCTGATTGTCTAGTTAAGGATGGCAGGTTTCCTTCATTGGAGGGGCATCTATAAACAGTTGGAATTTTACGACAATCTGATATCTTCATGGCTGCTCCTACTCAGACTGTGTTTTTACACCCAGATTTTTATCAAAACTGAACTCAAGTTGTGATGAATATTTATACTTCTGTTTTCTGAATTGCCAGCGCAGATCTCTTGACTATTAAGGCTGTAAATAGCCCCGTGCTATCAAACAAATCATGTGTACATTGTCTTGCTCACTCAACAACTTCATCGACAGTAGGTAATTCTGCAGGTGTTGGTATTAACCCTGCTGATACCCCCCAGAACAATATAGTTCTCTCTCAACATGTTGTTGCAATTTGATGGGCTTTGAGGAATTCTGGAACTTTCCACAGAGTGTAAAGCACAGTGGGGAACTCTGCCCGTCTGGGGTGAATTCCTCTTTTAGTAAAGAATACAGGAAATGTCCTGTTTCCGTCAAAATTACACAAAAACGAAACCATGGGAATGGATTTTGGAGAATGCAATTTTACAGAAGATTTTTCACCAGATAACAATGAGTATTGCCCAGTTTTGTTGATTTTTTTCTAGAATGGCATATAATTCCTGAAATCATTTTAAATAAAGTAAAACCTAGATATCTTTTAACCATCTCTCACCAGGATCTGCTCTCCACAATGAGAATGACTTGTCGCCTGAAGACATTTAGATTTCTGCCTCAAAGCCCTCCAAAACAGACTAGGTGGAGATCAAAGACCAGTCACAGATGATTTTAGGTGATATATGGAGACAAGGAAATGAAATACAGTTTTTGTTTTCTGGACTGGAACCTATTTTTAAAATCAGTTTTAAATATTGTACACAACAGGGAAAGACGCTGCAGGCAATTTCTTCCCCCGCCAACATTCTGCTTTCTCTCTGTTCCTTAGGAATGATGCATCCTACTGAGAAACAGGATTTCCAGTCACTGACTACTCATCACTATTTTATCCAAGGAATCAGTCCTCATTGTAAGTCTAGACAGTGACCAACAGATGTTGTTCAGTTTTGGGAGTAGTAGGTCAGTTCTTGTGGGGTCCATTTATCCCCATATTGTGACATGCTAAAGGAATAAAGTTTCACCCATGCAGCTTAACACTGACAACTCCCACAAATGTGAAATAATTTCAGATTTTACTTTGCAAAATGTTCTTATCAAGAAACACAGAAATGATCTTAAACATTCTATACTCTCAGTGTGATGAAAGCCTCAGGAACAAGGTCACAAAAATGACAAAGTGTTAATGAAGTGAACTGTAATTGTCAGCCTGTGCCAAGCCTCGCGTACTTTCTACCACAGCCTCTTCAGAACTTGGCACAAGGCAGGATGGGTTTGCAATTGGCATGATGTGAGTTCTATTATTTTGCAATCCCGTGCAGTTGAAGACAAGATTAGAAAGTGGCATCCTGGGTTAGGAGTTTCCCTTTGTTGATGTGTGTTTTGAGGGGTATTCCTGATATTGGGCAAATATGTTTTGTACAATGTCATTGTAAGGTCAATACGACACCGCACAAAGCTTTAATGGGCAAGGTACAGACTCACAGGGTGAGAAGGATAGGGGGTCAGTTAGGACAGTAGGGCTAAACAGGGCATTTTTATACTGGATGGCAGTAACTAACAGAGTACAGCCAGGGTGAGGACTGAAGTCTCAGTTGTTTACAATCTATGTCAATTACTTAAACAGAGATGGCAAGACTAACATGCAGGTTTGCTGCTACTACAAAACTAGCTTGAACCTAAGTGTTGAAGTCAGAAAGAAGCTGCAAAGAAACAGAGGAAGGTTAATAGACAGGTTAAGTGAGTAGACAACAAAGCGGCAGATAGAGACTGATGGGTGGTAAATTACATCACATCGGTAAATTAAACTGAAAGCAGAATATCTTTAAAAAGCATGGCACTTCTAAATATTGATGTTCACAGAGACTTGGTGTACTTTTATGAAGGAGAATAATATGCGGGTACAGCAAAAAAGGGAAGGTAAAAGGCATGTTGGTCTTTATTGTAAGGTGCTTGGAGTACAAAACAAGGAAGTCTTGCTCTAATTAAACAGTTTTCGTGAAACAGCCCCGTGACTGCTTCCAAACTGTTTCCAGAGGCAGCAAACCTGACCCATATTAATATCCATCACCCTTGCTGTTATAAAATGCAACCACCTGGGGCATTTATAAAATGCAACCATGTGGGGCATTTTCTTGCAAGTCAGATTTCCAAAGCTGGGGATTTTCCCAATTCTGCACTCTCAATATGGGAGTAAAAATTTAGGTCATAGTCACATTCACTTACCAATCCTGCACTCACTGACCTATGTTGGCTCCTCATCCATCATAGTCTGTAGTCAAGAATTTTCACCCTTGTTTTGAAATCACTACATGGCCAAGCCCTATTGCATGCTTTAACCCTTTCCAGTCATACATTTGCCCATTAAATTTTTGTCTTGTTTTAGCCTCTGTATTTAAGGAAGGGTATAATTGCATTGTAGGCAGAACAAATGGTAATCTTCATTATTTCATCATGTCACACCTTCAAACCCTGTGATTATTTAATTTGCTTTGCAGATAGGGTTGTTTCTGTAAGGGCCAGTGTTTATTACCCATAACTGTCTTGCGATGAGAGGTTGGCAATCTTTTTAGACATATTCCTTAACATTTCATCACAGGTTTTCCCATCTCTTAGCAGAATCAATCATTTAGCTCTCCCATTTTCAATAAAGCTTTAATCAATACAAAACAAAACAGTCCAAATAAATCTTTAAAAATCTCTTTTCTTTAAGTGTTCCCCTGGGTTTGCACCCCAGCTGTGTCCAGATTTGATCTATGAATCAGGGAGTTTCATGTGCAAACCTGGAGAGCTGGCAAACTAATAGGGGAGGTATTCATTGGCCTCCATCAATGCTCCCATGACAGTGCTCCTACATGTTGGCTGTCCTTCTTGATAAAGGTAGCAACTTGAAAAGTGTCCTAAGATTCTTTACAGGTGTTTTAACAAACAGAAGTTGACACCGAGCCACATGGAGAGATATGACTACAGATAATGAAACATCTGAAAAGCATTTTAAAGGAGGGAAGTTGGATAGAGAGGGAATTCCAATCTCAGGCCTGGTGGTGTTGAAAAGAAATCATGATGGGACTGGACAGGCTAGATGTGGGAAGAATGTTCCTGATGTTGGGGATGTCTAGAATTAGGGGTCACAGTCTATGGATAAGAGGTAAGACAATCAGGACTGAGATGAGGTGGAACTTCTTCACTCAGAGAATTGCGAACCTGTGGAGTCCTTTACCACAGGAAGCTGCTGGGGCCAGTTTGTTAGATATATTCAAGTTGGAGTTGGACATGGCTCTTGCAGTTAAAGGGATCAAGGGGTAGGGAGGGAAAGCAGGAGTGGGATACTGAAATTGCATGATCAGCCAGGTGGCTCAGTGGTTAGCACTGCTGCCTCACAGCACCAGGGACCTGGGTTCAATTCTCAGCCTTGGGAGTCTGTCTGTATGGAGTTTGCATGTTCTCCCCCTGTCTGCATGGGTTTCCTCTAGGTGCTCTGGTTTCCTCCCACAGTCCAAAGATGTGCAGGTTAGGTGGATTGGCCATGCTTAAATTGCCTGTAGTGTTCAGGGAGGTGTAGGTTAGGTGTGTTCTTGGGGGGGGTGGGTCTGGGTGGGATTCTCTGAGGTTTGGTGTGGACTTGTTGGGCTGAAGGGCCTGTTTCCACACTGTAGGGATTCTATGAATGGTGGTAGAGGCTTGAAGGGCCAGATGGCCTGCTCTTGTACCTGTTTTCTATGTGTTTCTGGAAGTATGGCTACCAATGGAACAGCAAAGAAAATTAAGGATGAATAAGATGTTAAAACCGATGAATGTATGACTGGAGACAATTAAAGCAATACAGTAAGGCCTCGCCATACAGTGATTTCAAAACAAGGCTGAAAATGCTTAGCTAGAGACTTTGATGGATGAGAAGCCATCATAGGTCAGTGAATGCAGGATTGGTAGGTGAGTGTGACTTTGGACTAAATTTTTACTCCCACATTGGTAGCATATATTTGGGGAAATCCCCAGCTTTGGGAACCTGACTTTGGTGAAAATGCCCCAAATGGAATGGTATGCTGCCTAATATTACAACAGAGGGGGTGACGGATATTAGCAGGAGTCATTCAACAAATCCTGACTAAAAGTTAATAAAACATTCTAAAATCTGCTGTTAAAGCCTAATGACTATGATAAACTTGAGATTCAAACTTTCTTATGAACTTCTGATCAGCTTCCCATCCTGCACTCTCTTATGTTATGCTGTCTAATTCCTAAAACACACCAAGGTTCAGGTGTTCGTACAGATGGAGAGGGTCTGAGGCATAACAAAAAGGCAGTGGAGCCCAATTCCTGAAGTCATGGTCTGGAACATTGCAACTGCCATTTTCAACATGAACAACATCAAGTTTGCAACAGCACTTGTGCACACTCAAGTACAGCTGCCTTTTAAACGCGGGGGCATTTGAATCATGACTTGTGCAGTTTGCACTTTTCAGGCCAAACTGTAAAAAGCTGGAGGAGTTATTTGGGGAGGTAAGGACCCTTTTGAATAAGCCTGGGCATACGTTTGGGAGAGGGGATGTGCCCTTTGGGATTGTTAAAAAAGAATATGCTTATGAAGTGGATAAACTCTTTGGAATGATCAAGCTTATTAGAACTGCCAAATGGTCAAATCATCTGTTCAATCTGTCAAGGAAACTGTCAAACTGTCAAGGCATTAAAATCTCCTGGTCTTATGTTTACAAGAAAAACATTGCAGTATCAGAAAGAAAACACTTGTGATTTCACTGCTTCTTTTGACATAAGCCTGAGCATTGCAGTTATAGGATTTGTGCTGCATCACTAATTTAATAACCATAGATTATTCCAGTGGGATACCTGTGAGTTTGCATCATGATTCCCAATTTCAAGTACTTATGAAGACTTCAAAGTGGGCACATGAATATGAATGTGTATTGTTGTGAGGGATTATGTAGTTGAAGGAGGGAAAATGTAGAGATAACAAGGTGTGGAGCTGGATGAACACAGCAGGCCAAGCAGCATCTTAGGAGCAGGAAAGCATGACGTTTCGGGCCTAGACCCTTCATCAGAATAGTTGTTTTTTATTGATAAGAGTGTTTTTAAAAATGTTAATTCATAAATTGAACCTGAGAACTTTATTTTATTCCACCCTAGACTATGTCAGGAGATCTACCCATGGGTGGATACTAGTGGAAGGTGTTAGATCAAAGAGTAGTTGGTGGAAGGATGTAGGTTGGCATTGAGGACATATGTCATGGAGTCATGCAATCATATTGGTTGCCATGAATGGATCATGGGTAGTGTGAGAGGCACTGAGGGAGAAGGGCTTCAGAGTTATTTCCTTTTCACAGTTTGACAGTTTCCTCCACAGATTGAACAGATGATTTGACCATTTGGCAGTTCTAATAAGCTTGATCATTCCAAAGAGTTTATCCACTTCATAAGCATATTCTTTTTTAACAATCCCAAAGGGCACATCCCCTCTCCCAAACGTATGCCCAGGCTTATTCAAAAGGGTCCTTACCTCCCCAAATAACTCCTCCAGCTTTTTACAGCTTGGCCTGAAAAGTGCAAACTGCACAAGTCATGATTCGAATGCCCCCGCATTTAAAAGGCAGCTGTACTTGAGTGTGCACAAGTGCTGTTGCAAACTTGATGTTGTTCATGTTGAAAATGGCAGTTGCAATGTTCCAGACCATGACTTCAGGAATTGGGCTCCACTGCCTTTTTGTTATGCCTCAGACCCTCTCCATCTGTACGAACACCTGAACCTTGGCGTGTTTTAGGAATTAGACAGCATAACATAAGAGAGTGCAGGATGGGAAGCTGATCAGAAGTTCATAAGAAAGTTTGAATCTCAAGTTTATCATAGTCATTAGGCTTTAACAGCAGATTCTAGAATGTTTTATTAATTTTTAGTCAGGGTTTGTTGAATGACATTATTTTAACTTTGGAAGGTATGCTCATGTCTTTCAGTCCAATCATTTCCAGATTCAAAAACATTCAGCATCAGCTGTTGAATTCTGAAGCAGCATTATTTGCATTTACCCTGAGTTTCAGGTGCAGGGTCAAAACAGCCCACTGCTGAATTAAAGAACTGGAAATGAGAACCTGCAGAAGAACAGGAAGTGGAAGTGAAACAGAAACCATGTAGAAGTGGAATTGATGGAGTAAAGTACAGAGCAAGATCATTCCTTATTAGGAGTTTGGCTTAAGCAGGACTGTTCAGGACAGGAGCTTGACAACTGGTGGCTGCTCAATCTCGTAGCTAAAGAGACAACATTCAAAATTGGGAAAAATACCTTTAAAAGTAATTCATAATAAAAATTGCAGGACTGGGTCAGATTGGAAAGTTCACCATCAAAAATGATCTCCAAGCTGAATGGTTGAGAGAAATGTTGTCTTCTAAAAACTCCCTTAGAGAACTCAGACTCGATTTTCAATTGTCAGTGAGGGTGGGAATGAGTGCTGGTATTGTTTGAAAATTCCTTTCTCGGAGATTGGCATTGGATCATGCCACCTCCAACTCAATTTGCAATTTTCAAGGGCCTGGCAGAGAGGACAGAACAGGAAATCTACTTGTTGCCAATTAACAACCTCTGAAGCTCTTTCAGGAGTTCTTAAGGGGCCTGCCTGGACCAAAAAGAGATTTTGATCCTTCTTTTTCTGGGCAGATGTAAACACATTAATGCATAATTACTGAGCTCTCTGGGCGAAAGAAATTTTGTTTCCATCTGTGTTTCATCAATAAGTTTGAGGGATCAATTAGCACTAGATCAAGTATCCTACCTCACCTTGGAGTCCATGGTGTCTATTTTCCACCATGTTTACTGTCTGGGTCCCATCATGAACTTTCTGCTGTCCTTTGCATGGCAGTGGCAGATCCCAAAATGGCCACTGCCTACTTCTGCCAGCTCCCATCATGTTATTTCTAAATACCATAGTGACAAAGGATGCAATTTATCATCGAATCCCTACAATGTGGAAACAGGCCATTTGGCCCAACAAGTCCGCACTGACCCTCCGAAGAGCATCCCACCCAGACCCACTTCCCTGTAAGCCTGATTTCCCTACTGCTAACACACTTAACCTACACATCCCTGAACACTATGGGTAATTTAGCATGGCCAATCCACGTAACCTGCAAATCTTTGGACTGTGGGAGGAAACCAGAGCACCCGAAGGGGACCCACGCAGACACAGGGAGAATGTGCAAACTCCACACAGACAGTCTCCTGAGGGTAGAATCAAACCCAGGTCCCTGCCGTTGTGAGGCAGCAGTGCTAACCACTGCGCCACCGTGCTGCCTTTGGGATTCACAATCTATCCAGGTGCCAGTTTCCTGATCTTACTTTGAAAACGCATTCCCCCATCCCAAATACATGTGGGAATAATTGTCTCTGAGCTGTCATGAAAACAGCCTCTTCTCCGTCACAAATACAGAAGAGTGAATTAATTTCCAGGGAAAATGTAAATAATGAAAGAGTTGAACAAGGTCAGAGCTGGTGGTGAAATATTAACACAGAAGGCTAGGTGCAGGAGGATTTGGATCTGATTCCTGACAACTCTTCAGCCAGTTCCAGTTCTGCTGATTTCCTGGAGGGTCCTGTAATTGGAACCTTCCAAAAAACTCTCCACTTCCACATGGCTTGAGATGCTGAGGTTACCCATGTCCTTATCCGGAAGTGTTGGCTCACAGCAATTGCTGACGAGCATGTTGTTCAGCTTTAGTTGCACCTTTCCAGCTTACAAGACCATGCACACAATCCAGGTAAATGTTTTCTGCTTATTTATGTACTTAATAAACGTCAATCGGACATTCAGTAGCTGATGAAATAAAGTGCTCACAAGGATCCAAAATGCATGCTTTTCATTTGGGGAAAATGGACCATTTTATCAGCAAGTACAAAAGAAAGGTTAAAATGCACATTCATCCACTGTGGAATTATGAAATCACAGACTTAACAATAGTATCAATTACTCATTCTTTATTCAATAAATAAAATTACAATCAAGTTGCCAGAGTCCTACTAGACCATAGGATTGCTGTCTCATTGGAGATGACTGGTGGTGATTTAACCTGAGAGCCATTACACTTCAGGTGAGAGGGACAGGCCTTCCTGGTAACCTCAGCTGGCCAGTGGGAATTGAACCCATGCCATTGGTATTATATTGTTTTAGTAAGCCAACCAGCCAGCCAACTGAGCTAAACCAACCCCCATTAGCTACAACAGATCCCCATTAGCAAAATCAATTGGATTTGTTTCTATTGCAATCAGGAACTTTCTCCCCTCCTCTTCTGAAAGGACTGACTCCTACTAGGCCACTTCTTGGCTCCAATGGCCAGTCTTCATGCACATGTCTAAAAGGAAGTTCTGGCCAGCTATTTGGCCACAAAAAGCAGCAGAATCTACCCACATCCTGGAGTCTGCATCCATGTACTTTCCAGCGGGATTCTTTGGACAGGGATCAGCACCGGGAACTCAGAGAAATTCCTAGGTGGGATTCTTTTTCTTCCCTATCCCAGAGTTAGCTGCTGGGTATGGATCTTGATAGCTTCCTTCTCTGCTTGTTTCACGAGCACAGTGAGGGAGCTGCAACAATTGTGTGCATTAACGTGTGATTATTGAATCATACTGTACCGAAAAAGCCCTTTGGCCCATTAAGTCTGTACTATCCAAGCTAATTTAAATCTACACTAGTTCCAGTTTCCAACCTTAGCCCACAGCCTCAAATGTTACAATATTTCAAGTGCCCATTCAAGTACTTTTTAAAGATTGTGAGGTTTCCTGCCTCAACTACCCTCCCAGGTAGCACATTCCGTGGAAAAAAAAAGTTCCTCAAATCCCCTGTAAACCTTCTGTCTTTCACCTTAAAACTGTGCCTCCTTGTAGTGACCCTTGAACTACAGCTGCTCTCTATCCCCTCTGTCCATGTCCCTTGTAGTCTTACGCACCTCCATATGGATCCCCTCAGCCTGCTCTGCTCCAATCCAAGCTTGTATGGCCTCTCTTCAAAGCTAAAGTGCTCCATCCCAGGCAACATCTGCACTCCCTCCAGCGTAATCACAAATTTCCTACAGTACTGGGCAAGAAACCCACACAGTACTCCAGCTATGTAGACTTATGTAGCACCCTTTAACATAATAAGCATCTTTATCATCAGCATTATAAAACAAAGTGTGACATTGAGCAACTTGAGAAGGTATTAGATAGGCGATCAGGAGCTTGCTCAATGAGAAGTATCAATGGATAACCCTCTCATCTCTGGTTCAGAAGGTTGTGGTTTTGATTCCTACACTAGGGAGTTTGGCCCATACTGCAGGCAGTCACTCCAGTACAGTACAGACGGAGTGCTGCCCTGTCTTCGGTGCCAACTGCAGCCAAGGCTTTATTCCAAGGTGGCCCTGTCTAAACTCTCTGCTGGATGTAAATGACCTCACAGCTATTTCAAAATATATGCGATACATTGCCTGGGAGCACATTCCATTGGAATTTTTGAAGATGTTTGGAATAATACCCCTTAAAGGGATAGTATGTTGTGGATGGAGACCACCAAAACTAATCAGAAAGAGTCCAGAATGGCCTCTTCCTGTGCTGTCTGGTTGTAAAGGAGCAGGTAAGTTCTCCGAAGTGTCTGGTCAACACCTTCCCCGACAACCCCCACCACCCTGCCCAAGCCATTTCAATAACAACAGATGATCATATCATCAGAAGTGTATAAAATTATGAGGTGCACAGAGGTGACCGACAGTCGGAATATTATTCCCAGAGTTGAAATATCTAAAACTAGGGGGCATGCGTTTAAGTTGATAGGGGTAAAGTTCAAAGGAGGCGAGAGGGGCAATTTTTTTTACACAGGGAGTGGTAGGAGTCTGGCATGCGCTGCCAGGGGTGGTGGTGGAGGCAGATATGTTTAAGGGGCTTTTAGATAAGCACATGAGTATGCAAGGAATTGTTCAGCATGGACTGGTTGGGCCGAAGCATCTGTTTCAGTGCTGTATGACTCCACGAATGGAGGGATATGAACAAGGGGCAGGCAGAAGGGATTGTATTAATTTGGTGTCATGTTCGGCACAATACCGTGGGCCAAAGGGCCTGTCCCTGTGCTGTACAGTTCCATCTATGTTCTGTTATCGTTGCAGTGTCGTGGGATCCTGCTGTGCCTAAATTGGCTGCTGTATTTCCTACATTGGGGTAGCGACCACGCTTCATTTTCAACTTGTGCAAGTTTAAGGGGTAACACACGAGTTGTTTTGTGTTTTGGGTCGGTAGAGGTGAAGGCTGGAGCCTAATCCTCAAATAAAAACCTTTGAAAACTTGGGCAGCAATTAGCTTCAGTGTTACAAGGGCAATATCCAGACCGAGTTGCATCTGCGGCTGGCAACGAGGGGGACTGGTCAGCGAATGCACTGAACCTGACCCTTGGGGAGGGGCTGTAGTGTGTGTGTGTGTGTGTGTGTGAGAGAGAGAGACAGACTGTGGAAGGTTGGAGGAGGGGTGAAGATGTTGGCGAGACAGACACAGCAGCAACTGCCGAGGGAAAGCAGGCCGACAGGTTCAGCTGTCAATCACAGCCCAGAATAGAGCAGAGCTTGGGAGGGGGCGCAAAGGGTAGGGAGGGTGCTGCTGGTGGGTTGCAAAAGGAGACTTTGCAGGGTAGAGAGCAGTTTGCAGGCACAGTATCCAGGGGCCATCGTCTGAGACTTGGAGGGGCTGGTGGGAGTGGGGAGGGGAGGCCGAAAGGGAAGGGCAAGATGTTTCAGGTGGAGAAGAAGGAGTTTTCAGAGCATTTCGCCAGGGGTCCGCGTGTGAGCGTGGCGAACACTTGCGGAGATTTCATGAGCGACAGCTCCAGCCTGGTGAGTGACTTGGACGAGACGGACTATGAGGTTGGCCGCCTGACGGCGTTAGCTTTCCGGAGCCTGGCTTGCCCCCCCACCAGCTACATGGAGCTCTTCGAGTCCGGGGGCTCCACCGATCTGTCCCTGGCGCTGTCCGAGGACAGCAGCGGCACCACCCAATGGTCCACCCCGGCCGAGCAGGGCTTGAGGCCGGCCAGTGGGCAGCCTGGTCCCGGGGCAGCCCCCCGACTCGGCAGCGGCCACTTCGAGTGTGTGGAGGTGGCTGTGGCAAGCCAGGAGGATAGCTCCGGGGGCCGGGGGGAAGCCCGCACTGTCCCCAAGAGGGAGATCCAGTTCAAGAGGAGGGAGAGGAGTGAGCTGAGTGTTTTCCGGGCCAGCGAGGCCAGTGCCTACCCAGAGGAGAGAAAGACCATGTCCCGGGAAGAGGACGTGAGGGCCAGTATCCTGCACAGAGCTGAGCCCCAGGAAGAAAGCTCCAAAAAGGCCAAGTTCGCCTCCTGCCACATCTCCAACGTCATCTCCAAGAAGATGCAATTTGAGCAAGAGCTCAAAATGGAGCGGGGTGCCATCCAGGATCCTTTCTCGTCCGTGCCATCCACCCCGTCCTCGGCGCACGTCAAAGAGTTTGAGTTGCCCCTGCCAGGGCTCACTCAGGAGGGCGAGCACTCGGCAGAGGAACCTGGCAGAAGCTGGGAGTTCAGCACTGAGGTGCTGGGAGGCACCAGGAGTGCGGTGCAGCAGGAGAGCTGCCCTGATACTGGCCCTCCACATCCCAGCGGCTTCAGGAGCTGGAAGGAGACCTGTACCGAGGATAAGAAAGCAGCGAAGCCAGGGAGAGCAGGATTCTCCAATGATTCACAACCTGAAAAGGCCGCTGCACGCAACAGCCAGGAGGAGAGATATGTGGAGGCTATCCCACAGTTTACCAAACAGGCCAGCTACTCCAAGGACAGCCAGCCCAGTGTTCTTGAGGACAAGCCCAGCTATAAACAACTGGGTAATAAAATAGACACTAGAAACCCATCCAGGAGCAACGTAATGCCACAACCGCCCAAGGTGACACCTGCTCCTCCAACCACACAAGAGAAGCAAGTGGACCCATATGGGACAGTCGAACAGCTCGCTCCAAACATAGGCTCTCACAGCAAGATCATCCCTCTTGACCCTAAATATCAGACTCTGCCTGCTTCATTTAAATTTGAGACAGACGATTGTAGAATCGTTGACCCCCAGTTTGACCGAGGTGAATCAACAGCACAGAGAGCAAAAGGGCCCATCCATCAGGTTCGAGATGTGCGCAAACTGGTCAAGAATACCTACGGGGCATTAAGTTTCCATGTCTCTGAAGCCAAACCTTCTGTGTTTTTTCATCCTGATGGTTCACAACTACCTGCAGAGCCTGATCAAACCAATGTACCAGTGGGCAGCATCCCAACATTGCCTATGAGCATCCAATGCAAATCCGTAAATTGGAAAGGCAACAGAGAAATGTCATACAGTTCATCAGTAGACAAGAAATATTGGACCTACGCAGGGAGTACAGACACTACCAGGTTATATGCATCTGATATCAAGCTGCTACTTCCATCTGATATTAAGAAAAGCAAGACAGATACTCCTAAAAAAGCAGAGAGTGGAAACCAGATTTGCAAAAATGTCGGGAAAGCAGACGGTGCAGAGGCAATTCAGCCTGCAGATTCAAAGAACATCAAGAAGAAAAACAAAATTGACAATTCACAGAGCTCATCTGTTTCAAGTGCGGAAGCTACCAGGGTTTCTCCTGTAAGAGATAGCTGTAAAAAAGATACACAAGAGAAAAAAAATGTAAACTTGGTAAGAAGACTTTCAACTAGTGAAGATCGTAATTTGATGTCTGAGATGGACAAAGTCAAAAAGTGTTGGTTAACTAGTGTGGAAAACCAGTGCCCAGATTCATCACTGTTGAATTCACATTCGAAAGTTAATAAGGTAGAGACCGTTGGAGAAAGAACAAAGAAAGCTTCAGCACAATCCATTCCGAAACAAGAGAATACAGTGCTCAGCAGTAATGTTGGTACCAAAAAAGATGACCCAGTGAAACCGCACAGCCAATTAAAACCTGCTGGAACTGTCACTTCACTCAAAGTGGATTTAAGTTTGACAGATGGGAGAAGTGATTCAAAAAGAGAAGCTCAAGACAAACCAGAAAATCAAAATAAACACCAGAAGATTACGATTTCAAAGAATAACATTGCCAAAACATTGGCTGAGAAGGATGAGCCATTAAACCAGAACAAACATTTAAAAATTTCAACTTCCAATTTAGCCAGTTCAAATATTTCGAAAGGAAAAGATGCATCAGAGAGAAAGGTTGACTCAAGATTGGATCAGCAGAAGACACTTCGAAAGACGTCTTTGTCAAAAAATGAGAGCACTCAAGAATTAACCAGGAAAGGGGAATTAAACAAAGAAGCTCAGTTCAGGAAGTTGGGAAGTAAGAATGACAATTCTGAAAATGTGGGTGTAAAGATTGAAGAAATTAAAGGAAATGAGGAACGTGGAAGAGAAGGTCAAGTCAAGGTGGAACGGAAGAGTAAACACTTTGGAAAATCTACTGTCAGTAGTGAGGATATACTGTCACCAATTGGGAATGATGATGATGTAAGAAAGGGTCAGATTGGATTGGAAAAGAAGACCGTAGTGACGAGTAGCTCCCTCTTACAAACTGTAGACAACTCAAAAATACCTGAGAGAAGTGAGCCTAGAAATGAGACAAACATTGGATGGCAAAAGGAAAAGAGATTCTCATGTAATTCCACCTTAAACAGTGAAGTCATCAAATCATCACCTGGGAAATATGAAACTGTCAAAGATATCCAAATTCGATTAGAGAATCGGAGTAAGAAACTGGGAAGCTCAAATGAAGAAAAGTCACTGTCTGGGAAAACCAAAGCCAATAATGTTCTGGAAAATCAAAAAACCTGTCAGGATTATTGCACCCAGACTAGTGAAAGCATTAAGTCATCCATTTGCAAGACTGGGACTAAGACAGAGAGTCTGACTGAATCTCAGAAACAAGTTAAAAAGGGGAGAGCTGAACAAGCTTCAGAAAAAGCTGGCATGAAAATGCTAAAGGAATCACAGCCAATTAAAGATAGTTATGTTTTGTCATTGATTTTCGAAGAAGACAGGAATAACTTGGAGACCATCAATGCCAAAATGAGAAACAAACAATCGTTATCAGTGAAGCATCAACTCCTAAATGATACTGGTGCACAAGCTTCTATTTGCTCTTCGGTTAACAGCACAGATAAACAAACTGTATCCTCTGTGAAAGCCACAGATCACCACCAAACAGTAACAAGTTCAGTGAAGACACCAACTCACAAACTGGAAAATCATAGTGACTCGAAAGGTTCGTCAACCTTCACCGCTGAAATCCCTGTGTCAACACCCAAAGCAACGTGTCAGCAGACACTTTTACAGACCCATTCAAGTTCAACAGAGTTTAATGTGAAGACGCTCCCTGCTGTCAGGCTGTCCAGCCAGGATATGAACAAGCTGAGCTCCTCTGCAGTTGAAACACAGCCCACAGGTGGAGCAGTCACTCAGGATCAAGCATCGCTTTCCCTCGACAGCTTAAACTATCTTGCCATTCCTCTGAAAGAGCGGAAGGCACAGGTGCCCACCGTGGGACTAACAGTTGTTTCTCCTCGATCTGCCACCTTCAAAGCAAATCCACCATCGGCGATCCCCTACTTTCAGCATCAGCGTAGTGTAGAGGCAATGGATCCCCAAAGGCAAGAGAAACAGACAATGTCTCATCAGGTTACCCAGAATGCACAGTCCCCTGGTGCTCAGCTGAAAAATCCACCTTACTCTTCCGTAAACCAAACCCAGCCTCCGTTCTCTCCAGGTGCGAGGACGTCAAACCTTGTGGAGACAGTTTGTGAAGTTCCACAAACTTCTCAAGACGTAGACAACTCTCCCAAGCCTTGTTTTCAGTATCCTCAAACTCAGAGAAAAATGCTTGTGGATCCAGAAACAGGAAAATATTATTTTGTGGATGCTCCAGTTCAACCTCCTCGTAAAATGCTGTTGGATCCAGAAACAGGACAGTACGTGGAAGTCATGATGCCTCAGCATCCCTATGGTGGAGTATACCAAGTGCCTTTCCCTCCTTACCTTATAAATCCAGGAGTTATGAGCCCATCTTATTTACCAAATATGCCTTACCCTGGGTTATTTGTAGGACCTCCTATGTCTTCTCAAAGACCTCTGGAAATGCAAGGCCAAGTACTGTCCCAACCAAGTATCCCACAAGATAAAACAGATTCACAGCAACATAAACAGTATGTCCAGAGGAGTTTCTCTGCTGATTCGGCAAACATGGAGAACTTGTATTATATACCAACGGGTATGCCATTATATCCCAATCCAGGCCATCCTGGTCTGCAGCCAGTACCCATGCAAGCTAAATCTTGTGCTGAAATTAGAGACAGCAAAACTACAGGCATTTGGTCAATGCAACAAATTTATGGAGTCAGCAACCTGCTCCCCCATGGAAGGCCAAGTAGTTTTATGGTGGAGTAAAAAATAAACAGGTACATTTGATGACAGGCTTTGATGGGGCAACGAGAACCTGCAGCCGAGCAAGAATTAAGCATCGGCCACAGATTCAACCACACAGTCGTGTCAGAGATGAATGGCATTCACTGAAGAGTATTTTCCTCTAGACATCATAACGTTATCGGTCTAGGGACACACAGGTCAATGGGAAAACCACTCATAGTTTATTGAAGTGATGTTGAAAAGCATCTTGTGAAGTCCCAGCTCCTTACAGCAAAGTTGAACATCAAATTGGGCCAATTCCTTGAGAATGTTTTCATTTCCATTGGAACCTGATCAATTCATGCAACGCTTGAAAGGGCTCAATGACTTTGGCCTCTTATCTGGGGAGAAAGGAATAACATTGAAGGTGTTTGGTTACTCTTTCTTAAAGCTATTGCAAAAGAACAATTTACTGTGCTAAGGCAAAGAGTAAGAGGGCAAACTTATGCCCTGGACCCATGATTCATTTTCTTGGTTGTTAAACAGATTCCATCTTATTGTCTACAAAAAGGGACGTTGAATATATCTGTGACTCTTAAATAATGTTCATTTGTGTCAGGTTTTGTGTGTGTGAAATGCAATTGCCAGCAACACAGGTCACAATTTCAGAGTTAACTGGAGTGAATGTTGCAAAGGCATAGAAATGTACCCTCTTGCTTTTGGGAAAATTTTCATTTCATTGTGTACCATGCATGTGAGAATGTTTCTCTCAGTCTTCAGTACTTCACTACGCTATCAGAAACTGAACTTAATAAGTTTATAAAGAGGACTTACTTTATTAACTTGAAAAGCACGAACAGGTTTTATTATTTCATTGGCACAATAGTTACTAAACCATCCTGTACCATCTCAAAGTAATTAACAATCCTGTCAATAGGAAATTGCTTTTTGGGGATTCTTTAACCTGTTTCACAAGTCATGTCAGCGCAAAGTTAAAACAAGGCTAGACTATATAGGGGCGTTGCTGGGAAAATACAAGCTCAGCACTTCATTTTTAGTGAAACTAGTGATGTTAGGGATAAATCTTTGCACAAGTCTCACCTCTAACGATTGAAATACTAATGACCAACAGTCACTTCAATTTATGTGCTAGTAATATATGATAATGATACTATATAATTTAAAGACACTCGTATTTACATACAAGATTCTTAGTGATCTCCACAGTGAATCATCATCGAAGGGCAGTGACTTGTTGTGTTGGTAAATGCTTTGCGAGTGGGAAAGACTTGTCGTTTTTAGGTGTTGCCAATACCAAAGGAAGTAAGATAGACTAAGTAAAGGTTTCTCTAGCCTTCACATAGGGGTAGGAGTCTGTCGAACAGGTGAGTCAAAATGTGGATTGTGTAAAATAACATTTTCTAATCTATGCCAGGCAGTTGGTGAGGTAGGTGCCTGATTGCATTTTGATGCCAAGTTGCAAGTATGAAGCACTCTCACACTGACAATGGCAAAGCTCCGATGTAGAGAAAAAAAATGCTCTTTCCTAATTAACGATCTGCTCCAAGCTGTAAGATTCCCTTCTGCACCCATGTGACCTTTCCATAAAAGACACTTTGCCAATTTTTTTGAATGGGGTGACCAATTCTTAAAATGCTCTGCTTGATTCCTGCTGCGATATATGTGCTGCCAAGATATATGTAGAGAGAGATTCTCATGCTATCTGATTCACAGAATTGTTATGGTACAGAAGGAAGCCATTCAGCCCATCATGTCAACACCCTGGTCTCTGGGCATGTTGACTTAGTGCCAGTCTCCTACCTTCTCCCTATAATCCATCTCATTGTTTCTATTTAAGTAATCATATAATGTCTCAAATAAAGAGAAAAAAAAGACAAATCAATTCAGTGTGGAATGGAATTGAAAGCTACACTCAGGGACAGGACTGCCATTGCTTGTTGGAAGTACTCTGAAGTCCTGCCAAATGATCCAGTATACTTGGAATCAGACAACTGTAACACTAAGTAAGAACATCAGAACTATTTATGTGCTGCATTCACTTCCCTCCTTGAACATTCATTCAGATAAATCCCAAAGAGCTGCCGCTGTAGTAGCTCCTGTTTGACTCAGAGCAGAGCTACAAACCCTGTGGAATACAGTACAGGAATATATCTTAAGAACAAGCTCACTTGCTCACATAAATAGTGCAGGACATAAATTCGTCGAATGATATGTCACAGGAAGAGGCCATTCTGCCTAGGCACATCTATCTGATGAGTCCCACCTGCCTGTCCTTTCTCCAGGGGCCTGCCGATGTTTCCCCTTCAAGTATTTATCAATTCCCTTTTAAAAATGACTATTGAGTCGATCCACAGCACCCTTTCAGGCAGCGCATTACTGATCATACCTCCCTGTGCAAATTTTTTTCTTGCATGGCCTTTCTGTTTCGTTCACCAATTGATAAAACCTGTGGAAGAAAAGCGACTGATTTTCTGTGGATGGATTCAAGGTATAAAAGCTAACCTCTACGCTGTGTTGACACATTGGAATATATTACTGTCTGACTTTTCCATTTACCTTGTGTGTTACAGGTGTTCAAGGGCTAGCACAGGCATAGTGGGCCAAATGGCCTCTTTCTGACATGTACAGTTTCATGATTCCTATTGGAATATTTGTGTGGAAGGTGAAGGCGGGACAACACATGGCTGTAATGTCTGCTGTTGTCAAATATCTTAAGAACACCTATAATCTGAGCATTCACCTGCTGAAAGGACTGCTTGTCTGAAAAAGTGGAGGAGAGCTGCTAGCTATACACCTGGATCCCAGCAACGCCAGGTCAATGAATGACAGTTGTCAACATTTTGGTGCAAATTGAATCTAAAGTTAACTGTAAAAGATGTAAAATTCAGAGTTGATACTGATACCTTTATCCTGTCTATGCCTCAGTAGGATCACTCTTGCTTCTCAGTCACCAGGTCATGGGTTTCGGTTCCAATTCAGAAACTTGAGAACGAGGATTAGGCTGATAGTCCAGTGTAGAACCTTGGCAGAGGTGCTTCATTTTGGAAAAGGTGTCAGACCAATGCCCTGTTTGTTCTCTCAAGTAGAGGTAAAAGATTCAGTGGAGAACTATTTCAAAGAAAACCAAGAGTCTGGCTGAAATGGATCCTTCAAGCATCACCAAAATCAGATATTCTGGTCATTTATTTCCGTGGTGTTTATGAGAGGTTGCTGTGCACAAATTGCCATGGTGTTTCCTATAGTACACAGTGATTGTGCGTTAGGAGGATTTTCTAGATCGTACAGTGCCTTTGAGGACATTGTAAGTTTGTGAAAGGTGCTGCTTGATGTGAGTTCTTCTTATTTCTTGAAATCATAACAGGTATGGTGTGTTCAGTAGTGACTTTAGTAAATGAATTGTGGAGACATATATTTACATTGAATCACACTACTCATTGATGTTGAATTCATGTTTTCTGGAAGTTGAAAACACCATTTCTAGCCATGCTGTTGTTTTGTGCTAAATAGTTGCACATTTTTGTATCTGATAATGTATCAATAATATTATATTTCACAGGTTTGAGTTGTACAAAAATGGATGCATCTTATGTTGAATAACAAATAAACACCTCCTGAGAGACTTTTCATTTTAGATGTATGTAATCAACATGTACACACTTTGTAAAGTGGTTTGTCTCCTCAATTAGAGGTAGTAGGAACTGCCGATGCTGGAGTCTTAGATAACAAGGTGTAGAGCTGGATGAACACAGCAGGCCAGGCAGCAGCAGAGGACCAGGAAAGCTGCCATCTCGGGTCTGGACCCTTCTTCAGAAGTGATTTCATTATCTCCTCAATTACTTTTTTCCAATTGTTCACTGGAAGGTCTCTGTTTTATCTGCTATCATTTAGAAATGCACCATATGTTTTAATGATCACAGATTCTCAGTCAGATGCTATCAGCCTAAGGGAAACTGTTGCTGTTTGTATATCTTGGCACCTAGCTATCGCAGTCATTCAGTTCAATGAGCAGTTTCAATTGCTATAAAGAGCACATTATCCTCTCTTTTGTCTTGTTGCTGCTGCACCGTGGACAGGTCCAGAGTGAGAAAATTGTTCTCATTAAATACACAAATGTTTGCCTTAAGGAGCCATAGGTAGAAGATCATCACTGATAGTAGAAATTCAGGAGAAATGTTTTTATTTAGATAATTCAGACTGGAGGACATCATGGAGTGGGCGAGGTGAGTATCTTTGAAGCACTTAAGGAGAAGCCATATACACACATGAAGGTGAAAGAATAGACTTACTGAGTGTGAACATTTAAGTGGGAGGAAGCTCATGTGGAACATAACTCTGTGGATCAGTTGGGCTGAATGGTCTGTTTCTGCTTTGTATATTCTATATAATTAGGTGTAACTGATAGGCAAACATTAGCTCTCAGGTTAACTACTACAAGGAATTTGAAGATTCTGCACCTTAATCTCTGATGTAAGAGCATAAGAAATAGAAGCAGGATTAAGCCATTCAGGCCCCCAAAATGTCCCATCATTCTCTAAGATCATACCTGATCTGCCCTAGGCATTGACTCCTCTTCCAATGTCAGCTCAGCATAGCTGACAAATCCTGGTATTTTCAAAATGTGTCTACTTCCTTATCAAAAAGTTTCAGTGATCTAGTTTCCACAACTATCTGGGGTAAGAAATTCTAGATATTCACTACCTTCAGTGAGAAGAAATTCCTTCACATCACATTTTTAAGTGAGTGTCCCCTTATTCTGTAACTATGTCCCCTAGTTTGAGATGCCCCCACCAGTAGAAATAGCTTCTCAACATCAGCTCTGTCAAGCTCACTCAGAATCTTGTATGTTTCTATAAGATCGTCCCTCATTCTTCTAAACTCATGGTCCTTTCCAATTCCTGTTTGAACAACAGTCATGACTCAATGACAATGACACTCACCTCTGATTTAGATGGCTATGGGTGCAAAGTCCTAATTCAGAGATATGAACATGAAATTCAACTCTACAAGGCAATATCAGGGGTGTGCATTGCATGTTGGAAGTTTTGTTTTTCAATGGGGACATTAAACCAAACAGCCCTCTCAGGTGGATGCAAAAGAACCCATGCCAAATTTTTGAGAAAGAACAGGGAGCTTTTCTATGGTGTTCTGGACAATATTCATCCTTTTACCTAACTCACTAAAACCAGAATAATTGGAAATCATCATCATATTGCTGTTTGGAACTTGGTGTAAGTAGTCTGGTTATGTGTTTCCTACATTAAAATAGTGTCCATGATTCAGAAAACTCTCCTTTGTCTGAAATTGAAATGCAAATTCTTTCTTTGCACAAACATGCAAACCTTAAGTTTTCAAGATGTATTACCAAAGTGTCGGGAGTTGGCTTCTTGGCTGCATTTCTAGATCAAAGCTAAAGTTAAGTCTAGAAGGGTGACAGGAGCTACAGACAGGGGACGAAGAATGATGAAAAAAGCTTGTAAACAGTGCCAGTCTAGTAAAAAAACAATTTTTAAAAGGGACTACATTCTTTAAATTTGATTTCCCTGGCTCTAACTGCTTCAAGTTGCATTGCATTTACAGCATAGACAATTTGACTCAGTTGATCTCTGGCAAGGCATATGCTTTTTTTGATTTATTCATGGGATGTGGGTATCACCGACTTGCCTGCGTTTAGTTCTAGTCCCAGTTGTCCTTGAGGAGGTAGTATGAGCTCGCTTCTTGAATTGCTGCAGTCCATGTGTTTTAGATAGACCCACAATGCCATGAGGAAATTCGGGATTTGACCCAGTGACAGTGAAAGAGTAGTGATATATTTCCAAGTCAGGGTGGTGAGCGTCTTTGTGTTTCCATGCCTTGTCCTCTCAAACGGAAGTAGTTGTGAATTTGGAAGGCGCTGCCTGAGGATCTTTATTGAACTTCCGCAATGCATCTTTAAGATAATACAGAGTCAATAAATGTGGAGCTGGAAAAGCACAGCAAGTCAGTCAGCATCCGAGGAGCAGCAAGGTCAACGTTTTGGGTCAGAACCCAATACTCACTGCTGCTACTGGGCATTGGTAGTGGATACTTGTGGATGTGGTGCCAATCAAGCTGCTGTCTTGAGTGTTGTTGGAGCTGCACTCATCCAGGCCAATGGGGAGTATTGCATCACTCTCCTGACTTGGGTAGGTGGATGGTGGACAGGCTTTGGAAAGTCAGGAGGTAAATTATTCACCTCAGTATTCCTAGACTCTGACCTGCTTTTGTCAGTGGGGTCCTGACTGAACCAAGGAATGTTTTGCATATATCGCAAAGAGTCAAACATACCTGGCACCTGTGCAGCTACCCACAATGACACCTTTGACATAAAGAAAGTGAGATGAAAAGAAGAGGTTTTCAAACTAAGAATGAGATCATCTAGATGGAGAAGGGCATTGGTGGATGGAGACTTTGTGTAAGCTTCTTTTCAAGGAAGAAGTGGAGGGCTTACAGATCATCTTGGTGGGGAATAGATGTGTAGAAGGATTGCATATTCATGATTAAAAAAAGGAAAGCATCAGAAGAAACACGAATACAAGTGGGTAGATAGAGTCAATAGGAGAAAAAATAAATTAATTGGGGCAGGAGCAGACTGAAATAATGGTTCAGCCAGGGTAGTCCTGTTTTTGGATTTTGGAGAAGAGGTACAAATATGGTTTGGGGGTCTGTGAGGTAGAAAGCTGCAGAAAGAAGGCCTCCAGAGGAAATGAGGTCAGTGACAGTCCTGGAAACTACAGCCGGATGTTCAGTGTTGGGATTGTGATCCAGCGGAGACAGGAGGAAGTGGCAGAGAGTTGGTCCTCAGCCTCTGCAGGGTAGAGGTCAGCGTGCCAGGTGACGACAACACCACCTTTGTATCAGCAGATTTGGTGATAAAGTTACGGTTAGACCTGAGTGAATAGAATGCATCAGATTCAGAGGGAGACGGGTTAGAGTGGGTGAGGGGAACAGAGATATTAAGGTGGTTGATGTTAAGTTGGCAGTTCTTGATGAAGAGATCCAGTGCAGGTAAAAGGCTGGAGAGAGGGGGCCAGGTGAAGGCAGAACATCAGAGGCAGGTGAATGGGTCTGTGGAGTGGGGAGACTGCTTCTGTACAAAGAATTCACCACAGAGGCAGAGAAGTCGGAAAAGCTTTAAGGTCACGGTGTGCCCAAGATTCATTGAGGTGGGGGCATAAAGGGATAAAGCTATTTCCTTTGCTGAGCGCAGATCATTCTGCATCAGAGACAGGAATGTCAGAGGATATGGTGAACACGTGACAAGAGATGAATTTAGAGGAAGGAATAAGATCAGAAAGAAGCAGAGCTGGAAAAGGATCATCTGGGGTGCCAGTATCTGTTTACTTCATTTATTTGCTCTTTGTATATCATATCAAACTTTTACCTCAGTGGGCAGCACGGCAGCTCACAGCATCTGCACCTGGGTTCGATTCAGCTTCGCGTGACTGCGTGGAGTTTTCACATTCTCCCTTTTTCTGCATGGGTTTCCTTTAGGGTGCTCCAGTTTCCTCCCACAATCCAAAGATGTGGAGGTTAGGCAGATTAGCCGTGGGGATTGCAGGGTTACAGGGAGAGGATAGAGGGGTGGGTGTAGGTGAGATGCTATTTGGAGGGTCGGTGTAGACTTAATGAGCCAAATGGTCTGCTTCCACTTGTAAGGATTCTATGGTTCTTTAAAAGACATTTATCGGTTCACCCACCAGCCTGTTCCTTTTGAGATGACAGGCAAATCTTGCCCAAAGTGTTTATTTTCATGTTTATGTGTTGCGGTGCTGACAGTTTATTGCCCGTCACTAATTGCCTTTGGGAAGCTGGTGGTAAATCACCCCCTTGAACCATTACAATACAAGTAGGAGGTTTCTTTTGAGGTTTGATGACATGCCAGCCTATTTCAGTGTCAACCATATTGTGTATATTATATTACAGAACTGTATTATCTCCATTACTGTGGATCTGAAGTTACAAATGGGCCAAATAAGGCAAGAAGAACAAATTTTCTTCTGTAATAGAAACTTGCGAACAAGGGCTACAGCTATTTTTATGACAAGATAGTAGCTTCCTATTACTCATATTACTCAGTATTGCTGATAATATCCTTTTATTTCATATTTATTTATTTTCCCCAGCTGTCAGAATTTGAGCCCAGGGTTCTTGAGCATTTTGTCTGCGTCTCTGGTTTACTAGTTCAGTGACATAATTGCTATGTTAAAGTACCCCGACATATGAGCCCTGGCATCATCCCCATAAATCTGTACAGATCTGTTCCTCTATTGCTGGTTTTCTGCTCCATTACTTTGACAGTTGTTTCAGAGATTTACTGCCAAGAGTGTTGAAATCTAGTCTGTATAGGAAAGGGTTACTGTATCAGTCAAAGATGAAACAATGAAGTGGAGAGTGCCAAGCAACACTTGGCCAGAAACCATGGTGGGAGAGTATGGAGATATAAATAGTAAAGGTCACACACAGAAAGTGTCAGACTGAATTTTAGCTGCATGCATGTTTGAGCAAAAATGAAAGCTCCTCCAACATAAGAAATTTGCATTATCATTAGCTTTATTAACAATAATAATGAAGTTGTTTTAATCTTATATTGAATTACTGGTTCAATTGGCTTTACATCTCAATGAAATCTCTTAAAGTCTCCATGTACAGTTTGATATTCAATAGTATTGGTTCAGATCCAAGCTTCATGTTTGCGTCTCAGGTTTTATTGCTAGGGTAATTTTAAGAGAATGATTTACACTGAGTTGCCTCGCAGAGCAATTTGCAGTGTAGCAACAGGCCATTCAGACCAATGTGACAATGCCAGTGTTTATACACATCTCATTTTACAGTCAGTTATATCTGACTGGGTCGCACTCAGCTCTGATCAGAAGGCTGTGGGTTCAAGTCCACTTCAGAGCATTCAGGGCCATATCCCCAATGACATCCCCAGTGTAGTCCTGAGGGATGTTTGAAGGTGCCTTTTTGGATGTTTAAGGGAGGTCCTGTTTGCCCTCTCAGATAAATGTAAAAGTTTAAGGTCACTGTTTCAAAGCTGAGCAAGGTAGTTCTCTCTCGTGTCCTGGTACTATTTAAGTCTGACCCTAATTGTATCGGATAGATTATTTGACCAATATCTCAATGATATCCATGGATGCTTGCTGTGAGCAAATTCTCTATTGTGTTACCTACATTACAACTACATTTGTTCTAAACCACTTCATTGGCTATAACGCATTATCCTGAGGTAATGAAAAGTTATAACAATTCTTTCTATCCTGTCATTACTTCATCTCATTTGTCAATTTGTTTGTAGCAATAGTCATAGGTTGCAAGACAATGATGTAGAAGTGGTAGAATAGGCTATCTGAATATAAGAGGGTGTTGGAGGACAGAACTGAATCTCTGCTATTAAACTGGGATTACATTGAGCACCAAAGCTCTAAACAAAGGTTACAGGCTCAGAATTCGAATGGATTGCCCAAATGTAAAACTGATGTTAGGAGGATTCAGTAATCTACTTCACTCGCTGTATTCTTCATCAAGGTGTGTGTACCCTTCACCAACATATGTATATTCTCCATCAGGGTGTGCATGGGTATGTACGTTTCATCAGGATGTATATCACCTTCATTAGGATGTTCATACCTTTTGTCGGGGCATTGAACACTTAGTTGGTTTGTATGTACACATCACAATGTCTTTTCCTTTCACAACTACTGAGTAGAGTTGCTGTATGGTAGTCCAGTGCTTTAGCTTTTAGTTTTGTATTGCTGTACTTGCATATTTTCCATTTTAAGCTATTGACTTTTATCCCTGTTCTGGCTGTCCGTACATTAATACCTATAAACATAGTGGACATTAGCTGGGTTATTATCAAATGCAATCTGATTTAAATTATTAGTTAACATCAGTCAGAGGTCTGTCAAACTTGATTGAATGCACTGTGTAAAGCTCAATGTGTGCATAGAAACTTTAATCAATTTTCTGCTGTACAAAAACCCACAAAGCTAAGTTTAGCCCAATTGAAAGTACAGCCTGTATATGGAAGTGCTCAATGATTTGTAATTAAATACCTCTGCCTTGAGTCAGATCCTGTGAGATTAGAGGGGAATTAGAGGCAAGTATTCTGTTGCATCTTCCGGTTCAACAGCAAAAGATCATAGGATCATATAACACAGGTGGAGACCATTCAGTACATCATGTTTGTGCCAGCTGTTTGAAAGCAGTTAGTCCCACTCTCCTTGCTCTTTTCCATAGTCCTGAAAATATGTCCTTTTTGAATATATCTCACCTTGAAAGTTACGCTTAAATCTGCTTCAGCCACCCTTTCAAGCAGTATGTTGTTGTTTGAACATACAAATTAGGAGCAGCTGTTAGGCCATTCAGTCTCTCAAGCCTGCTGTGCTTTTCAATTAAAACATGGCTGATCTGATTGTGGCCTCACATCCACATTTCTGCCTCTGCCTTCAAAATAACCAATGATACATTACTGCCCACTGGGGAGGAGAATTCCAAAGACTCACAGCCCTCTGAAAGTAATAGTTTCTCCTCATCTCTGTCTTTTATGGAAGATCCTTTGTTTTTAAACCGTGCTGCCTAGTTCTAGTCTCTCTTACAACAGGAAACAACCTCTCAGATTCTACCCTATCAACCCCCACCCCCCCACCGATCTTATATGCGTCAATAAGATTGTCCCTTATTCTCTGAACTTCAGTGATACACGCCTAGTTTGTCCGACCTTTCTTCATTAGGTAAACCCCCCATAGCCATATCAGCTATCAATATAATGGGTGTAAATGAAGGGGTGAAATGGAAGCAATGGAACCTCCCTTCTGAGAGCAAGTAAACAAGACACAAACAACACATGGCTGGAAGGTGGGTGGGAAAGACAAATGGAGGACAGACATCATACAGTGAAGTGTGGAAGTCATTACTGAGTCCTAGAGTTTGTATAGTGCCTAAGTGGAAAATAAAGTTTTGCTCCTCAAGCTTGCATTGTGCTTTATTGGGACATTGCAGCAGGTCCACATCAGAAATAGTAGCATGACAGCAAGGTAGTTTCTTGAAATGGCAAGTAACAGAAAGTTCAGGGTCATTCCTGCAGAAAGAATGGATGGAGAATGACCTAATCACAGATGTCAGGGAGACCATAACTATTCTATCAAATTATTCTCATCAATTATTTTATTAAAATCTTGTAGAGTTTTGAGCTTCCTCTTAACCTTCTCTGCTCGAAGGAGAACAACCCTAGTTTTACCAAACTCTCAACACACTCAAGTCCCTCAGCCTTTATCCTGATTCTGGTAGATTCTTTCTTTCTATCTTGTCCTGATTCTTTCTATCTTTCTCCCACAGCATGACATCAATCCTAAACTGTGGCTGCCAGAAATGGACCCAATCTTCATCCAAGACACCTTCTGTGATTATGATGTGGAGATGCCGGTGTTGGACTGGGGTGGACGAGGTCAAAAATTACACAACACCAGGCCTCCGATCTTCAGGTAAGCACCTTCCAAGGTGGACTTTGAGATACACAGCAACGCAAAATCACTGAGCAGAGGCTGATAGCCAAGTTCTGTATGCGTGAGGACAGCCTCAACCATGATCTTGGGTTCATGTCACACTACACTGACCCTACCAGACTACATACTCCCACACACACACACACACACACACACACACACTTACACAGACCCTCTCTCACACACATACACACTTACACAGACACCTCTCTCTCACACACACACACTCACACACTTACAGACCCTCTCTCATACACACACACATACACTCGTTCACACTCATAATCTCTCAAGTGCACGCACAGACACACACAGGTGCACGCGCGCATGCACACACAGGCACATGCGCAAGTGCACACACTCTCTCTTCCTCTTTCACACATACACACACATGCACACACACACAGACACAGGCACACACAAGAATTATTTCCTCAAAAATAAAACCTGACCCCAGTTTAAAACAAAGACAGATTCTAAGCAAGACCCCATACCTGAAATGCATTGTCTGACATGAGATGTCACCTCTTGTATACATTGATAAAACCTTTAATTATGTCAGGACGGTGACTTGAAAGGAACCTGGATTTTGCATTTTAGTCAGTAGCCTCCTTCCTAACTGATTAAAGATTCAATAAGTGGTGGCCAGTTTTAGGGTTGTTACCTTTCTGCTTATAAATTCTGTGTCTTATACCCTCTCTCACACTACACCTGAGGAAGGAGCTGAGCTAGGAAAGCTTGCATTTTCAAATAAACCTGTTGGACTATAACCTGGTGCTGTGTGATGTTTGACCTTATATAATTGCATGGGAAGTTGCAGTGGAGGTGTGAGGAGGTGTTGGCATGGAGGAGGAGTGGGCGAAGGTGTCCCGGTGGGAACAGTCCTTGCAGAAGACTGACAAGGGAGAGAACTGGACTTTGTATCTGGTCATGGCATCACACTGGAGGTGGTGGAAATGACCACTTACGATCTTTTGGATGCAGAGGCTGATGGAGTGAAAGGTGAGGACCAGAGGCATCCTATCATTGTTGTGGGAGGGAAAAGAAGGGATGAGAGCAGCAGTGTGGGAAATAGGTCAGACATAGTTCAGGGTTCTGTTGACCATCGTTGCAGGGAATCCTTGGTTGAGGAAAAATGTGGACATTTCTGAAGACGCCTGAAGAAGGTGGCATCATCAGAACAGATGTGATGAAGACAGAGGAATCAGGAGAATAGAATAGAGTCTTTACAGTAAGCAGGGCATGAGGATGTATAAGCATGGTATCTGAGGGAGTTGGAGATAGACTGGGTGAAGGTGAGAGCAGGGTGGAAATCGGAAGTGAAATTGTTAAGGTTTCCAATTCTGGATGAGAGAGAGAAACAGCACTGATGATGTCATGAGATATCAGAGAAAGAATTGTGGGGAGAGACCTGTGTAGGACTAGAACATACCCGACTTACCCCACAAGGAGACAGGCATAACTCGGGCTCGCACGGGTGCCCAGGGCCAAAGCTTTGATCTTAGGAAAGTGAGAGGATTAAAGGAGAAGTTGTTCAAAGTGAGGACAAGCTTGGCCAGGTGGAGGAGAATGGTGGCGGATGGGGAAGGTTCAGGCCTTTTTCCGGGAAGAAGTGGAGGACCCTGAGACCATTCTGATGGACATGTAAATGGATTGCACGTCCATGGCGAAGAGGAGACAGCTGTTGCCTGTGAACTGAAAATTTTGAAACTGACGTAAAGAGTCTGAAGGATTGCAGTTGTAAGCAGGAAGAGACTGGACAAAGGGAGGTAGAATCGAGTCAAGGTAGGAGATCTGCGGTTGTAGCGGATTTCTCACGACTTCAGGAAGCTCCAAAGTGTTTTTCAATGAATGAAATTCTTCTGAAGGGTCATCACCACTGCAATTTTGGAAACATGGCAGCCAATTTATGCACAGCAAGATCATATGATGAGATAAATAACCAGATCATTCGCTTTCTTCCTGTTGGTGTTGAATGAGTGATAGGTGTTAGGGGAAAGATTTAAAAGGGACCGAAGGGGCAACATTTTCACACAGTGGGTGGTACAAGTGGGAATGAGCTGCCAGAGGAACTGGTAGAAGCTGGTATAATTACAACATTTAAAAAGGATATGTGGCAAATGGGACTAGATTAATTTAGGATGGAATGGATGGGTTCTGTGCTGTTCAGGGTCTGTTTCTGTGCTGTATGGCTTTGTGACTCTGAGGACAGTCGAGAGGATGCTTCCTTTTTGAAATAGATCTCTTACATTGGGCCTAGACAATGCTGTGCTCCCTCAATACTGTATTGATATTTCAATCTGGATTACACACTTACATGGCTGGAGTGAGACTTGAAATCATGACCTTATCATTTCGAGCTGAATGCTACTCAGATTTGTGGAATGTATAACTGGAATCTCTGTACTTTATATGAAAAGAATGCTCTTCTATACTTCAAAATTCCCTCCTTTTCCTTGAATAGTGAAGTGGGATCTTTTAGAGTTATTTGAGTGGGCAAGTGAGACTTTAAAATTTCATCCAAAACTCAGCAAGGAGGTGGATGACCTAATATAGTGTAATGCTAATTTTTCAGGAAATAATTTATTTGAGTCTAAAATTTAACACGATTGCAGAATATGGAAGTTTCAGTTTCAGCCTCCAGTGTCTGCTGACTTCAGCCAGATATAGAGCAGTAACATAGTTCTGCTCACTGGTTTAGTCAGAGGAATATCGGAGAAATTTTCTAGTCTTCATTGTTCCTTCAAGAAAGAAAATCTTACATTTCTTTAATGCCTTTCCTGGCCTCAGGAAATTCCAGAGAGCTTGAGAACCAATTAAGTACTTCTGAAGTAAAGGCACTGCTGTGATGTAGGAAATGTGACAGCCATTTTATTGTACCCTTATTCTTTTCTGGGGCATAGACATCACTGACAAGGCTAACATTACTGCCCATCCCTAATTGCCTTTGAACTGAGTGGCTAGTTTTTCAGAGGGTGCTTGAAGGTCAACCACATTACCGTGGGCCTGAAATCACATGTAAGCCAGACGGGTAAGGACGGTAGATTTCCCTCCCAAAAGGACATTTGTGAACAGGATTGGCTTTTATGATAATTGACAATGCTTTCATTGTAGCCATTGCCGATGCTAACTCTCAATTTCAAAATTAGTCATAAAAGCATGTCACCATGTGGGGGCAATTGCCCACCTGCTAACACCCACCTTCCTACAACATAAATGATCCACTCCAATTCTTTGGAGTGGGATTTGAATCATGATGTTCTGAGGTAAGAGTGCTAATGACTGAGCTAAAGTTGACTGTGTGCATGTATGCTAGCACACAAATCTCTGTGAGTGGGCAGTTGTGTATGGTCAGGGTTAGGGTCAGTTGAAATCTCATCCATGACTAAGGAACTTGTTGACACATATGCTATTGACACTCACACTTAGAAATGAACATGAAAATGGACATGGACATTGTTGATAAGAGTGTTGGAACAAAATCATCACATTTAACAAAGAAATTGAAAGAGTATCAATAGGAACTATGTTAAACAGAATTAAAAGGAAGACATGCAACAAACAATGACAGAAATCTTTGACTCCTTCTTTCATATCTAAGCGTTTAAATAAAGTGGTTGAAGTCCTGGTCAACAGGAAATGATTGTGTTCTAAGGTGAGTGGCTCAGCTCAATGATGTGGGCAATTTCCCCACACAATGACACCAACAAATGAGAGTTTAACACATTCCCTTTAGAGAAAGAAAAGGCATCTTTTGGGATCACTCCTGAATTCTAAGCTGTAAAAATGTGCAGAGATAGTAGGAACTGCCGATGCTGGAGAATCTGTGTTAACAAGGTGTAGAGCTGGATGAACACAGCAGGCCAAACAGCATCAGAGGAGCAGGAAGGCTGACGTTTCGGATATTGAAACGTCAGCTTTTCTGCTCCTCTGATGCTGCTTGGCCTGCTGTGTTCATCCAGCTCTGCACCTTGTATTCTCTGTAAAAATCTGGATCAAGGTTTACAGAGTGAAGTAAAATAAATTGAACATATGTGTGCAAACAGACGGGGAGAGTCGGATGCAGTTTGCCCCTTATTGAAACAGAAAGTGAAGGCTATTATTTAACAATCCATGTGCTGAAAAGATTTATGTTCCTGTAATGACATTCAAATTCTTTGTCTCAGAGAAGGAGCCATTTAAGTGATGAGTTCCATTCGAGTCTGCAGTAAATTGTTCCTTTAGAACTTGTCCTATCTGTCTCCTTCCTATGTCTCTTAAACCAATCTTTCTCTCTATTTCCCGTTCTGTGTCTAATGTAACTGTAATTCACTCTATTACTTTCACTGTTGTTCCCCAGTTTCATTCTCTGTCCTTAAGCCTTATTGCTTGGCATTATCTGCTGGTCCTGTTGTTCACCAACATCCTAGATATGCCATCTTTTCTCATCATGCCATTATCAGCTCGGACTTCTAATGAGTTATGGTATGAAAACCATTTGAACTGAGGAGTGAAGACAAATGAACAAGGTGTGCTGTGATACATGCCATTCTGAGCCAATAATTTTTGGATAAAGTACATCCCTCAAAAAATGAAGCAACATTAATGCTTAATGTCCTCATTTATAGTCCTTGTCATAGTTTAAAATGAGGGAGTGCCAATTTAAAACAAAGGTGAGGAAATATCTTTTTCTGTCAGGGGATTATGAATCTTTGGAATTGCCTTCCATAAGAGGCAGTCATTGCAGAATCTTTAAATATTTTTAAGGCAGAGTTAGACAGATTTTTGATGACCAAGAGGATGAAAGATTATCAGGGATATGCAGAAATGTAGTGTTGAGATTAAAATCAGATCAGCCATGATCTTGTTGAATGGCAGAAGTGGTTTGAAGAGCCAAGTGACGTACTCTTGTTCCTTGTTCACATATTCCATAGAAAAATCCTTTAACTTCATCAGCCACATGGAGACCTTGAGTTAAATCTCTCTCCTTCTCCATCACTCCTCACCATCCCCACCCTCACTTCACGGCTGTTTCATGATGTTACCAGCAGGGAGTCTATCTGGGTCCTGGAATGGCACAATGGAGCCTAATAGAGGCTCAAGATTTCAAATTATTTTGCTATCATCACAAAGCTCTAGAATCCTAGGTACGGGGTGGTGTATTGAGCTAGCCCAACCATAGCAGGTCACAATGGCTGTTGGATGGCCAGGAGAATTTCAAGGATCTATATTCAATTCAGCAGAGCATAGAAAACATACAAACTGGAGCAGGCCACTTATCTCCTCAAGCCTGCTCTGCCATTCAATGAGATTGGCAACCTAACTCCATAATTCCAACCTATACCCAGATCCCTAAATGGAAACCTATCGATCTCAAACTTTAGCAGTTGGTCTAACATCGATTGCATAAATGAATTCCAAACTTCTACCACCTCATCTTTGAAGAAATATATTCCAATTTTGCTCCTGAATGGTTTGGTTTGTTTTTTTTAGGTTCTATCCCTTAGTCCTAAACTCCCCAAAGAGATGAAATCATTTCCCTCTTTGATCTGCTCAATTCTCCCTCACATTTGAAAATACTGATCGAATCAGCTTTTAACCTCCTAAATTCAAAAGAATACAAACACAGATTACGTAAACTCCCTTTGTAACTTAAACGTTGGTGTCCCGCCATCCTTTCAAAATCCATTACTATCCTTGTAAATAAAATTTTGAAATTTTTTCAATACAGAATAAGAAATTGATCAGCAGGTGGACTGCAGCGGTTGCAGAAGGCAGCTCACCACCACTTTCTCAAGGACAACCACCTTCTTAAGGGTAACTAGGGACAGGTAAGAAATGTTGGCCCAGCTAGTGACACTCACAGTCCATGAATGAATAAAAAGAAATGCCTACACCAAATATTCCTTCTGGTTGAAGCTGGCGGACCTTTTTAATACACAGTTTCATTTTTGCTACCTTCAAAACTACTCAAGTTGCACTTGTATCATAACTGCCCAACTATACTTAGAAAAGCTATCAACCATTACATATGTGGATCTCCTGGAGTTCAAAGTAACCAAATTTTATGTGCTTTATGAGAAAAGTAAACACTTCTGTTTAGTCTAGTCATAGTGTGAGCTTTTCCACTGTAAAGTAAAATCATAACCATGACTTTAATGACTTGCATTTTCAACTCCTTGCTAATAATGATGTAAATTAATAAGTACTGCAGCTTTTGTTTTCCCTGGGCAAAATAAGAAAACCACATAAATGATGGTACTGATTGAACAGTTAGTTGCTCTTTTTATCTTTCACTGCTATTATAGCACTGCCATTTTTTTTGTATTTGTTCAGCATTTATTGACCATCCCTAATTACCTAAAGAGAAAGTAATGGTGATCTGAATCTTGAACTGTTGCAGCCCATGACAGAACAAACCTCACACATTTCATAGATTAAAATGAAGAATCTGCAGTATAAGCAGGTCCTAAGGGCCATATTCAGGTCAAGATCAGAACCTGATGAACAAATGTTAATGGACAAATAATCCGTATTGACAGACGTGGTATGTTCTAGGCACTGGGCCAGATAATCAGGAGACTGGCTAAACACAAATGGCTAATAGAAAAGGTACCAGAAGTGATTATGCAGTAAGGTACAAACCATGCAAAGAACAATGATAATATCACATAGACTCATTTAAGAAAATTCTATAGTATGACTTAATACATCAAAGTGTTTCAGACTGACTAAAACGACCACAACATGTTAACAAGTTTTTATCACATTTGCAAGATGTGAATATAAAAGGTACAACACACAACAGCCCACTGATATTAAACCTGATCTGGTTACCGGAATAAACTGATTAGTGTAACATGTGTGTGAATCTTTCTGGATGTGTCCTCATGTGAGTAATTGTCACTATAAGTAACCTTACAGTTATATGTTTTATTAAAATGTATTAAAGTATTAATTGGAACTGTGTATTTAATAGTTCTCAAGTTTAATCAAAGCGATTGGATATGGTTTCTCCTGTAAAACCCAGTGTAGATTCAGCCGATTAGGAAAACAAACCCATGTTTACATGGGGCACTGAGGGTAAAATCAATCTCACTCTCAGCTAGAGTAGGATTGAATGGTGGAATAAACTGAAGGAGCTTCCTGGAAGTGAACCGTGAATTCCAATAATATGATCTTTCATAGAATAATGGATTGATGTGGCTCAGAGAGAGGCTATTTGGCCCATCAAGTATGTGATGACTCTTTTGAAGAACAAACTTGTTAGTTCTACACACATCCCACTCTTTCTTCCTGAATTATTTAAACAATTTTCTTCTAAAGTGACTATTGAATCTGCATTTACTTTGCAACTTAAATCCTAGTTATTCCTTACATAACATTTTGCATCATTGTCACCTCTGGTTATTTTGCAAAAGACTATTCCCTTTGGCTTTTGATCCCCTCTAGCCATTGAAAACAGTTTAGTTATTCCATTTAAACCTTTCATGATTTTAGACAACACCATCAAGTCTCCTCCTAATTTTCTCTGCTTAATGGAAGACAATACCAAATTTCCCAGTTTTTCCACATAACTGCAATCCCTAATCCCTGGAAGCAATGTTCTCTGAAATGTGTTCTGTTGTCTGACAACCCCAAATCACCAAACAACTGTGATTGTCCCCTTTAAATTACCATGCATGTGGGGTGTCTGCAAAAAAAAACTTTAAAGGCCCATGCGCTTCATCAAACCACAAAGAAAATGAATGTTGCCCAGAACCATTCTAGTAAATCTCTTTTGCACCTTCTCCAAAACCTTCCCATTCTTCCAAAAGTGTGGTGCACAGAATTAAACACTAAATTACAGCTGGAGCTGAACTATTGTACTCAGTGCTTTTCAAAAGAACTCAGAAAATCACACTGGGGTATCATGGAAAGATATCTGTCTCATGAGTACCTCGTTGTGAAAGTACAATGCAGTCGATGCTTGAAATCTGAAATATAAACAGAAAATGCTGGAAATACTCAGCAGGTCAAGGAGGCATCTAGGGATGGAGGAAAGCACTGTTAACATTTCAGTTATGTAATTTGTCATCAGAAGCAGATACCGTAAACTTAAGTATAATGTGACAGTTTATATCTGAGTAAGTGGTCACTCCTCGCAATCCTAGCTATGGAACTTTCCTGGTCCAAAATGCCCATAAATGATTTCCTGCAGACCAACAGTCCCTGCAATTCTTATTTAATAATCACACTGCACATTAAACAATAGATTTGATGATTCCATGCTTAGGATTGCCAAACCTTCAGGACTAACTTATTTCCAGGAGTTACAGACAATGTGATAGATTCTGATGTAAGCAAACTTTTGGAGTAATATAATAGGGCAACGGCCTCTGTCAAACTTCTTTAACCCTCCTCTGCTCTGATAATTCTACACAATGCATGCTATACCCCTCCTTAATCCTCCCATCTTCTCAATTCTCACTGATGAATCATGACAGTTTTCAAACCTCAAGATGGGGCCCCAGTGGGAAAAAAGATCGGGAAACACTGTTTGAAAGATTGGGATTAGGAGGCCAGTAGCAGGAGGCTGGGTGCTTGGCAGCAGCTGGATGCAGAAGTCCAAGTGATAAAAACTCCTTGAATACCATGAACCCAAATTGACGTTGGACTGGCCATCAGAAAATCAAACTTCTGACACGTGTAACCTCAGTTGTAGTTGAGATGATTGTGGAATCAGGATATGGTTGAAGAATAGTAGCTAATGATAAAAGTTGTCATAGTCCCAGAAAACCCAGGGTTTGCTTTCTCATTACAGAGAGCGACGACTGGAAATGAGTTTAATCTGAGGGTCGCCTTGAGACAAGGCGTGACCTTCAGAATGCTGGATCTTTATTGGTAACCTTAGAGGGCAATAGAGAATGTCAATATTATGGCATGAAAGCTCCAGGGCAGAATTTTCCTGAAGCTATATATACTAAAGAAATGAGTTTAGCCACTTTATTCCTCCAAAGCTTGACATTTTATCTGTACCCCAATGCTCTCATTTGACTACGTCAAGCCCATTGACCATGCCTCCACTAGGAACCATTTTTGAACTGAACACGTGTCCAGCACGACACCGCGTGCACTGACCGTTATGGAACTCAGCACGAGGCTCAGCAACGGAGCCGATTGGCCAGCCAGGGACGTCAAGCGTCGTAAGACGCGCTTTTACTTGATACCCGATCCGTCAATCATTAGAGATGTATCGTTCACTGGCCACCCATGATGTCAATCGTCGCCGCTTCCCAGCTGCAAACCAATCATTTTCCCAGTTGGGGCGATTCCATCCAGCGAGAGGTCGTATGGTGATAGTTTCAGCCAATTGGGGACGGAAGTGGGGAAGAGGGTGGGTTTTTTTAGCTTGAGCTGGACAACGGACGGCGCTGGCGCGAATTCGAGTGGCAGTGCGTTCACTTCAGATCATTTAAATAGTCTTTTTTTAAATATATATTACTAACCCTCTAAACCCTCCCACTTGGGGGAGGAAGGGGTTGTTCGGGTACGTTATATGCAAAATCCTGCAGAAAACGTACTTAAAATTGAGTTTACGAGCTATTTTTGGGATTGTCGTATTTGCCACAGTAACTGGTTTGTTGACACAGAATTTGAGTATTGTCGAGCAGAGATGCGTCGTGTCGGAGTTTTTCACCCTGCACTCATCAGGACAATTTGCAAAAAATAACGACATAAAGGAAAGCAAAATTCTGTTCAAGATATAACCCCCGAAGTGGTCACGTCGGACTCAAAACGTTAACTCATCCCACAAATGTTGCTAGACTTTTTTCTGCACTTTATGTTTTGTTTTCTTTTGCGCTCTCTACAAATGCAGGTTGAAAAATACATATTTGTGGGATCCCGAATTGTCCAGAGGGCAGTTAAAAGTCACCCACGTTGTTGTGGGTCTGGAGTCTCATGGGTCAGATTGAGGAAAAAGTGGCAAATTTCTTTCCCTAATGTGACAAGGTGTGGGGCTGGATGAACACAGCAGGCCAAGCAGCATCATAGGAGCAGGAAAGCTTGACGTTTCGGGCCTAGACCCTACATCAGAAATCTCTGATGCAAATTTCTTTCCCTAAACGGCATTAATAACCCAGATGGTTTTTTAAATGAAAATTGACAATGTTTATACTTAAATGGTTGCCATTAGATTTTGTCCTATTGATTTCAAATTTTATCTGTTGCTAGTATGGGATTTGAACCCCAAGACACCAGCATGGGAGGTTCTGAGTTTCTAGGCTAAGTGATCTAGGTAAGTATAGGAGCCTCCCTCTACGTGTTGAGCTATGGATGCATTCATTCACTGGCTAGGTGAGGGTGGGGGTTTGTGAGGACGTTGACTTCCCTCCAGATGGCCCATCCCTTCAAGGGATGAGGAAAGTTCGATTTTCCCCCAACCAGGAGGAAGACAGGCACCAGAGAAGCATGAGATAGAAGATTGATTGCCTTGAGAATATAGAGTCATGGCCCTCAAAAGACTAAAGATATCACTCTCCATTAGAGAGAGACAGTTGGTTAGCTGTAGTGTGAGAGTAACCACTACACACAGCATGGGGGCAAGGTGAGATTGCAGGGCCTCCCTGAATTGCCAGATTCAGTGTGGGGATTAAACCTGTGCTGTTGGCTTTATTCTATACCATACTCTAATTCTCTGGCCAACTGAGCTAACTAACCTTAACCTCGAGTGGGTAGTGTTGTCAAACAGAGTGACCTAGGAGTTCAGGTACATAGTTCTTTGGAAATTGTTTCACCTGTATGCAGGGTAATTTAGAAGGTGTTTAGCACACTTGCCTTCATTGATCAGACCATTGAGTATAGGAGTGGGGATGCCATGTTGAGGTTGTACACAACATTGGTCAGGCCACTTTTGGAGTACAGTGTACAGTACTGGTCACCCTGCTGTAGGAAGGATATTAAATTGGAGAGGGGTTCAGAAAAGATTCACCAGGATGTTGCCAGTTTGAATTATAAGGATAGGCTGGGATGTTTTTCACTGGAGTGTGGGAGGTTGAGGGGTGATCTTAAAGAGATTTACACAATTATGAGAGGCATAGATAAGGTGAATGGCAAAGGTCTTTTCCTAGGGTTGGTGAGTTTAAAACTAGGGAGCATATTTTTAAGGTGAGAAAGATTTAAAAGGGACCTGAGGGGCAACTTTTTCACACAGACGGTGGTTTGTATGTGGAATGAACTGCCAGAGGAAGTGGTAGTTCCAGGTACGGTTACAACAATTAAAAGATATTTGGATAGGAACGTGAATAGGAGATGTTGAGAGGAATATGGGCCAAATGCAGGCAAGTGGAACTAGTTTAATTTGGGAAACTTGGTTGGCATGTATGCGTTGGACTGAAGGGTCTGTTTCAATGCTCTATGATTCTATGACATTACCATTGTGCCACTACCTCACCGCAATAAATGTTTACCTTTGAAACATGTGTTGAAAAGGGCAGAGTGACATGATAAATGGCCCGGTGATACATTTGTGCAAGTGCAGTTCAAGCCTTTTATTTGGATAGAAAAAGAACCAAGGTAAAGAACTGTTTGTTGAAAGGAAATCTTCAGGACACTCAGAACATTTAAGCTATTTCATATGTATGCTCTATGCATACATTTGCAACTTCTCTCAATTGTTTCCTTCAGTATGGAGAGAGGATTGTGGTTAGATGGTGTAAATGTTACCATTAGGCTGTAAAAGTAATTCAAAGACATTATTAATCTTTTCAAGTAATAAGTGCGTGTGAATTTTGCGAGTGCAGTGTTCCACCTAACAGTAACATTGTCCACAAGCCAGTCATTTTCCCATTGCATTGGTATTTCTTGTGAATTGTCCTGATGAGTGCAAGACAAAGTTTTAATTTTTTTTATTTCGGCAGTTCTCCATTTCACTTGATCTTGAAGTAATATTTGTTCCCATGGTTTTCTGGACCAAAGCCTGATTCTGCCCTCTGAGTGCATGAATGTTGCAGAGAGGGTGAAGACAAGTTTAAACAACAATGTGTGTAAGACACTGGTTCAGCCTCAACTCGAGCATTTCTAACAGTTCTGGGCATTGCACTTTAGGATGGACATGAAAGCACTGGAGAATATGCAGAAGAGGTTGATGGCAGTGGTTTCAGTGATGAAGATTTTCAGTAATGAAAGTAAATTGGGGAAGTTAGGACTGTTTTCCTTGGAGAATGGAACACTGAGAGGAGAAGGTATTCAGAATCATAGGGTACCTGGAAAAAGTGACTAGGGAGAGATTCCTCCTGCTTGTGAAAAGATCAAGGACAAGAAGACACATTGAAAATAAATGACAGAAGAAACAAAAGTGACTCAAGAAAAACTTTCTTTTTCACGGTGAATAATTAGGTCTGGAATACACTGTATGAGAGTGGGGTAGAGGGAGGTAAAAAAAGCTGCAGTCAGAAGAAAGTTAAACTGTAATTTGAAAAAGGGCAATTTATAACGTTACAGGGAGAAGGCAAGATAATGGCAATAATAAGAATGCTAATTCAGAGAGCCAGTACAGATGGGATAAGCTGAATGGCATCCTAAAACAATTGTGTGATTCTGTAAAGAAGAGACTGGCTCTATGTGGGATGTTTGCAGTCTTGTTCCTCATGACCACTGTGTAATCACCAAATGGAAACTGGCCACCATGTCTGAACATATAGGTTGCTGAGATTTTGATTCATTCTTTTGTGAGACGTGGTGATGCCCTCAAATGCTCCCTAATTATCTTTGAACATATTTAAGAGTCAACCACATTACTGTGGATTTGGAGTCACATGTAGGCTTCACTGGATAGGAACAGATTTCCCTTCTTAAAGAACATTAAAGAACACTCCTTAGTGAACCATGTGGTTTTTCACTGCAATCAGCGATGATTACCATTACTTGAGATTAGCTTTAATTCCATTTTTTTTTCAAATTAATTCACTGAATTCAAATTCTACCAGCTGTTGTGTGAGACTTGAACCTAGACTATTAGCCTAGATCTCTGGACTATGAGACAAGTGAAGTTGCCACAACACCAGTGCCCTGACTTTGCTGCCAACTATCCATGGCCTCATTTCGCCCTATCTTTATAATCTCTTCCCGCCATATATTCCTCCAAGATTGCTTTACTCCTCGAATTATCACTTCCTCTTAATCTTCTATTTTAATCATTTTACCACTGGCAGCCCAGAACTATGGAATTTCCTCCCTAAAGCTCTCAATCATTTTATCAAGTTTACCTTCTTTATATCATTCCATGAAACTTCTTTGATCAAGCTTTTGATCATCTATACTAATATATTCTAATTGGGATCTAATTTTGTTTGAGAGTTGCACATTTGAAATGTTTTAGGATGTTTTACCATGTATTGGAGAAAAACAGGAGCTATTTCTAAGGTCTTGACGAATGTTCTTCCCTCAGCAAAACAGATTATCTTGTCATTGCTGTCGTTATAGGAGCTGGCTGCACACAAAATGTCTGAGGTATTTCCAACTTTACAACCATCACTGTATTTCAAAAATTATTGCAAGGTATTTTAGAAGGTTCTGGGTTGCGACAGGTACTATTTAAATAAGCATGTTTGCCTTTCTAGGACTTCCATAGCTACTGGGGCATTAAATGGTTAAAAGTATTTGATTATCTTTAAGTTTGTTTCTGTGCTTAAACTGTCTCTTGTTGTGGTGATGCATGGATGTTTGTCACCCACTCATACCTTAAGGGACCATCTTCATCTTCAGGGCCAAATACTGCATGGGCTGGGTTTTTGACAACCAAGTGGCATTTTGGTCTGCTGAGGGCAGTGCCCCATATGGACTTCAGTAAGATGTTTGACAAGATTCCTCACGGTAGATTAGTTAGCAAGGTTAGATCACATGGACTATACAGAGAATTAGCCATTTGGACATAGAACTGGCTCGAAGGTAGAAGACAGAGGGTGGTTGTGGAGGGTTGCTTTTCAGACTGGAGACCTGTGATCAGCGGTGTGCCACAAGGATTGGTGCTGGGTCCGCTGCTTTTCTTCATGTATATAAATGATTAGGATGGGAACAGAGGAGGTAAGGTTAGTAAGTTTGCAGAAGACACCAAAATTGGAGGTGTAGTGGACAGCAAAGAAGATTACCTTAGAGTACAGTGGGATCTTAATCCGATGGGCCAATGGGCTGAGGAATGGCAGATGGATTTTAATTTGGATAAATGTGAGGTGCTGCATTTTGGAAAGGCAAATCAGGGCAGGACTTAACATTTAATGGTAAGGTCCTGGGGAGTGTTGCTGAACAAAGAGACCATGGAATGCAATTTCATAGTTCCTTAAAAATGGAGTCGCAGGTAGATAGGATAGTGAAGAAGGCGTTTGGTATGCTTGCCTTTATTGGTCAGTGCAGTGAGTACGGGAGTTGTGGGAGGTCATGTTGTGGCTGTACAGGGACATTGGTTAGGCCACTTTTGGAAAACTGTGTTCAATTCTGGCCTTCCTGCTAAAGGAAGGAGGTTGTGAAACTTGAAAGGGTTCAGAAAAGATTTACAACGATTGTTGCCAGAGTTGGAGGGTTTGTGCTATAGGGAGAGGCTGAATAGACTGGGTCTAATTTCCCTGGAGCGTCGGAGGCTGAGGGCTGACCTTATAGACGTTTACAAAATCATGAGGGGCATAGGTTTAAGGTGAGAGGAGAACGATTTAAAAGGGACCTAATGGGCAACTTTTTCACACAGAGGGTGGTGCATATATGAAACAAGCTGCCAGAGGAAGTGGTGAAAGCTGGTCAGAGGGATATGGGCCAAGTGCTGGCAAATGGGACTAGGTTAATTTAAGGTATCTGGTCAGCATGGACGAGTTTGACTGAAGGGTCTGTTTTGGCACTGTACAACTCTCTGACTCTTTGTTCTTATATTCATAGACGCACATTTCCAGCAGGGCATACTTAATAGGGATCCAGAGAGTGAACCTTGGTATGTTTTTTCTTTCTTGTTGATGATAATGCCCTTACCAGCATCCAACAAGGGTTGACTCAGGCCTGGTGATGGATTGTAAAGGCCTTCCTGATTTATATGGCTCACTGTCTTCTTGGGAGGTACATTTCTTTTCACAAGCGGCATGTTGGCGCAGTGGTTGGCACTGCTGTCTCACAGTGCTAGAGACCTGGGTTCAATTCCACCTTCGGGTGACTGTGTGGAGTTTGTACGTTCTCCCTGTGTCTGCATAGGTTTCCATTGCGTGCTCTGGTTTCTTCTCACAGTCTAAAGATGTGCAGGTTAGGTGGAATGGCTAAATTGCCCATTGAGTCCAGGGATGTATAGGTTAGGTGGATTACCCATGGGAAATGCAGGGTTACAGGGAAAGGGGATGGACCTGGTGGGATACTCTTCGGAGAGGTGGTGTGGATTTGTTGGACCGATTGGCCTGTTTCCACAATGTATGATTCTAAGAAGGGCCCAACATATGATATCTTAATTTATATCAATTGCCTACATGATGAAAATGATACACATACTTGTTCTGGCTATTCTCCTTCCCCACAGCAAAAAATTGCATTTCATTCACCTCAAATAACAGTACCCTTGTTATGATGAGAGGCTGAATATATTATGTATGCATTCCCTGGAGCTTAGAAGAATTTGTAGGACTCAACAGGGTAGCTGCTCAGAGATTGTTTCTGCTGGTCAGGGTTTCTCAAACATATGTGCAGTCTCAGGATAAGGGATTGATCATTTAGGACTGAGATGAGGAGAAATTATTTCACGCAAAGGAATTGTGAATCCTTGTAATTCCCTGTCATGAGAGTTGTCATTACTCCATCATTGAATATACTTAGGCTTGTGATAGACTTGTTTTGTCTCCCAGGAATTCAAGACATGTGGGGAATGGGAGAGAGAATAGTTTTGAAGCCAGAAATTAGCCATGATCATTTTAAGTGATGGACAAGCTTTACAGACCAATCGGCCTATTCTGCTTCCTGTTTCCAAACATTCGTGCTCTTTTCTCTTGTGAGCTGTCTTGGCATACTTAATGGTCATTCTTTATGCTCTATGATCAGTGCCCCCTTTGCTAGACCTCTTTTAAAGTCATGCCATTACTAGGTTTTTTGGCTGAGGTCGAGGCTTTTATTTGGCTCACGGAGTGGCCAGCAAAAAGCATTGGAGGTTCTGGTCAAAGCATAATGGTCTGAAATATCTACGTTATTTCCTTCCGTTGTTCAATGTTTCTAAATTCAAAGTTTACATCATAGATAAAAAGCAAAGACTCTCATTTGACCTACTCTTGTTCCTTGTTCATATGTTCATATTTGAGTTGCATAATATTTAAAGGTATTCATAAGGTAACCCCAGGATATTTATCCAAAGTCAGAGTGGTTGGAGCCAGAAAACATAAATGTAAATGAATGAAAAGCAGATGTGAATGAACTGTTATACACTGTGATAAACATTCAAAAAATCTACTTGAGGCTCAGACATTCAACGGGATATTCATAATGTATGTGGATGTTTGATGCAGGTTTTGTGCTACAAGAGGCACAAACTCAGATTGACTAATCTTTTTGTCTTCTATTCGTTCATAGCAAATTAATTTAAGTAGATAAATGAAGATTGGAAAAAGAAGTATATATATATAGAGAGGATTAGGAAGGATGCAGAGATACCTGCCCATTACCAAGAAAGGGAAAAGATTTGCTTTAATTATTGTTAATTACTGAAAAGTTCCTGTGAATCAATTATTATTGTAACTACCTACCAACATGCCCACAATCTAAACAGGAAGTGGTACAAAAGAGCTCACTCTCCCACGCAATGCCTATGTCAAAATCCTGCCCAACAAATACATGTAGAAAGTAGAGAAACAAACTAAAGATAAAAACAAAACTAAAAAAAATGCCTATCTGAAGCTGAGATGCAGGCAAAGTCAGATAGGAAATTGAATACTAATCAGTTCCTCTACATATGCCCAAGATTTCAAGAAACAGGCAAGGCTTAGATCTCATTTCAAAGAAACTGACAGAAATGTATTTTCTGTATAGTAAATTTTGTTATTCTGATGTACTGTGAGGCTGGAAAGCAAGCTGAAAGAAGCACTATTGTCTCCAAAATTCTCGCCTTGAATTGCATGGCCTGTTTAAAACACAGATTGCTGAGCAATCCGGTGTCAGGTAACCCTATTTAAATGCGGCAGGAAATAGATGGTGACAATGTATACTTAAAATGTCTCTTTCAACTAAGTTTATGTAATCATAAACTTGATAAACTCTGAGAAGCTTGGAACCTTGAGGAATTATTGTTGTGTGGACTATGAAATAGAATGCCTACCAAGGGGTAGGATGTTTTGCTGGCTCATTACTTTAGCATTATGAATAGAATTAATGAAAATTCTGTTGCCCAAAAGAAGGTACATGGTAAATAAAATGGAAAGTGCTGGAAACACTCAGGTCTAGCAGCATCTATAAAGACAGAAACAGAGTTGACATATCAAGTCGAATATGATTGTTCCTAAGTGTTTTCAGACCTGCTGAGTTTTATCAGCGCTTTCTGTTTTTATTTCTATTTGCCAGCTTCTGCGGTAATTTGCTTTTACAGGCAATTAAATAGTATTTGTGTCACTGGAGTTTAGGGCAGGCTTAGCAATAAGGGTCACAGATATGATCATTTCACAGACAGCTTCACAATTATCTTTTAGTTAGAAGAATCATATTGTTCAATATGCACAAACAGCCTGCAAGACTCTTTAAACCTGCCCAAAGCGGACTGATAACTGGTTGCATTGATATTTCTTAACCAATGGTTTTCCTGTTTCAAATTATAATCATTTGGAAAGAGCCTCTGCATAATGTTTGATAAACCTTAATTCAGAACATAAAGCTCCATTGGTGTCTGCTGTTTGATCTTAATGGGAACATTGATTTAAATGAGGCAGCATGCAGAGGCAAAGAGCTTAGAGATTTTGTTAATTGGGAATGGAGATAACTTATGCAGAATTTTCCTTCAGATGACTAATTGACCAAGTTTTGTCTGATGGAGCAGATTGTGCATAGCACAGTTCTTCATTTCCGAGATTTGTCCTCATTTTAGACTTCCATTGAGATTAGCTTGCACAGTGTGGTCAATACATTTATTTTGGGATACCTGAATTCAGCTGAGCGTGTTGGTGCAGATTGATCCGATATCAGCATCATAATTGTACCTTATGATCTTTTAGGATTCTGCAGAATGTATGTTACTTCATATCGTCATCTTTTGCATCACTACAGCTTCCACACCCAACTGAAATATTTGCAGAGTTCATAACTTTTCAGTTACATTGTGCAGTGCAGTGGATGGCAAACACAAGGCACAGTATAATGGGTGAATGCTGTATATTTTGCTTCCTATATAGGGTTTCCATCTCAGATGTGAGGAAGCACTTGTAGTGGAGGTGAGGTGAGGGAGAATGGTGAGGGAGGCAACAGCAGCTGTCAATGAAAAACATTGTGTTTGGGGGAAGGTAAGCTCATGGGAAGAAGGAGCAGACAGACAAAGATTTTCTCAACCTTAATATAAACCACAGGCTTTATTTTATGTATATACTGTACATGCTTGTTTAACCTTAATTTCCCTTCACGCTTGTATTGGCCTGATGCCAGTGGAATAAAAAAATCCTTGCTTCAGGATCTTTGGGCCATCAGTGACGATGTGTCGAAATTGCATATTACATTTCTGATATGATTGGCAGGATTCCACAATACAAGCATGGGCACCAAATCATGGTTGATGATGTTGAAAAGTACCTGGCTGGAATGGTGTGAATGGCAGTGGAATTGAAACTGACAGTGTCTGTCATTGGAGGTTCAAGCACTGGTTCAGGAAATTGGACCTTCAGGCCAAATCCAGGTCAAGACTCCCTGTGTACATTTCCTTAACACTGCAGAGAAAGCATTGATATTCCTGATTGGATATTCCACTTGTCGATGAGTAAGGCAATGGACAGATTTGGGGAAGACTAGAAACAACTGATTGAAGATTGGATTGAGTATGCACAGCTAGTTGTGGCATACAGGGGCCTCAACATGAGTGAGCATCTGGCATTTATGATGTAACTATAGAGAAAGCCCATTAGGAAATACTTAGCTGAGGTACAGATGTTCAAAGAAATTCACATCAGATCTTTGAGGTACTGATAAGGGTTTTTGGGGACAGTTTGAGTACAAGCAAGCCAAAGGGAAGGATCTGTTTCTCATATTCCTGAAGCTGGTAATGTTGTTTAATTGCGTCATTTTCTTGGATCCCTCCTTCAAATTAAATTAGGAAGAGCTACTGATGGGCCACTGAGCAGAAATAAAGGTGAGAATGTCCAGATGAAGTTAAGGAGACTTAACAGTGACAAAACTCAATTAACTTTCTTTGAAGTTTGGGATCACATCGTCCAGATCACAGGAATGATTGGCTTTCTAAGTCCAGAAAAGAAGCTACCATCAGGGAAGTGGTTGTCAGCAGGGCGGGGATATAAACCTAATGTTGAAGAGGCAGGTGGAACAGATTGCTGCATAACAAGTGTAAATCCAGTCCTTGCTGCCCTATCTCTGATAAACCTCAAGGATGATCCTACCCAAGGACTGCTCCGTAGAGGTATTGGAATTGTGATAGGGCTGAGATTCAATCAAGACTGCTGTCAACTCTGTTTCAGGCATAGATGTCAGCAATTGGCTGACTGAGGGAGATATCTCTACTGTAATTTTAAAGATGCACATTGGTGAGTTGGAGGACAACTAGAGTGGATAGCTTGTTTTTACTCTGACCAAGTGCAGGGAAACTTTCAGTAAAGATAATGATGACATCGGATATTGTGACATGGTAAGCCACAGGATTGTAATTAAAGATGATTGTCCAGTAAAGATTGCTTACTGCCAGATCCCACCACATCACTGGGAGGAAGTCTGGGACTACCTGCAAATGTCTTTGGAGTGAAATGTCCTGAGTTCTGAAGACTGCACACTTACCCCCATAGTTATTGTCAAGAAGAAAGACAGAAATCTGAGGATATATGTTGATTATCACGCTCTCAACACAAAGACTTTAAGGATGCTTATCCTCCACCTAAGATTGAGGAAACATTGCAAGTTTTCATAGGAGCCAATTATTTCTGCAGTCTTGGTTTGACTCACAGTTATAACAGCTACGTATCATGAACAAGTCAGCATTCTGAACAGGTACTGTGGAGGTTATGAATACATGAGAGTGCTATCTTCATGAGAGTGGTGGATAAAGCTTTTGACAGTCTTAATTTTCAGTCCCTCCTATTGTATCTGGACAACATACTCATTTTCAGATTGACGAGAAGATCCTTGCAAGAATGGACACTCTTAGCCCATTTGCTACAGTTTAACTTGAAATACTTTAAACCAGAGAACTGTGAACTTGTCAGGAGAAAAGTATGGTACTTTGGACACTGTTACCAACGAAGGCATTAATCCTGATGGTTAGAAAATTTTTGTAGATAGAGGAGTGACCTTGGCCTAAGACAAGGAGGGACAGTTTGGGTTTCTTGATTTAGCTGGTTAGTATAGGAGGTTTGTGCAAGGCTGTGTACAGTTGGCTGCTCCGTTCCTTGATTTGCTGAAAAAATCAGAGAATACTGTTGGAGTGGTTGGGAAACAGTATGTGAGGTTGGATACTTCATGGAGCGTCATTGGGAATTTGATGCCAGCAGAAGACTCCTTTTGTATCCTGAAGCGAAAGCTTGTCTCATCACTTGTGATGGCTATCTAGATTTCCAACTGCCTTTTGTATTGGAACTTAACACTATGTTCCTTCACCTGGAAATGTACTACCACAGGTTCAAGGGTAGAATGGAGTGGTTATTGCTCATGCCAATCTGAGTATAAAACTAAACAAAAGGAATGTAGAACATTATTCCAATATGAAACTCAAACTGCTAACCTTGAGGTGGGCTATTTTCTAGAAGTTCAGAGATATCCTGATCTGTGCAGAATTTTCAAGCAACAGAGACACAATGAATGCTGAACTCACACCATTTCAATTCAAGATTGTGAAAAATAATGTACATGCTGATGACCTTAGTTTAAAAACTTTCCATGCCTGGCTAGAGGGACCTGTTGGTTGACACCATTCTCAAACCCAAGTCAAAGACAACATTCCGACCCAATTTGCTATGATATTTGAATTAAGAATCAGTGTACTGTCACTAATGCACTTTTGAGTGAGATCAAAACCAGGTCCAGACGGAGTCACGCGAGTATGTAACTATGCAATCTATCTTAAAGAAGGATGTCAGACAGTTTCAGCTGATTGATGCTGGCATTAGTGGACTGCACCATTGCTGGAAGGCCCAGTATCCACCCACCTAGTGCCAACTGATGACATATACAAACAGTCACAGATAACTTTAAGGTTTTAGCAAAGATTTGGAGCTGGGGTTATGGATGAGGATATTGACTTGCTTGCCGAACTGGCTTGTTTTCATTCAGACATTTCGTCACCATGCTAGGTAACATCATCAATAAGGCCTCCGATGAAGTGATATTGTTCTCCACTTGGAATTTATGCTGTCCGGTCCGTTATGGTGAGTAGTGTCATTTCTGGTTTTGTTCTCTATGGGTTTGTGTATGGGGTCCAATGTTATATGATTTTTGATTGCATTACGGGTTGAGAACCATCCCTCTAGGAATTCCCGTGTGTGTCTATGTTTGGCTTGGGCTACTATGGTTACATTGTCCCAGTTAACAATGCAATCAACAAACATATAGAATTGGACCCCATGTACAAACCCATACAGAATAAAACCGGAAATGACACTACTCACCATAATGGACCGGACAGTATAAATTCCAAGCAGAGTAGAACAACATCACTTCATCGGAGGCCTCACTGATGATGTTACCTAGCATGGTGACAAAACGTCCAAACAAAAACATGCCAGCTCAGTAAGCAAATCAACAACCTCTGCCACAGAGAACATTGAAGGACTAGAAGAGGATCAAGGAGAAGGATGGAGTGATTGTGTGGTTCATAACAAGGAGAGAGGGAGATGAAGAACTCATCTTTCCCAACAGCCTCAGGTGTTAATTGTTGATGGCAATTCATAATCAAGCAGGATATCAAGCCACCGAAAAGTTGACTGCCCTGGTCAGAGAGCCTTTGATAACGATGACTGCAGTGAAAATTGTGAGAGATAAAACCTTGGCTGAAGCAGGGAAATGACTTCATCGTAGCACGGGATGCCGGGTCACCAAGAGACCTCTAGAGGTCCTTATGATGTATTTTACCATTCTTTCCCCAGCAATAATGAGACTCAGTATGTTCACATAGTCATGGGATGTGTTCACCAAGTTCACCAGCCTTAGGCAATTTCCATCCATGACCAAAAGGCCTTAACTGTAGCGTTGAGAGTTTTAGTGAGTGATTGTGCCGTTAGTCCATATCAGACTGACAGTGATCAGGGAAACAACGTCAAGATCAAGATGCTAAGGAACTTTGCGAAATCAATGGCATTGCCAAGAGCCACACCATTTCCAGAGTGTAATGAGCAATACATATGATTCAACTACACTCTGCATGACCATCTGTGCACCATACTTCCTGAGAACAAACAGAAGTGGCCTGAGTACCTTCCAGAGCTAGTTTATGCTCATAATATCAACCCACCCCACACCAACACTTGTCCATAGGCTATTCTCTACTTTACCTTCCAAGATTGGAGTAACAGGAGTCAGAATAAGATACAGGATGTGTGGGACTTTGATACACAGTGGTCACAATAGGTGGAGGGCAGCCTCAAGAAACAGTTCACAGACAGAAGTTGCTTGAGGCCAGAAGCTTTGCATATGATAGCAGTCCCTTCAGTGGTATAGCAGAACTTGGTGTCTCAGTGTGTGGATGGTTTGGATGAAGTGGAGTCAGGTAGCAATGTGAAATCCTGGTATGACCTGTATTTGTGAATCCAGGGGAATGAATCCAGTGTGAGAGGCCAACTGCTGCCCTGGAAAATGACATAGGAGCAACCTTTTGGGAGGAAGAAACTGGAGCAACAGGTTGGTTGATCATATGACTCCTGGAGACCTGGCCGACCGAGACCCCTACATGGGTGATTCGCCACAAAGCTTGAATCCTTCAGAAGGCAGCAGTAGAGATAAGGAGCTGAAAAGATCTTGAACAAATTATGGCTTTCTCCCCAACCCTTACCATTTGCCTACATCAAGAAGATGCAAGAATTGACCATTCTAGCCATCATGACACTATTAAACTTGTTAATTGTGTAATTGCTTAGCATATGGTCACCATGTGCTATGTGTAGTTGCGAAGATAGCAAGTTTCAAGCAAGAAGGTCTGTAACAGAACCTCCATCAATGGGTGGTGACAGTGAGGGAGGGTGCTCAGGTGATGTGCCAGGACTTCCAGCAGCAAGTGGCAACAGTACAGCATGGCAGCTGGAGCAGTTGAAAGGATCCTGTTTGGAAAAATAAACTCTCTTTGGTTGAAGGTGGATTTAGGGGAAGGAGAGACAAAGTGTTCCTCAATCCAATGTAAGCTGCAGGCTTCATTCCATTTAAATACTGTTTTGTTTAATTTTAATTTCTGTTCATATTTGCAATGACCTGGTGCTAGTGAAATAAACAATCCTTGCTGCATGATCTTTTGGCTATCTATGTATTCAAATCACATGTTACACTCTGGAGACCAGGTGTTCCTCACCTGGAAGGAACAAAAATGATGGAAAAATCCACATTATCTATTGGACAGATTAGGTTAAGTTTGATGAAGGCAAGAAGTATCAGCTGTCTCCCAACCCTGAGATTGTCCATGTGTTGTGATGAAGAGAAGATTCTCCTTGGCATGAGCGTCAGCTGTCCTTTGAGACTAATAATTTTTGAAACTATAACTATTTAATTCAGAATTTTGTGTTTTGATTCTAGTAATTTTTGAAAGATAGCAGAAAGTATTTGGGTTACATTTGATTTCCTAAATTAGAAAGCACTTCTATAACATGTCTGTTTTTCTTCTTCTCCAGTATCTTTTAATACCACACAGCTGCTACTTTTCATTTCCTGATTGGTGCAGCACAAGGAGACCAAGGAGTACCACGTCAGCATTTGAAATCTTTAATGCCAGCCTTTGCTTCTGTACATTCAATAACCTCGATTGAGATATAGTGCAATAATCGTCACAGCGGCCACCATGAAGTTTCTTATTGTGGCAATTCTAACTGTATGTTTGTGCAACAGTACCAACGCCGTTGGTCAGAAGGGTAAGCAGAGAGAGTATGCTTCTCAAAGTTCAGGGCAATTTCAAGAATCGGGAACAATTGAGATGAAATCACCTAATCTGAATGACGAGGAGTTTCACTCTAGCCATATGCCCGATTATTTGAAGTGTGACTCCTGCAGAGCAATTTCTTATCAGGTAGGTTGAATACACTGTATGATTGCTGGCTGCTCTTTGGAATTTATACCTCTTCACTTAGAGACTTACTCAGTGTTCTTTTATTTTCTGGAACCCCAGCCTTTTATCTGGGACTACATATCATTGTTTTCTTCATAACACTTAATTCAATGAAATTAAAAAAATAGCTATACAGTCAATTTCTGTCAATTCAAAATTGTTTTCAGTACAAATACTAAAGTTTATATTAAATTAGAAAGCGCAGGAAAGATTTACAAGGATGTTACCAGGATTGGAGGGTTTGAGTTGTGCGCAGAGGCTAGATAGGCTGTGACTTTTTTTCCTGGAGTGTGGGAGGTAGAGGGGTGACCTAATAAAGGTTTATGAAATCATTTAGGGTGGTACAGTTACAACATTTAAAAGATATTTGGACAGGTACATGAATAGAACAGGTTTTGAGAGATATGGGCCAAATGCAGACAGTGGGACTAGTTTAGTTTGGGAATCTTGGTCGTCATAGATGAGTTGGACTGAAGGTTCTGTTTCCATGCTTTTTGACAAAATGACAAAACTTTAATAACGAATTATATTTATGTTTTAAAAAAGCAAATACAAAATGCCTACAATATAATGGTGCGTACACTTTAAAACCGAAAAAAGTGCGGAAGCTGTAAATTAGGAACAAAAACAGAAGTTGCTGGCAAAGCTCAGCAGGTCTGGCAGCATCTGTGAAGAAAAAAATCAGAGTTAACATTTCGGATTCGGTGACCCTTCCTCAGACCGGAAACGTTAACTCTGATTTTTTCTTCACAGATGCTGCCAGACCTGCTGAGCATTTCCAGTAACTTCTGTTTTTGTTCCTACACTTTAAAAGTTTGTCTTCGACTATGTGTAAATTTGTAACATCCTGAAAGACTCTTATGTAAATTTAAATTATTTTTAGATAGCTTCGCAGTAGGGAGTAGAGTGTAGTCATATCTATCTGTACTGGTTGAGTGGACCAGGAAATAGTATTTCCTTGTGTATTAAATGAGTTGTGACAATCAGATCTGTCAAACAGTTAAATTTTATTTTATTGTTGGTTGTCTCACTAAGTTCTAAAGATTTCTAGAAATGAAACTGGCAAATTTGTTTTGAGTGCTGTACCATTCAGCGTAAAGAGTTGTGGGTGATCCAATGGCAGAGATAACGTGGGGCTGTCCCACAGCAGTACATGCAAACACATTTGAATTTGTTAAAAAACTTCATGAGTAATGTTAGATGTTCATTACAGTCAACATGTAATTGCTGTGAGTGACATCTTTGTACATAATTACTTAGTAATTACTAGTCACTATTAAATTAATTTATGGAACAAATGTATTTCTGCTGGTGTGATATTTGAATACATTCTAAAAAGCAGTGCTGATAGGGGAAGCCAGATCTTTCCCAGGTGTTTTTTGTTTCAATATAGAACATTAGAACAAAACAAACAAGTTTCTTCCTCTTTTTATCGTACTGGCAATTGAAGATTATCTGAACTCAGTTACTGTATTCCATAAGCTCACTCAAAGTTGAGAATAACATGATGGTTATCATTGGAGTTTGGAACTGCAAAAAGTACTTTCAATGAAGAGACTTAGGTTGAGAATGGGGGTTCACTATTCCAATATGGTACATTGTGCAGATGCAGGAGAAAAGTATGATGATGATCAAAAAAACAGACATTTTTCTCCTTTAAACACTGACGATTGTTATTGACTCTGTGCTGGAAAGATGCAGGAATATCTTTCGAAGTGGGAATCAAAAATCTCTGCAGTGAAAGAAGGGAAAGCAGAGTTGAATGAATCCGATTACACCGATGCTTTGGAGAAATGCTGCTCCCAGAGTTGGGAAAAGTGAGTTTCTGACAATTGATCTTTTACACAATCCCAGATAGTTCCCTTCCTTACCTGTCCTGGACAATGATGTGACTGGCATAAAAAATGAATAGCCATGTATGAAAATATTTTTGAACCGAGATTATGTAACATAACTCAGCAATTATGAATGATTTCTTAATAAAATTATTTTTATACTTCATCAATAATAATCAGTATTTTTATGTTAATGCAGCTACTTTGGAGGGAGTTATTGCAGACATTTAAGTGACTATATAGTAAGGGACTAATAACTCAACAATAGCTTGTATTTATATAGCACTTTGAATGCAATGAAACATCCCAAGTTGCTTCACAGGAGTGTTATAATGCAAAATTTGATGTTGAATCACATAAGAAGCTGCACATTTGTTCAAAACAATTTAAGGAGATTTTTAAAGGGGAAAAAGTGTTTGTTCGCCACAATCTGGCGCCATTTTGCTAAAGATTACTTAAATAAGAGTTTATCTTCTATTCAAATTGGGGTCTCAAACACGGCTTCAGGGCTTGTATAAGGTCTTTGCAAGTTATTCCAGGCCTCAAAGAGTCCAAGAAATTATACGAATAGGTTACAGTTATTTTTTAACGTCTTTTAAGGTTACTTGCCCCATATCTGAAAAATCTTTCTAGAATTTTGTGTGGAGTTTGCACATTCTCCCCATATTTGCGTGGGTTTCCTCCGGGTGCTCCAGTTTCCTCCCACAGTCTAAAGATGTGCAGGCTAAGTGGATTGGCCATTGCTAAATTGCCCATAGTGTTCAGGGATGTGTAGATTATGTGGGCTGTAGGGGAAAGGGTCTGGGTGGGATGCTCTGAGGATCGGTGTGGACTTGTTGGGCCAAAACGCCTGTTTCCATGCTGTAGGGATTCTATGAATTATCTACAGCATGGAACAGTGGTAATTACTTTCAAATTTTGATACAAGTTGTAATTATTGAACACTTAAACGGTTTTCTCAGCAGAATGGGCTAGGTTTCCCAAAGTCCGAAGTACACTATGATAATTGGCAAGGATAGTTCAATGTCGACTGTAGAGCATCGAGAATAAATAACACTTTACATTGGCTCTGTAATGGCAGAACAGAGACACATGTGGTCAAAAGCAAGATCAGACAGTATTCCCAGATTAGTACATCAGTGAATGAGCTTCTTCTTATTCATTATACTTTTCATCTATCATCACTTAATCCAGTGCTCATTTCTTCTCAATCAAGCCTGTCACAGTCCAGCTTCTCCCTAACATATTGAAGAATAGCCATTTGAGGTACCATAGGATACTGTTATACCCAAATTCTGTAAGTTGGTATTTCAAAAGAGGAGAAGAAAATGGGCAATCTTTATTTTAAAAGTTCTGTTGTATGTTAATGACATTTTTAGTACTTCGATATATCTTGGAACACATACAAGGTGGCATTTATAGATATTTCTCGTGTTGTTGTGTCTATGTCATTAAATCAGGTATTCGGTTGAGTACATTTGTCAAAATTTCAATGTTTCTCCAAAAGACTTGCACCACATTATTGGATTTAGATTTTGTTGGTACTGCGTTATAATTAAGAGCACACCTCATTGTTAATTGACATAGAGCCCTGTGCAAATTATATTTTTTTTCCATTGATGCTTTGCAGGCATGGTGTAATAGAGGTAAATGGCGTTAAACGTCTGTCAGGCCCTGGACTAGAGACTGAAGATTTTACGGGAGTGATGGTGATGAGTGGACCATGGCCAGGACGGTAAAAATATTACAAAACTGGAATTCGAGTAACTAAAGTGTAGTAGCCATTATGTTTCATAGTATGCAGCACATTTGTCGCCGCTTCACTTAAAAGATTTTGAGGTGTAACATATTTATATTTTGATAAATGGAGTTGATATGTTGAAGTATTACAGGGGAATGTTTTCTGTATTGCTTCACAATTAGACAATTGTATCTGTGTAATTTTGACACAGTGAATTTCCAGAAATAACAGAAAGGATGTGATAGTAATTCAGTTAAAGATGTCACCTATTTTGATATGTTTCACTCACACAATGACAGGTTTGTATTCTTAGGGGGACTTTCAGTTGTCTAACTGACACCATCAAAAGCTTCATCATGAAGATTGCTTTAGTGATACAATCGTGTGTGGAGGATCGCTTGCATTTATGCAACACCTTTTACATTGCTTAGAAATGTTTCAAAATGCTCATAAATACTGTACATCAACAGTACTGACTTACTGTAAAACAGGAAATCATTTGGTGCACAGCAAAAAAAGAAAATCTTGCATTTATATTGTACTTTTCAAGACCATCACAAAACTCAAGGCACTTACAGCTAATGAAATGTAATGACTGATATAGGAAATGCAGCAGCCAATTTATGCACCACAAGCTCCATAAACAGTTTTATAATAATTATCAGATAATTTTTATAGGCTGTTAATCAAAGGATCAAGGGATAAATATTGGCCAGCACCCAGCCACGATAACGCTGCTCTTATTTGAAATAATTCCATGGGATAGTTTACATTCATAGGACCACAGAATGCTATGACACTCTGAAAGACTAGGCAGGGCCTGTTTGATGTCTCATCCAGAAGCTGGTATCTCTAAATCCAGAATTGCAGTACTCTATAGTATTGTCTAATCAACCTGTTCAGAGATGTCATGACTCACCTCTGAAGTGGGTGGGTCATGAACCTAGGTCTCCTGGCTCAGACATAGGGATGTTATCACTGCCACAAGAGCTCATTAGTACAGCATGGAGAGTCAATGTTGAATTTTGTGATCACATTACTGACAGGGAGTTGAAGCCACAACTTTCTAATTCAGACGTGTTTGGAATTCCATTAATTGAACCACAACTGGCAAGATTCTACACACAACTATGTGTTAAATAACCTGATCAGTGTGCTACAAACTGAGCTACGGAGGATCAAATAATAATCCTTCTAAATGTCTTTCTGGCTGAAGGACAGGATTTGCAGACTCAGTAATTCAAATTGGAAAAAAATTGTGGTATTGGGATAATTAAACAGATGAATACAGAAAAGGTAATTTAGAAAAAAAGTCAAAGAATTATATTGATAACTTGTAACACAGATTCTCAGGTATAAATAAAGTTGAAACAGCAAGGTAGAGATTAGAAACCCAAAGTTTCTTCTGTTCACAAATGTAATTTGGAAACATGCAGCAGCCTATGAGTATTTGAAAGACAATACAATGTTTGGCATTTTCTCTTTCAAATACTGACAGATTTATTGTGTCTTTCCAATAATTATCTGTTCTTTTAGATATCCTCCATTTACTTGTTTCAATTTTTTTATTGTATTTCTCTTGTTTGGATCATTAACACATCTGTCTAACTCCTACAGGTTGTTCAAAATGTGCCACGCTTACCTCGGTGACTTTACGGAAGAGGAAATTTACAAGGAATTCAGGAACAATCGAGACTATTTAGAAGATTTTCTCTGTTTTGGTAAAAATGGAGCTTGCACCAAACAGAAACATTTCCAAACAGCATTGAAGGATGAAATATAATCATTCTTTGTCGGCTGTTCAAGTGACAAGTGCACATGTGGAATTTGGGTGATGGTGTGAGTGGGTGTTAGAGATGGAGGTGGAATCAGTGGATTTTTTTTTTTATTCATTCAGGCCCATACCCAACTTTCTGATATTTAATCTTGTCGTGAAATACTATATAGTAGATTAATTAATTCATCTCAATGTTATTTAAAATGCTGATAGATAACCTTATAAATTGTCTTGCTGATGTTCCAACATATTCTTCCATGTAAATACTTAAGCCCAGAAACCTATTGAATCCAATAGTATGTAGCCCCCACTACTTAAAAAGTTCACATTTAACTGGCAACTCTTTAAACTAACCAAAAAGCAAAAGCCTTTAATTATTTGAATTAATGTTAAATTTAAAGTTGTCATTTTGTTTCTTTAGTGCCCCATTTGTTACAGGTGGAAACAAGTTGAGGCCAATGTTTTGTTGGAAAATGAAGTAATGATTAATGTGAATTTTCAGATTGTGCTTCAAGCCTCCTATGATAAATTGTTCTGTTTTCCCATGTCCCTATATGCAGGCATTGTTAAAGCTGAAAATATGTTTGAACAACTGCAACTGACATAATTTCTGCGGTACTTTTGAATCTCGGGAGAATTACTGAATTGTAATTTTTGGTAATTCACACCACCAACAGGAATATTCAACACTTACATTCAATACACTGGCAGTTATATGCACACATCAGGAAGATGATGTTCACAAAAATGTGCCTGTTCTAAATAATTTAGACTGAATCTGAATTTATAAGTAAGCAAATGAGTTGTCAATGGATATCAGAGATAAAAGGTACTGCAGATGCTGGAGAATCCGAGATAACAAGCATGGGGCTGGATGAACACAGCAGGTCAAGCAGCATCATAGGAGCAGGAAAACTTGACGTTTCGGGCCTAAACCCTTCATGGGTTTAGGCCCGAAA
>JAHRHZ010000041.1:5327793-5383113 GCA_024137785.1 Ginglymostoma cirratum
TTCCTGCTCCTATGATGCTGCTTGACCTGCTGTGTTCATCCAGCCCCATGCTTGTTATCTCGAGTTGTCAGTGGATGTCTGGAGAACAATCAGAATTGGTAATCATTTATAGATGAAAATATTTTTAAATTGAATTTAATCTTTTGAAAATGGTTCTCTCTCCTTATTCTGTATTCTCAAATACTGTGACCCATTTATTGGTATGATTTCTTGCCCGAGTTGCCATTCTTCACAGGGAAGCCAAGACTGTGAATACCAGCAGATTCTAGCCTGGTGACAGGGGAGATGTCGGGCTGGGGTGTCGGTGACGGTGAAGATGTCGGGTTGGGATTGGGGAGAGTACAGCATGGAAACATTACAGCTAAACACACTATTATCTTGATCTATGAGCCATATATGCATCCTTGATCAAATGTCACAAATGAAGAACTTCAACTGATTTTCCTCCTTATCCAGGACCACCAAGTGGGAACATCTCTACAGTCGCCTTAGTTGGAATCAGTGAAGAACAGTTACATTGTCTGGTTTTCTGGTGTACACTGTCTGGTTACACTTCACTTTCACTAACTTAACCATTGAGGAAAAGTAGAGATATTTTATAACTTGGATTTATTTTTATATGTACAGTGCCAAAGTCAGGTCAAGATAACAATTGTAATTATTATAAGTTCTATTTAAAGCCATGTTTGAGACCGGACTTTCCACAGTCACTGAATACTCTTTTACTGACATATAGTTGATATTATTTTGTATGCGTTTGAAATTTGAAATTTATATTCAAATACCATTGATACAAATATAAAAGATTCCCAAGAAAAGTACTGCAAGCATGTTTCTGGCATTTATTCTGTTCATCCTAAAGTTTAGTGGTATGGTTGAGAAAAATAAAAAGTTTGCATTTTTAAAAAGCATGTTTTTTTTATATTTAATTCCCTCAAAGATTTGTAGTTACTAATTTTAAATTAATAAATTAAATTCCCCTGGTGTGCAGATTAGGTGTGTTAGTGATGGGAAATGCAGGGTTCAGGGATAGGGTAGGGTGTTGAGCCTGGGTGGGATGCTCTTCGGAGGGTCAGTGTGGACTCAATGAGCTAAATGGCCTGCTTCCATACTGTAGGGATTCTGTTGGGGTGGCACAGTGGTTAGCATTGCTACCTTAAAGCACCAGGGACCTGGGTTCAATTTTAGCCTTGGCCAACTGTCTGTGTGGAGTTTGCACATTCTCCCTGTGTCTGCGTGGGTTTCGTCCAGGTGCTCCAATTTCTTCCCACAGTCCAAAGATGTGCAGGTTAGGTGGATTGGTTATGCTAAATAGCCCATAGTGTCTAGGGTGGTAAATGAAGGGACCTGTGCAATTTACTTGGAAAAGCCATTTTTCAGTTAGTTAGAGCCATGAATTTGTCTGTTGTTATGACAATTATATTTTCTCTTTGTCTGCTGAATATAATGTTTCCAGCTAGGGCACTGCCCATATGTACCAGCCATTCTAAGTACATTACCTTACTCAAGTGCTTATTCTTCTTGACTGAATCTGGGTTAGGTGTAATGAAATATCAGCATGGTCATTATGTTACTTAGGACTGAGTTACTGATCTGAGAATACAAGTTGAAATCCTACCGTATCAACTGGAGTGTTTATATTCAGTTAATTAGATATGTCTGTAATAAGGGGATAGTATTAGTAGTGGGAAGCATCTAATTATTGGATTGTTTAACAAAAATCTGGTCCATGAACGTCCTTTAGAGAAGGAATTCATTTGCTCTTATCTGGTCTGGCCTACATGTGACAGCATACCTACAGCAATGTGATTGAGTGGTGGATGGAGTTTGTTTTAGATAAATGTGAGGTGCTGCATTTTGGAAAGGCAGATCAGGGCAGGACTTATACACTTAATGGTAAGGTCCTGGGGAGTGTTACTAACAAAGAGACCTTGTTGTGCGGGCTTATAGTTCCTTGAAAGTGGAATTGCAGGTAAATAGGATGCTGAAGAAGGCATTTGGTATGTTTGCCTTCATTGGTCAGTACATTGAGTATAGGAGTTGGGACGTCATATGCTGGCTGTACAGGTCATTGGTTAGGCCACTTTTGGAATTCTGCATTCTAGTGTCCCTGCTATAGGAAGGATATTGTGAAACTTGAAAGTGTTCAGAAAAGATTTACAAGGACGTTGCCAGGGTTGGAGGGTTTGTGCTATAGGGAGAAGCTGAATACACTGGGGCTATTTTTCCTGTAGCTTTGGAGGCTGAGGGGTGACCTTATCGAAGTTATTGTCATGAGGGGCACGGATAGGGAGAATACCCAAGGTCTTTTCCCCAGGGTAGGTGCATCCAAAACTAGAGGGCATAGGTTTAAGGTGAGGGGGAAAGATTTAAAAGGAACCTAAGGAGCAAACGTTTCATGCAGAGGGTGGTGAGTGCATGGAATGAGCTGCCAGAGGAAGTGGTGGAGGTTGGTACAATTACTATATTGAAAAGGCATCTGGATGGGTACATGAGTGGGAAGGGTTTAGAAGGATTTGGACCAATTGCCAGTAAGTGGGACTAGATTAATTTTGGGTATCTGGTTGGTATGAACTAGTTGGACCGTAGGGTCTGCTTCCATGCTGTACATCTCTCTGACTCTTCACTGCCCTTTGAACTGGCTGAGCGATACAGGCAGTTGTCAAGAAGATTACTCACCACTGCTGTATAATGGGTAGTTGGCAGCAAATACTGTCATTGGCAGTGGCATCTCATCCCTGGAATGAATTTTTTAATAAAGCCCAGATAAGGAATTCAATATGGTAAAGGCTTTGTGCCTGGCCTGACCTTTCCTAGCATCTGCAACTCAGAACTACTTAGCAGCAATCAAAACAAGACAGATTGATCTTTTTATCTCCATCCTAAACCATGTACATGTTGGCTAATTGCAATTGTCCACTCTAACACTGCGCATAGAAATCAATCTTACAGCATACAAGCATTCTAGCATTGTGAACAGGTTCCATTCTGGGGTCTACTTTCAAGTCAATTTGTACACAAGTCAGAAGACAATGCTGGACAATGTAAAGCAGCCATTCATAAATACAGGAAATATTCGTACATCGGGTCTTTAAAATGACCCCTATAAGGGATCATGTTCATAAGTTTGACCATTCATTAGTTGGGTGTTTGTAAATGGCGACACCCTGTATATGGATGGGGGCTTGCTTGATAGTTGCATGTGCCCAAACAAGTATAAATGGGCTCAGTGCTTCTGACTTAGAGTTTTACAAATCGCTCTTTTCCTTTCTTTGTTTGGTAAGCCCTAAAAAGGGGCTCACATACTTTTGTTCCCTTTTTGGCCAGGGTCTCTAACACAAGATATTAACCTGTTTTTCTTTATTGGAGGTTATGAGATTTGAAGTATACTTCTGCAGCCCTTTTTTTTGTTTTTGTTATCACCACAGCTTTGAACTTCCCTGGAATTATTTAGACATAGAAGCAACAAACTTACAGTTAGAATGTAACTGTTCTAGAACTAGACCACTTAATAAGCAATATGTTATTTAAGAGCGGTTAGATTATTTTCCAGTTATTTAAAATCTGAAGATCAATGTAACCTTATTTCTCTGCCAATGGTTTTCCCCCGAACTGATAAATCATGAAATCTTAATTTTATTCAAACTCTGTTGTGGATTTAGCTACATAAATGGTTCTCAATTCCCCAATGGGTTTCTACTATCGACAGTCTAGTATTCTTTAATTAGATATAGTAAGAACTGCCGATGTTAGAGTCAGAGATAACACTGTGGAATTGGACGGTCCCGACATGAAACATCAACTTTCCTACTCCACTGATGCTGCCTGGCCTGCTGTGTTCCTCCGGCTCCACACTGTAGTATTTTTTAATGATCTTTTCCTGTCCCACCACCCAGTGCGATAGTTTTAGATTTACATGAACTGTACACCAAGTCTTAACATCTCTTAATCTTGTACAAATAAACATTGAGACATTGGAAAAAAAGAGATCACAGAAAGAACAATATCGTGTAAGCGCAAGAAATGTCAATCAAGCATTTTCAACAAGTCACTTCACTTGTCAAAACATAGCCTGTGTTGAGCTAAAGCATTTGTGAATCCTGGCTCACAATCAAGCATGTACAATGAGGATAGGTAGAGACTTGTAGAAACAGTCAAAACAGATAGCTAGTATTCTCCGCCATGAGCTTTGGAATGATTCATGGGCTTGATAAAAGATAAAAGGGTCAATGTTTTTAAAGTGCTTGAAGTTTCTCCTTAAAGCTGCTTCTACCACACATCCTACCATCACTAATACCAGAGTATGGTGAGAGAAGTCACCATGATGATTGGTACTGGAATTCCTCATGCTATCCAACAGCATTGAGAATTTTGACAAGAATTGCATTTGCTTGCACAAAACTCTCTGTGGTGGATTTAAATTCCCAATAATGCTGTGGGACCATTGCCGTCCTTGCTTCCATCTCAGCTTGCTGGTGACTTCACATAGGTTTTGCAAAGCACCCCGTGCAATTTTTCCCCAAACACAGCTGCAGTGAAGCTGGAAAATCTGGAATTACCTCTCTCATCTGTAACTTTGCCAGACAAACTCAGATAAGCATTTATGCCATGGTATTACTCTCTTTTTGAAGTCAACAATATAGGGATTTAATACATTATCCACACCCAATGTAAACTCAAGAGCAAACACAAAGTCCCTATTATATGATCAGTTGGGTACTTTCCATAATGACTAACATTTTACAATTTCAACTAGCCTTGTAGATATTGTGACACTGTAAGCCTCTCCTATTTACCCACATAGTCCATTAAAAATCAAACAACATGAAGGGCTGTATTGACTCTAATATACGTTCCAAAAAACATATATTGGACTAACTGATCTTGAACTCTGTGGTTTTCGTCTCTCAGCCAATTACTTTTGTTTGAAGGATAGTCACTGGTTATGTGGGTAAATATGGTAGCCAATTTTCATGTAAGAACTCCCCCAAAAAATAGAAAAATGACTTGAAGTACAAAGACGTACTTTAGAACGCATAAAGCCATTCGAGGCAGCCATAGATCAGAGGGAATTGTAAGTACAAGGATTTTGGTATGAGCATTAATGTTGGAGCCATTAAATATCAAAGCAGGGAGTTGGTTTAACTAATGAAAATTATAAAGTCTGATTATAAAGTCTTATAAAGTCTGATTATAAAGTCTTATAAATTCTGATATCTTTCTGGCACCTTATATTTCAATCTCCCTTTCCTCTCTGAAATCATTGCATATGTTATTGCCTCATAATCCATGCTTATCTCTTCAACAACTTCATGTTAGTGCCCTTCTAATTAATTCCATCCTTTCTGCAGTACCGAAATGGCTCTTATCAAAGTAACAAATATCATTCTGTGTGACAGTGTCAAAGATAAACCATTTCTTCTCATCCTCCTTGACTTGTATGCAACCTTTGAAACTATTGGTCACATCATCTTCTTCACTGGCATCCCCTTGATGGCACTGCACTTCCTTGTTTAATTCTATCTAATAATAGCCATCCAGAACATCACTTTCTTTACTCTTGAATAGGATACAGGTGTGACTGGCCAGGCTAGCATTTGTTTCCAATCTTCAATTATTCTTCAACAGAGTGGCTTGCTAGGCAGTTTCATGGGGCAGTCAAGAGTTGACCACATTCTGGTTGCACCCACTTGGAATGGTTTCCTGACCAGCTCCCATGCTGCAGGTTGCACTCAATTCCTGAGGACTTGGTAATGTATTATAGAATATCAAAAAGGGACCAACAGCTGTAATGAGCAATTAGTGGCAAATTTATTTAACATCTTTGGGCAGGGAATATTTGAAATTGAAAGAAAAATGAATGATATGTGTAAATGAAGAAAGAATAATTTGAAGCAACCAACATTGATTTAAAGCATACAAGAACACCTCTATGCCGAGGAACAAAAGTAGGTCATTTCTCCCATTAAGCTTGTGCCTTCATTAAATGAGATCCTGGCTGATGTCTGACCTACTTCATGCCTGCCTCATTGTCTTTGTCCTATCTTTCTTAATACATTTGGCTAACAAAACAAAAACCTATCATGGATATTGCTTGAAAAAAAAGATATTTTATCAACTCTTTTCATCTTGCACTCATCAGGGCAATTTGCAAGAATACTAATTCAAAGGGAAAAACAATATTTTGCTTCATGACATAAGAGTGCTGATTGGTTAGCAAGTGGGCTGTGATGGTACAGGCATTGCCATGGATTAATAATAACTGCTAGTTAACTGCCAACCTTTGCTTACATGTTAAACCAGTCAGATTGTCTCTAATCTACCAATTGTGGTTTCATTATTGACAATTGATCAAACATTGCTGTTTGTGGTAGAGAGTTCTAATCTTTCTTTTTATTCATACACGGGATGAGAGTGTCGCTGGCTAAGCAGTATTTATTGTTCATCCCTAACTGCTCAGAGTCAACCACGTTGCTGTTGTAGGTCTGGAGTCACATGTAGGCCAGACCCTGTTTGCCTCCCTAAAGGGTATTAGTGAACCTGATGGGTTTTTCCAACAAATGGCTCATGGTCATCATTAGATTCTTAATTTCAGATTATTTTTATTGAATTCAAATTCCACCATCTGCCATGGCGGGATACAAACCCAGGTCCCCAGACCATTATCTGGGTCTCTGGATTAACAGTCAGGTAATAATACCACTAGGCCATTGCCTCCCCTTGAGAATTATGTCCTAGTTTCACTACTATAAGATCGGTCACTATTTTTTAAGACAATGCCTCTGAGACTTTCCAACCAGAAAATATTGTTTATCTACCCACCTTAGATGTTCCCTTTAATATCTTTAAAAAGAGTCATTAATTTTTTTCTGTTAACCTTCTCAGTTGCAGCCATTACAATCTTAGTTGAGTTACAACGTAACCTTTGGAATACAAATATCATTTCTGTTAAATTGTTCTATACTCCTTCCAAAGGCAGCATATGCTCCCTAGGGTGTGGTGCCCAGAATTGTTCCCATTGATTCCAGGTCTGATCTGATAAGGGTTTTGTATAATTGCAGCACTCCTTTTACTTTCTATGTTATATTCCTCTAGATATAAAGTCGCATGACACCAGGTTATAGTCGAACAAGTTTGTTTGAAATCACAAGCTTTTGAAGCGCTGCCCTAATGTTAGGTCACCACCTGTCAAAGGGGCAGCATTCAAAAAGCTTGCGATTTCAAATTAACCTGTTGGACTATAACCTGGTGTTGTGTGATTTTTGACCTTGTCCAACACTAATACCTCCATGTTATCTAAATATAAAGAGCAGCGCTCCCACAGACTTTTCTGTACCTCTTCATGACATTGTAATGACCTATGTTTCTGGATCTTGAAATTTCTTTGGACCCCAACTCTTCACCATTTATAAAGTCCTTTAAAGTTTTCCTATCTTTTTAGGTTAATCCTTTTAGGTTCCCTACTCCAAAGTGAATGATTTCATATTTGCTCACATTAGAACCATTTTGAGGAGGTTTTTTTCCCTTCATTTAATATGAATATCTCTCTGCTGTTTTATCCTCGACCTGAAGACTCAATAAACCAGAAATGCTTCTTTGAGTAGGTAAATAGACCCGTGAGTGAGGAGAATATGTTGCATTTCCATAAGGCCTTTGGTTAGAATCCATACTCAGGACACAATGGAGAAGACTGGATTGAGGACTACCATGAAATTTCTATACATAACACTTAAATATAATTCTGAGGACCAAGGAAAGCTGCAAGGTTCATTGAATGGCTTCAAAAAATATCAGGAACTAAACTAAAAGATTGGTAAACCAGATGGGGTTTATGATAACTGAACTGTTTACTTAATATTTTTCGCAATTAAATTCAGTTTCATAAATAGTCACGATGATATTTAAATTCAACCACTGGGTGCTTTTCCAAAGCTATAACCATGAGGATTACTGCACCTTCAACTTGTTTCTCTGGGGCTGATATCACCACATGTGCAGCTCTCTACATCTGTATACATGTTTCTATCTCTGTGCAGCTATAGAAGTGTGTTTCCTTTGTTTCATCCCAACTCTACACCTCCTTCTTTGCATTAGTGTCTCTCTTTTGCTTTCATACATTCTGTTGAATACAGTAAAACATCAAGGCATTTCACAGTCCAATTATCAAACAAACTGATCCATGTAAAGAGCTAAGACAGAGGACCAGATCTTTAGTCAAAGAGTTAGGTCTTAAAAGATGTGAGAGAGGCACAGAGGTGTAGGGAAGCAATTCCAGAGCTCAGGACCCAAGCAGTTGAAAGAGCAGCTAACAATTGTATACTGGCATTAGTTGGGGTTGGGCAAGGGGCCAGATTTGGAAGAGTACTGAGATTATATCTTGGAGCACTTTAGGGTTGGATGAAGAGGTCTTGTGTTGCAGTACATAGAGTCCCTGCATCTGAGTCAGGTCCCGTTCCATGGCCAAGGAAAGTATTAACTTGTAAATCTTTTCAACAAATGCCAAAGGCAGGCAGTAGGATGGGAGAAGTTCCTGCTTAGCTATGAAAGTAAGTTAGTGTCTCTACTATCGCCATCCATAGCTGCAGCCTACAACATGCAGGTAAAAGTACATGTTGCTGCAGCAACCATATCCTTAGCACTGGGGATTTGAGGTGGTAGAGCAATTGGCTGAGTTGGCCAGATGGCCGGGTTCAATAAGGTTGGTACCAACTCTGAAGGATCTGATCCTTGTCCTGGTGGGGGAGAATTGGTTCTTGTCTTCTTGTTCTTCCTGTAGTGGAGACCACAATGGTTTGGGCTGCTTTTGTTCAGAGGACTGAAGATGGGCTGGATGGCGTTATGCAGTTAGGAAGTGGCAAGGACATAGAGGGCTTGAAATGCAAGATTGAAAGTTTTAAATGAGAATGCTGCTGGATCAGGTGCCAGGTAAGTATATTGTGTGCTAGGCGAATGGAACCTGATCTGAGGTAGGATATAGGTAACAGCTAATGGTAGTTCTGTGGTGAACGTTTACAGGCTCTGCTGGGATGGGCATGGTAAAATGCAGATGACCCATATCAGGATGCAGTTCTGCCATGGTGGAGGTTTCTCAGTGGGTGGAGAAACAACAGCTCAACTGTCTGCTGACCAGAAATAGGCAGCCGACTGATCTAATTAAAGGCCCAATTGCCAACAATTTTTAGTTGCCCCTTCACCTACCTTCTCCACGTGAGAAAGCCGCCAGCTGCCTGGTGTTTGCTTCCTGGGTGAGTGGTGTGTACTGGAGGCTCCAAAACCTGAGGAGGTGGCTATGGGAATCTCCTACTTCTTCCCTCCAGAAACCAGCAAACTTAATCGTTATCCTGAGAGATAGTAAGCACTGCCAATGCTGGAGTCAGAGATAACACAGTGTGGAGCTAGCAGCATCAGAGGAGCAGAAAAGTTGAAGTTTCGGGTCAGGACCCTTCTGACTTTCCTGCTCCTCTGATGCTGCCTGGCCTGCTGTGTTCCTCCAGCTCCACACTTAATTGTTATCCTGCTCTGTAAGGGCCACTGAAGGCAAACAGTCTCCCTTGTTATCCTGGCTGCTCAGCAAAGGTCAGCTGTCCTGGTGGCTGAGGTTTCTGAACTACTGACCCTCTGAATGGATCAGCAGTATTGGGTGCCCCCTTGCAATGTAAGATGTCAGTGTTCAAATAGGATGACATCACTGGGGAGACTGTGGCTGTGTTTCCACTGCGTACTATTGCAGGCTAAGGCCCTTCATATAGTTCCTCATCCCTTCTTGGAAAAGTCCCTGCTCTGGTATCGGAGGTATCGATTTGCTGACATCAAGTTAAAAACCTTCCTCAAAAAACACAAATGGGAACTTAAAAGTGAAAAAAAAACTTGCAATGTGTCCAGTATGAAAACAGACACAGAAACAAGTTGAATTTGCTTTCCAGAGCTAACTGAAACTACCCCAGAAAGATGAAGTAGGTGTAGGTCAGGCTGACTCCGAACACGATTACGTACACTTTTACTAATTTTGTCTCAGAATCTACAAAGTAATTTTGTCAGAGGTCTCCTTAATATTGTCAGCCTAGAAAAATGAATGAGTTTAAAACTAAACAATTCTGGTAAATTTTCCCTCTTTTATCCAAAATTGCGCTGACTCTTGATTTCTCCCAAGGGAATCGAATACGGTAATTACGTATAAAGTGGGTATTTCCCTCCATCTCACCGTCTCTTCTAAATTGTATAAGAGTAGCCAGAAATAAGAGCCACAGTTTTCCCCTGTGCACAACTCTTAAGTCTCTGTGAAGTCCAAAACTTAAATCCTAACCACACAGCTCGGGAAACTCTTTGAGCCCCTTTTAACGTTCTGCAAATGACGCAAGATGTTCATTCTCCATCTCACCTCCATGCTCTATCTGTTGCAAACCTATCCTGCCAAACACTTTGATCAGTGCATTCTACCAAGATGATTGTACTTTCTTCAAAAAGTATAAACCTTAGAAAATGTTATTTTCATTTGTTCATTTTTGGGACATAGGCATCACTAGCAAGACCAATATTAATCATGGGCCTTTAAGTAGGGAGTCCTGAGAAGCAGACGGCACCAAAGAACGCTGGTTATTTATAAATTCCTTCAAAGGTTTAGCAATGGAACAAGAATATAAAATTTTAATTGTAATTTTTTTTGTTACCTACAACAGAACTAAGAGTCACTAGACTCAAAATTCTGTTTTGTCTCTATATATGCTGCCAAACCTGCTGAGTTTCTCCAGCAATTTCTATATTTTGTTTGAAACAAGTACAAGTTACTTTAGAGAAGAGATGATGAAATAGAAATTGGAAAATATGTGCAATTTAATACAGTGAATCACTGTGAAGCAACATATGAACGTTTTGAAAGCGTAACGATGATTTCAAATAAATTACATCATCGTTTGAAATATTTAACAAACAATATTTCCTGCACATTTGACACAAATTTCACCCTGGCAACCATATAAATTCAGTTAGAGATAACAAGCATGGGGCTGGATGAACACAGCAGGTCAAGCAGCATCATAGGAGCAGGAATGATGCTGCTTGACCTGCTATGTTCATCCAGCCCCATGCTTGTTATCTCGGATTCTCCAGCATCTGCAGTACCTTTTATCTCTAAATTCAGTTAGAATTTATTTCTCATTCTGCAAAATTTCTACATAGATACAACATTCGATTTTTGAGTGAAACTTTAGTAGAATCCTTAGAGTGTGGAAACAGACCATTCGGCTCAACGCGTCCACACCAACCTTCTGAAAGGTATTACACTCAGAGTCACCCCCCTGTCCTATCCCTGTAACTCTGTGTTTCTCACAGCTAATCCACCTAATCTGGGCACTATGGGCAATTTAGCATGGCCAATCCACCCAACCTGTATATCTTTGGATTGTGGGAGGAAACCCTCGCAGACACGGGAGGAGAATGTGCAAACTTCACACAGACAGTTGCCCGAAGCTGGAATGGAACGTGGGTCCCTAGCGCTGTGAGGCAGCATTGCTAACCAGTGAGCTAGCATGCTGCCCTAAATTTGTTATTTCATTATATTGTAATTAATTAATTTTAATTATATTTCACACAATAAATTACAACCTTGGAATCTAGCGTAGACTGACATTCCAGTCCCCGATTATTGATGGGTTCCATGATGTGGAGGTGCCGGTGTTGGACTGGGATGGACAAAGTCGATTCCTAATAAACCTGTTGATGGGTTGCGTTCTGGAGTCCGTTCTCAAGTTGATTTTGCACATAATTCAAAAACGCAATGCAGGACAATGTGGAGGAGCTGTTTAGAAGTACTGGAAACGTTCCTATGTCAGGTCTTTAAAAACTTAAACCATGTGTGGGAGATAACAAGCATGGGGCTGGATGAACACAGCAGGTCAAGCAGCATCATAGGAGCAAGAAAACTTGACGTTTCGGGCCTAAACCCTTCATCAGAAATGGGGGAGGGGAAGAGGGTTCTGAAATAAATAGGGAGAGAGGGGGAGGCAGATAGAGGATGGATAGAGGAGAGGATAGGTGGAGAGGAGGCAGACAAGTCGAAGAGGCGGGGATGGAGCCAGTAAAGGTGAGTGTAGGTAGGGGGTAGGGAGGAGATAGGTCAGTCCAGGGAGGACGGACAGGTCAAGGGGGCAGGATGATGTTAGTAGATAGGAGATGGGGGTGGGGCTTGAGGTGAGAGGAAGAGCAGGTTAGGGAGGTGGGGATGAGCTGGGCTGGTTTTGGGATGCGGTTGGGGGAGGGGAGATTTTGAAGCTTGTGAAATCCACATTGATGCCATTGGACTGCAGGGTTCCCAGGCTGAATATGATTTGCTGTTCCTACAGCCTTTGGGTGGCATCACTGTGGCATTGCAGGAGGTCACGTTTGTAAACAAACCATAAGTTATACGTTCCTAACTCGGGGACCCCGTGCATAATTGGGGGGAAAGTGCTATTTTTCAGACGAACCCTAAAACTGAGGCTGCGACTGCTTCCTCAGGTGGGTGGAAAAGATCCCAATGGTACTACCTCCAAGAAGAAATGGGTAGCTCATCCTTCCCGAGCCGCACTGGACATTATTTATCCCTAACCCAGACCATCTGGTCGTTTATCGCATGGCTACCCATGGGATCTTGCTGTGCATAACAGGTCTGTTACCTTTGCCTTCATTACGCGATTGACTGCACTCCAGAACAACACTCACTGGCCGTGATTCGACCTGGGAAGCCCCGGCGTTAAAGAAACGCAGGTCATTTTAAAATTCCTTCACCAGTTTAGCTGCGGAGCAAGAATCTGATCTACAATGGACTAGCGGCAGAAAAAGAAGCGGTCGATATTGCTACAAATCTAAAGGAATTCTGATACACTATTGAACAGAGGCGAACAGGAGGTCAGTTATAATTGAGACGCTGACATTTCTGCTGTTCTGATACAAACGCCTTAAAATTGAAAGGGTCAGTGAGCTCCCGGCAATGGGAGAAAAGGCAAAGTTTTCAATGGAGATCTTCAAAAGTTGGTTCCATTGTACGAGATGTCAAATATTTACTTTCAGTCATTAAGTAGAAGCGAACATTCTCTCCCACGGCTTTCCGCCTATGTTTTGGCAGTCGGCTCGTTCCTGGGAGAGTGGAAAGGAAATTCCCCTTTAGTGAGCTGTTTCTCAGGCAGGAAATTCACAGGCGGAAGCTGACGTTGTGAGTCCCTCCTACGCCTATACCTGCTCCAAATGAGCGCTCAGTACTGTCAGTGCAACTGGGGATGTGTGTAAGAAGGTGGTCGCAGCGAAAAGCAATGGAAATGGGAACCACATATCTCTTGTTGCTAACGCTCAGCCTGTACGGTAGGTCTATTGTGCTCGACGCGCAGATCTTTACTCACGACAGAGATAGTAGGAACAAAACAAAGTTAATCTTTTCGTTGTACCAGAGATAAAATCTTTTCATTTTTTGTTTACAGTTACAGCCGTGCAGTCCTGGCGATTAGTGCTTGTTGAGCGTGTGGAGGTGGCATATGTCCAGTAGATAAAAGCCCTCTGTGTTTCTCTGGGTGCGTTAAGTTTTAGGGTCTTGTCCTGTTATAGAGAGAGTTGCATTTGTACAGCACCTTTGGCGGCCACAGGCTGTCCCAAGCTGCTTTACAGTATGGTACTTTTCGAGAGTAGTCACTGTTGTAATGCGGATAGAAGCCAGTCCGCACGCATTGAGGTTCTACAAACTGCAAAGTGGCAATTGCCATGGGTTTAATATTTTTCAGTGATGTGAGTTGAGGTATTTTTATTTTGTCGACCTTTTCAGACGTGTTTGACTTAACTCCAGGAAAGATGCGACCCACACCGTACCGCCGCAGGGTCCCGCCCCCCCCCCACAATCTCACCCCCCCAATCTCACCCCCCCCCAATCTCACCCCCACCCCCAATCTCACCCCCACCCCCAATCTCACCCCCACCCCCACACACCCCCACCCCCACACACCCCCACCCCCACACACCCCAACCCATCCACACACCCCAACCCATCCACACACCCAGACACACACACCCACACCCATCCTCACATCCACCCACACACACACACCCCCACACCCCCTCCCCGCCATGGATAATTGCCTGTAAAGGGCGGCGTAAACACGTCCAAACAAAATTGTGAAACAGCTTTTCCTGTTTATGTAAATCTGATGAATTCAATTCAAGCCTGCTCCAGTTAACGGACGGGATAGGATTTCAAGCAGATGCATCAAAGACGGTGCATTGAGTTGTCTACCGTTATAGATGATTTAGAAACCCGAATTATTCATTGTTATATTCCTGATTCCCCAGCTCTTCAATGTAACGAAGAGTCGGGCAGATTCCAAAGTAGGGCTGTGAAATGTTATTTAATTTCAACTGGGATCGCAGTTGACTCTTGGGGTTAAGAAAGGAATAATTTCAGATGAAAACCAAAAGAACTGCAGATGCTGTAAATCAGGAAGAAAAACAAAGTTGCTGGAAAAGCTCAGCAGGTCTGGCAGCATCTGTGAAGGAAAAAACAGAGTTAATGTTAATGAAACAGATGCTGCCAGACCTGTTGAGTTTTTCCAGCAATTTTGTTTTTGTTCGTGAATCATTTCAGGTGTTTTGATTGCATTCTGGCGTTGTTGTGAATTTTCCTCTGATGGCTTGAAGCTGGTTATGACCGTTATATTTGGTTGTGTTGGATTTGGGTTGGATTAATTTGGGTTGGATTTCATTATCATTGTTTGGATCTGCGTATAATAAAACACAAAAAAAAATACCGCGGCTGCTGAATATCTAAAACAAAAACAGAAATTGCTGGAGAAATTCAGCAGGTCTGGCAACGTCTGTAGCGAGAAAGCAGAGTTAACGTTTCGAGTTTAGTGACCCGTCAGGTTATGTTGGGTTTACTTTGTTCACTCTCGTAACTGATGGAATCTCCTGAACCAGAGATAAAAGGTACTGCAGATGCTGGAGAATCCGAGATAACAAGCTGTTTGAGTTTCTCCAGTAATTTCTGCTTTTATTTATTTTGAAGCCCGCTCTTGAAACGTTTAATAACTTATCTGGGTAGTTAGCTGAAGGTACCAATGGGATGAGGTACATCCCCTAACTTTTGTCAATTTTCAATTCCCAATATAAAAACAGAAAGTGCTGGAGAAACACCATAGATCTGCGTTACCCATAAAAAGAGGAACAGCGTTAACGGTTTAAGTCTGATATGATCCTTCAGAATTGACTTCAGAACTCAGTTCCGAAGAAGTCACATCGGACACATTGTCAGCTATTTTTTCTGTCCATAGACGTTGCCAGACCTGTGAAGTTTCTTCAGCACTTTGTGTCCGGTGTCCTTTTAACTCAGTTCCCAGTAATTCATGGTCGTATCATTCTTGTTCATTTTCCCCGCCTCCTCTTAGTTGTCCTGACTCACAATTTGACATGAACTGCCTCCAGCACCTAATGTTGTGGTCATTACGTGACCCTTAAAAATGAGGTGAGCAACTTATTAAACTGTGGAAATATCATGATCAAGCATAATCCTCATCTGTAAACATGTACATCTCCAACATGTGTTACAGATTAGCAATCACCAACAAGAACAACCTCCACCCCCGTCCCCCACTCTCCAATCACTGCCTTCATCTCAAACTTCAGAGATTCTCAAAAGGATTGAAGTTCCCCAATTGCTCTTTGGACTGAAGCCAGTTAACGTAAACCTCAGCAGTTCTCAAATCTTTTGGGACTCTCTGCCCATGTTTCTCAGACTTTTGATGGCCATGCAATTTATAGCCAGTAAGAGGACAATAGCCACTTAACTAAAGGTTTGCAGAAGGGGATGGAATTTTCTTCTTAATTGTTCCTGGCATGAGGGTGATTCCACCCGCCCTTAGTTGACGGTTTTAATGCAAACTTAGCTGGTCAGGGCCGAAAATGATGGCAGGAATCTGTGAGCAAGTTGAACTTGGTTGAGCATGAGCAGTTGAGGCAAACAGATACATTTGATGAGAAACAGCATCAGTGTATGAAGGATAAAGGGGTAGAAGGATATTGTGATGTGATCTGATGAAGTAAGGTGGGAGAAGGTTTGGGAAGAGGATTAACATTGGCAGAGATGTTTTGGCAGTGTAATTAGATTCTGTGCAATGAAGTCTGTATTATTCAATTTAAACTCTGTCACATTAACCAATAGGCTCTCATATTCTACTTTACCACACGAGGGACCCCAGTTGTCCTGAAACCTGTTGGTTTCAGTGGCACAAACCAGAATAGAGAGATGTCAATTCCGACTATATCCAATGTCAGTCCAATCATTCTTTCTTGAAGCAGGGCCACCTTACACCAGGGATCGATGCAAGGAATTTACACGTTGACCTCGCTAGTTATGCCATAATGGAATTTACTTTCATTTGTGTGCAACAATTCTCTTACTTGACTCTTACTTGATCAGGAAAGAGGGGTCAAACTTTTACTTTCTGATCAGTGTAGCCTTGTAGTGCATAAACTTCCTCTGTGTGAGTGGGGGTCATATTGTTTTGAATTTTGCCGCAGCTTGAATTTTGGCGTGGCTCTACCATGCATTAGCAAGCCTTACACAGAATGGTTATGTTATACACATCAGAATATGTTTTCCTGGAGAGCTGATGTGAATCTATAGATCACAATCTGATACCTGAAACCTAATTTACTTGTCTGGGATGCAATTGATGTTGCCCTCTCCTTTCAATCTTCAATGGAAAAATGCCACCAAGTAATATGTAGACGTCTGGGATACCCTGACTAAACAATGATTCATTTGCAGATAAGCAGGTGTTGTTAGAAACTTGTGTGATCCAACATTTTAAAACATTCTTTACAGGAGCTGATGCTGTTCTACACCCTCCTAGAAATCTTCGTTTCACGTCTGTGAATAGCGAAAACATTTTGCATTGGGATCCACCAGTGGATTATTCTCAAGCTGTTCGCTATGATGTGCAGTACTTTAGGTAAAGAAGCTTCCTTTTACCTTGTCACAATTTAAGAGTGAGTGGGAAAATTTCAGGTAGACATTGTCGGGGTGGTGTGTGTTTGTGGGGATGGGGAGAGTTGTTTGAAATTAGCTGAAGATTTTTTGCTCTTCATCGGTATTCAGTGAAGACTCCTACGTGAATATTTGGAGTGAAGCCTATCTCAATGTCTTGAGTAATGTTTACTTTCAACCAATGTCACTGGTGAATCACTGATCCAGTCACTTATGTTCCTCTGTTTGTGGGGCAATGGTGTTTCCTGCACTGTAATGCCAATCAGGCTCCAATGTACTTTATTGTCTGTGATGAATTTCTCAATACTGTTCTGCAGCCATTTATTCCATGGATTAATTGATGGAGGATAATTAATTGTAGTGCTGTACTGGAGGTCACCTGTGTTCACGGGACCTGCACTCCAGTGAGAATTTAATATCTTCAATACAAGTCAATGTTTCGCCAGTAAAGGAGACATTGTGAACAGGTTTTATTGAAGATTTTGCACAACAATTCTGTTTCTGTCTCCAGTAAAAATTTCCAGTTTTGTATTTGGTGTGACCTTTTAGCATGAGACCTGGAAAGTACACAGATTTTTTTTTTAAGGAAACAAATACTGAGAGTTTACTCTGGTCATGTGCGTGTTCTGTAAATTGAAAACAAAAACCACAGTAACCAAATCCTGAATTTAAATTTAAATTCAGAATCAGTTGCATTTTTTTTGAGATTGATGTCAGAGTTGAAAATAAAAAATAACTTGAATTTCAAGAGCACCTATTATCCCTCAGAATGCCCAAAATTGCCTTCTAGTCAGTGATGTTTTTTGAAAGGTAGTCCCTGTTGTCAAGTAGGAAACACAGCAACTAGTTTGTGTGCAGCAAACTCCTACAAACTGCAATGAGATGGTTTACAAGACCCTTCCTTCTAGATGATTGAGGTTTCAAAGTCCTTCATAATTTTCAACATTTCCTATTAAACTTTCTGTGCTGTAAGAACAACCCTGGCTTTTCTCCACGTAACTGAAGTCCCCATCTCGGGCAGAATTCTAGTAAATTTCCTTAGCATTCCCTCTAAGGTCCTGACGTCCGTCCTAAGGAATGGTGCACAAATCTGATCATGATATTCCAGCTACAACCTAGTCAATGTTGTAGAAAGATCTAGCAAATCTTCAAAAGGCATACTACTGTGAATACTGTAAATCTGAAAGATAAACAGAAAGTACTGGAAATACGTAACAGGCATTATCCAGTCAGCATTTCCAGTATTTTTCTGTTTATGTTTTAGCATTGCATTCTTATTTTTGTACATCACTTCTCAAATGTGTAAAGCTAAGGACTTCATCTGCCCTGCTAACAACCTTTTCGACTAAATGTTGAAAAGAATGAAAGTCTTGTTTTTGATCCCTGTCACAAACTCTGTTTCCTCATCACCTACTCCATCATCTCGCTGGGAACTGTCTGGCACTGAACTAGAATGCTTGCCTCGTGTTATATTAGGTCCCTCAAGTAGAGCTGCTAACCACATTAGAGTGCCATCACCATCTCCACATATCTCCACACTGTAATCTTATCTGACTTCACCCCATCTCAGCTCCTCTGCTGCTGAAGACCTCATCCATATTTTAGTTACCTTTTGGCTATGTCAACACACTCCGGACTGGCCTCAAACATTGTACACCGTCTAAACATGAATTCATCCAAAACTCTGCTTCCCATAGCCTTATACATATAACGTCCTGTTCACCCAACCCCATTGTGCTCACTCTAAGCAACACCTCGATTATAACATTCTGATCTTCATCTCCATGGCCTTACCCCTCACTGTCTCTAATCTTCTCCAGTCCTACAACCCTCTATGCTATCTGTACTTTTCCACTATAGGCCTCCTGAGTGTCTGTCTTATTTTAATAATTCAATTTTTGTGCCAGTGCCATTAACTACCTAGATCCTAAGCTCAGGAATTCCAATCCCAAATCTTACCACCTCACTCTTCTGTCCTCTGTTGTGGAAGGTAATGGCTCTGAAAGGCTTAATGTTGGAGACTGCATTTTGGTCCAATCGATCTGAGGAGGTCACATTGTCTTGGGTGGGGAAGAATGGTGCCTAGTTTGAGATACCAATGGAGACAGATGGGTCATCATTGTTTCCTAATAGCCTTAGTTGTTATGTCTCATGAGGCAATGTAACTTGTATCTGTTTTTGTTGCGCAATAAATTACATCTTGTTAGGACATTTGACTCTTCTTGTTAAGATTTATTAGTGGCTCATCCTCTACCATTATTAGCCCAACAGGCCCTTAGACCCAGTCTGGGAAAGAGGATTCTTGGAAGGTCTTTACCTTAGCATGAGCTGGTAGTGGTTAGTATAGCACATACAACCTTCTCATTGAACACACAATTTGAAACTGACCTCAATGATGATGCTTTTGCTTACCTGTCCCATACCTCCTTATGTGACGGAGAGTCAAGTTTTGTGGTATAACACACATAGGAATGTTTTCCTACATTGAAGACACTCCATAAATGGAGGATGTTACTCTTGCCCTGCCACCTTCAAAAACCTGTGTGTGTTCATTCCCAGATTTTTTTTTCTATTCATTTGTGGGATGTGGGCATCTCTGGCTGGCCAGCATATCTTGCCCATCCCTAGTTGCCCTTGAGAAGGTGGTGGTGAGCTGCCTTCTTTAACTGCTGCAGTGCGCCTGCTGTGGGTTGACCCACAATGCTATTAGGGAGGGAATTCCAGGATTTTGACCCAGCGACAGTGAAAGAATGGCGATATATTTCCAAGTAAGGATGGTGAGTGACTTGGAAATTTCTCTGTTTTTTTTGTACTCCCTTTTGAATTAGGTTTATTTTGCCCCTCATCCTTCCAAGCAAAATATATCCCTTCGCAGCATTAAATCTCATTTCCATGTGCTTTTCCATTTTCCAGCATGTTGATGACCTCCTGAAGTTTGTTCTTATTATCCTCACTATTTACTGCATTCCAGTACAGACACAATGGGAGGAATGGCCTTTTGTTCTATATTTTTCTAGGATTTCCATCTTTTGCTGTAAAGATTAGAAATATACCCTGTGTAAATTAATACAGCAAACAGGGGCTGGGAATTGTGGGAGCTACAGATGATACAAAGACAATCTGCAACCTCCATATCAAATTTGATGTGTTAAGTTTGTTGGACTGACAGAAACATGAATTTCTTTATCTGGGGACTAACAATGGGGATTGCAGAATGATATTAATAATCACTTTCCCACATCAGTGTATCAGAGACCACTTCCTGAATGACTATTTTCTGTTTGTATTAGCTTTCAATGGTACTGTATTCTATCTCAAAGATGTTGCAATTCTGGGAAGTCATTTGACCCAAACTGTAGAAATGCTCAAGGCCTTCCCACAGTGATGACCAGCTCCTGTGGTTGCAACCGTTGACACAGCAAAGCAAAAAAGAGGCAGCTGGCAGAGAACGATTTCAACAGGGCACCTAAACCTACATAGCAACAAAAACCATATCAGGAAAGTTCAAAGGGTCTGGAGGCATTTCTGAACCTCTTCAACGCACTGGAACCTCTGTTACTGAATATTAGTTAAGATATCTTTTTTTTTCCTGTAACTTCATGGCTTCATTCAATAATTATTTATGCCAAGAAATGGCCCGTGACCAATTGTTCATTTGCAACTTGCTGAACTATGCCTGTGCTATGTTGGGGAAGAAAGTTCTTACACAGGCGTAGCTGTCCATCAGGAGAACACACAATTTAATTTGCACATACCACTGGTTTGACAGGGAAACATTGGTTAATCCCTGTTTATAGAGACTTACAATCCACCAAATATTCACACCCTCACCAAGTCCGTTTTTGAGTTTAACATACAGGTTATGGATTGTTTATCTATCTTCAAAGCACTGTGCATATACCCGCATCATACTGACTTCGAGAGGGCACCTCAGCACCACCTTTCATAGGACAGTTAGGGATGGGCAATAAATAGCCAATGATGCCCAAACTCCCATGTAGGTGGGACGTCATGTTGTGGCTGTACAGGACATTGGTGAGGTCACTTTTGGAGTGCTGTGTATTGCTCTTCTATTGGAAGGATGTTAATAAACTGGAAAGGGTGCAGAGAAGATTTACCAAATGATCCTGGGGCTGGAGGGTTTATGTTATAATTAGACGTTGGACAGGCTGGGACTGTTTTTCTCTGGAGCATAGGAGGTTGAGAGGGGACCTTTATAGGGGTTTATAAAATCAAGATAAAGAAAATAGCAAAGGTCTTTTCCCAAGGTAGAGGAGTTCGAAACTTGAGGGCATAGGTTTTAAAGTGAGAGGAGAAAGATTAAAAGGGACCTGGGGGGTTACTTTTTCACACAGATGGCAGTACAGGTATGGAATAAGATGCCAGAGGGGGTGGTAGGAACAGGTACAGTTACAACATTGGACAGGTACATGAATATGAAAGATTTAGAAGGATATAGGCCAAATGCAGGCAAATGGGACTAGTTCAGATTGGGATGAGTTGGACCAAAGGGCCTGTTTCCATGCTGTATGACTCTATGTTAATATTGGACCTCTCAATATTATCATGGAATTTTTTCGTCCACTTGAGAGGGATAACGGGGCCTCAGTTTGAATCCCCTTTGGAAAGTGCTGTTGTTTGATGCTGGCACACGTCATCCAGCTCGGCAAAACCCCTTCCACCACCAACTCCTCTTATGGCCCATGCTGAGGTATTACCAAGAAGACATGGAGATATGTTCCATCTGCAACTCCTCAGACACTGAAGCAGTCCCTGCCCTCATGCTGCAGGAGCTGGACAATATTCTGGTTTGGGCTGATAACCAGCAAGTGCCCTTCATGCCAAACAGCTACCAGAGATTGACCATCTCCAATGAGAACCCATCTCCCCACCACCACCACCACCACCACCGCCATCATCATGGGAGTCACTATTGAGAAATCCCCTGGAACATGATTGAACCAGAGTGACGAACCAAAATAGGAAAGTAAAGAACTGGTCATTTCTGGGAATGTTGGCCTCTTGCTTACAATGTGCAGAAGTTGAACTGTCTCCTCATTAACTCACAGGTACGGTTGGAATGTGACATATATACCAGTGACCCACTGCACGGGAATTCCCCATCATCACTGTGATCTTACACAGGAGACCTGGGATTTTAACATGCAGATTATTGCCAGGATAAGGAGCTTTATTGGCAACATAACCTCGGACTGGGAAAGGTCGGATATGTTTAAACCCCTGGATTCCAGTAAGTAGTCCTTGCACAAAGTGCAATATAACACCAACTTGTTCTATTGCTCTGGATGGTTAAGTAACAGATTTCCATTTAAGGTGGCAATGCTTGAACTTTGAGGGCTTAATTTTAATTGGTTTCCTTTATTGGTTATTTATTTTCTAAATCAATTTTAGAAAACTGAAGGTGTTCGCCACTGAGCTGTGCACAGCTCCTGACAAAATAAAAGTCTTTTGGTTGTATTTGACCTTCAAAGTGCTCATGCTGGGCCGATGATGCTGAGGTCAAAGGTTTCCTCCCCTGGAACTCGAGATCAGAGCAAGAACTTTGACTCACATTTTTTTCCTGACTAGCACATGAGGTAGTTTTAGCTCAAGTCATCAGTGCAGATTATAGGAACATAGCAACAGATGTAGACCATCCAGCCCCTCAAAACTGTTCCATCATTCTACGAGATTATGGCTGATCTGTGGTCTAGCTCCATGTTCCTGCCTCTGGCCCATATCCCTTAGTACTTTTGCCTAACAAAGCCTTCCACAAACAGTACCTTTGTGAAAGAGAGTTCCTAACCACAACCATCTTTTGTGTGTAGAAGTGCTTCCTGAAGAGACCTAAGACTTTGAGATCTCCTTATCTAAGGAAGTGTGTTCATACCTGGGAAGGGCTGCGGTGTTGGTTTTTAGGTTGATTTCTCGAATGAGCAGTTGAGTACAAACTCTTTGGAGTTTAGAGAAATGAGAGGTGATCCTATTGAAACATAACATTTTGAGGTGATGTGACAGAATAAGACACTGAGAGTCTATACCTAGGGGTCACAGTCTCAGATTAAAGGGCTGGCTATGTAAGCTGGAATGGAGAAATTTCTTCACTGAAGAGATGAACCTTCAATCACCTGGTATATTCAAGGCCGATATTGATAGACTTTGGATTCAAAGAAAATTGGGGAATATTGATTTGGCCTGGAATTGGCATTGAAGACCAAAATCAGCTTCAGTCTCATTGAAGGGGGAATAGTTTAAGGGATTAAATAGCTTGAGACTTCCTATGTTCTTCTTGAGCTAGTTTCTACCAGTCTTTAAACTATAGACAGGAATTTGGAAATTTATCCAAATTCACTGCCCACTCACTTTCAGACGGATACACATTTTCTCTCTATCTCTCTCAGTCTCTCACACACACACACACCTTCTTACTCACTCCTGATGCATTCACACTCACTGAAACACCGATGCGGACAATCACATTCACAGGATACACACGCGCGCACACACAACCTCACACACATTCACACTTGCAGGTGCATGTTTTCTCACAATTGCACTTATTGCCACATTGTCACTCACACATTCGTTAACTCACTAGTTACACAACATTCACACTGTCATTGACACACTTACACACTGGTGCTTCCTGACACACTCATTTTGGTTGTAGATCTGTATTTAATTTTGAATTTCTTTTGCTTTTAGCCTCTTTTGGTTTGGCATCCTTCGATGTTCAAGCTGAACACAACATAATTAGAGTCAATATCTCTGCACCCACTTTGCATTGGGGAGGAAGAACGCGATCAATGGAGGAGCTGTTTAACAACTCTTTGATGTACATCATTCTTATCCGTGTGAACAACACCGACAAGGTAATAACCTCACTGAGTCCTTCCAGTTACAACTCCCTGACCATGCAGGGCTGTTCTTTTTAATAAAACTGAGATTTTGCAGATGCCAAACTAGACTTTAATATTATTTCCTCACCCTGTTCCAATTTGCAACTCTCCCTCACCACCACCTCCCCATTCCTTCTCAAGGGGAATGGGTGCTGACACTTGGTATTGAGCGGTGCAGGGCACTTCCAAATGAGCCTGGTACGGTTCTATCCAGGCCTCACTCACACAGGTTCTTGAAGGAGTCACTAGACTCAGGCCAGCTTTAGCTGCACATTGTCATCCTCACACTTTGCTCAAGGGCGGCTAAGTTTGGGCATTAAATGCTGGCCGGCAGCCAGCGATGTCAACCTCCCACAAATGAATAAGAATTAAAAAAAAAAAACAGGACAATGAGGCCAGATATGCATCTACTTGTATGGAGCACAGGTCCTCAGAGCCTGGGTTCTGGGAGCTTACATTTGCTTATAGCAACTTCTATTCTTCATAGCTTCCAGAATAGAGTGACATGTCCTCAACTTCACACAAACAGAATCTGACACCGAGCCACGTGAGGAGATGTTAGAACAGATGACTGACTGCTTAGTTGAAGAAGCAGTTTTAACAAACATCCTTTAAAGGGCGAGGGTGAGATCAAGAGGTTTGAGGAGGGGATATGAGTGTTTAGGGTTGTACAGGTGAGGGAATAACTGGCAGAAGTATATTATACAAGGCACATGTACAGGAAACCTGAATTGGAGAACACAGGGATTATGGAGGGTTATAGGGTTTTGATTACTCCTCCACCCAACTTGCAACCATGAGTCCTGCTCCCATGTCCTCATTTGGGAACAGACATAAATGTAGAGATGTGGTGTACCGTCCCCAATGGGAAAACCATCTCTCTATTCCCCCACACTCCATGATTGAGCTGCAATGGTGGGTTGGGGACCTCGCGGTGGAGGATATATTTGATGGAGTTGGGGACTCAACAGTCTCAGATCCCATCCTGGTAACAGATGATGCTCTCACTGGTAACCTGGGCACCTTTGGAGGTAATACTGACTGAAAGAAACCTGGGAGTTGTAAGACAAAGATTAAAAGTCTAGTTCCGCGTCAACCATCCTGGCAGTCATGTGATACAGCAAACGGGGATTGTTAGCCAGTCAGTCTCAGATCTGTGGTGAGGAAGAGCCCACTGTGGGGAAGAACTTTGGGAACAACAAATCCAAAGTGAGCTGATGCTTCTGCTTCTCATCACAGATTAACATCCATTTCCTGGATGTGATCAGTGCTGGCCCAATGATTCCAGTGACTGCGTGATCAATCAGGTGCTGAATCTGATCTGTTCCCTACACAAAGAAAGAATACCCAAACTGTTGTCATTATTGGCTGGCATGCCAGTCTCTGCCACCCAGGAACCTTTAACAATTCTATAGAATATTTGTTGGTTTTCAACTTTTTAAAACTGTGTGAATCCTATGAGAACTGGGGTGGCACTTGTTGTGTCTTGGCTGATTTCTATAAAGATTCCCTCTTGTGTTCCAACAGTCTGAAGAATTTAGGAGCTCAGGAGAATTGAACACAACTATGGTGCAGCCAGGAGAAACCTACTGCATCAGAGTGAAAACAATACTGAGTATGGACACAAGGGATGGGAACTTCACAGAGGAGAAATGTATAACAATCCGAATCCTAGATCCAGGTAAAGTAGTTCATCGATGTGCCATCAATTCACAAGTTTTATCATTGGCACTATTTGCAATTTCTCCTATCAGTGCTGGTCAAGAAGACTGTCAAAGTGATCAAATCCATATTGTTAAGATCCAGTGAATTTCACCCCTATCTCAACTCTTTAATTTACTTCATTGACTCTTTCCGGTTCTCCTGTTTGGTGCGGCACAGTGATTCAGTGGTTAGCACTGCTGCCTCACAGCACCTGAGACCCGGGTTCAATTCCAGCCTCAGGCGACTGTGCGCAGTTTATGTGTTCTCCCTGTGTCTGCCTGCATTTCCTTCCACAGTCCAAAGATGGGCAGATTAGCTGGATTGGTCATGGGAAATTGTCCATAGTGTCCAGGGATGTGCAGGCTAGGTAGGTTAGCCACGGGAAATGTGTGGTCACTGGGACAGAATGGGGTACTGGGTCTGGGTGGGATGCTCTTCAGAGGGACGACATGGACTTGATGGGCCGCATAGCCTCTTTCCCAACTGTAGGGATTCTATAATTCTGTCTGTTAGTTGCAATTCTCTAAATGGATCTGTGTGTGTCTTTTTGTGCGCGTGAGCATGAGTATATGTGAGTGTGTATTGTATTTGTCAGCATGATCATATATGTGTGTGTGTGCATGTGTATTGTGTGTGTATGCACTGAGTTCCACAGGTTGAAATATGAGGAGAAATTATATATGACAAAACCGTTCCCTGGGATGTAGAATTTTAGGGAGTGATTTTACTATTAATTCAGTTTTGTTTTAATGATGTTGATACAAATTTAGTACACGGGCACGGAGAAACCATCTCTTGACAAAAATAAAAATTGCTGGAAAGGCTCAGCAGGTCTGACAGCATCTGTGGAGAGAAATCCCAGTTAACGTTTCGGGTCAAGTAACCCTTCCTCACAACTGGCCTGAGGGAGGATCACTCGACCCGAAACGTTAACTCTGATTTCTCTCTACAGAAGTTGCCAGACCTGTTGAATTTTTCCAGCAATGCTATTTTTATCTCTGATTTATAACATCTGCCGTTCTTTCGGATTTTTTTTAAGAAACCATGTCATGATGGACTGATGGGCTGGCCACAAAATCTTAAATTCAGCGTATCTAGGAGAGAAACTAGGAAACTACAAAAGGCAGTAGATATGTGGAACTCTCTTCCACAAAAAAAATCCCCTCAGTTAATACTTTATGTTGATAGGCTCTTGCCAGAAGAGGGTACAAAGGGATGTGGAGTCATGGTAGGCCAGCCATAATCTCAATGGGTCTAAATAGCTTGGGTCTGTATAGCCTCCTCCTGTTCCTTATTCCATCTGATTGAGCTTATCATTACTTTCTGCCTATTTCTTCTACTAATGAGAAGTCATTTTCTTTTTATAGCATTGAAGACTACGCCCAATATCATCTTTGGTGTCATCAGTGCTGTCTTCATTCTGTTTACACTCTCCTTTTGCCTGGGAATGTTCTGCTGGCACTATTTAAAGAAGAAAACCACATTCCCAACTGTACTGGTAAGTTCCATTTGTCGCTCACTGAAAGTTCAGGAAGCTTTGTTGGCTGATGCAATTCACGTTTAGAGAGTGGGGTTTCCATCTGAATTCCTCCTCCCCATGTCTCACCCTTGCCATCTGCCAAAAGCCACATCGAGCTGGACTTCCAATGAGCCCAGTGGGACAACTTGGCACCACTTCTCCCTGACCCCACTCCATACCAGCCTTGTCTGCTGCTGACCACTCCTGTGTTGAAATATCGGTTCAAAACTTGCCCTGACCCCGAGCCGTGCCTTCTCTGGAAGCATTCAGGTTCTCCTAATCCTCTTTAGGATCCCTTATATCCTTAAATATGTAAACCTGCCATCCTGACTGGGTGAGGTCTCTGTGTAACTCCAAGCACACAGCAAAGTGGATGACTCCCACTTTCTCTGCACAATGACCTGGAAAGATGCTCACTTGTACATATCTGCTATTTTACAAATAAAAAATGTTGTTGTGAGCTGGGCCCTGTTGAGCTTGAGCCACCAACAAAAGATGACGTTTCTTTGGAAAAAGAAATGACCAATTGATCAGATTCTGGTTATGGTACCCCCTCAGGCTGACAATGACAAAGGCCAATATTTTCTTCACAAAGCCCTCATGTTGTCTGTGGAGGCATAGACAACTTTGAGTGAGGCCCAACGTTCAATTTCAGGTCTTCGAACAGGAATGCACAGGTCTTGCCTGTGGTACAGGTCTAGAAACGATTTCCATAGCCCCTTCCCACCTCCCTTGGCCTCTTGCACTGGAGTTAAACTGACCCCTTCTCCCTCTGCTGCTGGTAACATGGGAGGTGAATTGTTTTGTTTGTTCCTTGTAAACGTCTCCTGATAATTGATTTTATTTCTTCTCTCAGAAATCTCTCGACAAGAACAATAAGTCTCTGAGCATTATGGATTACCTGAGTCTGATAGATGATGTGGTTGTGCAGCAAATGCCTGCTGACTGTACTCTCCTCAGCTCCTGTAAGATTCAGGAGCAGGACGATCTGTGGCCAGAACTGAAAATCAAGGAGGCGTCTTCTGTGGACAGTGGGATTGACATTGGGGGTAACTCATCGGATCAGATGACTGTTTTCTGTGAACCACTGAACCCCTACATGCAGCAAACCCCTGAGACGAGTAGCCAGAGGAATATCGGTCCAAAGGACACTCAGGATGACTCTCAGCCCAAAGAATCATGTTTAATAAATGTCCCTGAAGCAATGGACATACCTACTACTGGGACAAGAACCATCAGTCCATCAGGCTATCAAAAACAAACACCTAAGACTGATGCAGTCTCTGATCAGGATGAAAGCAATGTTGAAACTCAGACCGTCCAGGACATCGGTCCTTCCTTCATTTCTATATCAGACATTGACATGACAGAAGGCTTTTCAAGAGGATTTCTCAGCTTAGACGATGTATTGTTAATGGACAATGGACAATAAGGAAAAGCTTTTCAGTTCAAAACTTCTTAACAGCTCTATTTTGTAAATTATTTATTTATTAAAACATTTTCACTTATTTTTTGATCTTTCAGTGTGGTGGGATATGTTGATAAAGTAATTAGTGAAGCTTTAGGGGGGCTTGTACTTTATAAATAAAGATGAGTTAAAAAACACTGAAAAGTGATGTTACAATTTTATAAAGCTCTAGTTAGACTTAATTAGTGTATTAGGTCCAGTTCTGGTCACTACACTTCAGAAAGGGTGTGAGGGTCCTTGTAAGGGTGTGGAAATTTACCATAATGGTTCAAAAGATGACAGAATCAAGCTACAAGGATAGCTTGGAGAAGCTGGGATTGTTGTGTTTGGACCAAAGGAGACTTCAGGGGAACTAAAACAAAGACCTGCAGTCGCTGGAGATCTGAAACAAACATAAACAGAAATTGCAGGAGAAACACATCAAATCTGGTCGCATCTGTGCAGAGAAAATGAGTTAGTGTTTTGAGTCCTCTGATTATCTGAAAAAGAGTCACTAGCCTTAACATTAACTCTGTGTTTTTTCTCCATAGATGCTGCCAGACTTGCTGAGTTTCCCCAGCAATTTCCAAGATTTGAGGGGAGACTCGATAGTGGCGGACAAGATTATGCCAGGTTCAGATAGGTAGGCAAAAAGAAAGTAACTGTTAGCTGACAGGACAAGGATTAAGGGTCACAGATCTGAGGATTGTGCATGAGATACAAGGAAGATGTGAGGAAGGATGTTTTTACAATGGAGTGGTGATGACCCAAAACACTCAACCCAGGAGGATGATGGATGTGAAAATGATAGATAATTTCTAAAGGAAGTTGTATGGAGACTTGAGGAAAATAAACTTCCAGGATCTTGATGTTGAGCAGGAGAATATTACTGACTAGATTGTGCGACAGAGACCTGAACTGAGTGATGGGCCAAATGGTCACCTTCTGGGCTGTAAGTGATCTTATGGCTTTTCAGCTCATGGGTTTTGCCATTAAGTTAGGAGTAAGTTTCCGTGCTTCATGAAGAGGCAGGTTTTCACCAACACTAGGATTTATCTGCCAGCATTTTAGTTCGCAAAGCAACATTTATTGAATCAAAAGCTCACTCAGTTGAGGTGGAGAAAGATCCCAGTATTTGAGAAATCCAGGGCTGCAACCAACTACAAATCATTACAGAGGCAAAATTGGGGGGCTGCAAACCTTAAAACCAACGGAGACTTGGGGACTTTTTTTCTCAATTCTAGATCCTGTATCTTTACTGTCGCTAAAACCTGTCTCCCTGTGAGAGAAAGAGTAATTCCTGTGTTCGTGGTCTCGGCATCATGTCTGCACTTTTATTCTCTACTCACTCCAGTTACACTGTTGCTGTTAGAACGCTAGTCCTTGTTCACTAACCTTATTATTTACACACTTTCACATTCAGTCTCCTGCACGGGTTCAAATGAGTTTACATTTTAATTTCACAATGTACATGAAAATTGATCAAATCAACAAATGAGACTTAGCCTGTTCACGCCATTGCAACAACTAAAGAAAAGGCAATATTCATCACAGAATTTCTTATTATTCAGTGGGTCCTTTTGTCTAAATGCACATATCGAGGCAAAGCTATTCATGTCTGGAGAAGGAGTACTTTTCCATTCTAACAACCTTCGGAAGCATCAAACACTCCCGGGACAGGGACAGCACAGGGTTAGATGCAGAGGAAAGCTCCCTCTATATTGTCCCCATCAAACACTCCCACAACAGGGACAGCACAGGGTTAGATAGAGTAAAACTCTCTCCACACTGTTGCAGGAAACACTTCTCAAGTTGTATTCTTTAAAAGACTTCTTGCTTATTATTTCGGAGAGGAGCAGGTGAATTCTCAATAAAAATCTATGTTCTGAGGAAGGGTCACCGGACCCGAAATGTTAACTCTTGTTTTTCCCTTCTCAGCTGTTGCCAGACCTGCTGAGCTTTTCCAATAACTTTGTTTTTGCGGCAGATGAATTCTGCCAGCTTTCCTCATCAATATTTATATCCTAACCAAAATGGTTTTTAAAATTGGAATACTTAGTCTGTATTGCCTGGTCGTTTGTTCTGTGTGTCAGTTGTGCGCGGTTCCTGCAGTAGTACCCACAGCTCAAGGCGTGTGTCATTAAGTGCGATGAAACATTTTGGGATATCTTAAGGTCTTGAGTAACCCTGAACAAACGTCACTAAAACAAATGTTTGACTATTAACTCATCATTTTTTGTGGGATTTTCCTCTGTACAAATTGGCTGTGGGGTTTTTTTTAAAAACATTTCAACAGTGACTACATTTTGAAAAATCATGCCTTTGGCTGCAATATGCTTTGTGACATCTAGAGGTTGCAAAAGGCACTAAATAAATTCAAATGGAATACAAAAGTGTTCTTCTGTAGTTAGCTGAGTCATTTCCACTTCCCTCTCTCGATGGTTTTGTTATTGGGTTATTGCATATTTATGTACCAGATGTCCGTGCACCCAGTCCATTGCTAAACAATTCTCAAGCAGCAAGAGCTCAGATTTCACCGGGAGCTATCAGTAAGTTTACTTCCCCCATTCTAAGGCCCAGCACCAAAGAAAAAGCAAGCATAAGGTTTTAGAGATAGTAGGAACTGCAGGTGCTGGAGAATCTGAGATAACAAGGTGTAGAGCTAGATGAACACAGCAGACCAAGCAGCATCAGAGGAGCAGGAAAGCTGACATTTCGGGCCTAGACCGTTCTTCAGAAAATGTATAAGGTTTAGTATCAGGTTTTACTTGTTTCTTCACAAGGTTCCTGAAAATAATGAGGTGACACCTCTTTCGCAGCCTCTTTAATATTGCTCATCAACAGCAGGGTACAAATCCTCATCTCGAGTCCTCATGTTCTGATAGCGGAACTCATGGTTTGAGATTAGATTTTCCCTAGTCTTCATCATCCCACTGATGGAAAATGGCGGATCAAACTCCAGCTGGATAGATTTCAGGTCTCTGGGGAAAAATCCAGGAGTTAAGATCTGATATTTTGCTGTACCATCACACCCCCATCCCCGTCATCTCCGTATCTGTGCAACCAGCCTGCTGACCATCTGTCTGTACACTCCTCACCACCAATCACCACCTCTTAACTCCTACCGAGGAACGCTCCTGCTGCTCTGTACCGTACTAGGGTTTGGTCACCCATACACTAGAAGCTTTGCCACTATCTTGTCCCAGTGTCCATCTCTACTTGGGATCTCAATGAGGCCTTTTAGCAAGGAGACGGGGAGAGGATTCAACTGAGCTTGACCCTGTCCTCCCCCAACATGGCTCTCCAGGGAGCAGGTCAGAGAAGGTTTACCGGACTAAAACTGGATTGTCTCATGAGGAAAGGCCAGACGGGCTAAGGCCTGTATCCTCTGGAGTTTAGACCAGTTTTGACTTAATTAAAATGTACATGATTTTGAGGGGACTTGACCAAGTGCATATTGAAAGGATGATTTATCTTTTGGGAGAACCTGGAACTATGAGTAATAGTTTAAAAATAAGGGGGAGGGGGGGCACACATTTAAGATAAAGATAAGAAAATGTTTTTATTCCCTCAGAGGTTTGTGAATCTTTGGAATTCCCTTCCTCAAAAGGCTGTGTATGTGGAACCTTTTAAATATTTTTAAGGCAGAGATAGTTAGATTCTTGATGACTGAAGGGATGAAGATTATCGGGGATATACAGGAACATTGAGTTGAGGTTAAAAATCAAATCAGCCATGCTTTTTTTGAATGGCGGAGCAGGTTCGAAGGGCTGAATGGTCTGCTCTTGTTCCTTGGTCATATGTTCATTAGTGGTTAATTGCCAGTAACTCCCCATAGCACAGTACCATAAAATATATTGCCTAATATCAGAGAACCTGGGTTCTAACCTGGGCATTACTTAACTGTGGAGCCTGGTACAGAGTTAAGGTATCTGATCTATTCAATCCAATGTCACAGAATATTGCTCAACATTCCTGTAATAAACCTTTTGTATCAAACGTCCTGTTCTCATTTCCAAGGGTGGGGCCAAGACATCCCATTGGATTGGCTCACCCTCGTGGCCAAAGTTCACCAGTGGTTTGCCATTATCTTCTGCAGGATACTGGCCAGGAAACTTTCCCAACCTTACTGCCTGCCAACAGGCTCAATGGAGGGAGTTGTAGGCTGACAAGCATGACCCAACCATCCCTTCCATGGCCAGTAAGTCTTGATGTGGGACTTGAACCCTGAACCTCTAGTTCACACGTATGGACATTATCCTGCCCTGATCCACTTCTGAGGAAGGGTCTAGGCCCGAAACGTCAGCCTTCCCACTCCTCTGATGCTGCTTGGCCTGCTGTGTTCATCCAGCTCTACACCTTGTTACCTCTGATCCACAGACTCTTCTGTCAACAGCATTACCAAGTACTCACGTGGGCCACTTGTTATATTCGAGAGTTGATAAATAAGCAAACAACTTTCAAAGGTTAATATTGGACATTTTTTGAATCGCAGCAGGAAATTTTTGAGCATTTTCTAATTTGCACAGTGACTTTGCACACAGCAGTTTAGCTCTGACTGACCTCAAACCATTTTTACACAAAATCTCAACACTTATTTCTAACAATGAACATCTAGATCTGCTGTAGAAGCTGAATTATGGTCAGGACATTTGTTGACACGCTGTCAATTTGCTGCTGATTATACAATGTCTAGTTTTGAATGTTGGATGCACAGACAGCTGGGTTTTGACTGTTAGTAGAATTTATTTGCCTTCAAGTGTCTCACTCTGGATCCGTGACCAAAATCAGCACAAAGGGCATAAGTAGCAGGAAGAAAAACAGAAGTTGCTGGAAAAGCTCAGCAGGTCTGGCAGCATCTGTGAAGAAAAGATCAGAGTTAACGTTTCAGATCCGGTGACCCTTCCTCAGAACGGACCCGAAACGTTATCTCTGATTTTTCCTTCACAGATGCTGCCAGACCTGCTGAGCCTTTCCAGCAATTTCTGTTTTTGTTTCTGATTTACAGCATCCGCAGTTCTTTTGGTTTTTAGAAGGAGCAGGAATCCTGGGTGAATTTTGCACACTCCCAGCCCACAAGCACCAAGGGGTGTGTAGACCTTCTAACTCACAAACTGCCTGCCAGTCATACCCCCCTCCATTACCCATCCCAGCCCTTCCACATCCCTGCCCACTGCTACCCCCGCACACCTCACCTAAATAGACCGTAGTTCAGAACCGCCATATCTGAGATTACACCAGACTTATAGCACAGAATCAGGCCATTCATGCCAACCAGTTCATGCTGGTTGCTCCACTGGACCCTCCTCCCACCTTTCCTCACCTAAAGGGTAGATTATCAGGGGAGGGAGCAAAGGTCTGTGTTCTGTGGGGGAGAGGTTGGGCAGAGGGAGTGAAGGGCTAACCCTAACCCTCATCTACATTGCCCATTATACCCTCCATTCCCTTCTTCCTACTGGCTTGTCTCATTTCCCTTTAAATTCACCTGCACTATTTATTTCAACCAATCCCTGTAGAATGTATTCTACATTCTTACCACTCTCTGACTGAAGAAGTTTCTTTTGAATTTCCAATTAGATTTCTTGGGGAACAACTTGTGTTGATGTCTTTTCCCCACAAGAGGAAACAATCTCTCTGTATCTATTCAATCAAACATTTCATAGAATTATAGAATCACTACAGTGTGAAAGCTGGCCCTTCAGCCCATCCCGTCTGCACCAACCATACAAACAGCATCTCATCCAGACCCAACCCCCTTACCCTAGACCAGTAACCCTGCATGTCCTATGGCTAACCCACCTAGCCTACACATCCCTGGACACTTTGGGCAATTTAGAATGGCTAATCCACTCAACTTGCCATATTTCGACTGTGGAAGGAAACCAGAGCACCTGGAGGAAACCCGCACAGACACGGGAACGGAATGTGCAAACTCCACACAGGCAATCGCTCAAGGCTGGAACTGAGCCTGGATCCCTGGCGCTGTGAGGTAGTAGCGCTAACCACTGAGCCACTGAGCCATTGTTTTAAAGATCTCAGTTAGGTCGCCTCTCAGCCTTCTTTGTTTGAGAGATCAGAGATCCAGCCTGCCAATCTATTTTTGTTACGTTGTAGCCACACATTCCTGCTCCATATGTCTCAGTAAAGTCTGTATTTTGATGAACAGAGCAGACAGTGAGCAGTTTGTAAATTGTGCAAAGTGATGATCCAGTGAAGATTGTGAACTGTACCTGAGAACATTTTGGCTGAAGGACAGTCTGGGTTCTGTAAAACACGAAAAGGAACAGCGTCAACGAATCAGCTCATTGAAGCAATCAGACAGTCCTTAGACTACAGAGTGGGCATAATGCTCACATACACACTTATCCCTCACATAGATACGTAGACCCCATTAAACACACACATTCATACACACAAACACTCATCCATCACACGCACAGACGACCTCACATACACTTACCCCTCACACACAGATACACACCCTACTTCCTCACACCCACATACCCCTTATACACACACACATAAACATACTCACCCATCACACCACCTCCATCGCTCACCACACACACACACTTTTCACAATCACAACCCCCACACCCTCACACACACACACACTTTTCACAATCACACACCCCACACACTCTCACACACACACACACTCTTCACAATCACACACCCCACAAACTCTCACACACACACACACTTTTCACAATCACACACCCCACACACTCTCACACACACACGTGACCCCTCAGACACTGATTTTTGATCACTTTTTGCAGTTTGCCGCTCCCTCTCTGTCGTTCTGATGTTTTCTGAGCTAAGGACAGTGGCCCAAGGAACCGTTCTGCCACCTCACCAGGGCTGACCCCGAGCGTGCCATCACACACTGAGTGTGACTCTCTTCTTGTCTTCCATCCATCCACACCTTTGAGCAGAGAGCTTCAGAGGAATGGGGCTTCCCTCTGTGCAGTTCCCTGACATTGTAAAACTAAATGTGCCAGCTCAGCAAAATCACTACCGATCCAGGATTGAAACTCTCCTGGTCTCTATGGATATTTTTGATCACTTTCAGATTCCCTGTGGCTATCCTGTTATTTTATTGGGATCCCTCATGTAGTGCAGTTATGATATTGCTCAGCCCCTGATTGGAGATGAATTATTAAAGGTTGCCTTGTCTCCAGACAATCAGAAAAGTGATGGTTTTTAGCACTAACCCCAAACCCAATTATGATACCTTAAACCTAAGCACCAAGCATTAACGTTAAATTTAGTGGATGGAGTTAGGGCTTGGTTTGGATTTTTGGTTAATAGTTATAGGGTTTAGGGTTAGTAGTTTTACTGAATCACCACTAAACTCAACCCTAACACTGAACTTCAATATAGGAGCAAATTATGGCAGATGTTGGAATCTGCATTGAAAACAAAAAATGCTGGAAATCACAGCGGATCAGGCAGCATCCATGGAAAGAGAACAAGCTAATGTTTTAAGTCTAGGTGAGCTCTGATGCAGAGTTAGCTTCCTCCCTCTCCATGGATGCTGCCTGACCCCGCTGTGATTTCCAGCAGTTTTTGTTTTCACTCTGAACTTCAACCTTATCCACTAATATCCTAAATTACGTTTTGCAGGTCTAATTATAGGTTAGTGATTCTTCCAATTAGTGAATCATTGCACCTACTTTGAAAGCACCGTCCGTGTCTGTAAGACTGGACTAAGATCGTAGTCAACACGATTCCAGCCAGGACCAGCAAACACATAGCAATGACGATCGCTCGAACATTTGCACTGTTACCTAGAAATGGAGAGAAATGGGGTCAGCAGGCTCCAAGCTCCAATACTTCACATTTCTCATTGCTGCCTTCACAACCCAGTTTAATTTGAAGTGTTTTTGACTGAAATTTGCAATGTACAGAACAGGAAAATAAAGAATTGGTCCATGCTGGTGTTTAGATTCAATATAAACTTTCTCTTATTCCTCCTCTGTTTCACCCTATCAAAATATCCTTCAATTCCTTTTTCTCAAATGTTTATCAAGCTTTCTCTTAATTACATCTGTACTACTTATTTCATGAGACAGTGTGTTCCACCATCTAAACACCTCAAGGTAAAGAAGATTCTCCTGAATTGCTTATTGGACGAATGTTCGCTACATCTCTCCACATGAATGAATTCTGTTTAATTCCCTTTGTGATATATATTCCGGTTTCTTTTCCAACACCCAGAACCATCTCTCGTGTGAATGTGACTGCGAAGAACTTCCCTTTCCTCCACACATTGGAGGGGATGTGACTAGGGCAAGGACAGAAATCACCGGTACCCCATCCTCCCACCACTGCTGCTCCTGGCCCAACCCCTCAATGCTGTGTCTGACCCAAGCACAGCAGACCCTGTAAAAACTATGAGAACAGTTCTAGGACCCTGAATGTGACAAGATGTTACCTCACTCTCAGAAATCTTATTTCCTAGGGGTGTGCCCCTCATCCTCAACAGGGATCACAACAATCCCAATTTATTTCCAGTTTTTACTTCTTGTAATTATCTCTCCTGCTTTCCTGAAGTTGTTCACAGCCACCTCACTGGGACATGTGTATGAGTGTCTGACACGGAAGGTCAAGTCCAGGGATGTGACCAAATAACCATGGTAGACCGTCCAGAGGCAGTACTGAGTGAGTGCCGCACAGTCAGAGGCACCATCTGTCTGCCATCTCATATCAGATTCAGTGGCACTATTTTTAAAGGAGGTAATGGAATTTTCCTGCTGCGGATAGGTTCTGGCTAATCGGTTTGCAAGAAAATGGTTTTAAAACCCATCACAGCAGCTGGTGGAACTTCAATGGAATTGATCAGTCTTGAGTATAAAGCTAGTCACAGTGATGGTGACCATAACAACTGTAATCTATTGTAAAAACCTGTATGGTTCATTAGTCCTCTTAAAGGAAAGAAATCTGCTGTCCGACATGTGACTCCAAACCAACAGCAATGCGATTGACTCTTGGGAGCTCTCTGAAATGGTTGAGCAAGACCGGCAATTCAAAAGAAATTAAGGATGTGCAACAAGTGATGACCTTACCAGCAACACCCACATTCTATGGAGAGAAAAAATGACCACATTGCTGTTTACAAGCTTAATGTACACAAAGTGGCTGCACATGTTTCTCATGAGCACGTGAGAGGTGCTATCGAAATGCAAATTGTTTCTTCTTTTAAAAAATTCAAGATATTGACTAAATTCAATTCATGGGTTTTCTGGGAATGAGCGGAATTCAAGTGGATCTCTCCTTACTGTCTCCTGGTTCAGTGTTGTTCACACGTGTAAGCTGATGCTGGATGTGGAGCAGGAATTCACCGGGGATACCAACTGTCGTCTGGTCTTCTTGTGGATTATCTGCAAAACAGGAGAGACAAAGAATAGGCCAGGTTACTGTATGTGTTAACAAGGTGTAGAGCTGGATGAACACAGCAGGCCAAGCAGCATCATAGGAGCAGAGTCGGGCCGAGACCTTTCCTCAGAAGTGGGGGAGGTGAAGGGGCTTCTGAAATAAATGGGGAGAGAGGGGGAGGCGGATAGAAGATGGATAGAGGAGAAAATAGGTGGAGAGGAGACAGACAGGTCAAAGAGGCGGGGATGGAGCCAGTAAAGGTGAGTGTAGGTGGGGAGGTAGGGAGGAGATAGGTCAGTCCAGGGAGGACGGACTAGTCAAGGGGGCGGGATGAGGTTAGTAGGTAGGAAATGGGGGTACGGCTTGAGGTGGGAGGAGGGGATAGGTGAGAGGAAGAACAGGTTAGGGAGGCAGGGACGAGCTGGGCTGGTTTTGGGATGCGGTAGGGGGAGGGGAAATTTTGAAGTTTGTGAAATCCACATTGATACCATTGGGCTGCAGGGTTCCCAAGCGGAATATGAGTTGCTGTTCCTTCAGCCTTTGGGTGGCATCGCTGTGGCACTGCAGGAGGCCCAGGATGGACATGTTGTCTGAGGAATGGGAGGGGGAGTTGAAATGGTTCGCGACTGGGAGGTGCAGTTGTTTATTGGGAACCGAGCGCGGGTGTTCTGCAAAGCAGTCCCCAAGCCTCCGCCTGGTTTCCCCGATGTAGAGGAGGCCACAACGGGTACAGCGGATGCAGTATACCACATTAGCAGATGTGCAGGTGAACATCTGCTTGATGTGGAGAGTCTTCTTGGGGCCTGGGATGGGGGTGAGGGAGGAGGTGTGGGCGCAGGTATAGCACTTCCTGTGGTTGCAGGAAAAAGTGCCGGGTGTGGTGGGGCTGGAGGGGACTGTGGAGCGGACGAGGGAGTCACGGAGAGAGTGGTCCCACCGGAAAGCAGACAAGGGTGGGGAGGGAAAAATGTCTTTGGTGGTGGGGTCAGATTGCAGATGGCGGAAGTATCGGAGGATGATGCGTTGGATCCGGAGGTTGGTGGGATGGTACGTGAGGACGAGGGGGATTCTTTTTTGGTTGTTATTGCGGGGATGGGGTGTGAGGGATGAGTTGCGGGAAATGCGGGAGACACGGTCAAGGACGTTCTCGATCACTGTGGGGGGGAGGTTGCGGTCCTTGAAGAGCGAGGACATTTCAGATGTACGGGAGTGGAATGCCTAATCCTGGGAGCAGATGCGGCGGAGGCAAAGGAATTGGGAATAGGGGATGGCATTTTTGCAGGAAGGTGGGTGGGAGGAGGTGTATTCCAGGTAGCTGTGGGAGTCGGTGGGCTTGAAATGGATATCGGTTTCTAGGTGGTTACCCGAGATGGTGACAGAGAGGTCCAGGAAGGTGAGAGAGGTGTTAGAGATGGTCCAGGTGAACTTCAGGTTGGGGTGGAAGGTGTTGGTGAAGTGGATGAATTGTTCGAGCTCCTCGTGAGAGCACGAGGCGGCGCCGATACAGTCATCAATGTAACGGAGGAAGAGGTGGGGTTTAGGGCCAGTGTAGGTACGGAAGAGGGATTGTTCCACGTAACCTACAAAGAGGCAGGCATAGCTTGGGCCCATGCGGGTACCCATGGACACCCCCTTTGTCTGTAGGAAGTGGGAGGAATTGAAAGAGAAGTTGTTGAGGGTGAGGACGAGTTCGGCTAAGTAGATGAAGGTGTCAGTGGAGGGGGACTGGTCAGGCCTGCGGGACAGGAAGAAGCGGAGGGCCTTTAGGCCATCTGCACGGGGAATGCAGGTGTATAGGGACTGGACATCCATAGTAAAAATGAGGTGTTGGGGACTGGGGAATTGGAAGTTCTGGAGGAGGTGGAGGGTGTGGGTGGTGTCACGGACGTAGGTAGGGAGTTCCTGGACCAAGGGGGTGAAAATGGAGTCTAGGTAGGTGGAGATAAGTTCGGTGGGGCAGGAGCGGGTGGAGACAATGGGTCAACCAGGGCAGTCAGGTTTGTGGATTTTGGGAAGGAGATAGAAGCGGGCGGTGCGGGGTTGGGGAATGATGAGGTTGGAGGCGGTGGGTGGAGGTCACCTGAGGTGATGAGGTTGTAGATGGTTTGGGAGATGATGGTTTGGTGCTCGGGGGTGGGGTCATGATCCGGGGGCGGTAGGAGGAGGTGTCGGAGAGTTGGCGTCTGGCCTCAGCAATGTAGAGGTCAGTGCGCCATACTACAACTGCGCCTCCCTTGTCCGCGGGTTTTGTGGTGAGGTTGGGATTGGAGCGGATGGGGCAGAGGGCTGCACGTTCTGCGGGCGAGAGGTTGGAGTAGGTGAGAGGGGTGGAGAGGTTGAGGCGATTGATGTCTCGATGGCAGTTGGAGATGAAGAGGTTGAGGGAGGGGAGGAGGCCTTGGGGTCATGTCCAGGAGGAGGGTGTGTGTTGGAGGTGGGAGAAGGTGTCAGTAGAGGGAGAGTTAGGGTCACGGTTGAAGAAGTAAGCGCGGAGGAGCAGGCGGCAGAAAAACTGCTCAACGTCCAGGCGTGACCGGTATTCGTTGATGTGTGGGTGGAGGGGGACAAAGGTGAGCCCTTTGCTGAGGACTGACGTGTTGTTCAGTGACTGGGAGAGGGGAGCGGATGTGCATGAATGGGGAGGCCGTGGTAACATGGTAACGTCACTGTACTGGCAACCCAGAATCCCAGGTTAAGGGTCTAGGCCCGAAACGTCAAGCTTTCCTGCTCCTATGATGCTGCTTGGCCTGCTGTGTTCATCCAGCTCCATGCTTGTTATCTCGGATTCTCCAGCATCTGCAGTACCTTTTAACCCTTAATGTTCTGGGGAGCTGGATTTGAATCCCCCCAAGGCAGATGGTGAAATTTGAATTCAATAAAATCTAGAATAAAAAAGCTATCACACAACTACTGCCAACTGTTGTAAAACTTCATTAATGTCCTTTAGGTAAATAACACTATTGCACTTACCCAGTATGGCAATGTGTGAGTCTAGACAGTATGGGCGATATACAGGTCAGGTGGATTACCTATGGTTACGTACAGGGAGTGGGTCTGGGTGGGATGCTCTTCAGAGGGGCGGTACAGACTCGATATGCTGAATGGTCTCTTTCTGTCCTGTAGGCATTCTAAGATTCTACACCCACATCAATGTGGTTGATTCTTAACTGCTCCCGGTCTAATTAGGGATGAGCAATAAATGCTCACCTAATCAATGATGCCTACATCCCACAAGAAAATGAAAAACAAACTATTGGGTGCTGCAGTCACGAGCATAAATTTGTATGTGCAGTTCCCCACACATCTCCCCAAAGGTGTCAGCTTTGCCTCAGCGGGGGTGCCTTGTCTCTGAATCGGGTTAAGCCCCACTCCCGGATGTAGTCAGGTGAAGTGCTGACCATGTCCACATTGAACTCGAAGACAGATATTATTTACCCAGTTCTGAGGAAGGGTCACCGGATCCGAAACATTAACTCTGTTTTCTCCTTCACAGATGCTGCCAGACCTGCTGAGCTTTTCCAGCAACTTTGGTTTTGTTCCTGATTTACAGCATCCGCAGTTCTTTCGGTTTTTATTATTGACCCAATGTGTGTATTCCGGAGCTGCACAGAGGCATGCAGGAAAGCTTTGTCCCTATTTATCTGGTGGGTGGTATAGCACAGGATAAAGCCAGAGCTGAAAAGAATCTGTATCATACAATCAGTAACTAGGCTCAGTGAAACATGCATTAAAAATAATAATTGGAGTTAACAGCAAATATTTTAAGGAATTAAAACCAACTCGCAGCCCTGAGTAAATATTGTCATGAAACTACAGTAAGTCTCAAATTATGAAATCCCGAGAGCAGCTCACTGTTCTGTACACTTCCTGATACTGTGAGAAATTTCCCCCAACCTCAGGGAATCCCTTCAAATAAAACCTCACTAATAGTCTGAAGTTAATTCTCATATCTGAAATGATAATGGGTCCTCTGACCCTGGTTCTTACCCATCTCCTTCCTAGGTCGTACTTGGACAGTGCTGAGCTTCCTGCTGTGAACCATGACAGCCAGCAAAACTGGTTTCTCCTGATTCCTGACAGTTCAAGTGTACGAGTGCCTCAAATAACTGAGAGATCAGGTAAACTGAAAGAGGAAAGATTAGGGCAGAATTTTAACTGATGTCAAAACTCCCCTCAACTTCCATCCTACTCTCCCAACTTCCTCTATCCTCCTCTTTCCTCTTTCCCAGACCTTCTCACATCCCTTACAACTCCCCTTCTCCCCTCCCCTCCCCTTCCCTTTTCTCCTTTTCTTCTCTCCTTCCTTTCTCTTCTCCCATCCCCTGCTCCCCTCTCCTCTCTTGTTTCCCACTTCTTCGCCTTTCTTCCCTGTCTGATCCTCCTCCCTGTGGTGACTGTAACAGGTCACTGTAACTAGTGGACCTCACAGAAAATGAGATAACACAGTGTGGAGCTAGAGGAACACAGCAGGCCAGGCAGCATCAGAGAAGCAGGAAAGCTGACACCTCAGGTCAGGACCCTTCTTCAGAAATTACTATCACCAGAGGAGCAGAATTTTCTGAAGAAGGGTCCCGACCCGAGGCGTCAGCTTTCCTGCTCCTCTGATGCTGCCTGACCTGCCGTGTTCTTCCAGCTCCACGCTGTGTCATCTCAGACTGCAGCATCAACAGTTCTTACTATCTCATAGAAAACGAGTTCCCTGATTGGGGCACTTAATCTGGTCCAATCAGGGAGCCCTGGCTGACAGATATAAACAGTGCCAGAGGTTCTGCTTACTCTGAGAGCTGACTCTGATGGAGCCGGACCAGTGTCAAGTGCTACATAAATAAAGGGTAACTTTGGTGATGGGATACTGGCCTCTGTGGAGTTATTTCACTCCCCAACTATTCTATCCTGCCCGCTATCCCTCCTTGCCTGCTCCTCCTCACTACCTCTTCTTCTTGCCCCTCCCCAACCCATTTCAACTGTATTTAATTTACTGTCAAGTGATTTGAACCTCTCAAGGACCGCGAGGAGTGCTATAAGAATTCAAACCTTTCTTTAAATTGCACCGAGAATAGTATTTGGCGGAGTTGAATGAAACTTACAAAAACTCCCTTTAGGATCGGAAACAGAATCCTTTTCACATGGAGTCATCAGACAAGATAAACCTCCCAATAACAGTCATAGTGGTCAAACGTCCGAGAAACATTTCAGACATAGTTGGATGCTATATTGGGATGAGGTTAGTATCACTCCGCGGGACTGAAATTAAGTGAATCTTAACCATCTTGAATGATTAGAAAAACAGGAACTTCTACCAAAATGTCTCACACAGATATGATACAAATTCCCTGCTTTTGGATTTCAGAGATGAAATATATCAAGTCTGAGTCACTACCCAGGCTTTCAGAAGTTACCCCAGAGAGTGCAGAAGGAGCTGATCAATCCCCTTGGTTTATCCCATGCCCACTCACCGAAGCCAGAGGTTCTGTGTTAACCCTTTCAGCACAAGTATCCAGTTTTATGCAGCAGGAATGGAATTCACTCATTAAAGTTTAAATGAATCAAATTCATTAAAATGTCCAAGGCCGTTATTTGAATCTGAGCCCTATCCCACACTTGCCCCTGTTGTATTCCAGCTGCACGCCTCACTTCACCCTCCTCCCCATCCGTATCCTAAACCCTGTCACTGTATAAACCAAATCAATACAGAGGCCTTGAACATGCAGATTGCTGGGAGCCTGTGGAAGAGTCAATTCACTGGCTGCAGGCACAAGTGGCTTTCCAATCGGGTGAGTTGTATTACTGGGCAGTGTAGGAATCACAATACAAAACACACAAAGATGCCAGCCCAACCACTCAGGTTGCAAGATCAAAGGGACGTTCCAGAGAAACAGCATTCAGAGGTGACCCCCACTCACCCAATGAGTGCTCAGCACCCTGGGGTGGCATTGATCCATACAGGACTCAGGGACCCAAGCTCTGGCCCTGGCTGGGTTGTCTGCCCAGAAACAAAGTCACTGGAATGACAACGATGAGACTGCACTGTAAGCTGGGGCAGCAGCTGCAAAGGTGCAGGGAGAACAGCTTGGATCTTTCTGCCAGGATATATGTTCCCTGGGTCTATTAATATACAGAACCCCTCGTGGCTTGTATTGGAATGTAAACAGTTTCTGGTCATATTTAGTAAATGTTCCAATCTCACATTTGAAAGGAGCCATCTAGGGGTGCAACGCTGAAATGAAAAATGTGATATTTTTATTTTGTTTTCTATAATGTCTGAGTTGAACTGTCTATTAAAGTTCTTGGGAATAATTTGTGAATAAAGTACATTTTTACAGTCAGAAGGAAACAAAGTTTCTTCCACTTCCCCTTCTCCCACACCCATCTGCTCTTCCTCCTTCCTCCCTCCTCCCCTCCCTTTTTTCCTCCACTTTCACTCCACCTACCCCTGCCTTTCTACTCCATTATCTATCTCACTTTCTCCTTTATCTCCTCCCCTTCTCTTCTTTCTGGGCCACAAGTCTTCAGTACTATTGCCAGATTGTTGTCAGGGCTCACAGCCTTTGCAGAATCCAATGAATCAAACTGGCTGAAGACTGGCATCTGTGATGCTGGGGACCACTGGAGGAGGCCAAGGTAGATCTTCTGTTCAGCACTTCTGACTGAAGATAGCTGTGAATGTTTCAGCCTTATCTTTTGCACTGATGTGCTGGGCTCTTCCATCATTGAGGACAGGAATATTTGCGGATTCTCCTCCTCCAGTGAGATGTTTAATTGTCCACCACCATTCACAACTGGATGTGGTAGAACTGCAGAACTTAGATCCGATCCATTGGCTGTGGCTTGCTTAGCTCTATCTATCATTTGCTGCTTGACCTGTTTGGTATGCAAGTACTCCTGTTTGGTAGCTTGACCTCATTTGACACCTCATTTTCAGGTATGCCTGGTACTGCTCCTGGCATGCCCTTCTGCACTCTCCATTGATACCCTGGCTTGATGGTAATGGTTGAGTGGGGAAAGATGCTGGGCCATGAGGTTGCAGATGGTGTTGGAGTACAATCCTGCTGCTGCTGATGGCCCACAGCGCCTCATGGATGTCCAGTGTTGAGTTGCTAGATTGTTTGAAGCCTGTTCCAGTTAGCACAGTGATAGTGCCACACTATGGAGGTTGTTCTGAATGTGAAAGCGGGGCTTCATTTCTACAAGGACTGTACGGTGGTCACGTTGTCTTGAGAAACTTTAATAAATTAGTCAGACGCATTTTCCCTTTTGTGCTGACTCTGCTTGATTAGATTATGATTTTCCAAATGTTCTGCTATTTCTTCCTTAACAGTTGATTCTAATACTTTTCCAACAATTGACGTAAGGCTAATCAACCAATAGTTATCCTCCTTTTGCTTCCCTTCCTTTTTGAATAGGAGTTCCACATTGGCTTATTCTCCAGACTTTTGGAAAATTGCAACCAATGCATTCACCATCTGTAGCTTCTTGTTTTAGAATCCTCCTTCTCTCCGCACCTATCCTGATGTCCACACACCCACACTTTCTGGCGGGAGCTTAGTGATTAGGAAGACTGTTAGTGATGGCTCATGTCAGAGTCAACAGCAATAGTCAGGCCTGCAGCAATCATCTGAGAGAACAGTGGAGGTTGCTGAGGTTTGCTGTTGACAGTGAGATGCCGTAGATATATATCTTAGTCAGCCAGTTCAGATACACATCTGGGGTAGGTGGGACTTTTTTTTTTCCCCTTTATTTGTTAATGTGAGGAGGATGTCGCTGGCTAGGCAGCACTTATTGCCGGTCCCTAATTGTCCATTTCAAAGTCAACCACATTGCAATGGGTCTGGAGTCACATGTAGGCCAGACCAGGTAAGGATGGCAGTTTCCTTCCCTAAAGGACGTTAGTGAACCAGATAGGTTTTTCCCAGCAATCGGCAATGGGTTCATGGTCATCATTAGATTCTTAATTCCAGGTATTTTTATTGCATTCAGATGCCACCATCTGCCATGACGGGATTTGAACCCAGGTTCCCAGAATGTTATCCAGGTCTCTGGATTAACAGTTCAGTGATAATACCACTAGGCCATTGTCTCCCCTCCTTGAACCCAGGCCTTCTGGCTCAGAGGTAGGGACACTACCACCACACCACAAGGCACAAGTGAGAGGCTGTCAGCTCGTGGTATTGTCACCTCCTAATCTTCTTCAGCATCGAAAGGTTAGGGTACAGACACACCAAAGCCCAAGCAATCAATAACCCTTTTTCTTTGCTTCTGACCTTTATTGTTTGTCTGATAAAACTTTTAAAGAAAGAAAGGCTTGCAGTTATGTAGGAAAACTAAAGCAAAGAACTGCAGATGCTGGAAATCTGAAAGTATGCGTCCCCTCAGCATCCTACTCAGCATTTAGCTCCACCTTGGCTCATCATCAGCAATGCCTTTTGTCTGCCTCTTATGTATATGTCTCTCTCTCTCTCAGCACTGTCTCTAAGTATAGACAGAGCAGATCATGAGTTGATGAGCATTTAAATTGCCAGGGCATAGTAGGCTATGGACCAAATGCTGGAAACTGGGATTAGTGTAGACCAGTGTTTGTCGGTCACATAGACATGATGGACCAAAGGGGCCTGTTTCTATGCTGTATGACTCTATGACTCGACCTAATGTTGTTCACAATCACTGGACATCTCAAATTGCTTTACAGCTAAATAAGAACTTATGTAGTATAGTGACTATTGAAATGTAGGGGACAGATTCAATCCTCCAGTTGTTTATCTATCTTTTGGCCCTTTCATTGTCCTTTAATTTTTTTTATCCCTCCATCTCCTTCCCTCATTTAACCTCTCTTTGCTCCTGCTTGTCTTTCATTCTCTTATTTTCTTACCTAGTTCTCCTCCTTTTCTGACCCTTGCTCTCTCCTGTCTTGATGGTCTGTCTGCCTATTTCTCTCTTCCCCTCCCTCTTTGCTTATCTGTCTCTTTCCAACTTTCATACATTAATTTCTTGATAGTTATGGCTGAGACCCATTGATACCACTCTGAAATAACTGCACAGAGGCTAGTATCCTGTCACCAAGTTACCCTTTATTTACATGTGCACAGTACATGACACTGATCTAGCTCCCTCAGAGCCAGCTCTCAGAATGAACAGAACCCCTGACACTCCTGTGCTTATCTGTCAGTGAGGGCTCCCTGATTGGACCAGATAAACAGCCCCAATCAAGGAATTTATATCCTATGAGGTCCACTTGGCTGACCTTGCAACAACCAATACATGCCGAGGGTTACAGCAGTCAGTGTTTTAGAATGGCCAAATTTCACAAAGGGCTCCTCAAACAAATGTTGGGGTCTCTTATACATCCTATGCTGAGGATTTAACCCCTAGCTACCTCTGATGATGCTGTACTGACCCCATCAGTTTTGTAGGGTCTGATGTGGAGCTGCAGCAATGCCCTTTGAAGACACAGTCATGTGCTATGTGTAAGAGACAAGTGGGCACATCGCCAACCTGGTCATGATGGTGGCAGAGTAGGACGCTCCAGTAAGAGCTCCTCTACTCGCCAGTCCCTTTACCTTTTCTCCCCTTTTTTATTCCCTCCTCTTTGTGGTTTTCCATTTGTCCCCCCCCGCATCTCCCGGACAGTGGAGTTACGGAGTGTGACGGAAGAGAGCACGGGCTGAGCCCCAGGGCGGAACCAGCACAGGCAGCCTGGCCTTGTGGTCAGGGGCCTGCAGGCACGCCCCATGAACCCCAGAGCACCACGAGCAGTGAGCCTCTGGAGCAGTGCAAGGAAGAAGTCCCGCAGCAGCACACAGGATGCAGCCCCTGGAGCAGCTCGCAGGGAGCGAGTCCCAGATGGGGGCAATCCTTACCTTAGAACACTGTAATATTAACCCCTTAATAGTTTCCAATTTTCAACTCTGTAATTAAGCAAATACTTCTATCTCTCTGCTGTATTCAAGAATTGTACGTACGCACCTGGACCTAAGATATCGCCATTAGAAGGCAGACGTTCGTAAACGTTTTCACTGTACTCCTACAATGGAGTACGCGTGACAAATGAAAGGATAAAAGGGACTTTCTACAACAAGAGGTTCGATTACTCCAAGATCTCTGCACTACAAACCAAATGGGCACTTAGGATCCCATGGTTGGTGATTTCCCAGTCGTTTCCAGAAAACTCCCCACTTCTCTCCTGTAAGATACTACTTAAAACCTACCCTTTTTTGTCTCCTGTCCTAATACCTCCTTACTGGCTGGTTACTAAAACTGTGTTTGAAGCATCTTGTGATCTGTTATTATGTTAAAGGTACGGGGGTTCTGCTACAATGCATGTTCCAGCATTGCAAATTGGCTATAACGCGACTGACAAATACGGGAACGCTATCTCTAAAACGCGAACGTGTGTTGGCCATAATATGAGTCCATCAATTCCAACCTTTCTCCATCAACCCATGGGCCAAGGTGCAATAGCAGCTTTTAGTGCTTATTATTTAAGGTCCACACTTAAGAGGCTGTTTGCAGTCACTGAGGGGGATAAGGACAATGTTCTTCAATTTTGGACGAACATCAAGAATGCAATTGACATTATCGTGGAGGCCTGGAGTGATGTCAGTAAGGATTGCTTGCATGCAGTTTGGCAGAAGCTTCTTCCATATTTTTTTCAAGATTTTAAAACCTTTGATCCATCAGAGGAGCTCCCAAGGATCAAAGAACATTGTGTGTTGATCTTGCAAAGCAAGTTGGATTTGAAGAAGTGGAGAGTGAGGCTGTTGAAGAGTTGCTTGAGTCCCACTGTGAAGATCTCTGTCCAGCTGATCTACAACAACTTGTCGCTGAGGGGGAAATGGAAGCTGGAGATGAAGAAGATAAAGTCCAGGATGCAGCAACACAAGAGCTTTCCACCTCTATTTTGTCTTCTATCCTGAGGGAAATTGAGAAACAGTTGCAACTCTTAGAGAACAACGATTACAATGCAGAATGCAGCAGGGTAGCAGTTCATGGAATAAGATCTTATTTGACACTCTATGAACAGCTTCTCCTTAAAGAAGAAAAAGAGCAAAGCAGCAAAAATTGGATGTCTTTTTTAAGCCAACCCCCAAGAAACAGTCAGAAGACAATGAACCACAGCCATTCACTGCTGGGATCAATTATTTTTCACCCTAACCCTGCAACCACAACTGTACCTGAAGATGATGATGATGATGATGACCCTCAGCCCCTGCATTAACAACAGAGCAACACCAAAGCCTCCTCCCCCATCAAGTCATCTTGCCAATTTTTCAAAAGAAGGTGTTAAATTTACTTTTATTTCATTAGATATGAAATAAACATTGATTCAAACTGTGGTATCCTTTGTGTTAGACTTTTGAGTGAATTTTGACTGACCTTGAGTGATACTTTTTGGTGGACGATCCCAACCCCACTTTTCCATAGGCTCCATTATATCCATAGCAGAATTTTTTACAACACCACGTTGTGCAGGAATGCAACTTTCTACTTATGGCAGGGCCCCTGTAACATACAAGTGCATGTTATTGCTCTTGATAGTAAACAACAATATGTAAAACCTAGTAAAATCACCACTGGTCCCCCATGGGTTTTTGTTTTAACTTCCTGATGCTGGCTCTCATTTCTTGTTTGCCTTGAATTCCCCTTTGAGCTGATAGAGGAAGTAAACCAGCAAGTGTCAGTGAAAACTGGGTAATATTGGTTCAGTTGTTTGTTTTACAACATAAAATTGATCACGAGGGATGAGGATCTCAAATGCGCTGCCAGATAATGTAAGAGAACCAAATTCAATAATAGATTTTGAAAGGGAATTCAATAATTACTTCATGGAGAAATAAATGTCTAGATTTGCGAAAGAGTGAGAGTGGGACGACGTGGATAGCTATTGATAAGGTCAAATGCAGCCTGAGGGGCTGAATGGTCTCCTTCTGCACTGCACTGGTCTTTCTCTCCATCATAGTTTTATGCATAGACCAGGCCCCCTACCTTCTAGAATAATTTGATTTCGTTTTGACTCTCCGTTTTCTTACCCTTAGCTTGTAGACTAAAAGGGATCACAAGCCAATGCTATATCCACATTGGGAAAGCTCAAACATCCGTTCCTTAGACCCTTTGCACATGACCCTTTCTGCCTCAACCTTCGTACATCGTTGACCAAAGTTTTTCTTGAATGAGTTCAAGGAATGCATTTCTGTAACACCAACTCACTTTATGATCTTGGGATGGAAGGTTGGAGCAATTAGTGTTGTCAATACCCCTCTCACTCCCTGGGTGACATGTCCATCCTGCCCCTCCTCCAGTGTCAAAATGACGCCACCCACAATCTGGAGGAACAACACCTCATATTCTGTCTCGGGGGCTTATAGCCCGACGGCCTCAACATAGAATTCACCAGTTTTAAAATCTCTCAACCCCAGGCTTTCATCCCATGTCCAACCCTCACTCTTATCCCTGCTTCCTCGACCTGACACATCCTGTACATCTTCTCTTCCACCTATCTGCCCCACCCTTCCCACTGACTAATCACTACTCCCTACCTGCATCCACCTATCACCATTCCACCTACCTTCCGCAAGCTCCACCCTGTCCCTATTTATTTCAGATCTCCCTTCGCCCTCCCCAGTCCTGATGAAGTGTGTAAACCCGAAAGATTAACTTTCCTGCTCCTCTGATGCTGCCCGACTTGCTGCGTTCCTCCAGCTCCACACTGTATTGACTGTATCTGTCAGGTGGTGACTACCCTAATGTCTCTATACATCCTTTTGCAAACTTGCCATTTGTTGCAAATCTCATCAGAGTGAAAAGTGGAAGAAAACATTCCTTTGAGTTTACTGAAGCAGAGATTGCTGAAGGTCTTTCAGATGACATGAGACCCTAGAAAAGATCCCAGAATATTGGTTTAAGAAGAGTGGGTGAGTTCTCTCTATTTTCATAGGTAGTTATCTGTCACTATAAACAGATTATCAGATTATTGTCACTTTTTCATTTCTTTTAGTGGGAGCTTGCACATATTTTCTCTTACTATTCAAAGGGATATGGGTATCACTGGCAATTATTTGTTGCCAGTCTGTAACTACCCTTGAACTGAATGGTTTGCTGAATCAGACCTAAAGGACTTTACTGAACCGGATAGGTTTTTACAATGATCACTGATCGTATCATTAGTGCAACTAGTTTTAGGTTCCATATTTTTTCATAAATTGCACTTAAATCCCACCAGGTGCAGTAGTTGTAGGTTTTGAGTTCATATCCACATAGTGTTAGTTTACATAATCTGAATTACTAGTCCAGTGACATTATCACTGACTGTCCCTCTCCCAACATAGCTGCTGTGTTTTTATTTTACAACATTCACTACTTCAATAATTTTTCAATATTATCATAGAATCCCTACACTGTGGAAGCAGGCCATTCAGCTCATCAAGTCCACACTAACCCTTTGAAGGGCATCCCACCCAAAGCCATCCTCCTACTCTATCCCTGCACTCCCATGACTATTCCATATAGCCTGCACACTATGGAGATTTAGCATGGCCAATCCACCTTAAGTACACATCTTTGGACCGTAGAAGGAAACTCATGGAGATATGGGGAGAATGCGCAAACTCCACACAATTGCCAAAGGCTGGAATCAAACCTGGGTTCCTTGTACTGTGAGATAGCATTGTTAACCACTGAGCCACCATACCACCTCCTTTAATAGACGTTGACAATGCAGTGGCATTGTGAGGCTGTAACAAATACTATATAAATGCATGCGTTTTTTTCAAAAAATTGGCATTTTATTTGAACAGTAAGTATTGGACCTAAGATTGGAAGAATTCTCCTGCTTTTAAATTTGTGCCACAGGATTTTTATGTCCACTTTGTGGATCAGATACCTTAATATGTCAGCTGAAAGGAAGTTATTCAGTGTTACAGATTCAGCAATTCAGTCTCTGGAGTGGGGTTTAAACCTACAATCTCCTCACCGTTTACTGAGCGAAACCTCACACACGCAATAGCTTTCAATTAACTGCCAGGATTAAAAATTAACTCAATTTTGAAAGTGCTTCCTAGGGAGAGAAATAAGATGCTTGCAATCTGATATTAGATTTTATGACAATGAATTATTTCAGACTTCATGAGTTCAATTGGTATGACACACACAGTGAAAGCTGCAGTTATCTCTTAAATTCTCATAAAGTGGCCTGATTATTAAATGTGAATACTCAGCTGGCAGGATATATTTCAGGACTGAGAGATGCCTTCTCAGGGAGTCTGAGACAAAGAGATCGAGGGGAGATTTGATTGAGGTCTACTAGATTATAACAGGCTGAGATGCAATTAAGAAAGGCTGTTCCCATTAATAGATTGGACAAAGATCCTTAGGCAGCAACTTTCAAACCCATGATCACTTCAATCTCAAAGGTCAAGGGCAGCACATACATCGGAGCACCACTACCTACAAGTTCTCCTTCAAGCCACTCACCATCCTGACTTGGGTTAGGGGAGTCAGTGAGGATGTGAGGAAGATTTTTATTTACACAACAAATGGAAATAAACTCACTACCTATTAGGGTGATGAAACAGATAATAAATGACTTCAGGAAGTAATTGGATGGGCAAGTGAAAGAAAAACAGGGCTACATGGATAGCATAGGGGAAATGGAACTGATTAATTGCTTTACAAAGAACTGGCATGAATTTGTCGGGCTGAAAGACTGACTTCTTTCTGTTCATTTAAGACTGTGCAATTCACAAAGACTGAGAAACATTCACAAGGACCAATACTGACACCAATACTGAAGGTGGAGAGACGGAGACGGACTTAAAGGCTGATTCTATTATTATCTCAGCTGCTGAATCAAAAGAAGGAAGCAAATTTGTCACAGTCTAAAATTAAATATTTCTCAACCATTTGGAAAACCCCCTCTCTTTATTAAATCAACTTAAGAAATTAGTTCAGATTGTTTCTAGGAATCAACTCTCATTGCCCTTTCTGAATTTCTAATCCACATGATGATTAATTTTTTTTTCATTCATCACTGGCTGGCCAGCATTTATTGCCCATCCCTGATTGCCCTTGGGAAGGTGGTGGTGAGCTGTCGCTACAGTCCATGTGGTGCAGATTGACCCACAATGCTCATACAGAGTGAATTTCCAGATTTTGATGTAGCAACAGTGAAGGAATAGCAATATATTTCCAAGTGAGGATGGTGAGTGGCTTGGAGGGAAACTTGGAGGTGGTATACCTGTAGGTGCTTGTCTAAGGAGTCTTGGTGAATTTCTGCTGTGCATCTTGTAGCTAATACACACTGCTGTTCCTGAGCATTGCTGGTGGAAGGAATGGATATTTGTAGATGTGATGCCAATCAAACCAACTGCGTTATCCTCAACAATGTCAAGTTTCTTCAGTGTTGTTGGAGCCAAATTGATTCAGGCAAGTGCTGGGTATCCCATCACACTGTTGACTAGTGCCTTGAGAGATGGACAGACTTTGGGGAGTTAGGAGGTGAGCTATGTGCTGCAGGAAGACTAGCCTCTGTAGCTACAGTACTTGTATCGCCACTTCCAGTTCAGTTTCTGGTCGATGGGTATCCCCAGATGTTGATAGTGGGGCTTCAGTGATGGCAATGCCATTGAATGTCAGTGGGTGTGTTTAGGTTCTGCTGTTGGAAATGGTCATTACCTTGGAATTAAGTAATAATGAATGTTACTTGCTTTGGTGTAGTGCCCTCCACATCATCAAGGCACTCCAAAGCACTCAGCAGCCGATTAAGTGCCTTGACACTGTTATGCCTGCAGATTGATGAGCAGTCAATAATACACAACCAGATGTTGCAACCAGCAGCTGAACCAATGACCATTAAATTTGCTTTGGGAGCTACAGTTGCAGCTGGGAAAACCTGACACGTCCTTTGCCAAGGGACTATGGAATCTTTGGACTATGGTGAACAATGAAGCAAGTTGACATGCTGAAGGGACAGGTGAGTAAACACCTATACCAACATTTAATGGAAACAATGGCATAGCGATATTGTTACTGGACTGGGACCAAGAGGCTCAGGCTAATGGGTCTCAGGGACATGACGTCAATTGCAAATTGGGTTGAAATGGAGCTTAATTCTTTATAACAACAATAATAAAATGCTAGTGCAGTATTGACCATGTACTCACCATTGTTGTAAGAAACCATTTGGTTCACAGGTTCTTTAGGGAAGGAAATCAATCATCCCTAACTGGTCTGACTTACATGTGAGTCCAGATCCACACTCTTAACTACCTTGTGGGTAACTAGGTATGAATAATAAATGTAGACCTAGCCAGCAATGCCGACGTCCCTGGAGCAAATAATTGTCTTGCAGGAACTATCCATACTCATGCATCCTGTGCCAAATGCCTTATAATTGAGACAGTTCGGATTGACAAATTCTTGACTGGAGCACAAAGCCATTTATCTAATAGGGCACACACCCAGTTTCTGTTTTCAGAGAGTGGTTTACTGTAAACTGCACGTGGACAAAAAAGTTACGTCTCAATTATTAATTACATTTACACAGCCTCACCCCTCATCTGATGATTCGTCATTTCATTATCGAAAGTTTCAGTGGCCTGCTGAGGGAAGAAATAAACAAGAGTTGGTAATTCTGCCCCTCAAATGTACTCTCCCAATCAATAACATTACTGTGAATCATCAACCTCGCTCCAGTCTTCTGCCATATCTCTTGATTAATTTAAGTGTCTATGGATCTTATCCTTGAATATACTCAATGAATGAGCATCCACATCCCTCTGGACAGAGAATTTCAAAGATTTGAGTGAAGATATTTATCTTTACCTCCATCTGAATCATCTGACACCTTTCCTAAACAATAGCCACTGGTTCTAAATTGAAAACAGCACTCAGTATTTCATGGAGGACATTGGACAAGACCACTCTCTACTCAGCTTCGAATTGTACTATGAGATCTTCACTATCTCTCTTTGAGAATGCAGCCCTCCAAACATCAACTTCGTTCTAGTCAGGTTTAAACATACAACTTTTGACCTCCCAGGCTCGGGTCAGTCTAATTAAATCATTGCTTGAATGAATGAGTGAATGAATGAATGGAGGCTTCCCAGCAGAACTTTGATTGATCAGTGCTAAACATACAATGTGAGAGAAAAAGTAACAAACTTGCATTCATAGAGAACAACCTCAAAAGATTCAAAACTGCTTCTTCATAGTTAATTTCTTTGAAAAAAAACACACACTAGTATATAGAGATAAAAGGTACTGCAGATGCTGGAGAATCTGAGATAACAAGATGTGGGGCTGGATGAACACAGCAGGCCAAGCAGCATCATAGGAGCAGGAAAGCTTGACGTTTCGGGCCTAGACCCTTCATCAGAAATGG
>JAHRHZ010000041.1:5383513-5400406 GCA_024137785.1 Ginglymostoma cirratum
GTAGGAGCAGGAAAGCTTGACGTTTCGGGCCTAGACCCTTCATCAGATGAAGACCCTTTCTGATGAAGGGTCTAGACCCGAAACGTCAAGCTTTCCTGCTCCTATGATGCTGCTTGGCCTGCTGTGTTCATCCAGCCCCACACCTTGTTATCACTAGTATATAGAAATGTGCCAGTTTCTGCACACAACAATGTTCCATTAACAATGACATAAATAGCTGGATAATCTGTTTTCTTGACAAATGTATTTGACATACGCTGGAACAACCTCCCTCCTCTTCAGGTAAAGCCACAGCTTCAGACAGGGTGACAGGCATCAATCTAACCTCTCATTTGAAAGAAGGAAACACTGCAGCAGACGAGATGAGGCCACATTCTTAAGACAGAAGCGCAATGTTTTTAAAAGAAACAGATCATTTCTGGGACCCCAACCCTTCATAACCGCCACCCTAGGGAAAGCCGTGGTGAGCAGCCCCCTTTGAACTGCAGTTCAAGAGGACGGGGTATGCCATAGTGTCGCCTTGAAGGGTGTTTCATTCTTTTGATTGAAAAACAGTGAAGGAACAGTGATTTAGTTCTAGTTAGAGCATGTTGACGCTGCACCGAAGCTGTCAACTCACCGAACCCGCTCAACAGTGATTCATCAGATTACAGCAGCCATCATACCTCCTGTTGTTGATGCCACTAACTCATTAAAGAACTAGGTGTCATCTTGCTTTTCTGTATTCTTTATGAGAAAGAGACATAGGTTCATTTCACCTCTGTGTATCTAAAGCGAGAACATTTGAAATGGCAGCATTGGCAGTAATCAGGCAAGTTTAAGGAGATTGGCAAAAGAACTAAAGGCATTGTGGGGATTTTAAAAAAATCCTAAGAAACTTCTTATAACAGCCTGAAAATTTAATGGGAGCAATTTCCAAAATTGCAACTGGCTAAATCTTTGAAAGGAAGAAAAATTAAGGGACTGTAAGAAAACAATAGGGGATTGGGACAAATTGGATAGCCTCATAAAGAACAGGCAAACATGAAACAAAAACAAAGTTGCTGGAAAAGCTCAGCAGGTCTGGCAGCATCTGTGAAGGAGAAAACAGAGTTAACGTTTCAGGTCCGGAGACCCTTCCTCAGATCTGATGGTTGCCGGGAAAATGCCAGTTTATATGCAGAAAATAGGGAGGTGGGTGAGGTAGGGAGTAAATGATAGGATAGAGCTCAAAGAGAGAGAAAGACAGTTGGGCAGACAAAGGAGTTGCTAATGATCAGGCTGGGAGGGTGAATAGTTGTTAATGGGGACTGTTAGTGACTAACAACAGGGGGTGTGTAATGGCGGGCTATGTGATAACAAGGCCTGGTGTGTGGAGTAGGGGGCTGGGACATGGGGACATTAGGTCCTAAAATTATTGAACTCAACATTGAGTCTGGAGAGCTGCAGGGTCCCCAAGAGGAAAATGGGGTGCTGCTCCTCCAGCTTGCTTTGGACTTCACTGGAACACTGCAGCAAGCCAGAGATGGAGATGTCAGCCAGGGAGCAGGGTGGTGCATTGAAGTGGCAGACAACAGGTAGTTCAGGGTCGTTTTTGCGAGCAGAATGTAGACGTCCTGCGAAGTGGTCGCCAAGTCTATGCTTCGTTTCCCCAATGTAGAGGAGACCACATTGTGAGCAGCGAATGCGGTGGACTAGAGTCTGGGAAGTGCAGGTGAAGTGTTGCTTCACCTGGAAGGTATGTTCGGGCCCTTGGATTCTGGGGAGGGAGGAGGTAAATGAGCAGGTGTTGCACCTTCGCTGGTTACAGGGGAAGGTGCTGTGGGAGGTGTGGGGAGGTGTTGGGGGTGAAGGAAGTGTGGACCAGGGTGTCCTGGAAGGAACGGTCCCTGCAGAAGATGGGCAAGGGAAGTGAAGGGAATATGTGTCTGGTGGTGGCATCTTGCTGGAGGTGGCGGAAATGGCGTCTGATGAAATGGCACTGGAAATGGCAAACATGAAAGCCTGAATGAAATCAGAAGTTGCTGTAGAAACTCAGCAGATCTGGCAGCCTCTGTGGAGAGAGAGAAACAGAGTCAAGTCCAGTGACCGTTTGTCAGAATTGAAAGCATGTGGACTGCAGCAGTTCAAGAAGGCAGCTCACCACCATTTTTTCAAAGGCAACTAGGGACAGACAATAAATGCTGACCCAGCCAGCGATGCCCACATCCCACAAATGAATTTTACAAAGCTGGAAAATGGTGGTATTTAGCAGATGATAGGTTGTGAAGGGTAAGGAGGCAGGATTTGGAAGTGGGGTGGTGGGGGTAGGAATGAGTTGAACAGATGGAGGCAGCACCTATAGCGAGAGAGATTAAAAAGGAAGCAGACAAAGGGATTGCTGGTGATAACGAGGAGAGAGAGAAATGCTTAATAGGCGTTAACAGGAAGTATGAATAGTTGAAAATGGGTTGGCTGCTTTGACAGGAACCCATTCAGAACAGGGCCTCGGGTGGGGGTTTGTGGGGAGGGCAATGAACATGGATGGAGGTGTTCCTGCTCTGAAATTGTTCAACTAATGGTGAGTTCTGTAAGTTTTAAGGTACCTAGGCAGAAGGTAAGGTATTGTTCCTTAAGCTTATTTCAGAGATAGTAGGAACTGCAGATGCTGGAGAATCTGAGATAACAAGGTGTAGAGCTGGATGAACACAGCAGGCCAAGCAGCATTAGAGAGCAGGAAAGCTGAAGTTTTGGGCCTAGACCCTTCTTCAGATTTCTTCAGAAAGCTTGGCCTGCTGTGTTCATCCAGCTCAACAACTTGTTAACCTAGTTTGCGTGTTGTCTCCCCAGTATAGAGGAATCATGGGCAGAATGGCCTTCTTCCATTCTGTCTAATTCTCGCATCTATTAGTTTTGTTCGCTCTGTTAGTTGAGCCTCTTTTCCATGAGGACCAGCAATATGATGTAAATTGAATCTAATGTTCTAAAGTATTAGGAAGTCAGTGCTCCATTCTATCTGAAGAAGGTTCTGAGGGAGGGGCACCGGACCCGCAACATTAACTCTGATATTTTCTTCACAGATGGTGCCAGACCTGCTGAGCTTTTCCAGCAACTTCTGCTTTTGCTCCATTTTATCTGCTTGGTTACTACACGATGAAATTTGACAAACTGTATTATATCACACTTTTAAATAAGTCAAATATCGCATCACTTTACAAATGTATTCCAATCAATATTTGACACCATGTCACAGGAGGAGATTTCAAAGAAAGGACATACGGTAGTTCCTTAAAGAACATTAAGCAGAGGAGGGCACGGGCGGGGAGCTGAGGCAGTAAATTCCGGAACTGACGGTCCAGAAAACAGAAAGCATGGTCAACAATGGTAGAGCAACAATTTTTGAAAAAAGGCTGTGGATAAAATCTGCAATTGGAGAGGATTCTGATTCCCCAGTTAACATTGTTATTTTTCAACAACACTTCTTTTATTGTACTTTCTCTCCAGATCGTGATCTTGCAAAATGTATGGAATGGAACAATCAGGAGAAACTAAACAGACACTGACCAAAACATAGCATGGGGCTGGATGAACACAGCAGGTCAAGCAGCATCATAGGAGCCGGAAAGCTTGATGTTTTGGGCCGAAGGGCCGAAGAGGCCCGAAACGTCAAGCTTTCCTGCTCCTATGATGCTGCTTGGCCTGCTGTGTTCATCCAGCCCCACACCTTGTTATCTCAAATGCTGGAAATCACAGCTTGTTTAATAAAGAGCCATCTAGACTCGAAACGTTAGCTTGCTCTCTCTCCATGGATGCTGTCTGACCTGTTGTGATTTCCAGCATTTGTTGTTTTCCATACAGATTCCAGCATCTGCAGTAATTTGCTCGTTCATTCATGGTGTGTGGGCATTGGCATGGTGGCTCAGTAGTTAGCACAGCACCAGGGACCTGGATTTGATTTCACTCTTGGGCGATTGTATGTGTGGAGTTTGTACACTCTCCCCATGTTTGCGTGGGTTGCCTCCCACAGTCCAAAGATGTGCAGGTTAGATGGTCGGCCATACTAACTTGCCCATAGCGTCCAGGGATAGGCAGGCTAGGTGGATTCTAGCAAATCTTTGTTGCCTGTCTCTAGTTGCTCTTGAAATGGTTGTTTTTCCAAACCATTTCAGAGTGTAGTTGGGAGTCAAGCACTTTGCTGTTGGTTTGGAGTCACATGTAAGTCAGACAGGCGAAGACATTGACTCAACCATCAGAATTTTATATTAATACAAAGAGAACAAAGAACAAAGAAAATTTACAGCCCAGGAACAGGCCCTTCGGCCCTCCAAGCCTGTGCCGATCCAAATCCACTGTCTAAACCTATCGCCCAATTCCTAAGGATCTGTATCCCTCTGCTCCCCACCTACTCATGCATCTGTCCAGACGCACCTTAAATGAATCTACCATGCCTGCCTCTACTACCTCTGCTGGCAACGCGTTCCAGGCACCTACCACCCTCTGTGCAAAGTACTTTCCGCGTGTATCCCCCTTAAACTTTTCTCCTCTCACCTTGAACGCGTGACCCCTCGTTATTGAATCCCTCACCCTGGGAAAAAGCTTCTCTCTATCAACCCTGTCTATACCCTTCATGATTTTGAAGACCTCAATCAGGTCCCCCCTCAATCTCCTTTTTTCTAATGAAAACAATCCTAACCTACTCAACCTCTCTTCATAGCTAGAATAGCTAGTAATAGTTACTAGTTTTGGACTTTACCACAATTTGAAACATCTTCCTCACATTTACCATATCAAACCTTTTTTACAGTTTTCAACCCTCCTCCTTTCGAGAGGAAATGTCCTTATTCTGTTTTCCAAATAGATTTAAATCTCATGGAATCATACAGTCATACAGCACGGAAACAGACCCTTCGGTCCAAATTTTCTGCACCAATATGACCTATTTCCCATTTCTCTTCCTATTGCTGTACTCTTGCGGATGCCTTTTAAATGTTGTAAAATTACCGGCCTCCATCGCTTTCTCTAGCGGCACTTTCTCATGCACGCAAAACCCTCTGCATGAAAGATGTACACCACAAGCCCTTTTTAAATTTTTCCATTCTCACTTTAAACCTATGTCCTCCAGTTTTGAACTTCCCTACCCTGGGAAAAATACCTTGCCTATTCATCTTATCATGCCCCTCATGATTTGATAAATCTCTCTTACTTTCTCTGCTGAATCTGTATACTTTGTTACATTAGGTCTAGGTACAATGCAATCAAATCACAACTCTACACAAGTTCCAAACAACTTCTTTACTTTTAAATTCTATGTACAAATGAACCACAGGCTTTTATTTTCTTTCTCATGCTGTTATTGAATCGAGTTAACTAATTAGTTAGATAGTTGATAAAGTAGTTTGTTAATTAATTGACTGAGCACATTCTATTTATGTAGAGTTAAGTCCATATTACCGCTGCTATTTCACCCATTAGTAATGTTACTTGGTCAACACAGAAGTCAGAATTGCTGTAATATCTATGACATCATATTTTCTTCTCCGATTCCAACAATAGTTTCCTTTTCGTGTTTTTCTTTCTCAGTATATCCTTGTTTGAATCTAAAGATGAACTTCATTCCTTTTTAGAGTTTTCTAATTAACTGTTGCTGGTAAATGAATTTGTTTTGCCACTTTGTCCTTTTTGAGGGTATTAACTCTTGTTGTGTGCAGTTCAAAGTGCACTGGGTACTGGGTGCTGCTCTCCACCTCTCAATGACCACCTCTGTTGTCTTTCTTCACCTGCAAGTTGGCCTTTGTTTGATTTGTGACTCAAACACCCTCTCCTCAGCTCATGCCCGCAGAATTCCACTTTCAGTCGAAAATCACAGGGTAATCAAGAGTTCGAACCTTGGTTGATTTTTATCTACTCCCTTGATTCCTGTGTAAATTTTGAGACGATTGTGTCTGAGTCTTCAGCCAGGTTTTCAGAGTGACATAAAAGCATCGTGTTTGCCAGCTTCGGCTCTGTTGGTGGCTCTTTCCTTCACAACAGAAAGTTGTGATTTGGAACACAATACTGAGTTCATGTGTACACAAACTAGACTAGAAAGGCTGGCGCTATAATAACTTACACATCAACATGTTCTTCTGGTGCTTTAAGTGAATGTCGATGATCGTATGACATCATTGAATGAACACAAATGTCCAAATGATGCCCTGGTCAATATTTCTCCTTTGCCCATATATGAACAGGAGGAAATTGGTCAGCCTGTTTGAAAGGAATGTGATTTTGAACTTCATTTACTTAATTTGGCTCCTTGTTCTTTAAATTCTGAAGAAGGGTCACTCGACCTGAAACGTTAACTCTGATTCTCTCCACAGATGCTGCTAGACCTGCTGAGCTTTTCCAGCAATTTCTATTTTTTGTCTCCCTGTTCTTTAATATGATTTCCTAGGAAAAAAAGACTATCAATTTTGGAATTAAAATTATTAATTGAGCTCAATCTACTGTTTTTATCAAGACAGGGTTTAGCATTCATAGTATGGTAATCATCTTAAGATGCAGAGGTGAAGGGCATTGAATAATTAAATACTTCAAGTGCTTGTAAGAGGCTGTTGTGGTGCAGTGATAGTGTCCCTACCCCTAGACCAGGAGGCCTTGGTTCAAGTCCCACATACTCCTGAGGTATGTAGTATCATCTCTGAACAGGTTGGTTAGGAAAAATAGGTAAAATTTTTTAAAAATAGCTCTTGTAAAGGTACTTGTAGTGCAGTGGTATGTCCCTATCTCTGACCCAGGAGACCTGGGTTCAAATCCCAGCTGCTTCAGACACGTACAATAATATTTCTGAATAAATTGACTAGGAAACACAAATGCTCTTGTATAATGGTAATTGTATCCACACTGTCAGGCGAGAAGATCTGCATTTGAATCCCACCTGCCCCAGAGGTGAGTCATAACTTATTCAAACAGATTGATTTGAAATACTCTGAGATAAAGAGAGAGGGTGGGGCTGAAGTACATAATCCTGCGCTTTCAGTCACCCATCCCCCATTAAAGTCAAATTTGGTGACTGGGCTCACATTAGTTATAATTTCCTTATTAAGGGACTGCTAACTTGGTTTAATTCAAAATGGTATGAAGTGAGATTAGAGGGCACAGTGGTATTGTCTGTATCGCTGAGGAAAGAATGAGGGTTCATGTCTCAGCTGCTCTGGGGTGTGTCATAACACATCTGAGTAGCTTGATTAAAAATATTTTAGGGCTATTGTGGTGTAGTAGTTGGAGGGGTGGGGAGCGGGGTCAGTGGGGTAGCATGGTGGCTCAGTGGTTAGCACTGCTCCCGGACAGCACGAGAGACCCAGGTGTAATTCCGTGTGGAGTTTGCATGTTCTCCCGTGTCTGCATGGGTTTACTCCTGCAATCCAAAAATGTGCAGGTCAGGTGGAATGACCATGCTAAATGGCCTTCAGGGATGTCCAGACTAAGTGGATTAGCTATGGGAAATGCAGGGTTACAGAGATAGGCGTGGGTGGGATGTTCTTCAGAGGTCCAGAATGGCCTGCTTCCACACTGTAGAGATTCTATGATTCATAAGAACATAACATAAGAACTAGGAGCAGGAGTAGGCCATCCAGCCCCTCAAGCCTGCCCCACCATTTAATAAGATTATGGCTGATCTTTTTGAGACTCAGCTCCACTTACCCACCCACTCACCATAACCCTTAATTCCTTTACTGTTCAAAAATTTATCTAGCCTTGCCTTAAAAACATTCAGCGAGTTAGCTTCAACTGCTTCACTGGACAGGGAATTCCACAGATTCACAACCCTTTGGGTGAAGAAGTTCCTCCTGACCTCAGTCTTACATCTGCTTCCCTTTATTTTAAGGTGATGCCCTCTGGTCCTAGTTTCACCTGCCAGTGGAAACAACCTCCCTGCCTCCACCTTATCTATTCCCTTCATAATCTTATATGTATCTATTAGATCTCCCCTCATTCTTCTGAATTCCAACGAGTATAATCCCAGTCTACTCAGTCTCTCCTCATAATCCAACCCTCTCAATTCTGGAATCAATCGAGTGAATCTCCTCTGCACCCCCTCCAGTGCTAGTATATCTCTTCTCAAGTAATGAGACCAAAACTGCACACAGTACTCCAGGTGTGGCCTCACCAGGACCCTATACAGCTGCTGCATAGCCTCCCTGTTTTTAAACTCCATCCCTTTAGCAATTCCAAGCCAGGAGATACAGATTCAAGTCTCACTTGCTCCATAGATGAATTATAACATCTCTGAACAGGTTGATTAGAAATATTTATAATATGTTTGAGTAGGTTAATTAAAATAAATGACAGACTAGTTGTTTGGCACTGTGTCTTAGTCATTTAGACACTAAATTGGAGTATCCTTTCTTTCAGTTAAACTAATGTTCACTGGATAACACTTTAGCAGAACCTGTAGTAGATTAAGGCAAGAAATTCAAAATCCATTTTATATATTTGTGTTCAAATCCAGTTGGCTACTTCCTTTTTCTCAAGAAATGAGAGTGGCTCAATATCCGAAACTATGAGTTTAAACAATCAGGCTTATGTGTTTGGTTTACATTTTCTAACTGCACAACAGCCAGTATGATTAGAAGTCAGTTGACACAAAAATAAGAATAACGTAAGGTTCTTGAGGGACAGAGCAATGGCCTGACCTGTGGGCCGAAGGTTCAAGTCCCACCTCCCTGGGAGGTGTCCAAAATTCTAAAAACAATTAGAGACTTTTGCATCCTAATTGGATTTGAAAGTTCTATTTAAAACAGTATAATAGGAACTCTGGTAGTGTCACTTCCTCTAGGCCAGAAGGTCTGGGTTAAGTCCCAGCTGCTCTGGAGGTGCGCTATAATAAGTCTGGAAAGTTGATTTACAAGTATTTTATTAATATGAAGTAGTACAAATAGAGACTGTTCCTTTGTAGTAAAAAAAAATTGCTGGAAGAACAAGCTGAAGACTGGACCTGAAACATTAACTCTGCTTTTCTCTCTCCATAAATGCTGCCAGACCTACTGAATTTTTCCAACAAGTTGTTTTTTTTTCTGATTTCCAGCATCTGCAGTTCTCTTGATTTTCAGTTCCTTTTGTAGTATTGACCTTTATCGCAGTATTCCTTTAAAAACACTACAGTTTTTCAATTTGGGGTTTGATTGGCTTATTTTAAAAGAGTGATCACTGGGACACCTTGGCTGGATTGGAAATTAACATATGTTACGCTGTATTGAAAATGATTTCTGATGAAGGGTCTAGGCCCGAAACGTCAAGTTTTCCTGCTCCTATGATGCTGCTTGGCCTGCTGTGTTCATCCAGCCCCACGCCTATATAAATGGGTGTTTACTGATTAATTTGTTCTTTTGGCCTAAACTCTTAAGCTAATCACATAAAATAGATTAATTCTTATCAGTTCAGTGTTTGTGCGATATTGCAAATGCAAGTTTCCTGTTGAATGTACTTCAGAATAATTTTAACTGCACTTTTAAAGTAATTATTTGCATAGAGAATATTTGGGCACTCTGCAGGCACATGCTATGCTGCCCTGCTTAGCCAAATTATCCTCTTGAGTTTTTGAAACACATACTGATGTAAATATCCCCAATTCAGGGAAACGCATCAAATCAGATTCTGACCATTAATGGAGATAGTAGAAACTGCAGATGCTGGAGAATCTACAAGGTGTAGAGCTGGATGAACACAGCAGGCCAAGCAGAGGGAAGGGTCTAGGCCGGAAACGTCAGCTTTCCTGCTCCTATGATGCTGCTTGGCCTGCTGTGTTCATCCAGCTTTACACCTCGTTATCGTCAATGGAAATTTTCAGCCACTGATGGAAACTGGAGGTTTATTTGAATGGAGGTAGCATTCAAAGTGTAACCATTGTGGTCTGCAGTATATGGATAACACAGTGTGGTGCAAAAATTTCTGCTCCTCTGATGCTGCCTGGCCTGCTGTGTTCCTCCAGCTCTACGCTGTGTTATCTCTGACTCCAGCATCTACAGTTCTTGCTATGTCTTAGTGGTCTGTAGTATCACGTGGCTGCATCATTTCTTTATTGGATCTTTGCCAATGGCAGCATCCTTCCATCAGAATGAATGGGAAACCACTAAACACTCAGGTCCCACAACCTCAGGACAGATTGGTCAGTGCTTTTCGTTGTAATTGCAAAGGAGAGCGATTCTTAGAAAATGTCGGTTTTGTGTGCGCAAGTACCCTCCCATTTGTTGCATTAAATGAGAATCTACTTTTCGGAGGGAATGATAAGGCGTTGTTGGGAAATGGGTATTGCGAGTCCAGGGAACTCCGAAATGCAAAAATATCTGCACCATTTATCAAGTGTAGGAGAAAACCATCTCCCTGTAAATGTAGCCCAATGAATTCAGGCCACAATCCAGGTCCTGGATCTCTCCGCTGATCACTGGATGACTTTGGGGCAGGGTATGAACTGTGTTTAAGAGGAGAAACGCTTCAGTTGGAAAGCAGTCGAAGGTGTCCAGTTCCATGTGGGGGACTTACACGTTCATTAAGCAGTGAATGAATGGCCTTTAGCTGCAAAAAGACCTTTTCACTATTTAGGGCAAACTTATAGAGAATGAAACGTGGCCAATGAGCTTGTTAGTTCTTGTTCTCAGTGCAAAAAGCGGCTGCTTTCGTTTCTTTCCCGCAAGCAGGTAGATTTTATAGCTGCCATAAAGGGAAGTGTTTCTGTTCAAGTATTTCGGGACATTTTTCGTTATCTCCGGGGTCACAGGGAGCGCAGGTTTTGTATCTCCGCCAGTTCCTCATCCGTACAACTTTCACCGCAGGGAAAAAACAAACGATGCAACAGGTACTGAAAGGGAAGGACAGACGCCAGGTAAAGGAGTTTCTGTTTATTCGGAATCTATCTTGACTTGAACTGTCTCCTTCCACCCCGCAGTCGAGCAGGTAACGAGAATAAAAACAATCAGACGAGGAACTACATTTGTGTAGCGCCCCCAGTTTAGCAGGCGCAGCAGGGAGGCTGGTTGATTCTGCTGAGGGAGATTTGCTGTCGTTACTTTAGGAGAGTAAAGTGATTGGGCATTGACGGTAACATTTTTTTCTCACTTTTGCAAGCACTAAATTTGCTGAGCCTTAGGATTCCACTTTTTGTCCTTCCCAGAGTAAAAACAGGTTTTGGGGGGGGTGGGGGGAGCAAGATGTCGATGAAAGGAAGAGCGACTCAATTTAGACCTAAAAATCATAAAAAACTGAAGGAGGCAATTAAAGCTAATCTCCAACTCTTTTCTGTGGTGTGGTGGCAGTGTCCATACCTCTGGGCTAGAAGGCCCATTTCAGTTCCCATGGAGGGTTGTCATGACATTAACTTTTCCTTGATCATCATGCAGATTATTCCTAGGCTCACACGGAGTGTAACGAGCTGCTGTGCTGAATGGTAGGATTTACACGCTATAATGTCTATGTAGTTCTATTTAATTTTTTAAAGTCCAATTTCCTTTTGAAATTCTATTATTGAATTTTCTTCCACCAACCTTATCGGACAACATGCTCCAGATCAAACTATTTGAGTCAAGAAAATTCTCCTTCATGACTTTTGTTTATTGCCATAACCTTTGTTATGCGGTTACAACCTTCCCGCCAAAAGAAATGGTTTTTCTCCGATTATTCCGTCAAACGGTGAGTAAATTCCTAGCTGTGTATCCACTACTGGGCAGAGTATCAACAAGTCACATGAAATGGCAGTGTTACAGGACATGTTGGTGTAAATGGAACCGAATTAGAAACCTCTAGAGAGCTGAGGCCTGTCGTAGTGTTAAGGGCTTGGATGGAGAGGAATTTAAGCGCGTACAAGAACATTTTCTTGTTCAGTATGTAGATTTACCTACTAGAGAAGGAGCAAAAGTTGAGTTTCTCTAGGGAAATAAGGCAGGGCAAGTGACTGAGGTGTTAGTGGGGGAGCATTTTGGGGCCAATGATCACAATTCCATTAACTTTACAACAGTTGTGAAATAGGGTGCAAAACCCTCTGTTTTTGGTCCAGAGAGAGTATGTTTCTGTTAGTGTGAGTCACAAGGAGGATAGGTGGTGACTAGAGAAAATTGAGGCTCTGGTCAAGAAAAGAAGGAGGCATATGGCAGGTATAATCAACTGAGATCGAGTGAATCCTTCAGAGCTTAAGGGCAGTGGGAGTATGTCGAGGGAAATGAGAAGGGCAAAAAGGGGACATGAGATAGCTTTGGCAGTTAGAGTTAAGGAGAATCCAAAGAGGTTCTACTAATACATTAAGGACAAAAGAGTAACGAGGGAGAAAATAGGGCCCCTTAAAAGATCAACAAGCCATCTGTGTGTGGAACCGCAGGAGATGGGTGAGATACTACACAAGTATTTTGAGATAACAAGGTGTAGAGCTGGATGAACACAGCAGGCCCAGCAGCATCAGGGGTGCAGGAAAGCTGACGTTTCAGGCCTAGACCCTTCTTCAGAAAAAAATTTTGAGTCTGTGTTTACTGTGGAGAAGGATATGGAAGCTAGAGAATTTGGTGAAATAAATAGTGGTATCTTGAAAAGTGTCCATATTATAGGGGTGGTGATGCTGGACATCTTGAAACGTATAAAGGTGGATAAATCCCCGGGACCTGATCAGGTGTATCCTCGAACTTTGTGGGAAACGAGTGCAGTGGTTACTGGGCCCCTTGCCAAGATATTTGTGTCGTTGATAGCCACAGTGAGGTGCCAGTGGACTGGAAGTTAGCTGATGTGATGCCATTATTTAAGTAATACAATAAAGAAAAGCCAGGGAAATATAGACCAGTGAGTCTTACATTAGTGGTGGGCAAGTTATTCTGAGAGACAGGATTTACATGTATTTGGAAAGGCAAGGACTGATTAGGGAAAGTCAACATGGCTTTGTGTGTGGGAACCTTATGTCTCGCTGACTTGAGGGTTTTAGAAGTGACAGAGAATGCTGATGAAGGCAGAACGGTGAACATTGTCTATATAGACTTCGGCAAGGCGTTTGACAAAGTTCCACGTGGTAGATTGGTTAACGAGATTAGACCATATGGAATTCAGGGAGAGCTAGCCATTTAGATACAAAATTAGCTTAAAGGTAGGAGACAGAGGGTAGTGATGGAGAGATGCTTTTTGGACTGGAGGCCTGACCAGTGGTGTGCTGGAAGGATCCACTGCTTTTCAGACCATAAGACCATAAGACATAGGAGTGGAAGTAAGGCCATTCGGCCCATCGAGTCCACTCCGCCATTTAATCATGGCTGATGGGCATTTCAACTCCACTTACCCGCACTCTCCCCGTAGCCCTTGATTCCTTGCGAGATCAAGAATTTATCAATCTCTGCCTTGAAGACACTTAACATCCCGGCCTCCACTGCGCTCCGTGGCAATGAATTCCACAGGCCCACCACTCTCTGGCTGAAGAAATGTCTCCTCATTTCTGTTCCAAATTGACTCCCTCTAATTCTAAGGCTGTGCCCACGGGTCCTAGTCTCCCCGCCTAACGGAAACAACTTCCCAGCATCCACCCAAACTAAGCCATGCATTATCTTGTAAGTTTCTATTAGGTCTCCCCTCAACCTTCTAAACTCTAATGAATGCAATCCCAGGATCCTCAGCCGTTCATCGTATGTTAGGCCTACCATTCCAGGGATCATCCGTGTGAATCTCCACTGGACATGCTCCAGTGCCAGTATGTCCTTCCTGAGGTGTGGGGCCCAAAATTGGACACAGTATTCTAAATTTTTGTCATTTATATAAATGATTTGGATGTGAACATAGGAGGTATGGTTGGTAAGTTTGCAGATGACATCAAAATTGATGGTGTAGTGGACAGTGAAGAAGGCTACCTCATTGTACAACAGGACCTTAATCAGTTGGGCTGATGGTCCGAGCAGTGGCAGATGCGTTTAATTTAAATAAACAAGGTGTTTGCCCTTTGGTAAAGCAAATCAGGACAGGACTTATACAGTCAATGGTTCGGGTCCTGGGGAGTATTGCCAAACATAGAGACCTTAGTGTACAGGTTTGTAGCTCGTTGAAGGTGGAATCGCAGGTAAAGAGGGTAGTGAGGAAGGCATTTGGTACACTTGCCTTTATTGGTCAGTGCATTGAGTATAGGAGTTGTGCGAGGTCATGTTGAGGCTGTACAGGACATTGGTTCGGCCACTTTTGGAATATAGCATTCAATTCTGGTCTCCCTGCTGTCGGAAAGATGTTGTTAAACTTGAAAGGATTCAGAAAAGATTGGTAAGGATGTTGCTAGTATAGGATGGTTTGTGTTAAGGGGAGAGGCCAAACAGGTTGGGACTGTTTTCCCTGGAATGTTGACGTCTGAGGGGTGAACTTATGGAGGTTTATAAAATCATGAGGAACATGGATAGGGTCAATAGCCAAGGTCTTTTTTTTCAAGATAGGGGTGTCCAAAACTAGAGGGCATAGGTTTAAAGTGAGAGGGGAAAGATTTTAAAAGGGACCCAAGGGGCAACTTTTTCATGCAGAGGGTGGTTATATATGGAAGTGAGCGGCCAGAGGAAGTGGTGGAGGCTGGTACAATTACAACAGGCGTATATGAATAGGATGGGTTCAGACCGACATGGGCCAAATGCTGGCAAATGGGACTGGATTAATTTAGGATATCTGGTTGGCATGGACAGGTTGGACCAAAGGGTCTATTTCCGTGCTGTGGTTGGTTGGCTCACCGAGCTGGTTCATTAGTTTGCAGACGTTTCATTACCCTGCTGGGTGATATCATCAGTGCAGCCTCCAATGAAGCGCTGTTGTGTTTTCCCGCCAGGTATTTAAACTCTGGGGTCCATTGGAATTGGTTACCTCATTTCCGGTTTTCCTTCGCAGTGGTGTATATATAGGGTCTAGTTCTACATGTTTATTGATGGCCTTCTTGGTGGAGAACCAGGCTTCTAGAAATTCGTATACTTGTCTCTGTTTGGCCTGTCCTAGGATCCTGATGTTGTCCCAGTCAACCTGGTGGTTCTCCTCATCTGTGTGAAACAAGAGATTTGAGGAAAGGTTAGAGGAGGTTTGAGTGAAACATGAACACATGGCCTGTTTTTATGCTGTGTCTATGTGATCCTAAACATTTGGACAAGCGAACAGTGATAGAACACAATGGCAGTAAGAGATCAAAGGAAACTAAAAGGGTCAAGTTGAGCAATTGTCAATGTATAATGGGATTTTAATATCAGTCAGTGAGTGACAACACAATCCTGTAGTCTTGTTTCAGTTCCCGATTTACTCCATACTCAGCTGTGTGCCAATAGCTGTTGGTGCTGTATGCTAGAAGTGAAATGATTTTTGATTGAGTTAGGCATATTCCAACTGACCTTCCAGTTGACTCCTTTTATATACATTTTATTTTTTTAGAATGACCTATTTGGACATGTTATGATGCAGCTGCAGGGCAGTTGGGAATTGAAACTGGGTCCCTTAGCTCAGAGGTATGGACACTACCACAGCATCATGAGGGCCCTTGTATACATTTTGATAGCTATTTTAATCAACCTGCTCAAATATTCTGCAACACGTTTTTGGGACAGTGGGACTTGAACCTGGGCATCTTGGTTTGGAGGCAGGGACACTACCACTGTGCCACACGAGCCCATTGACATTTTAATAGATTTTGTTATACACCAGGGATTATTGTGCAGTTATGGAAAATCAGAGGAAGTTAAACTATGTCCGCTGTTGGGGATTCTAGAACTAGGGGCATAAACGGGAAATTAGGGCCAGACCATTCAGGAGAGATATTAGGAAGCACTTCTACACACAAATTGTGATAGAGGTTTGGAACACTCTCTTCCACAAACAGCTGTGGATGCTGGATCATTTTTTTAATTTATCTATCTTGGATTAAAATTTTTGTTAAGCAAAGGTATTAAAGAAAATTGGCCAAAGGCAAGTACATGGAGTTAGGTCACAGATCAGCCATGATCTTATTAAATGGTTGAACAGGCTTGAGGGGCTCAATGGCCTACTCCTATTCCTACCTCTGGAGCAGGTGGTTCTTGAATCCAACCTCTTGGCTCAGAATTGAGGACACCACCACTGCACCACAACAGCCCATATAAATTTTAATATTTTACCCTGTCCTTACCATGGTCTGTGCAGTCATATGGAGTATTAAAGCCTGTCAGTCAGAGGGTGATTTTAAATCTCGCCACTTTTATCGTAACCCAATGTGCTTCCTAGAATAAATTTAAAAAACTAATTAGTTCACAACACTCGTTTGCTTTGTTACCTTGAACACCTGGGCCTTTCACACCCTATTTATGGGATCCAACACTAACAATTGGAGTCACGTTGAGATGTGATGCTGCGTGGTTCTGAGGAAAGATTGCTAGACTCAAAAAGTTAACTGCTTTCTCTCCACAGATGCTGCCAGACCTGCTGAGTTTCTCCAGCAGTTTCTGTTTTGGGTTGGTTGGGGTGTGATGGGTTGGATTGGAGCTGATGGTCAGGTTGGATGTAACTTGTGGAGATTTCATCACATGAATTCCTGCCTAACCCATTCACTTAAACCCTCGGCATCACTGGCATGACCACTCTCATCGGTAGCAGGTGGGCAGGATAGAATCAGTGTAAACAATTGGTCACCCCTGTGAATGATCCTTGATGGTCATAATTTCATTGTTCTATCTGTCTGATATATTAGTAATTGTTAGATAGTGAGGAACTGTGATGTAGTGAAAATATCCCTGGACAAGTAATCCAGAGACCACAGAAACAGAAGTTGCTGGAAAAGCCCAGCAGGTCTGGCAGCATCTGTGAAGAAAAAAAATCACCGTTAATGTTTCGGGTCCGGTGACCTTTCCACAGAACTTTATATATATGTTATATCGCACTTATCGGACTTTTGGTGTTTCTCTCCTTTGTGTAAAGTAGCATTCTTAAATTGTTGGTTCTCTTGGATTTTCTCCA
>JAHRHZ010000041.1:5400806-5514303 GCA_024137785.1 Ginglymostoma cirratum
TGGAGAAAATCCAAGAGAACCAACAATTTAAGAATGCTACTTTACACAAAGGAGAGAAACACCAAAAGTCCGATAAGTGCGATATAACATATATATAAAGTTCTGTGGAAAGGTCACCGGACCCGAAACATTAACGGTGATTTTTTTTCTTCACAGATGCTGCCAGACCTGCTGAGTTTTCCCAGCTACTTCTGTTTTTGTTCCTGATTTACAGCATCCACAGTTCTTTCGGTTTTTATTAAGCAATCCAGAGGTCCAGGTTACTGCTATTAGAGACATAGGTTCGAAACCCAAATTCAATTAGTGAATAGTAGCTTCCTAGTCATTATTACTCTCACTGATCGTTGTAAAAGCCCATCTGATTCACTGGTGTCCTTCAGGGCATCGAATCCGCTGTCCTCACCCATTCTGGCTTCCTGGTGACTCCAGACCCACAGCAATGTGGTTGACTCTGAAATGGTTCAGTTCAAGGGCATTGAGGGATGAAAAAGAATGCTGGCCCCTTGCAAGAAATAACCACACCCATGAAAAATATACATTTGTAGAAACAAATGTTAATTCAGTCGTATCTTGAAGATTTGACCTGAGACAACAGGGCAATCCTCGGGGCATGTTTGGTAACATAGAAAACAGTGAGATTAATTAATTGACTCTTCACTCATCACTCAGATGGTATTAGCAGAACAGCACAGCCTGGGGACAGAGCCTACAAAAGCTGATTATAGCTCATTATCACAAAATGCAGTGCGTTTGTCAACAGCTTCGGGGCAGGCGGTACAGTGAGGTGTTTGTATCAGTCAAAAATGGGGACCAGCAAGTTGGAAACCCTTGTTGTGAAACACACCAACCTCAGTCGAAAGACATGAGTCAGTGTTTCAGTCTGGCAACCAGGACAGAGAATTACGAAAGATGGTCAAGTATTTAAGGGGCAGAGTAATGGAAAAGGCTGGGAAGTGGAATTGATGGTGGAACAAAGAATTGAATTCTGTTTTGAATCAGAGACTAGTTGCTTTGTGCAGGCACATCCACAAGACTCAAAATTCCAGGCAGACCGGTTTTGTGTTTAGACTTTGCAGCCGAGTTAACCATTTCACTGTTATTGTAGACTGCGTTCCCACTGTCCCTGGATCCGTCAGCTGTTTAACGCTGTGCAATGGGGATTAGTTGCCAGGGATGGGTGGGGAGGGGGAACCGTTTTTATATTGCTAATATCCAATCTCTGTCTCAGTGACATCGTTTGTGCATCAGGGGCTCATGGAGTCGTACAGCGTGGAAACAGACCCTTCGGTCCAACTCATCTGTGCCAAACGCACATCCCAATCTGACCTCGTCACATTTGCCAGCATCTAAACCCTTCCTATTCATGTACCCATCCAGATGCATTTTTAATGGATCCTTGGATTTCACAGTCTGCTGAGTCTGTCTTATCCACATGCAGTTGGGATTCATCTCAAAATGTAACATTGTTTAATCCAATTCTTCCTCATGCTTCACTCTGTGCTGTCCCTGACCCACATGGTGATGAAGCGTTGCCTGAATATTATCTGCCTTAATTAGATTTCAGCCTGCAACTCCCTCCCTTGTATCCAATTTATTTTAGCAAAATTAAGACTTGAATTTTTCTAGCATCTTCACACCTGCAGCATGTCCCAAAGTAGTCTAAAGCCAATACAATATTTTGAATCTGTAGTAACTGTTGTAAGGCAGGAAGTGTGTGGCAGTCAGTATAGAAACAGCAAGCTCCCACAGGCTGCAGTATCCTTGCTATTTGATGATGGAGGTTGAGTAATGAATATTGGCCAGGGTACTGAGGAGATCTCCTTAGTCCTTTGTTCAAGTTGTTTTTGGGATGTCTTGAACCCGGCTTTGGGAGGACCTCAGTTCAATGTCAAGTTCAAAAGTCACTGGCCCTGGAGCCAGACCAGCCCCTGATCTAAGTACATCAAACCCCTAACGCCCTGGGTCCTGATCCCCTCTTACCAAGCCTGGCCTGTGACAGTGCAGCACTCCCTGAGTACCACACTGGGGAAGTTTGCCTGAATTTTATTCACTGATGCAAACTAAAGTCAGTCTGTAACCGGCTGTACCTGTTCTATTAATAAACCGCCTCTGCATGTATCACTAATCCTCAAAGTACTGTCATATTGCACGTTATTCTCTCTCCACTCACCTGGGTTTTTCCTGATCGGTGTGACATCACTTGCTCGTCTCGTGGAGTAAACACTTCCTGCTCACAGTCTGAAGCGAAATCTAATGTTGCAAACAGTCTCTGTTGCTGCAGCTATGGTCAAAAAGTCTCGGAAGGTAAGCGCGAGAGCTTTTCGTTTTGTCTCTGCCACAGATCGGATTGTTTTGTTGTTTTTAAAAGAAAATTACCCTGAACGTGTTGGAACACAGAGGCTGGAGGGGTCTGTTGCGACTGTGAGTTTCTGCTGTGTGTGGTTGTAACATTGTGGCTGCACTCTGGAGTTTTGCAGTTGTGATATTAAAATTCTTTTAAAATATTTAGCACTCTTTAGGAAGGATATGAAGGCATCAGAGAGTGTGCCAAAAGATTTAAGAATGTGCGATTGTACTAATGTGCAGAGATTTGGGAGGGGTGTAGAGGAGATTCGATCAAGGTGTTAAGATCATCCTGAGACATCTGGACAGAGTGGAGAAGGAAGGAGGAACTATTTCCATTGTGGAAGGCTCAAAAACCAGAGGACACCAATTTAAATTGATCAGTGAAAGAAGCAAGAGAGACATGAGGCAAATATAACTCTGAGAATGAATGGGAGGCCAATTCACATGTGGATTTCCAAAAGGAATGGGGTAAGTGTGTAAGGAGAGATATGTTTTCAGGGCTACAGGGACTGGCCAGGGGTGTGCCTCACTGTCTTGCAGAGAGCTAAGATGAGGACAAGGGGCTAACTGAGAGCCTAGCATGCTGTAACCATTGTGTATTTCTGTTGAAATCACCGGGGTCCCATTTTTTTGCACTGGGTATGAAATGGCAAAGAATACCATTGGTCTGGCTGACAGGAATCAACAGTTTGATCATGTCCAATGCAAATTTTTGTCATTTTAATGTTACCCCTGTTTCACTTCTTCATACCTGTTGACGTTTGCACAGTCCTTCAGCCATGGTTACCTGTCCCAGGTGTGAATCCAGGGACCTGACTGATGGTCAATGGCTGTGCAGACTCCCAGCCTCACCTTGGTTTCTGCTTCTATTCCATTAGAGCCAAAGTAGTAAAGGCTGATCCCATTCTCACCCCTAAATGGAAGTCTGGTTGATTTCTTCTCTCCCGTTTGTTTCTCTCTGTACTTTTGTTGACTGTGTCCCCTGCTTCTAGACTTCTTGATCAAGGGAAACATCCTCCCTGCATCTAGCCTGTCCAGTCCTGTTAGAATGTTACAGAGATAGTAGGAACTGCAGATGCTGGGGAATCTGAGATAACAAAGTGTAGAGCTAGGTGAACACAGCAGGCCAAACAGCATCAGAGGAGCAGGAAGGCTGATGTTTTGGGCCTAGACCCTTCTTCAGGGAAAAAAAAGTTACTTTTTTTTCTGAAGAAGGGTCTAGGCCCGAAACGTCGGCCTTCCTGCTCCTCTGATCCTGCTTGGCCTACTGTGTTCAACAAGCTCTACACCTTGTTATCTCTGTTAGAATGTTATCTGTTTCAGTCAGATGCCCCCTCGTCCTTCTAAACTCTAGTGAATAAAGGCCAAGTTGAACCAATCTCTCCTCAACACAGTTCTGCCATCCTCTGTATCAGCCTGGTGAACCTTTGCTATACTCCCTCTGTGGCAAGTATATTCTTTTTAAGGTAAGGAGACCAAAACTGCACTCATTACTCCAGGTGCAGTCTCACCAAGGCCCTATACTACTGCAGGAAGACATCCCTATTTCTGAATTTAAATCCCTCTTGCACTGAAGGGCAGTAACCATTTTCCTTCCTAATTGCTTGAGGCACCTGCCTGTCTATTTTAATTGACTGGAGTGCAAGGGCACCCAAACCCTTTTGTGCTCCTCACTTCTCCATATATTGCCATTTATATAAAACCCTGTATTTTTGTTTTTCATACCAAAGTGTATAACATTTGACCACTGCATCTGCCATGTTTGCTCAGTCACTCAGCCTCTCTAGATCAACTTGCGTTCTCTCCACAATTCCTCAATCTACCTTGTTTTATGCCGTCAGTAGTGAAGTTATCACTTCATTATCAGTTTGCTATGTGTAAATTGGCTGCTGTATCTCTTACATTGCAACACAGTGACTACATTTTTCAAAAGTATTTGCTGAGCCAACGTTGGGTGGCACAGTGGCTCAGTAGTTAGCGCTGCTGCTTTGCAGCATCAGGGACGTGGGTTCGATTCCAGCCTTGAGTGACTGTGCAAACTCCACACAGCTATTCTCCCCGCGTCTGTGTGGGTTTCCTCTGTGTGCTCTGGTTTCCTCCCACAGTCAAAGATATATTGGTTACATGGATTGACCATGGGAAATGTGACATTGTGGGCGTAGGGTGGGGGTCTGGGTCTGGGTGGGATGCTGTTGGAGGGTTGGTGCAGACTTGATGAGCTGAATGGCCTCTTTCTGTACTTTGGGGATTCTGTGATACTCCAGTGGCTGGAAATAACTCTGGAATGTTCGGTGATTGTGAAAAGCACTATGTGAATGCAAGTGTTTTTATTAACCTGCAAGTCAACAGAGTGCCTGACCTTTCAGGGGAGTGAGGCCTGAGGAGTTGCCATAGGTGAGTCAGGTGGGACAGTGACTAATTTGGAATGTAAATGCAAAAGTTGGGAATTGGCACAAATGCTTTCGACAGCTAGCTGAGAGGATAGTGCTTTGGGTGTGAGGCTAGCAATGGGAACTGGTGCTCAGGAAACCAGTCTAAACAAAACTGGAAATGTATAAGACATGCACAGGGAAAGGGAATCAATCCTGTTTGAAGAAAGGTGAGTCCAAGCTTTCTTTGTAACTTGGTAATCCTGCTTTTTCTGCCCTGCGCGCACTCAGTAGAGGTCACAGCAATTAGTGAAACCAATTTAAATTCTGTCTGACTACAGTTCGACGAACCCAGGATTAATGTTAACTGTGAGTGTACCTACACCAAATAAACTGCAGCTATTTTCAAGGACATCTAGGGATGAACAATAAATGCTGTCTAAACGAGGAAAATTTCCATAAAAATCAAAAGAGCTGCGGATGCTGTAAATCAGGAACAAAAACAAAGTTGCTGGAAAAGCTCAGCAGGTCTGGCAAAATCTGTGAAGGAGAAAACAGTTAACAGTGACCCTTCCTCGGAACTTTCCATCCAGAAAATTTCTATCCAAAAAATTTTCATCCCTGAGTAAATTTTTTAAGAAAACTCCAGAAACTGATAGAAATAATATACTCCAGTTGGTGACTCAGGCAAATAAATTTTTGAAGTTGAGTCATCCTTGAAATGTAGGAAATGTGTCAGTCAATTAGTACACATCAAGTTTCTATAAAACTGTATTGGGATTAAAAAGAAAGCTATGTGTCCACTGCATCTGCCAAGTGTTTGCTCAGAGACGAAGCATGAACATTGACTTGGACAGTGGGGTGAATTTCCTGCTTCCCAAAATAATGCAGTGGGATTCTTTATGTCCATCTCAAAGGGCTGGAGAGAGCATTGGTTTATTGTCTGTTCTATACAACTGTGCCTCTAATTGTGCAACAGCCTCTCAGTATTTTGCTGGAGTTTTGTGTTTTGTGTTGAAGACTTTGGAGTGGAGTTTGAATCCACAACCTACTGCCTCTGAGGTGAAACTGAGCTGTTGCTGACACCCATGGGTTCAAGTTGTGCTCGAGAGACCTGGCTGCATTGTGTTGGTCTTTAAATTGGTTTTCCTTTTAGGGGGGATGTAAAGAACCCTCTGGCACTAACTTAATGATACAGGAGCTTTCCCTGTACCATGGCCATTCCTTGTTGAACTAAAACGGAATCAAAAACACGTCGCTAGAGAAACTTAGCAGGTCCGGCAGTATCTGTGGAGGGAAAGCAGAATTAACACTTTGAGTCCAGTGACCCTTCTTCAGAATTAAAATGTGACATCTGGACACTGACCTTGCTATGTGTATGCTGGCTGGCATTCAACCTTTATAAGAATTGTGATTGGACTTTGAAACGATGCTGCGATATCCTGTGAAATACTTTGGAAAGGCTTGATGTTACAAAAACTGTGAGTGAGATTGTCTGTCTTTCTCATTCTCCTACCCCTCACTTGTATAACATAGTTAGTAGATGAAAGGGTTTACTGATGTTACTAGATAAACTGCCCTCATCAGGATATAAAGGGCTATTCCTGGGAGGAGTTAACCAGATGTAAAACAAAAACAAGTTGCTGGAGAAACTCAGCATGTCTGATAGCATCTATGGAGAGTCACTGGACTCAAAATATTAACTCTGTTTCTCTCTCTGCACGGATACTACCAGACCTGTTGAGTTTCTCCAGCAATTTCTGCTTTTGTTTCAGATTTCCAACATCTACAGTTATTTGTTTTATTTAACAGCTCACCAGTTGTGTTTAAGTTACGTGCCATAATGTTTCAGAAGTAGTAATGTGATCTTACTCAGAAGGTGAACCTGTGTCTGATTAGACCATCTTGTATCTCATGGAATGTAACTAGCTATTAAGTACAATGTAACAAACTGTTACAGCATATTGAGACTGACCATATCTTCTGACAATTTTATATTGGAAATCCTTCCCCAGAAGGTGCAAGTAGCTGAGATTTCATGGTGGCAAAACTACCCAAAGGTTCTCAGTTGTACCATTTACAGTATCTTCCTCTCACTCGCCTTGTACACTGCCTTTCCCTTTTTGCCTATCAGGTTCGTTCTTTCTCCCTTTGTTAATGCCTTGTTATGGACCGGTTAATCCAAGTGGCACAGACAGAGCCTCTGTGCTCCAAATCAGCATTGCCCATTTATAGTTTTGGAGCTTCTGTAGTTTTTGTTGTGGTTGGTTTCTGCAGCTGACGCAGTTTTGAGTTTCTGGAAAGTAGTTGCCCTGCTTGTCAGGTTTTTGGGAATGAGAATCTGGTAAACTAGTAAAAGTGGGTGTGAGGATTGTCACGAAGAACGAAAGTGATTCATTTATGTCTTTGCTTTATCAGGAAGGAAAAGTTGCAAGCCTTTGTATATTTTGACCACGTGAATTTTACCCATAACAGTGTGATTAACTGTCCTCTGAAATGGCTAAACAATTCTTTCACTATGTGCTACAGCCATCTATGTTTCTTCTGCTTTCAGTTTTTGAATGTAACCTTGTACCCAGGTCTCTTGCTTGAACCCCTAAATCACTGGGAACATCTTGTTCCTCTCAGCTCTGTCTCATTCCTTCATTGGTTTACAGTTCTATCACTCTAATCACCTCCATAAACAGCCAGATTTTTAAAAATGTATCTATGTGTTTATATTTTCACAAATTAGGCAATTTGTTTCTTTTACTTCTGAGCATCGCTGGTGAAGCTGGATTTTTTTTTGCCCATCACTAATTAATCAGAGGACAATAAAAGTCAACCACATTCTAGGTCAGCAGTTACGTGTAGTCCAGACTGAGTAAGGATGGCAGATTTCCTTCCCGGAAGGAAAGTGAAGCAGGTGTTTGTTTTTAAACAATCCTCATAAATACTTGGTTACCATGAGGCTATTTTTTTTTATTCCAGATTTTTTAAAAATTTGTATTCAAATCTCACCAGCTCCATCAAAGCTGAGACCCTAGAATGTTAAATGCAAATAGAAGTTGCTGGAGAAACTCAGCAGGTATGGCAGCATCTGTGGAGAGAAAGCAGAGTTAATGTTTTGAGTCCAGTGACCCTTCTTCAGAACACACTGACCCATTCTCCACAAATGCTGTCAGACCTGCTGAGTTTGTCCAGCAATCTGTTTGTTCGTTTGTTGCAGATTTCAAGCATTTATGCTTTTAAGTTAAGAAGCCTCTTCTGGAGTACTGTGTCCAGTTCTGGTTGCCCAGTTATAGGATGGATTTATTAAACTGGGGAGGGTTCAGAGGAGACTTACCAGGATGTTGTCAGGAGTGGAGGGTTTGGGTTATAAGGAGAGCCTGGATAAGCTGGGACTTCTCTTAACCTCCTACATTGTACTGAAAGGTGACCTTTATAGAGGTTTATAAAATAATGAGAGGTATAAATAAAGTGAATGGCAGTTGTATTTTCCCTAGGCTGGGGGATTTCAAGACTAGGGAACATATTTTTAAGGTGAGAGAAGAAAGATTTTAAAGGCATGAGAGGCAATTTTCTTTAGAGTGGTCCGTGTGTGGAATGAACTTCCAGAGGAAGTGGTGGATGTGGGTGCAGTCATGGCGTTTAAAAAAACATTTAGATAATTACGTGAATAAGAAATACTTGGGGGGGATATGGGCCAAGTGCAGGCAGGTGGGACCTAGTTTCATTTGGGATTATGGTCCGCATGGACTGGTTGGGCCAAAGGGCCTGTTTCCAAGCTGTGTGACTCTGTGGTGCATAATAGAGCCATAGTCATAGATTCAATGTTCAGAAGTATAATGGGATCTTACTCTGAAGGTGAACTTGGGTCTGGTTGGACTATCCTGTATCTCCGCACTTAATAGCTAGTTGCATTCTATCTATGTAACAAACTGTTTCTGATTACCAAGATTGATCCAGTCTCCTACTGACTACTTTATGTGCAGATCCCTTCTCCGGAAGGTGCATGTAGCTGATATTTATGTCAGAAGGAGAATTGGTGCTGGCAAAGCTACCCAAAACTTCTTAGTGGTACCAGTGATAGTAGCTTTCTCTCACTTGCCTTCTACACTGCCTTTCCCTCTTGCCTACCAGGCTCGTTCTTCCTTTGTTAATGCACCTTTCACTGGGGCCCTCTGTCTCCCTCACTTGTTCACTATTGCCCGTGTTGTTTTGTCTTTCACATCTCCTCCATTAATGCTTTGATTTAGATTTTTGTTGAAAGGAGGAAAGAGTGGTGCAGAGGTTTAGCTACCTGAAGACATGGTCATCAATGGCAGCGTGATTAGAATGGAGATGCATGAGAAATTAGGGTTGGAAAGGTGGATTTTTTTTGTTTTGAGATAATTGGATTGGGAGTTATGTGAAGCAGGGGTAAAGAGGGTTAAAAAGTTTAAAATCGAACCATTTCCTGATCAGGAATAGCTTCGGTCCATTCCAGTCCTTGGCTAAGTCCAGCAGTCACATGGCTGCCAACTCGCTGATTGGAACACAGCAGGTCTGACAGTATCAGAAGAGGTGGAACGTCAATGTTTTGGGTCAGGACCCTTCAGAACACACTGCATTGACTCTGACTCCAGCACCTGCAGTTCTTGGTATCTTCAACTGCCTGATTGGGTATATTCCTGGGATTTCATCGTGGACCACCCATTCACTTGTTTTGCCCATCCCCTGGGTGGACTATATTACCAAGATCAACTGCAAGGTGAACTTTCTTTTGTAACCAACCATACATCACAGAAAGAGAAGTAGGCCATTCAACCCATCGAATCATCTCCAATATTTGCAGGATTGATAAATGCAGATGTTCAAAGAGAATACATAAATTGTTTATTTGGTGCCCATGCTGTGATTTCTCTTCTGGGGTTTGTGTTTTTTTCTGCTTTCTTGGAGGCTAATAATCTGCAGGAGATTAGTTCTCAGCATTCAGACACTCCAGGCCATTCCTGGAGGATTCGCAGCCCATTGGATCTGAATAGTCCTGAGCTGGTTGGTGAACTTGCTGGTACATGGGCTGTCTGCAATGTTGCCTGGTTGTGTAAAGGCTGCTTTCCTCTGGGTTAAGCTCAACCTGTCAACTCTAGCATATTCCCAGGTGGTGTTGCCATGCAAGTACCATGTATGGGCCACTTAACCTACTTGGCACAGACTGAGCCACTGCGCCCCCGTCAGCATCACCCGCTTATAGTTTTGGAGCTTCTGGAGTTTTTGTTGTGGTTGGTTTCTGCAACTGAGTTGGTTTGAATTTCTGGCAAGTGGTTGCTCTGCCTCCCAGGATTTTGGGAACGAGAAGCTGGCACATAAGTAAAAGTGATCATGAGGATTGTCGAGAAGAAACAAAGTGGTTCACTAATGTCCCTCCATTTTCAGGAAAGAGAAGTTGTGAGCCTTGCACAGTTTGCTGTGGGTGAAAGTCATGTGTAATCAATGTGACTAACGGTCATCTGAAATGGCCAAACAATTCTGTCTCCTTTTTATACTGCGGCCATCTGTGTTTCTCCTGCTTTCAGTCTTTGCATTTAACCTTGAACCCAGGTGTCTTGCTTGAACCCCTAAATCACTGGGAACATCTCATTCCCCTCAACTCTGTCTCATTTCTTCATCAGTTTACAGTTCTACCACATTGGGACTCTAAATTCCTCTTTAAAAGCAGCCAGGTTTTTAAATAGTATTTATTTATTTGTGTGTATTTCCTCAGATTAGGCAATTTATTCCAGAGCATCACTGGTAAAGTTGGATTTTGCTGCCTGTCACTAATAGCTCAGAGGACAGTAAAAAGCAACCACATTGTTGTGGGTTTGGAGTTGGGTGTAGTCCAGATTGGGTAAGAATGACAGATGTCCTTCCTGAAGGTAAAAACAAACAAGGCACATGTTTACATGGTTATCATGAGGCTTTTTTTTTATTCCAGTTTGTTTTTGATATATTGTATTCAGATTTCATCATCTGCCATCGGAGCTGAGACCCTAGAATGTTAAATGCAAATAGAAATATCTGGAAAGAACTGGATCACATAGCACCCCACCAATCTCAAAATCCAGCACAACATTCTCCGACATTTCCGCCACCTACAATCCCACCCCGCTCCCAGAAAGATATTTCCTTCCCTGCCCCTGTCTGCTTTCCACAGGGACCATTCACTTTGCGACTCCCTCGTCAGCTCTTCACTGCCCAGCAACCTCTCCACCACACCTGGTACCTTTCCCTATAACCTCAAGAGGTACAACATCTGTCCCCACACCTTCTCTCTCACCTCTGTCCAAGGCCCCAAACCGTCCTTCCAGGTCCAGCACAGATTCACCTGCACTTCATCCAAACTTGTATCCATTGCTCCCAATGTGGTCTCCCCTATATCAGGGAGACCAAATGCAGACTCAGGGACTGGTTCACAGGGCATCTGCGCTCTCTGCACATCAGTCAGTCCGACCTTCTGGTTACCATCCATTTTAACTCCCCTGATGACATGTCTATCCTTAGCATCCTCCACTGTCATGATATGGAAGTGCTGGTGTTGGACTGGACTTGTCCTCCACTGTCATAGTGGGGCCAAGCATAAACTGGAGGAACAACACCTGATATTTTGCTTTGGGAGCTTACAGCCGGAGAGCCTGAATCTTGACTTCAGCTTCAAAACCCCTCCACTCCCAGCCTTATCCCATGTCCTGCCTCCCTGACCTGTCCTAAACTGTCCATCTTCCTACTCACCCATTCGTTCCCCCCTTCCCACTGACAAATCAATATAACCCGCTACCTTCATCTACCTAACACCATCCCACCTACCTTTCCCCAGCCCCACTCCTCCCTCTTTATTTCTAGGCTCCCCTCCCCCTCCCCAGTCCTGACAAAGTTTCAGCCTAAAATGTTGACTTTCCTGCTCCTGTGATGCTGTCTGACCTGCTGTGTTTCTCCAGTTCCATGTTTACTGACTCTGCGTTCCAGCATCTGTCGTCCTTACTCTCTCCTGCCGGGACACCATCTTCTGCCTTCAGAGTTTCATAGCATCTTTGAGTGTACAGAAGGTGAACAGTCCTTCAGCTGTTCTCTAAGCCATTAAATCTTAATTTTGATATTCCAAGTCTCTTGCTTTTTGACTGTGTGTATGCTCCAAGTGAGGGCAGCTTCATCACACTGCAGCTTCCAAAAGGAGCTGGTGGAGGACAGGAGATCATTACCTCCATGACGTTTGCACAGTGTCATTAGATCAAACTGTTTTCCATTTACGACGTTTTTACAACTTGTGAATGTTAATAATTAACACCAACTTTAAATGAAGGGCCACGTGAGTAACAACTGCTCCATGACGGTAGAGGGGACAGGGGGAAGGGATTAATGTAGGAGGAAGTACATGAAAATAAACCCAGTCGTAGTGCTTCTGAATGCCAGGCGGCTGCCAGCTTGCAGTGGTTGGAGCCTCTTGGTACCTGCCAGCTGCTACGGGAAAGAGCTGGAGCCCGGAGTTCTGTGTGTATACAGATTAGAGAAGCTTGTTCGGACTCTGCCAAGGTAGGGTTGTCAGTTTTTGTTGACTATGTTGCTGGAAGTTTGATCAAAATGCCTCTATCATGTCACAGCCCCAGTCTTGCACTCCCACCACCATCCAATTGGATAGAATCCTGGGCTGCCCACTTGGATCAAGCTTGACTTGTTAATGAGTGGGTCTTTTCTCCCCATCTCCATTTGTTTTTCCTTTATTCATTCACAGGATGAGGGCATCACTGGCTGGGCAGCATTTATTGCCCATCCCTACGTGCCCAGAGGGCAGTTAAGAGTCAGCCTCATTGCTGTGGGTCTGGAGTTGCATGTCGGCCAGACCAGATAAGGGTGGCAGTTTCCTTCCCTCAAGGGCATTCGTGAACCAGATGGGTTTTTCTGACAATCGACAATGGATTCACGGTCCTCATTAGACCCTTAATTCCAGATATTTTAATTGAATTCAAATTCCACCATCAGCTGTGGTGGGATTCGAATCCAGAACATTATCTTGGTCTCTGGATTAACAGCCCAGCGATAATACCACTAGGCTATTGCCTCCCCAATATTTTTAGAACCAATGCAGTCAGAGAATGGCCGGAGGAGGCAGGAAGAGGCCATTCAGCCTGTTGTGTGTGCTGGCCCTCTACAGGCACAGTTCTCCTAGTGCCCACACCCTCTTCCTTTCCCCTGTTTCTTTTATGTATTGTCTTTTCCCCTGTAACCCTGCAGATTACTCCTTTTCAGATGACAAGCCAATTCCCTCTTGGACATCCCAATTAAATCTGCTGCTGCTGTTCTCTCAGACAGCACATTCCAGATTCCAGTGTGAAAAAGTTTCTCCTCTGCTTTTTGTCCATTACCGGAAGCCTGTGTTGTCTAGATCTCTACCGTTCTAATAATGGGAACAGATTTTTCCTATTGACTTGGTCCAGACTCCTTATGATATTGAACATCTCTATCAAATCTCCTCTCAATCTCCAAGGAGAACTGTCCCAGTATCTCCAATCCTTCCACCTGACTAAAGTTCCACATTCCAGGAACCATTCCTGTGAATCTCTCCTGTACCCTGTCCCATGCCTTTACATCTTTTCTAAAGTGTGGCCCCCAGCATTGGGCACAATCCTCCTTTTTATGAGGCTTGAATCAGCATTGATTTTTGTACTTTGTCTCCTTGTTGATAAATTACAGCATGAAGTAAGCTTTAATAACCATTACCTCAACCTGCCCTTCCACCCTCAATAATTCCTGCATGTTCCTGGGTACCTCCCCCTCTTCTAGAGTTTATTTGTTTTGTGTATTGTCTTCTGTGTTCTTCTGACCGATGTGATTCACTTCCCACTTTCCTGCTTAAATGTTACCACCTTCTTAAAAAAAAATTTGATGTTTTTTTTTGGAGTTCTGCATGTGTCTCCTCACAGTTCATAATCCTATTCGAGCTCTTAAGACCATAAGACGCAGGAGCAGAAATTAGGCCATGCGGCCCACCGAGTCTGCTCCACTGTTCAATCAAAGCTGATAAGTTTCTCAATCCCATTCTCCCACTTTCTCCCCATAACCCTTGATCCCCCTGACAATCAAGAACCTATCTATCTCTGTGTTAAATATACTCAATGATGTGGCCTCCACAGCCTTCTGTGGCAGTGACTTCCATAGATTCACCACTCTCTGGCTGAAGAAGTTGCTCCTTATCTCTGCTCTAAAAGGTCTTCCCTTTGCTCTAAGGCTGTGCCCTTGGGCCCTAGTCTCTCCCACCAATGGAAACACCTTCCCAACATCCACTGTGTCCAGGCTGTTCAGTATTCTGTAAGTTTCATTTAGACCACCCCTCATCCTTCTAAACTCCATCAAGTATAGACCCAGAGTCCTCAAACATTCCTCATCTGTTAAGCTTTTCATTTCTGGGACTATTCTCCTGAACCTCCTCTGAACCCACTGCAGGGCCAGTAATCCTTACTGAGATATGGGGCCCAAAGCTGCGCACGATACTCTAAATGTGGCCTGACCAGAGCCTTACAGAGCCTCAGAAATATATCCCTGCCTTTATATTCAAGTCCTGTCAATATAAATGCAAAAGTTGCATTTCCTTTCCAAACTACTGTCTCAACCTGCAAGTTTACTTTGAGAGAATCCTGGACTAGAACTCCTCAGTGTCTTTGCATTTCAGATTTCTGAATTTTCTCCCCATTTAGAAAATAGTCCATGATTCTATTCTTACCAAAGTGCATGACCTCAAACTTTCTCACATTGTACTCCATCTGCCACTTCTTTTTACACTCTCCTTACCTGTCCAAATCCTTCTGCAGCCTCCCTGCATCCTCAATACTACCAGTCCCTTTACCTACCTTTGTATCGTCTGCAAACTTAGCCAGAATGCTCACAGTTCCTTCATCGAGATCATAAATGTATAAAGTGAAAAGTTGTGGTCCCAACTCTGACCCTTATGGAACACCACTTGTCACCGGCTGCCGTCCTGAGAAAGACCCTTTCAACCTCACTCTGGCTATCTGCCAATCTTCTATCCGTTTCGTTTCACCAGCAAATTTTGCAATTGTGCCCCATACACCAGAGTGTAGATGAGTAATCTACATCAGGAAGTGCAAGGGTCTGAACGCACATCCCTGGGCCACGTCACTGTTAACCTATCCCAAATATACCATGCCCTGTCACTGAGCCAATCTTGTGTCTGTGGTACTGTCCATTTTATTCCATGAACTATAAATGAGGTGTTCAAAGAAAATGAATGATGAATAAAGCCCTTTCAATTGAAACCCCAGGAGAAAAACATTCCAAGCAGAATTGCGGGGGTTAATCTTCAATATCTGGAGACTCCCTAGGGTCAGTGCGGCAGGCTTGGCAACTCGAGTGCAGAGCTGTTCTGGTGTTGCAAAACTGTCATGGTCTTCCCTCTCCTGACATGGTGTGTAGGGGGAAAATACTGCAAAATTTACCTAAGTAAACTCCCTGTATCAGGCGCAATCAGGAATTGGCATTGAGATTAATATACAGTTTAATATACAGTTTAATATTGATATGTACGACTATTAATTTGCGTAATCAGAAACATGCAATGCTTGAAGCAGCACTCTTGGGCTCTAACTACAACTTCCCTTTGGTAAATTTCCATTTAGATAATATTCCTTTGGTCTATTTCAAGCGGAAATCAATTTTTAACCACATCAGTGAAACTATCAGGTAAAGGTCTGAATGTTTAAGTGGGAATAACTTTACTGAAAATTATTTAAAATACACTGATATTTGGAAATCTCATTAGCGTATGCCAATTATTTTAAATATCACGTGGTATGACAAACCATTTACAAGCTGTGAACTGACACATGCAGCTGAGAACAACAAGCATTTTGAAGAGCCTTCCTGACCACGTAGAATACTTACAATTTTTTTTCACTGTGGCTTGGTAGAATGGGATGTGATTCAGATAGTGTAAAAGATCACAACAAGGGGCTCTTGTGGTGCAGTGATAGTGTCCCTACCTGTTGTCTCCCTGCTATAGGAAGGATGTTGTTAAACTTGAAAGGGTTCAGAAAAGATTTACAAGGATGTTGCCAGGATTGGAGGGTTTGAGCCGTAGGGAGAGGCTGAATAAGCTAAGGCTATTTTCTCCAGAGAGTCAAAGGCCAAAAGATGACCTTTATAAGAGTTTGTATAATCATGAGGAGCATGGACAGGGTGAATAGCCAAGGTCTTTTCTCCATGGTAGGGGAGTTCAAAACCAGAGGACATAGGTTTAATGTGAGAGGGAAAGATTTAAAAGGGGTAATTTTTTCATGTGGAGAGTGCTGTGCATATGGAATGAGGAAGTGGTGGAGGCGGGTACAATTACTACATCTAAAAGGCATATGGATGGGCACATGACTAGGAAGGGTTTAGAGGGTTATGGGCCAAATGCTGGCAAATGGGACTAGATTAATTTAGGATATCTGGTCAGCATCGGCGAGTTGGACTGACCCCGTGCTGTACAACTCCTTGACTCTATGACTCTGAGCCAGCAAACCCAGGTTCAAGTCCCATCTGCTTTCACACACAAAAAATAATAACATGCCTGAACATGCTGGTTTAAAAAATCTCGACACTACTCAATTTGATAACTGCTGTTACAATCCAAGTGAGAGAATCTAAAGATCGCCACAAAAACTTTAGGTGCAATTCACTTTGTGATCAAATTTCACGAATCCATTTGCATTTTGTTTGGCAACAATTCAAAGGTGGAAGGGTCAGTAAATAGAATAGGAGCAACATGAGCAAAACCTATTTTTACACAGTGAATCACGTTGATCAAGAATGCGCTGCCTGAAATGGCAATAGACCCTGATCCCTTTTTGAAAGGGAATTAGATATACACCTGAACTTGTAAATTTCTCTAATTTATGGAAATGGGCTGGGAAGTGGGATCAATTCAGTACGTCTCACAGGAGACTCACAGATTGACCAAGACTCCGCACCATTGCTAGGCTCAAGTCCCTGCTTCGGTGGCTCAGTGTTCCAAACACCTTCCTTGAGATAAAGCTTTTAGACTTTAAGATCTGGATGTTTTCCTACCTCTTGAATTGATAGGTGACTTTGTACAGTTTTCACTGTACTCAAGTATTCCTATACTTGAATACACGTGACAAAAAGATCTAATTCTAAAATGTATAAAAATTGGGCTGAATTACCTCCAGTGCTGTGTCATGCTGAGCTTCTGGTATAACAATAGGGAATGAGCAATGAAATCAAACTCTTCATTCATTCTATCAATTACGCAAGTGTTCTTTTTGAATTTGTTTCTTGCCAGTTGTTGGTGTTTATCCTGCCGGGAGGTTGGAAAACAGTGCAGCTTATTGTAGAGGGTTCAAATCGATACAAAGTGTATTGATCAAAGTCCTGGAGTTCATTGTGTATTGATAAAGACAGAGAAGCAACCTCAAAATCACTGTTGCAATCTGGACTTGAATCATTAGCTATAATCAGACATAGTAATTTCTGAAGGAGGGTCCCGACCTGAAACGTCAGCTTTCCTGCTCCTCTGATGCTGCCTGGCCTGCTGTGTTCATCCAGCTCCACACTGTGTTGACTCATTAGCTGTGCTTTTCACTCCAGTGACTGTGCTAGACCTGCAGAGTCTCCAGCACCTTGTATGTTTGTTTCAGATTTCAGATCTATTTTCTCTCTGTCTCTCTCTCTCTCTGTCTCTGTCTGTCTGCCTGTCTCTCTCTCTCTCTCCTGTCTTCTGTCTCTCTCTCTTTCCTGTCTCCTTTCTCTCTCTCTCTTCCCCCCGTCTTCTCTCTCTCTCTCTCTCTCTCCCCGCCATCTTCTCTCTCTCTCACTCTCTCTCTCCCCCCACCATCTTCTCTCTGTTTCTCTCTCTCCTGTCTCCTTTCTCTCTCGCACTCTCTCTCTCTCCTGTCTTCTGTCTCTCTCTCTCTCCTGTCTCCTTTCTCTCTCCTGTCTTCTCTCTTTCCTGTCTCCTTTCTCTCTCTCTCTCTCACTCCATGTAAATGGGTAACTTGCAGCTATCTCGCAGATTTATAGTCATTCCCATATTGCCAGCTGATGGAATTGTGTTTGGTCTACTGTGAGAGCTTGCTTTGTTGTGAGGACTTTATAGTGTCAATGTGGATACATGAGGGACTTCAAATGGTTTTCTCAGTGCATGATATTGGGATAATTGATTTACTTGCTCGTGTAAATCTCTAATGCGCCAATTCCTAAACGTTGCAGTGGAAGTGATTCTAAATGTGACAATAAATGGTCTGAGTAATGATCAAGCAGCATTTTATTTTAAAGACTGCAGGTTATAGGAGGAAGTGAAGGTTCAGTGGTGTTAACGTGCAGGTTACATTACTTTGAGTGAATAAGGCAATTGTAATGAGTTTCTTGCTCAATAGAGTAAGGAGTTTTGGGGTTTGAGGATCAAGTAACGCAATTCAAAGGTGGATTGAGTGGCATTGAGAATAAATCGGCTTAGTTTTACTGTTCGCACACTTTCCTGGTGAGAAGTTCCCCAAAGGTTTCTCGAATATATGAAAAAGGTTCAGAAATAGAAGGAGGGAGAATACTGTAGGAATAGAAGCCATGTGGAGTAATAACGCTGTGAGCCTAGGTCAGTGAGATTCTAGTCACTTGTGTGGCCCAGATTAATCCTAATTATGATTACCTGAAACTTTAGATCATTTGACCACTTCAATCTGTTCTTGCTCCATTGACACTGATACCTCTTTGGGTGCCTCAAACTGCTTCTCAAACATAATTTTTTTTTTCATTTGTGGAAAGGTAGTTGTTGCGTTATTACAATGGATTGATTGTTGTCTGTCTTCCTGTGTGCTGCGTTAGCAGTTTCCTGACAACCTCCTGCATTACGCCCAAACTTACTGAAATTTTGTTGTTTATTGTAAAAGAAATTGAGCGTGGAGAAGTTCTGCTACAGATTTACAAGACGTCAGTGAAACTGCATCGGGAGTATTGTCTGCAGTTTTGGTCTCCTTGGGATACCATTGTATTAGAAGCAGTTCTGAGAAGGTTTTGACTCATAGAGAATCACAACCCACAGCAGCTAATCATCCAGCAATTATCTATTTTATATCTATTCTAACCCCACTGCTCAGTACTTCTTTCCACAGTCTTGTATATGATGGCATTTCAAGTGCTCATCTAAATAATTCTTAAATGTTGTGATATTTCCTGCCTCGATCGCCCTTTTTGAGGCAGTTTAGTTCCAGGCACACACCACCCTCTGGGTGGAAAAGAAGCTATCCTTAAATCCCTTGTAAACCTTCTGCCTCTTCACTTAAATCTTTGCCCTCAGTAACAGACCATTCCTCTAATGAGAGGGGCTTCTTCCTAACAATCTTATTGAAGCCCTTCATAATTTTGTAGACTCCAATCGGACTCCCCTCAGCTTTCTGTGCTCCAAGGAAAACAACCCAGTCTATCGGGTTTGTCTTTTTGTAATAGAACAGTTCCAGTCCAGGCAACATCCTGATGAACCTCCTCTGCACCCTCTCCAGTACATGCACATCTTTGCTATAGTGTGGCAACTCAGAACCGCATACAGTACTCCAGCTGTAGACTAACTGATGTCCGATACACCTCCATTATAACCTCCCCGCTGTAGTATTCAATACCTTGATTACTAAACACTGGTATCCCGCATTAACCTCTGTATCCATTTGTCCTGTTGCCTTCAATGATCTATGTACATACTCACTAAGGTCCCTTACTCAGCTGATTTCTGTGATGATGGCCATAACTTACAATGAAAAGTTGAACAGATCAGGCCTGTGTAATTTGGAAGTTGGAAGATTGGGAGGTATTTCTTATTGAAGGATCTTGAAGGAACTTGTCAGGGTGAATGCTGAGAGGATATTCCTCCACCTTGGACAGTCTAGAATTACTGGATGGGAGGGGGCACAGTTTAAAACCGAGATGAGGATAAATCCTTTCTCTGAAGGTGTTTAGTGTTTGGAATTCTTGCCCCCAGTGAGCAGTGGAGGCTGGGTCTCTAAATATATTCACAGCCAAATTGAGCAGATCTTTGATTAACAAATGGAAGTCAAGGTTGTGAAGATCAGAGAAGAAAGTGTGGTGTGGACCAAATCTGATCAACCATCATCTTAGGGGGGCTGAATAGCCCCTACTTCTTATGATGGTGCAGGAGTCAGGCAGTGAGGCTGGGCTTTCTATTTTTAATGCCTGCTCATTTTTCTTTTGGTGACTGAGTGTTCTGTCCTATGACTTTATGGAATATGGGGAGTATCTTTATTTTGAAGTCATCCTGTCTGTGTTTGGGGAATGAGGGAGACTGTCACTGTGTGTTTCAGTCTCCTGGATGTGAGAGACAGACAGTGGAACAGCACTCCACTGAAGTTCAGAGGAAGGGTCACTCAACCTGAAGCATTAACTCTGATCTCTCTCCACAGATGCTGCCAGGCCTGCTGAGCTTTTCCAGTAATTTTTTTATATTTTTGACTTTGACATTAGGTGATTTGTTTAACGTGTAAACACCCACGTTCAATCCTATCCCACGTCACACCCTTGACTGACTATACACCAGGAGCAGTAGATACCCATGGAGAGGGTAATTTCATTTCATACTCCAGAACGTGGATCTAAAGTTGTGGAGACACCATAGCAGCTGGAGGGGGGATTTTAAATCCAGTTTATAAATCTGGGACACAGGGCTAGTCTCGTTTCCTAATGACAGGGTTTCTAATTTTAAAAAAAACCCATATAGTTCACTGTCTTGAGGAAGGAAATCTGTTCACCTTCACTGGTCTGGTCTAACACGTGCCCCCAGATCCACAACAATGTGTTTGCCTTTTCAATGCCCTCTGAAACGGCCTAGCAAGCCACTACATTCTGTCAAACCAGTACGGAAAATTTTGAGTGCATGTGGACTGCAGCAGTTCAAGAAGGCAGCTCACCACGACCTTCTCAAGGACGGTTAGGAGATGGATAACCACTTGCCCAGCCAATGACACGCACATCCCCTGAATGAATGGGGGCAAAACACATAAACAGCCTAGATGTGGGTGCCCATATTCTGTGCCCTGGCTTCTCTCATATCCCTTTTTTAACAGAAGGTTCGAGAAGTGCAGGGGAAACCGTGGAAGGGTTGCACAGTGGCTCACTGGTTAGCTGCTGCCTCACAGCACCAATGACCCAGGTTCGATTCCACCCTCTGGTGACTGTCTGTGTGGAGTTTGTACGTTCTCCCCATGCCTGCATGGATTTCCTCTTTGTTCTGAGAAAGGGTCACGGACTCAAAACATTAACTCTGTTTTTCCCTTCGCAGATGCTGCCAGACCTGCTGAGCTTTTCCAGCAATTTCTGTTTTGTTTCCTCTTGGTGGGCTCTGGCTTCCTCCCATAGTTCAAAGATGTACAGGTTAGGGTGGATTGACCATGTTACACTGCCCATGGTGTCCAGGGATGTACAGGTTAGGTGGATTAGCCATGGGAAATGCAGGATTACAGGGATAGGGTGGGGGATGGGTCTGAGTTGGATGTCCTTCAGAAGGTCGGTCTAGAATTGATGGGCTGGATAGCCTGCTTCCACACGGTAGGGATTCTGAGTTGAACATTCTGACCCTTGTGTGCACTAACTACATCATGACCACCAGTTCAATCGGTCCTTAAACGTCGTGATCATTTTGTAACAAGAAGTTCAGTCATTAAGGGACAGAATTCCTGGCTGGCTCCCTCCCTCCCCTCTCTATTCCTTATTTATACACCACCTTTGCCTTGTGGAATCCTAAAGAAGCCTGCTCATCCTGACTCGATTCCATCTGGAGTGCCAATGCTGCTTGATGCCCAGTGAGCTCTGACATGAGAATTGTGAGCAGTTAGATTGACAGAAGTGAGAACTGTCACACTAGCATAGAGCTAACAAGGTGTGGAGCTGGATGAACACAGCAGGCCAAGCAGCATCATAGGAGCAGGAAAGCTTGACGTTTCGGGCCCAGACCCTTCATCAGAAATGGGGGAGGGGAAGAGGGTTCTGAAATAAATAGGGAGAGAGGGGGAGGCGGATAGAAGATGGATAGAGAAGAGGATAGGTGGAGACGAGAGAGACAAGTCAAAGAGGCGGGGATGGAGCCAGTAAAGGTCAGTGTAGGTGGTTTTACTGGCTCCATCCCCACCTCTTTGACTTGTCTGTCTCCTCTCCACCTACCTTGTCCTCGATCCATCTTCTATCCGCCTCCCCCTCTCTCCCTATTTATTTCAGAACCCTCTTCCCCTCCCCCATTTCTGATGAAGGGTCTAGGCCCGAAACATCAAGCTTTCCTGCTCCTATGATGCTGTTTGACCTGCTGTGTTCATCCAGCTCTACACCTTGTTATCTCGGATTCTCCAGCATCTGCAGTACCTATTATCACTGATATCAACACTAGCATGGAGCTATAAGTTTACAGCTGAATAAAGTTCCCCTCTGAAGGTGAGAGAGAGACAAAACCACAGCAATCTTTTGGATTGCAATGAGCAAATGCTGCACAACAGACTCCCACTTAAAACATGGTCATTTTCAGATCAAACTAAAAATGTGCTGGAAATTATCTGCAGGTCTGGCAGCATCTATGGAGAGAAGAGTTGATGTTTTGGGTCAATGACCTTTGATTAGAACTGGGCAAGTTTGAAATGCAGTCAGGTTGAAGCAAGTGAAAAAGGATCAGAGTAGGGTAATGAACGAGGGAAAGCCTGTGCTAGGTGAAAGACGACTGAGATTGACTGAGAGAAGAATTTGATTGTGCAGGGCCAAAGGGAGTGGTAACAGGACAAGGAATGCTGTCTGGAGGAGGCATGATGATAAACCAAACAGCTATCTGAAAGAAAAGAGTGAAACCAAAACACTCAGAGAAATGGAACAAAATGGATGCAGAGATTTACAATTTGATATTCTTGAATTCTGTTGTCTGGAACGCTATAGTGTGATTAATGAAAAGATAAGGTGCCATTCTTCAAGCTTATCTCGAGTTCACTGGAACAATGCAGCTGTCCTAGGGCAGGGAGCTCTGCATGGGTCACAGAATTAAATTAATAGATGACGCGAAACCTGGTCACACCTGTGGAGTGGAAGGAGATGTTTTACAAATACAACAAACAGCCAGCCGCCTCATTTTAGAGGCGATTGTGCTGTGAAGCTGGGAATACGGTATTCGAAATTGAAGAGGTGCAGCATAACTTTGTTTTCAACTGGGAGTTTTTGTGTCTTTGGTGGCAGGAGGGAGAATTTAAAAAGGCAGTTCTTACACCTCCTGTGCCAGATCGTGCCATAGGAAGGGTCAGAGTTACTGAGGGCACTTGGGGAGTGGACAAGGGTTCTGTGGAAGAAAGTGCCGCTTTTGGAATACTGACAGGGCAGTGGGAGTCAGCAAGTTGGATCCATGCTGGAGTTTGGCGAGGACATTGTGAGTGTTGGGGCTGGTTGTGGTGAAAGGTGAGGGCATGGTGAACCCTTTCTTGGTCTGGGAGCAAAGGGAAGAGGCAAGAGTAAATGTGCACGAGATGGAGCAGACCTGATCAAGGGCTTTGTCAGCCATGGGAAGGGAGTGTCTTCCTGAGGAGAAAGGAAGGCATCTCGGAAGCATTGTCATGAGAGGTTATGTTGTCACATACGATGTGACTGTGCTGGAGAAATGGGGAGAATAGGACAAATCCTGTGGTTAACACATGTTAGGAAGTGTAATCATGGACTTAACACTGAAAATTAGGAAATAACTTATCCCAGAAGTGGAGACAGATGTTGAGTGGGAGGGAAGAGTTAGAGATAGACCATGTGAAATTGACAGAAGGACGCAAACTGGAAGCAAAGTTGATGAAAATTTCCAGTTCAGGGCAAGAATAGGAAATGGCACTGATTACAGTCATCGGTGTCCTTGAAAAGGGGGTACCAGGACTGGAACAAGAAAAATTTGAGACAAGTGAATAACTATAGATGCTGGAGATTTGAGACCTAGCTGGTGCAAGACATGTTCTTTGGATTAAGCAGTTGTGAATGCCGTATCTTTTTATCTTTTTCTTTATTTTGAGTTGTATATGGAAATGGGGAAAGGTGCACTTTAAACCAAGGAAGTGTGGAAGGAATTGCTGCACATCTTAGAAACAAGCCTCTGGAGCTTATTGTGAGTTGCGTTGACACTGTTGTTTTATTCAAGCAGTGGGGGAAGATTTAAGACCAAGTGGCACTGTGTGCAGAACAGGCTTCAGCCAAAGGCAGCCCAATTAGCAGCTTTTTCAGTTAGGACCAGCTGTGGAGGCCAGCATGAGAACAGCACTCTGATTCCTGGGCAGATGGGACACGAGTGCGTGAAATAGACAATGATATCAAGACAGAAGTTCTCCAGACTTCAAGCGGCAAGGGCTCTTTCTTTATCTGCAAAAACTGAAAGATAACTATTCTCTCCCACCACAAGCTATTACCTCTAACCAGTGACTAAGAAACCGAACAATTAATGTGTCTTCAGTCAGGTATAAATAGGTAAAGCTGCAATAGTCTTCCAAGACCATAGGCCTGCAGTCTCTCTCTCATTAGAGAGGCCAACTGGTGGTTGTCTGACCTGAGAGTCATCACTCCTCAGGTGAAGGGGGAACCTTCATGATAACTTCAGCCAATATAGGAATTGAACTCGTGCTGTTGGCATCACTCTGCAATGTAAGCTAGCCATCCAGACAACTGAGCTAACATGGCAATTAGATGCCAATGTGTTAATGTGGGATTTGATTTGACTATTTAAGAGCAGCAAGTTTCCACTCCTCACTTTGGATTTTTAATCACCATTTGATGGCTTTCCAGTCACTTGCTGATATCTACTTTATTATTTTCCGGCTATTGTAAAGCTGATTTTCAAACCCTTAACCTTAAACACCAATAGTGGGATTGGAATCCCTGTCCTCTGGGTGACCAGCCCTGTACATTCTCTACTCCCACCATATCGTTTTGCTTTTTATCAGTGTACTTGGCCTCTAAGTGAGCAAGTGTTTCTTAACACTTCTGCTTGCCTCTGAGTTTTGGTTAAAAATAGAAATTTAAAAGGTTAAAGGGTGATCTAATTAAAATGGAGAAGATACTTAAAAGGAGTCGATAAACAGGGAGACACAATATTTCCATTTGTTGGTAGGGGTGAGAGTAGAGTCCGGAACAAAAGGAATCATAACCTGAAAATTACAGCCCAGTCATTCAGAGCTGGCACCAAGAAGCACTCCTTCATTTAAAGGATTTGAAATTTAAAATGACCGACTGCAAACACCGAAGACTGAAGTTCAGTTGAAATGTCAACATTTCAGTGAGTGCATTTTTGTGGGATGTGAGAGGGAAAATGAAGTTAAGATTCAGAGCTGCTTTAATCTAATTAATTCGAGCCATAGAGTTGTACAGCACAGAAACAGACCCTTTGGTCCAACTTGTTCATGCCGACCATATATCTTAAATTAATCTAGTCCCATTTGCCAGCATTTGGCGCACATCCCTGTAAACCCTTCCTATTCATATACCCATTCAGATGCCTTTTAAATGTTGTAATTGTACCAGCATCCACCACTTCCTCTGGCAGCTCGTTCCATACACACACCACCCTCTACGTGAAAAAGTTGCCCCTTGGATCCCTTTTAAAACCTTTCCCCTCTCGACTTCAAACCTGTGCCCTCGAGTTTTGGGCTCCCTACCCTGGGAAAAGGGCCTTGGCTATTCACCCTACCCATGCCCCTTCATGATATTTTTGGAACAGATTTGAGTGGCTGGCTGGCTTCTGTTTGTAATTCTTTAGCATGTAATAGGAGCTGTGTGAAGGACTCTTGTGGTGAGATGTGCATTGCCCGTCCCTTGTTGCCCTTGAAATGGTGCTGGTGAGTTGTGGCCTTGAACCACTGCAGTTCCTGTGTCCCTAGTTCTGGACCAGGAAGCCTATGTTCAAGTCCCACCTGCTCCAGAGGTATGTCGTAACAACTCCAAATGGTTTAATCAGCGATAACACAGAAAGAAAAGGAAGTTGTGTCGATGTCAGGCTAGGAGGAGATTGGTGTAACTGGGGGATTATGGCTAAGGTAAGACCACCCAGGAACCTTCCTGATAACCCTGACCTGGAATTGCTCAATGTTTTACATGCAGAGGCTTCCTGAAATTACGCTCACATTTTTCTCTTCCTTTCGCTCCTTTGTCCTCCACCCCAATTCTCACTGACCCCAGGCGCTAGTGTTACTGGTGACTGGCATGAGGGAAACATACGAAGTTACTTGATCTGGATGAATTTTTTTTATCTACATTTCAATCCTAATGTTCCGTTAGCTGTTCTCCAAGTGAAAATCGGTGATTTTTAGACTCATGGAAGCTGAGAGCTGGAGGGAGTACAATGGTTAAAAAAAACGAAAGGACTGCAAATGCTGGAAACCTGAAACAAAAAACAGAAATACTGGAAAATCTCAGCAGGTCTGGCAGCACCTGTGGAGGGAAATCAGAGTTAACGTTTTGGGTTGAGTGACCCTTCTTCAGAACCATGATACAATAGTTGTTGGGGGCAGGGTTATATTATCTCTCCTCTTGGTTGTCCTGTACAAGTGGGATTAGCATGTTTCTCCATTTCAAAAGGCACTATGACTCGAGCAGATTGTGCGGAATTAAAATAACATGGAGGCTTGAGTAAAGTTCTTGAGTCAAAGCAAAATGTTGCAGATGCTGGAAATCTGAAATAAAAAGAGCGCAAGAGCAACTCAGCTGGACTGAAGGCATCTGAGGCTTTGTGAAGAACTCTAAACGTTAAATCTGTTTCTCGCTCCACAGCTGCTGCCAGACCTGCTGAGTTTCTCTAGCTATTTTTGGATGAAGGACCAGTGACCTGTTTTTTTTAACAACAATCTAACAGATTCCACGGTCACTTTATTTCTGATGCCAGTCCACAAATGACTAGATTTATTCGATCAGATTATTGTGGGATTTTGACTCCTGATCCTCTGGGATCTTATGGCCAAAGCCCTTATACTCTGTATTGTCAGTATGTAGGAATGATCCAGCCCATGGAAGACATTATTAGAGTAGATGGTAGTGTCAGAGCAAAAGAATCACAGTTGAACTTGTTTATGCTCTGCGGGGAAAGTTCAAGCTACGGAGACCACCAGACCCCCTCATTCACACAGGAATTCATGGGGGGCTGGCTCTGTTCACCTATTGAATGTTGTGAATTACTTGATCCATTTCAGGCTGAACATCCTTAGAGGCTTAGCTGGTCCATCCCAGTGTTTATGTTCCACTACAGCTTTGTCGCCTGCTCTACATTCCATTCTGTCTCTCATGTTTACTACACTTCATTTCAAAGGCGTCTCCACTATTATGTTGATCAATCTGTGGTCATGAGTTCTGCCTTCTTATCATGCTGTGGTCAAAGGAGTTTCTGCTGGATTTCTCATGGCATTTAAGAAGATAAAGTCGCCATAGTCCTACGGGATCATGAGGCTGCTCTCTCATTACAGAGAGAGATGACTGATGTCACCACGGGTCAGGTGAGGAGAGAGATAGTGAAAGAGAGTCTTTCATAGTAATCTAAGCTGGTGTGGAAACTGAGCCCAAGCTGTTGGTTTCCCTCTATCTTGCAAACCAGCCCTCCAGCCAACTGAGAATATCATCATCGAAACCCTATAGTGTGGAAACAGGCCCTTCGGCCCAACAAGTCCACAACGACCCTCAGAACGTCCCACCCAGACCCATTCCCCCTCTAACTCACCTAATCTACTCATCCCTGAACGCTACGGGCAATTTAGCATGGCCAATCCACCTAACCTGCACATCTTTGGATTGGGAGGAAACTGGAGCACCCAGAGGAAACCTACGCAGACGCGGGGAGAATGTGCAAACTCCACACAGACAGAGGCCCGAGGGTGGAATCGAGATAACAAGGTGTGGAGCTGGATGAGCACAGCAGGCCAAGCAGCATCATAGGAGCAGGAAAGCTTGACGTTTCGGGCCTAGACCCTTCATCAGAAATGGCTAACCTGGGTCCCTGGTGCTATGAGGCAGCAGTGCTAACAGCTGAGCCACCGTTTACTAACTTTATAGTTCTGGTTCCAGCTTTTATTCACCTCACAAATGGAAACCTGTTCTTCCTGTATCCTCTTAAACCATTTCAGAAATTTCAAGATGATGATGGGGAAACTGTTGGCCTACTCTGTTTTCGAGAGAATAGAGTCCCATCCTGTTATCGTTCCTTGGATCTGGTAGCAAACTTGTAAATTGTGTATTACGTTTTCTCCAGTATCTCTCTATCCCTTTTTAATAATATTGAGACCAGAACTCTGCACACCACTCAGTGTGGTCTGTCCAAATGTTTTGCAATATACGGGTTTACCGTAACTTTGCTTTTCAATTATATCCCTTTAGATTTGTTTGCTTTTACACAGGTTTTTTTTATTGCTATTTTATGGTTTTCCCATCTGTACAGGGTGATCTATTTGCTCGTCTACAGTATTTGGATTTGTTTTCCCAGCAGTATGTGACCTCCTTGCTCTTGCTCACCAAAATGCACCATCTTGCTTTGATCTGTGTTGAAATTTGTTCTGTTAATTGCAGGCACATTCTGCCTGTCCTGTGTTTTGGGAGTTAGTAAACTGGCCTTTTAGTAAGCAGTGGCTGTGCCACTGACCACCTCTAGCGCAGCAATTGTCTCCTAACCTCTGGGATAGTGAGGGGAATAACCACTGTGGGACTGTGGCCCAACATGAGCCCATCATACACCTTCCGACATCCTTGTGGAAATTTAGTAACTGCATAGCACCAGGATCAAAACCCAGGATCTTCCTATCGTGAGCTGTGTCTAGTGTTAGCGTAAGTGCATTCCTTCGACTCCAACTCCAAGCCATTGTCGCCCCAGATTATTTTTCATCTTCTCCAGTTCTTGACACTGGAAAGCATTTTGACCATGTCCTTCTTGAATATCTTTTTACAGGTACGGGAGAGCGTGACGTCAAGGGAGGAGACGGATGAGTCTGTTAGCCTCAAACCCTCAAGTCCAACCATTCCAATGGATCCAGGTTTAAAAATTGAACTCTTCATGTTGTGACCCTGTGGGCTAAATGGGATGATTTGATGATCTGAAGCCTATTTTGCTTTATCTTTTTTGAGGGGCTGTTAACTTTTTTTTATGGGATCTTACATTGACTTTGATAAAGGCGTTGAGGCTAAACCGATGTCAAGATTCTGCTAGTTGGGAGTGAGATCAGAACAGGAAGGGACGGGGAATGAGGAACCCGTTACCGCTGGGCTGTGGAGGGAGGAAAGGACACAGGCAAATAACTCGGTGTTTCAGTTTGTATCAAAAAACAGGCCAATTTTTATTCTTTCATGGGGATGTGGATCCCACAGACAAGGCCAGCATTTGTTGCCCATCCCTAACTGCCCTTGAACTGAAAAGCTTGCTTGGTCATTTCAGAGTCAACCATATTGCTGTTGATCTGGAGTCAGCTGCTGGTCAGATTTGGGTAAAAATGATAGATTTCTTTCCTTAAAGGACAAGGAGTATCAATGAATGCAATCAAAATTAATTGACATGTCATCACCATTATACTAACTTTTAACTCCAAATTAATTAATTGAATTGAATTCACACCAGTTTAAGTGATGAGATTTGAACTCCTGTCTCTGGTGTGTGAGATGGGGGTCTGTGAGTTTCTAGGATAGTGAGATTACCACTACACCACCCTGTCCTGCTCAATGGACCCATGCTGATCATATGCCATCCTTATTTCTCCTCATCAACATGACCACTATTTTCTTCCAGTGTTTAACCAGCTTCTCGTAGATAGAGCTAATTTACCTCAATTATTTCACATGAGCTCCATATGCTTTACACTATCTCTATTTAAAGATATTTTTGTTTGGCTATTCTAAGAATCATCTCAGGTGTGGACAAATTTAGCGTAACTTGTCTGCTTTAAATTTCTTCCTTCTAGAAATAAGCCTTGAACAAACGAACGTTTGTTTTAATGACCTTTTCTGCATTGCTACAATTAATGATTTGTGAAGATGTAATTATAGCCAATTAGACATTCGCCATAAAAATAAATTTGCAGTTTGGATGGCATCAGAGAGATGGGAACCCAGATGTGTTTTTGTTGGTTGGAAGGGAGAAGCATTTCAGAAAAGCAAATGGGTGGAGGGTAAAATCATTCCTTTAACAAACAGCAGGAGAGTGTGACTATTGTGCAATTAGACATCTGCTAATGAAATCCCAGGAATGTGTGACGTTGATGCTCAGCATTCCACTTGGAAGATTTCAGTTCAGCCCTAATTCTGACACCCTAATAATTGTTTTTCGTTTTATAAAATGAGACTGTCACAAGAAGAGTTAAGAGATTTACTGGAGACATAAATGAGTCATTTTCACATCACATGAGCATGCTAAATTCTATAATCGCTCCTAAATAAAAATTGGAAGAACTGCAGATGCTGGAAATCAGAAACAAAAGCAGAAGTTGCTGGAAAAGCTCAGCTGGTCTGGCTGTATATGTAAAGAAAAATCAAAGTTAACATCACTAGACTGTAAACATTAACTCTGATTTCCCTTCACAGATGTTGCCACACCTGCTGAGATTTTCCAGCAACTTCTGTCTTTGCCTATAATCTCTCCAGTAAGTAGTACGACCTCTTGTCTGAGTCATCATGTTGTGACTTAGTCTTTATTCAGAGCCTTCATGAAATTTTAGTTAAGTGTATGGTTTTGAGATGAGATGAGAAAAGCCAAGGGTCTGTCTGCCATCTTGGGTGGCTATAAGAGATCATTGGCGTCATTTGGTGACCTGGCTAATATTTATTTCCTCAGTAATATCACTGAAAGGGATGGTCTGGTCTTTAGTATCTCCCTGTATGTGAGAGCTTTGTGTGTGCAAGTTGGTTGCTAAGTTCCTGCCTTTCAACAGTGACTATTCAAAAAGAGCCCTTAATTGGCTGAAAAGCACTTTGGGACATCCTGAGGTTGTGTCAGGCACTATATGGATGCATGTTTGTCTTTCGTCTCAAATTCCTTTCTGGATCTGTGCAGCTCTCATCCTCCTGCTCTTGGAGATACTGCAGCAACTTTTAACCCCTTTTCCTAACCCTCCTCTTCCTGGGATGGGACAAATTCACAATATCTTTCCCTCCTTTAAAGCATTTGAACTTTTTCTTCCCTCCCCGTTCCCAGACACCCATGAATAAAGTGCAGTCAAAGAGCATGCTCAGTTCAAGACTCCAATTCCAAACCTTTCCCCCTTCACAGGCAGTAGGCGTTGGGATAGTTTAATGTCCACGTACTAATAAATACATGTTTTCCAATCTCCAGAAATATCTACCAAATTTCCATTCAGATGCAAAATGTCAAAACGGAAGACCATTATAACTGTACTCTTGGTCATTACGGTTATAGCAATTCTCGTGGTTTCCATTTACTTTGGTAAGTTGCTTTACTTGTTCAGTATGTTATTAAATGATCTTGCTCCTTGTCCTGTCTATTTTTTGCAGTTTGTTGTTTAAATTGCTGGCTCGTGATCCTCTGGTTTTGCCCACAGCCAGGATAATTGACAATGTTAAGCAGCACAGAGCCTGATCCAATCCCTGCCTGAGCCTCACTCTCACACTGGGCAGATTTCCCGGTAAAGACAATGATCAGGATTGGTGCCACTGGTGAAGTTTAAGCGACACCCCAAACCAGGGAGCGTTGGGGATAGCTGTTGTGGTTGCTGTCAACAAATCATAGTAACATTAGGAGGCCACTCATCCCTTCCAGCCTGTTCCACCATTTAGTTAGATCATGGTTGATCTGCATCTCCACTCCATTTCCCACCAAATATCTAACTTTTGAACTCTTCAGTGGACTGCAGCCAAACCCTCCTCCCTCCCCAGTTTGGTGGGGGACAGAGTTCTAGGTTTCCATTCCCCTGTGTGAGAAGAAGTTTTTGGGAACTGAGCCAGATGTTATCATAACTTTCTTGCATGGTTGCTGTGGGTTTAATTAAAGTGGTAAGGAAATCAATCCCATTTACTGTTTGTCTGAATCATGCTGCAGCAAAGGTCAGAAGTTGACCAGCAGGAAAGCTCCCCCATCTCCAGGGGAAACAATTGATTCAGATCCTGTGCTTTGTGCCCATTTGCAGACAGTAATCACTGGTCGCCACTGGATAAAGGACTGTTGGCTAACCTTAACCCACCCCTGCATCCAGAGGTGCTGAATCCGTTTCTCTTGTTACTCTAATCACCCCTCTGACACTGAGCTCAACTCATACTTCCCAATCTGGGCATCCTCTGGAAAGTCTGCCATGGCCTATGTATCCCATCGGAGTTTACTATTCAGGCTCACAGTGAGGAATCGTTGCTTAGGCCAGATGTCTTCGTTTTGAGCCTGCTCTGTTAGGCAAAGCTGTCCAGGGGCCTTGAGTTGTCCTACAAGTAGCTTCAGCACAACCAAGAGGCAGCTGACTTGATGTGTAACCAGTGCCATTCTCTCCCTTTTACAGTGAAGGTAGCCATTGATACATATTATTACTTCTGCTCCAAAACTTTTAAGTTCATCCCTCGTGATTCCCAATGCAATGGAATCTTTGATTGTTCTGAAGGTGAAGATGAGCGGGATTGTGTGATGAACTTTACATTCAGAGACCCTTTCCCGAGTAAGTATAGAGCCATCTAGTGTTGTCTGTTTTTTGAGATCGCTGTTTGTCTGATTAGAGGTGTGACAACCTGTGTTCCTTTCTTTTTCCAGTACGAATCTATGGATCCAAATCCATCCTTCAAGTGAAGGATTCAGGAACCCAGCAATGGAACAGCGTCTGTTATGACAACTGGCGACCCAGCCTTGCAGAAGCAGTGTGCAAGCAGCTGGGCTACTCAAAGTAATGCAAAAAATTTTCCAATTTGCTTCTGTCCTCATGCCTGTCAGCTCAGATGTTTTAAGCCCAATCCATGTCTATCCTTTTGGCTGGATGTTAACAAAATCCCACAACCACTTCCTTTTTTTTAAATTTGGAGAAGCTTGGGAAGGAGGATGTATCCTTGATGTGACCCAACATCACCTTTTAAACAGATTAAAACTATAATTTTAACAAAAAAAACCGAAAGAGCCACAGATGCTGGAAATCAGAAACAAAAACAGAAATTGCTGGAAAAGCTCAGCAGGTCTGGCAGCATCTGTGGAGAGAAACCAGAGGTCATTAAAGAAGTGTTCTGAGGAAGGGTCACTAGGCCCGAAACATTAACTCTGATTTCACTCCACAGATGCTGCCAGACCTGCTGAGATTTTCCAGCAGTTTCTGTTCTTGTTGTCGTATCGTTTAGCCTTTTCTATTTGTGGGGCCTAACTATGCACAAATAATTAAACTCTGAAATTTGAAATATTTTTGAAATAATAATAACATGCTGTATTATTTCAATATTTTATGTGAACATAAATGGAGGTAAATTGTTGCATGATTTTCTCTTAGTCTTTCACTATCTGCATTCCTTTTGCAAACCCTTTGTATCCGCCTCACAAAAACAGATGGAAATGCAAGTTGTATCATCAGGTTGTGCTACTGACTGTCTATCCCTTCATCTGCATCATTCCTATAGATTGTAAATAGCTGAGGCCCCAGCACTGATCCCTGTGCCTCTCCGTGAGTTATAGTTCACTAATCTGAGAGTGACCCACATATCCCAACCCTGTTAGTTAACCAATCCTCTATCCATAATAACGTATCACCCCTAACACCGTGGCCTTTTTTATTGGTTCATGGGATGTGGGCATCACCGGCTGGGCCAGTAATTATTGCCTGTCACTAATTGCCCCTTGAACTGAGCACCTTGCTAGGGCCATTTCAGAGGGCAGTTAAGAATCAACCATATTGCAGTGGGTCTGGAGTCACATATAGGCCAGTTCTAGTAAACCAAGTGGTTCTGATGAAGGGTTTAGGCCCGAAACGTCAAGTTTTCCTGCTCCTATGATGCTGCTTGACCTGCTGTGTTCATCCAGCCCCATGCTTGTTATCTCGGATTATTGATGCCACCATTTCACAGTGGCCATTAAGGTAGCTTTTGATATCATATTTATTTGTGAATTCAAATTTTACCATCTGCCATGGTGGGAACTGAATCCATGTCCCCAGTGTATTAGCCTGAGGTTTTGGATTACTAGTCCAGTGACATAACCACTATAGCACCTGCTTCCCCAACTTGTAGAGTTTTTAATGTGGCACCTTATCACATGACTTTTGGAAATCCAAATATGCTACTAGCACTTGTTCCTGTTTTAACCATCCTGCTTGTTACATTGTCAAATAAAGTTGTCAATAATAACTTCCCTTTCACAAACGAAAAATGTGAAAGAACTGCAGATGCTGGAAATAAGAAATAAAAGCAGAAATTGCTGCAAAAACTGAGCAGGTCTGACAGCATCTGCAAAGATAAATCAGAATTAGCATTTCGAGTCTGGTGACCCTTTGGGACTGTTGGCATCAGAAATGATGACTCTTTCTCAACACTGAGATTTTCCAGCAATTTCTGTTTTTGTTTCAGATTTCCACAGATGCTGCCAGTCCTGCTGAGATTTTCCCTGCAACGTCTGCTTTCGTTCCCTTTTTCAAAACCACGTTGATTCAGCATTATTGTAAAAAGACATTCAAAATGTCCTGCTACTCCATATTTGATCGTGGATTCTAGCATTGAGATATGTCGGGCTGACTGGCCTATGCATTTCCCTCCTTGAACGATGGTGTTGCATTGGTGGTTTTCCAATTTACTAGGACATTTTCAGAACCTAGTGTCCAGATCTTGAATCTGGGGAATGTTGTTTTGCCTTAGCATCTGGAAGCGCCTCAAAGAATGAGTTGCTTTGAAGATCAGTGATTTGGGGCAGCACGGTGGCTCAGTGGTTCGCACTGCTGCCTCACAGCACCAGGAACTCGGGTTCAGTTCTACCCTCGGGCAACTGTATGTGTAGAGTTTGCACATTTTCTCCGGGTGCTGTGGTTTCCTCCCACAGTCCAAAGACGTGCAGGTTGTATGGATTGGCCATGCTAAATTGTTCATAGTGTTCAGGGATGTGTAGATTAGGTGGATGATAGGGGGATGGGTCTGGGTGGAATGTTCTGAGTGTTGGTGTGGACTTGTTGGACTGAAAGGCCTGTTTCTACACTGTAGGGATTCTGTGAACTGTGACTGTTAGACAGGCCAATACAGTAGGCAGGTTGTGCTCAGTATGATTTCATATCATTAAGCACATGAGCATGCAGTTAACAGTCACTAAAGGACAATGGAAAGATTTTTTCAAAATGCCGCGGGATTGTAAACATCCATTCAAGACATAGGCTGAACCGAGCTGAAAGATCTATAGTTTAAACGTTACCTCGTTGCATTCTTTTTAACAAATGTTCCCTCACTGTAAGATCCTTTATACTGGGATCCAGCTGATCAAAAGATCAGGGTAGAATAGAGTTGATGATGAGTCACAGATGTTTAATGTGCATTGAAAATTATGTCAAAGTGTAACTTCATCATTTACAGGACATGACATGAGAGATTTGAAGACATTGATGAATAGCACACTGATGTCTTTGACACAGTGTATGGTAACAGTAAAAGGCCTTGCACAGTGGGTAGTGTCCCTGCCTTTGAGCCAGAAGGTCTGGGTCCAAATCCCACTCCAGGACATGACTGCCACCAAAGGTGAGCTCCTGACATGGCCAAACAGGTTGAGCATCAACTTGTAAATCCCTCCAATACACAGCAAAGGCAGAAAAGATTCCTGATCACACTCATGATGTAGCTGGGTGACTAATGTAGACCAGATTGGTGCCAACAGCTTGGTGGTTTGAGCCCTATTCTAACTGGAGTGAATTGGGGACTGTCTCCTTGCTTTCCAATGGTGGTGGTCATGGTATTAGGTCTGCCTTCCTTTGTCCAAAGAACTGAAGAAGCTGGCAGCAATAGTAATGGGGACATGTAAGACCTTGAGCTTTGTCGATTGAGGGTGCAATCAGAAATGAAGCGAGTCGATGGAGATTGCACAGAATTCTGCTCTGGCTTCTGGTCAGATACAGCCTACTATAATAGGCATCACAGACTGCCAGACCTTGGGAAAGGTGACTGCATGCTGCAAACTGGCATGGGAAAACTGAGTTAGGAGGAGAGGCTATAGAAACTGGGCAGCAGGAGAGTAGAAATTCAGTCACCCAAACCCTCCAGAAGTTGGAATGGGCCATAGTTTCTGGCCTAGTCAGTGACACCTATGCCTTGTGAGTGAAGTTTTAAACAAAAAATAGACTTGCAAAGTGCAACTCCAAGTAGTTTGTGCACTGTTTCTGGGTTTTTAATGTTGTGAACTCTGATGTCAGTCACATTGTCAAATCACATCAAACTGGATCTTGAATTGAGCAAATGCACCAGAGTTTCTGCCAGCAATGATGTACTGGCTATGATGTACTGGCCATGTTTGGAAGGTTTTAATGAATGAATGTTATTACTCTGCAGAAGCCCTGTGGGTATTCCTGTGGACAAGAGACTCTGGCCCTCACAGAAGATAATTGACTTCAGCAAAGTCACCAAACCTGTCTCCATTCAGAACGTGTTGATGGAAGGGTGAGTACAACCCGGTGTCTGTAACCCTCAATGAACCGATGTATAGCTGAGGAGGAGTTGGTGAATTTATTTGGAATTATGTTCGCCGTTGTTTATATCAGGACGAGGTTCGACACTTAAGCGTGAGGGTGATGGGATTTTTTTACTGAAGTACCTTAGGTTCTGATTTACAAATGTAATTTTCCTTGACACGTTCCTGAGATTAAATGCAGATTAGGGAGTGTGGGTGCTTGAGACATGATTGTTACTGAATGCACCTCTCTTAACTCTGGGAGCAAACCATTAGTCATTTAGATCTGGCGTGGGTCATGGTCTGACGGGGCTTTGAAGGACCTTTGTAGAACTGTGTAAAGAGCATTGTGCTAATTTTCTCCTTGACCTGAAGGATATTGGTTTCCCTGTATAGAACCTACTTGGTTCTCGTTCCTTTTTGAAGTAGAGAGAAATTGTAACTAAGGGAATGCCGGTAATCTGTTTTATGTAAACAAAAAAAGACCCCTCTACTTCAGAAGTTTGGTCACACTCGAACTGTTCTTTTCCTTTTGGAGAGAGGGTGAAACTGTTCACTCACCCATGTGAGAGGGGTCGACATTGAGAATGAATATTTTGCCCTTACAGATTCTCAGTTTTGCAGTAAGATCCTCCCAGGTAAATTAATACACACTCCACTACCACAAAAGCTTCACCTACACTGTTCGACCATAATGTCCCGTCTCATGTACCAAAACTCTGAACATATTCCTGCAGGTTTCCCACACACACACACATATATAAATATATATATTATTTTCAATCATCTTAGCATCACACTACTGCCATTAGTTACCCCGTGTGTGTGTGTGTGTTGTCAGTGCAATGCCTTCCCACACTAACTAGAATTTTCTTCACCAGTGTTCTGACAGGACAATATTTGACTGTTAGTCCAACTGATCTTTTATCTGACTTTTTTACAATTATCAACCAAAAGCATTTCATAGAATCACAGGATACCAACAGTACAGAAAGTATTTGGCCCATCAAGTTTGCAGTTACCTTCAGAGCATCTCACACCTACCCCATAACCCCACATGGGGATTATACCATTGCTCACCCACCTAACCTACCCCATCCCTGAACACTGTGGGACAATTTAGCACGGCCAATCCACCTAACCTGCACATCTTTGGACTTCTGGAGGAAACCGGAGCACCCGGAGGAAACCCACGCAGACACGGGGAGAATGTGTGGAATTTGCACAGTTGCCCGAGGGTGGAATCAAACCTGGGTTTTTGGTGCTGTGAAGCAGTCCCAATGTCTTTAAATATCCTGATGACGTGGCTGAATTTGCTTCTAGTAGTGTTCAGAAAATTCATCAGTGGTTCTTGGGCAGCCCCAGATGATTTGAAATCCCAGTCCATTTCCTGGTCTCTTAACAATTGCTGCACTATAGCAGCGTGATGACTGTCTCTCCCCAGGTGTCCTGTGACTTGCTTCACCTGAATGTGGTTTCTAAGATGTTTTTGAATATGTTCTAATGTTGGACCATGGAAGAACAACCTATGTGAGGTTTAGGATTGTTCCAGATTAATTTTTGATTTTTATTTTTGTTTTTTCGCAACTAAGATGCAGTTAAAGGTAGAAGATTTCACACCAAAACTGTAAAATAGCACAGCAAAGATTGAGACCATTCAGCCCATCAATCCTCGACCAGCTCTTTTGGAGAGTGATACAGCAATACAGAGGGCTGTTGTGGGTTGCAACGGCACATTGACAAGATGCAGAGCTGGGCAAAGAAATGGCAGATGGAATTCAACCTGGAAAAGTGTGAAGTGATTCATTTTGGAAGGTTGAATTTGAATGCAGAATACAGGGTTAATGGCAGGATTCTTGGCAATGTGGAGGAACAGAAGGATCTTGGGGTCCACGTCCACAGATCTCTCAAAGTTGCCACCCAAGTTGATAGGGTTGTTAAGAAGGCGTATGGTGTGTTGGCTTTCATTGGCAGGGGAGTTGAGTTTAAGAGCTGTGAGGTTATGCTGCAGCTGTATAAAACCCTGGTTAGACCACACTTGGAATATTTTGTTCAGTTCTAGTCACTTCATTATAGGAAGGTTGTGGAAGCTTTAGAGAAGGTGCAGAGGAGATTTACCAGGATGCTGCCTGGACTGGAGGACAGGTCTTAAGAGGAAAGGTTGAAGGAGCTAGGGCTTTTCACATTGGAACGAAGATGGATGAGAGGTGACTTGATAGAGTGGAGGTTGTTTCTACCAGTGGGTCAAACTAGAACTAGGGGGCACAGCCTCAATATAAGGTTGGAGCAGATTTGGGACTGAATTGAGGAGGAACGTCTTCACCCAAAACGTTGTGAATCTTTGGAATTCCCTGCCCAGTGAAGCAGTTGAGGCTACCTAGTTGATTATTTTTAAGGCAAATATAGATTTTTGATCAGGTGAAGAGTGGGGTGGCTAAGTGGAGCTGAGTCAGTGTCAAGGTCAGCCATTATCTTATTGAATGAAGGACCAGGCTTGAGCAAACATATGACCTATTCCTGTTCCTGTTTCTTATGTTCCTGTGGAGATAGTAAGAACTGCCGATGCTGGAGTCAGAGTTAACACAGTGTGGAGCTGGAGGAACACAGCAGGCCAGGCAGTATCAGAGGAGCAGGAAAGCTGACGTTTCGGGTTGGGACCCTTTAGAAATTTTCTGAAGAAGGGTCCTGACCCAAAACGTTAGCTTTCCTGCTCCTCTGATGCTGCCTAGCCTATTGTGTTCCTCCAGCTCCACACTGTGTTATCTCTTATGTCCCTGTGTTCTGGTGGAGGCATATGGGCCAAATGATGGCAAATGAGACTAGATCAATATAGTGTATGTGATCAGCTCATATGAATTGGACCAAAGAGTCTGTTTAGGTGCTGTATGACTCCATGTCAAACCTGGCTCTGTTGGATTTCCTCATTGCCTCTGGTTTGATGTAAATAACTTTAAATTTCTGCCGTCTGATGGTTGACTTCCAGATGCTAGAAACAGCTCTTATTTGATCAAAGCCCTTTATGATTTTAAATGTAAATCCAGGATAACTTCAAACACAGAGCCAGTGGTAGTGTTGGTGCCAGGGTCAGATCATGCGAGTGTGTCCAAAGAATGCACCAGATGTGAAATACATTATAATCTAAAATCAGGAATAAAGATTTGAGCTTTCCTGATGAACTGTCAGTATAATTGTAACATTTAATTATATCTCCCTGGTTGCCAGATAACATCTTGATGCTAAGAGACAAAATTAAATTCAAATCTAAAATTAAGTTAAAGCTTAATTGAAAAATATTCCAACAATATTAACCATTGTTTCCTTTCGTTTTTTGTTCAGGCCTTGCTCTTCCGGGAACATTGTGTCTTTGGTCTGTGCACGTAAGTTCATGGATTCCTTTAAAGATTTTCATTAGTTTGTCAAAAGTGTTTTCAATTTGAAAAATTTTTGTGTTCTTCAGATAGTGTGTACTCAGGGAAGTCACTGACTGGTTTGTCGGTGGGAAGTTGCAGGGGGAGATAGGAATTCTTAGCTGAGGGAAGAATAAGCCACCACTGCAGACCCAATAAAGAAAACCCTCTACCATCCTGGGAGTTGCATGGTGCAATGCTAATAGTTGTTGTTGAAAAAGAGCGATTAACTTCGTGTCAATGTGTCTGCACCATACCCAGGCAATGGCTGACATCTTGGTTTATTAAAAACTGCGGATGCTGTGAATCAGAAACAAAAACAGAAATTGTTGGAAAAGCTCAGCAGATCTGGCAGCAGCTGTGGAGAGAAATCTGAGGTAACGTTTCGAGTCCAGCGACCCTTCCTCAGAACTAGTTCTTGACCTGAAACGTTAAGTCCGATTTCTCGCTATTTACAGAGCTGTTTGGTTCCTGGACTTCTATAGATCAGACATTTGGTCATTTTATGTTGTCTGATTTTAATATCATCCACATTGTCTTGCCTCCCATCCATTTTCAGAAATGTTTGTTTGATAAAGTTTTTTTTTGTCCTCATCAAGCTGTAGTAATAGTCTCTGTGTGACTGACTTCATTTCTTTCCTGTGTGTCATTTTTGTATATTCATTCATTCCTGAAATGCTGGCGTCATTGACGGGACCAGTTTCTATTGTCTATCTGTAAATACCCTGGATAAAATCATGAGGGGCACAGATAAGGTGAATAGCCAAGGACTTTTCCACAGGATGGCCAGAAAGACGTGGTTAGATGTGGGTACAGTTACAATATTTAAAACACATTTGAACAGGTACATGAATACGAAAGGTTAAGAGGGATATAGGTCAAATGCAGGCAAGTGGGTCTGCTTTTGTTTGGGGAAATTTGATCAGCATGGACAAGTTGGACTGAAGTTGTTTCCGTGCCGGATGATTGTACAAAGTTGTGAACTGCTGCAGCCTGTGTTGTTAATGCTATTCCCAGCAATGCAGTTAGGGAGAGAGCCCGCACATTTTGACCCAGTTCTGATTAAGGGACAGCAATGCATTTCCAAGTTGGGATAGTGTGTGACCTGGCTGAGAACCTGGAGGGGTGGTGGTTTTGCCCTGTGCCTGCTGACCTTGCCCCTTCAGGGGTAGAGATCGCAGGCCTGGAAGGTGGTGGTAAAAAGCATAGTGCTGTGCTGTGGTACATCCATGTAGATGTACTTGCTTCCTGCTGGTGGTGATGAAGAAAGGACATGTTGAAGCTTGTGCGAGTCAAACGGGGCTGCTTTGTCTGGATGGTGTTGACCTTCCAGTGTTGTTGGAGCTGCCGCCATCCAGGCAAGTGCGGAACATTCCATCACACTCCTGATTTGTGCCTTGTCGATGGTGAACAGGCTTTGGGGAGTCAGGAGATGAGTTAGTGCATAATTCCCAGCCTCTGATGTGTTCTTGTGGCTGTTCAAAGTAAGGCAGTGGTATCTTGTCAAAATTGGACGGATCACGTTGCAGAGTCCTCTTGCGTAAAGCAGAACCAATTAACTTGAGTCAATTAGATGTATTTTTGTTCTTGTTGTTTAACATTAATCAATGATGAGGGAAGGGACATCTGGATCAAAGGGTTTTCCTGTTCTTACAGTTTCTGGTGTTCCAAAGAGTACTTTTAGATTATGATTTTCTTGGGATTGTGTTCTGATGGAGCTGGGGAAATGAAGAAACCTGTCGGGTCATTTTATGTTGCATCATTTCAGGATGCGAGCGGAGTGCATCTGAACGGATTGTTGGGGGTACAGATGCCAGCATTGACGAATGGCCCTGGCAGGTTAGCCTTCAGTATAAGAATCAGCACCTGTGTGGTGGCAGCATCATAAACCCCCAGTGGATCCTAACGGCTGCTCACTGTTTCCCAGAGTAAGTGTGTAAGTAACTATCACCCTGCAACCATCTCCCTCCCCCACCCCCCTCCTTCCCACTTCACCCCCAACCAACATCTTCTATCACCCATCAATTATTCTGTCTACACCCGTCCCCATCAAACACTCCCAGGACAGGGACAGCACAGGGTTAGATACAGAGTAAAGCTTCCTCTCCACTGTCTCCCATCAAACACTCCCAGGGCAGGGACAGCACAGGGTTAGATACAGAGTAAAGCTTCCTCTCCACTGTCTCCCATCAAACACTCCCAGGGCAGGGACAGCACAGGGTTAAATACAGAGTAAAGCTCCCTCTCCACTGTCCCCCATCAAACACTCCCAGGGCAGGGACAGCACAGGGTTAGATACAGAGTAAAGCTCCCTCTCCACTGTCTCCCATCAAACACTCCCAGGGCAGGGACAGCACAAGGCTAGATTCAAAGTAAAGCTTTCTGCTGTCCTAAACTGAAAGTAAAGCCCACTCCACATTATCCCATCACACACTTCCAGGGTAGGAACAGCGTGGGGTTATTTGCAGAGTAAAGCTGTCTCTACACTGACCACATCAAACACACCCAGGGCAGGGAGAGAAAGGCGTTAGAGAAAGTAGAGGAAAGCTCCCATACGTCTTTTTCCAAACAGAAGGTAAAGTTTCTCCTACTCCTTTTCTAAACAGAAAGTAAAGCTCCCTCCGCATCGTCCTCATTGAAAGCTCCCAGGGCACGGGCAACACAGGGTTAGACACTAAATAAGGGTCCCACTGCACTGCTTTTTGTTTTGGAATGATTTTCTGAATGGAGTTGTTTATTTCAGGGAGTATAATCAGATTGCAAACTGGAGAGTGTTTGCTGGCAGTGACGTTCTGTACTCTGGGGGAAGCACCTTCTCTGTTCTGAAAGTTGTCATAAACGCCAAGTACAACCCAGTGACCAGTGACTATGACATAGCCCTCATTAAAGTGAGATCACCTTTACCGTACACAGGTGAGGCAAGTACAAAACCAAGTGCTGCTCATTCATGAGTTGTGTTATCGCATTGTTAAATGTTAAATACCACTCCTTCCTTTCTCAGGTGAGACCTTCAAACCGCTTTCTCGAGGCAGCTTTCCACAGCTTGCCTCTTACTGACCTGCTGGCACGTTTGTCCAGAGAGACTGGCACCAACCCCTTTACCACTGTACAATCCCACTGTCACCTGCCCCCTTGCAGGGTTACTGAGCCACCACCAGGTTGCCCCTCACAGAGGCACGGCTATACAGCAGTGGTACATCGGTTATTTCAGGGTATGCCAGGAAGATATTCAACTGTGGGAGCATCACAATCCACCTTAATCCTGATCTCGGTCTGTGAGCATGAACAGGGTTTCCAGGTAATCACTTCCTGGGAGATGTGGCAGTGATCAGTGAGGGATGGATCCAGTTGTAGGATTACTAACTGAGATCAGCCAAGGCTACAGACAGAATCTTTGGCCACTCTGTAGTGGCCTGGGCTATTAATCCCAAAACTAAATGGGAACAAGATAGCTGTTAATGTAGGAGGTTCACTCTACAGGGAATGGAGCCTTAGTCACAAGTTTTAGTTAGTTAGTTAATTTCCCCCATTCTTTCCCCAGTGCTGTTCTCTTGACTATTTTAGATGCTGATCATATCAGACTGGGGAACACTTAGGTAACAATACTGTTCAAGCAGTAACCCAGAAACCTGCAGCAATGCTCTGGAGAGAAGATTTCAAATCCCACCTCTGGATTAACCTGCACTAGTCTCAGTAAAAACCCATCTAGTTCACGAATGCCCTGTGGAGATGTCAGTCTGCCATCTTTACCTGGTCTGGCCTACATGTGACTCCAGGTCCTGAACTAACCTCCCTCCCTAAAAGGCTAAGCAAGCCAGTTGGAGGTGAGGGTGATTACTCACCACTTCAGAGGCAGTTCACGATGGGTATACCCAATGTCAGAGGCTCTTACCTTTCTCACGCTGAATTTAAAAAGCTGGTTTCTTTAACCCAGACCAAATTTCTCCTGTTGGAGATAAGATAATATTCCAGGATTCCCAATTGTTGATGGCATTAGGAATAATGTTTCTTTCTATTGACTCAGTTTTTTTCTCTCTGTTTCTCGGTCTAGATTACATTCGTCCTGTTTGTTTACCTAACTACGCTTCTCCAGTTCCACACAAAATTTTGGCATGGGTCACTGGCTGGGGCTACACTAAAGAATTTGGTAATTATCACAATGGATATGAAATGAGATCATCATTTTGAAGATGGCTGAAAAGAAAGAGGGGTTTCTCCATATTGTTTTCCAGGGGCACAGGGTTTCCTGTCTTTGTGGGAACTCTTTGGTTGTGGAGAGAGTCGGAGTAAAATTTAAATTCCCGTTGTTACCTCTACATCCTAGAAATCTCCAGTTGGTCTCGCTAACAGATTTTGGGGTTCTGTTTTAGGATTTATCAAACATTGAGGAAGTCAGGAATTACAGTATTTTTTTTCCCCCCAAATAGTGGCATTGCCAGATTTGATTGGGCCTACTCTGGGTGGCTACATCATAGGATCATTCCCCTCCAGTTCTCCCACCCCACCCCCCTAACAACCATGCTGCATCTGTGACCAGCTGCCTGAGAAATACCAACTTACATTTGTTTAGCACCTTTTTTTTACCCCAGTCATAGGTCCCAAGGCACTCCACAACAGTACTGTCAGAAAGTCTGACTCCAGAAACACATGAGATTGGGTGGCACGGTGGCTCAGTGGTTAGCACTGTAGCCTCACAGCGCCAGAGACCTGGGTTCAATTCCAACCCCAGGTGACTGTCTGTGCAGACTTTGCACATTCTCCCTGTGTCTGCATGGGTTTGCTCTGGTTTCTTCCCAGAGTCTAAAGATGTGCAGGCTAGGTGGATTGGCCATGCTAAATTGCCCATAATGTTCATGGGTGTGTGGGTTATCGGGGGATGGGTCTGGGTGGGATGCTCCAAGGGTTGGTGTGGACTTTTTGGGCCAAAGGGCCTGTTTCCACACTGTAGGGATTCTAGTTCTAGGAGGCTGGTCAAGGATTGGGTTCTAAGGAGAAGCGGAGACAGAGGTGCAGGAGTTTCAGGAAGGAATTCTGCAGCTTGGGTTGCAACAGTTGAAGGAATGGATGTCAGTGGTGGGACGAGGAACTCCGGGATATGCAAGAGGCCGAATGGGGAGAGCGTAGTCCTTTTGAATTGCTTTGACAACTCTTCATGTGTTGCAAAAACTCTCTTCACGTGAAGGCCAATTAGTAGTCTGCAGGCCCCTACTAACTGGGGTGTGATGTTAAACAAAATATTGACTGGGATAAATAGTGACAGGAGGTTGGAGCAGACCCACCTGCTGTTGGAGATGTTGCTTTTGGACCTGAGAATGCTGAACAAGTGACAGCTAAAGTTTTAACTGAATTCTTTCAGCACTGATCAAACTGTACCGCCTGGCTATCGTCTGACTTTGTTTTCTGTTGTATTGAATAGGTCAAGTGTCAACAGTCCTTCAACAGGCCAATGTATCGGTGATCGGACGGGAGACTTGCAACAGTCTGCAGTTCTACGGTGGGCAGATCACTAAGCAAATGCTGTGTGCAGGCTACCAGGCTGGCAAAGTGGATGCATGCCAGGTACAAAGATCAATGTGGTGCCAGCTCCCCGAAAGAGGCAGCAGGTTATAGAAGAGTCTGAGTGACAGTGAGGGGGTCACACTATCGATGAAGTTGAAAAGTTGTATGACAATTTCCCGTGACACCTTGGCGTGTGAACGCTGTACAAGTCTGTAAGAGTAAAGGACGGGAATTGCCATGCAGCCCCTTCAGCGTGCTCAATAGAATCACAGCTGATCCGATATTCCTCACATCCACTATAAAGTGTGCTGAACTTGAACAGGCTGTTGATTTGAGTAGGCTGTCTTTGCAAGCCAGTTCGCCAGCCTACTTCTTCAGAATTATCTCACCGACTTATTAATTATTCTTCGTTTTTGGATCCCTTTGAATTTCCTGGTAACCAGCAGGATCTTATTAAGCCCCTTTTTATTGTCTGCCTGGCTGTTACTGCCCAATGAGTAAGTGGCCTCTTTGCTTCTCTTGCCAAAGGGACCACCTCACTTTGATGAAATTTGTCTGTTATGATGTCCAGTGTACAATTCTGAAAACCATTCAGAACAATTGAACACTGAAGTAGTCTGTGTCCATATACAGCTCAATCCTGGACAATATCCAGGCTTGATAATTGACAGGTGCCCTTCCCACCACATGAAAGTGGTGCCATATAAACACAGTGGCTATAAGAGCAGTTCAGAAGCTAGGAATCCTGCAGCGAGTAGCTCCCCTCCAGGCTCCCTAAACCTGTCTACAATCTTGAAGACGCAAGTCAGGAATGTGGTGGAATATTCTCCATTTGCCTGGATCAGTGCAGCTCCAACACAGTCAAGAAGCTTGATACCATCCTGCACAGAGCAGCCTGCTTGATTGGTGCCTCAACCACCAAGTTCAACATTGACTCCCTCTGCGGTAAATATTCAGTCGTAGCAGCAGCATGTACCATTTGTAAGATGCATAGCAGCAGCTCAAGTTTCCTTCAGCGGCATCTTCTAAACCCATGACCACTTCCACCCAGAAGGACAAGGGCACCAGATACATGGGAGCAACCACGAGCTCAAGCTCCCCTCTGAGCTACTCCCCATATTGCTGTTCCTTCACTGTTGCTGAGTCAAACTCCCTCCCTCCCTGAAGGTATCTACATCACAGGCAGTGCTTCAGGAAAACAGCTCAGTGCCACCTACTCCAGGGCAACTAGGGATGGGGCAATAATTACTGGCTCAGCCAGTGATGCCCACATCCCATGAATGAATTTTAAACGCAGTTACAATGGGATTAAGTTGCTGATGAACTTTTAAGTGAATTATGTGGAATGGAGGCTGGTAATTGGTTTTAATGAATGGCGTGGCCAGTTCAGGGGGAGAGAGGGCTCTGGTTGATCTCTCCTGCCTGTGAGCAGCTGTAGATGATACTGACATCGTGTTATTTTTTGTGATGATTCTGTCAGATGAAATCTGGTGAGTTTACCATCCAGTTTCCTTTCAGGGGGACAGTGGGGGTCCATTAGTTCTTCGTGTGAAGAGTTGGCGGCTAATCGGGATTGTGAGTTGGGGCAGTGGCTGTGCCCGGCCAAATCGTCCCGGAGTTTACAGCAACGTGGGGGCAATGCTGGATTGGATCTACCATGTCCTAAATGTAAGTACAGGAGGGGCATTGATCGCAGCACCTCATCATCAGACTCCGCATGCACATGATCCACTCCATCGCCAACCACTTTTCTGCATTCTTTTGTAAATCATAGTTCCATGCAAAATAGATAAAAGTCCACTCCATTTAATGAGCCACATTTTCATTGGTTACCCGGGAGTTTTGGAGCTGGTGAGCTGTTAGACTCTTCAGCCTGTACTCTGTGCTCATCCTGGTGATGTGAACAGCTTCACTCCCTTTCTCCTTAGCCTGGAAGAGAAACAGCCACAGTCCCTGCTCCTGATCTCTATCTGCTCTCTGATCAGTTGCTGCACCTCCACTTTCACCACACACTTTTGTCCCACCTAACCAACCCCACTTTGCATGTTCCTCTTCTCTTTATCCTCACTTCTTACTCTTTTTTTCCTTCCCTGTCCCACCTGACTCTCCTTTCTTCTCCTCCTCTTCTCCCTTCTCCCACTCCCTTGCACCGCTCTGTGTAACTCTCTCTCTCTCTCTGCCCACTGCATTGTGCTGACTCTTTTACACAGACTTTTCCTGCCACCTAGTGGCCACATCAATTATGGAACAAGAGCGAGCAATTCAGGGGAAAATATTAATTTTAAATCAGGTGAATGAAACTGGAGGGGAGAGCAAACTAATCTTGCTGTAATATCGGGAGAGAAGGAATGACAGGCAGGAGAGACCAGTGTGTGAAAATTTTTATGATGGTATGGGATCTTTAAACTGAAAGAATGTCCTTGTGTTTAGAAACAGAAGCAAAGGTTGGAGCACCAGTGTTACATTGTACAGTCAACCAATCTCAAAGTCTACTAATTGCTCGCCCAGCAATGAAGAAACATTTGCTTAGAAACTTGTCAGCAAATTAAAATTGGAAACCTCACTCAGTACCTGTACTCGACTCATGGTCCTGCTTGTTACCTCCTTGACCATCTCCCTGCTAACCCCCTCACTGCCCCACTCCCTCACTGCTCACCAGTCTCTGTGAGTGAGAGAATGGATAGGGAGTGGCAGGAGGTTGGAAAGGGGCTGGGAGCAGGGCCGCCGGTGGACTGACCAGGGAATCATCTTCCCAGGATTTGAATGGAGTTGATTGGAAATGTTACTGGGTGCTACACATGAAGCTATCCTCACAGCACTCCATGTTAACCATGGTCCAGTTCTTTGATGCAGGCAGTCACCTGTGCTCCCTTGGACCCTGAACCCTGTATAGGTTAGTCAGTGCACAGCTTGTCCATTGAGGTGACAGAGTGAGTAAAATAAGTGTTGGTCCTCCAGAGAGTGAGCATGGAATGTTAATACAGTAAACTTCATTTTAACCAGCACCTTATGAACCCGTACTCTTGACAGACTGACCAAAATTATGTACCCAAAATACCGTAAATTTACTTTATTTTCACAAACTCTGCAATATCTGAGTCGTCAGTTGATGGTGCAAGTGACAAGGTTCTCTGCCAATAAGTTCTATTTAAGACAAAGTTGCATTATTATTTAATTTATGTTATTAAAAAGGTATAACAGTGATGTGTATGCACCCTGCATTAAGTTTCTATTACTTAGTGTGTTTTTTTTTGTGTTGATTGTATGGACCTCCTGATTATCCAGAATATTTGATCAACTGGCACATTCCTAGTCCCATAGCTGCCAGTTAAGAAAAGGTTTGCTGTAGTTAATTTTGTTTTTAATTGACTCATGGGGCTTGAGCATCACTAACTGGGCCAGCATTTGATGGCCATCCCCAGTTGCCCTTGAGAAAGTGATGGTGAGCTGCCTTCTTGAACCGGCTGCTGCTGATAAGAAAATGGCAGATGAAATTGACAAATTTTTTTTGCTTCTGTCTTCGCTGTCAAGGATATAAAATACGTTTCAGTCTTAGCTGTAAATCGGGAAGTGGAAGGGAAAGAGGAACTTAATATTGCTTCCCTCCTGATTGTAACGTCACCTAAATGAACTTGGGGAGCTGTGGGCTGCTGAGCCTTTGGATTGTGATAGACTTCATCCTAGGGCCTTCGAGGGTTGCTAATGAAGAAGTGGATGGTGCTAATTTTTGAAAATTCCCTCAATTCAGGAAGGGTTCCATCAGACTGAAAAGCCACAAAAATAACCTTTTCTATACAAGAAGTAAGACAACAGAAAACAGCAGCTTCGGGCTGATCTGTCAAGGCTAAAGTTGTATCATTAGATGTTATAACTACACACTTTTAGAAAAATTCAAGGTAATTGGGAAGAGTCAGCATGGCTTTGTGAAATGGAGGCTGTCATGTTTAAAAACCTGATTAGTATGCTTTTGGAGGAGTGACATGTGCTATGGATAATGGGACCATGTAGATATAGAATTCCGAAAGTATGGAAGCAGGCCATTCAGCCCATACTCAAAAGAGCATCCCACCCAGACCCATTCCCTTCCCTATCACATTGCATTTTCCACGGGTAATCCACTTAGTTTCCACATTCTGGGTGTTGTGGGGCAAGTTAGCATGGCCAATCCACCTAACCTGCACATCTTTGGACTGTGGGAGGAAACCAGAGCACCCGGAGGAATTGCACACAGACACGAGGAGAATGTGCAAACTCCACGCAGACAGTTACCCAAGGCTGATTCAAACCTGGGTCGCTGGTGCTGTGAGACAACAGTGCTAACCACTGAGCCACCATGCCATCTCTGTAGTGTAATTGGATTTTCAGAAAGCATCTGTGAAAGTGCCCCATCAAACGTTACTGTGGGAAATAAAGCAGCTGGACAGAGTGGACTTGTCTCCACAGGAGTTTAGAAGACCGTGGGGGTGCCTTGATTGAAGTGCATAAGATCCTGAAAGATCTTGACCAAATGGTCATAGAAAGGATCTTTCCTCTTGTGGGCTAGCTGAGAATGAGGGGCAATGCTTTAAAATTAGAAGTGTGGGGTAATATATTCACATGGGTGAAAGATTCTATGGCTGGTAAAATATCAGTAGTGCATCATATGGCAAGATATGACAAATGGAGTTCCATAGGGATCTGTGCTACATTTTACAAGTTACATCAATGGCTTTGTTGAGGGGAGTGAAGACATGGTAGCTAAATTCAGTGTCAACACCAAGACAAATAGGAAAGTATGTTGTGAAGAAGACACAAGGAGTTTGCACAACTAGGTAGATAGTGTGAGTGAGTTGGCAAAGATCTGGCAGATGGAGTATAATGTGGAAAAATGTGAAGCTGCTCACTTTGGTAGAATGAATGAAGAAGCTGTGTATTACTTAAATTGAGAAGAATGGGATTCTGAGGTGGAGTGCCAAAACATTTAGTTTGCAACCAGGTATGTAATCGAGTAGGCTAATAGGACACCGCTCTTTGTGAGCGATTGAATGTGAAAGTAAAAATGTTATACTTCAGTTATACAGAGTGGTGGAGAGGCTATGTCTCGAATACTGTGTCCAGTTTTTGTTCCTTCATTTATGTAAGGTTGTAAATGTGTTGGAGACTTTACTAGATCAAAACTTGGAATTGTCCTAGGAGGAGCAGTTGGACAGACTGAACTTGTCTCCACAGGAGTTTAGAAGACCGTGGGGGTGCCTTGATTGAAATGCATAAGATCCTGAAAGATCTTGACCAAATGGTCATAAAAAGAATCTTTCCTCTTGTGGGCTAGCTGAGAATGAGGGGCAATGCTTTAAAATTAGAGGTTTCCCTTTTTAGGACAGGGTTAGGGAGATTTTTGTTTTGGAGGGGAGTGCAACTTTAGTTGCAAGTTCCTCTGTTTGAGGGTGAGCTGGTTTTAATATATTTAAGGTGTTGTTAAATAGATTTTTAGGTTCTTGGGCACAGATGGGAATGTGAAATTTGAAATACAAACACATCAGCCATGGCCTTATTGACTGAGCAGGCTTGAGGAGTGGAATGGTCTACTTCTGTTCTTTTGTAAATGCACCCAAATATAAAGGACTTCTATTATGTCCCCTTTGGTCTTCTCTCTTTATGGGATAAAGTGACCAAGTCTGTTCAAATGTCCCTGAGAGCTGTAAAGTCTTTGATCTGGTAATTATCCCTGTAGGTTTTTGTTGTACCTTCACCTGTGTGTCTTTACAAAATGCAACCAAGTTTTGATACAAGTTTAACGGAACTTCTCTACTTTGAAGTGTTGCTTCCACGGAAGTGAACCCCATTGTTTGGTTAAATATTTTAAATGGTTGTCTTAAAAGTAACAACGGAAATTCACATATGTAAACATTGCATTTGTTTTTGTGTTTCTGTTTTACAGATGCAGGAGTGAGAACAAGAGGTGTGGGGACAGAAGTCCACTTTGTACCTCGACCTGGTTTCCTGAATTTGTGGGAGACCATTACTCTATGCACTTTATTGAAGATTTTTAAGGGATGCAATGATTTGACTTTGAATTACTCCTTTGTCTTGCCTTTGCTCAGTCCAAAATGCAAGAACGCAAAACTCTCAGACACCAACTGCCTCATGATCCTCTACAAGGGAGTTCAGACATGAGGTTTGGGCAAATGACAGAAATTTGTAGTAACGTTTTATTTTTTTTTAAATTATGTGAACTGTATCAATTTTGAGATTGTAAACCATCCCATTGTGCACTGTTCTGTGTTCTCAATATCGAAAAGTCTGAAAATACAATGGAAAGAATGGGATTTGTTAACTTATCTTCCAGGGAGCAACTAACGTTGTTGTTGATTTATTCTAAATACCTCCTGGTGGGTCAAACCTCCACATTTCTAAATGCCTTGCCACCAAAAAATAATTTAATCTTTTGATTGAAAATGACTGGACAACTAGAAGTTTTACAAATTCTTTCTGATTCACAAATTGAGGTTTGAAGTAGTCAATATGATGGCCAGATTTTTGCACAGCAGGTTCCAGGTTGTCCTACTGATACTCTTTAAAGGAAAGTTTGAGTAGGATGTACTTGAAGACCAGTGCCTTGTTTTTAATATAGCTTTATTATCTTACATCGTGACTTTTTAATGTTTATGAAACACACGTTTTAATACTTGTTAGAAAAGCTTTGAAAGCATTGATGATGAGGGATTGGGGGTGTTCAAGTGTATGGAAAAAGCTACTTGCTACTTGGGTCGATCTTTCTAGGAGATCGTCACCCCTATCCCCTTGAATTTGAGAGCGGACCCAACATAATGAAAAGGGCTATTTTGTGTGTTTTGATGCAGACAAAGAATACTAGTGTTTGGAAATGGCACCCTATCCCCTTGTTGACATTGATAAGAGCCACCCTGGATTGGAGACTAATGCTCAAGTCTTGTTCTCTGTCCCCTTCCATAAAATAGTCTTCCAGGTGCAGTTGTGCTGAATGCAAAATGGAACACCCTTCGCGCTGCCCAGCATAAAGACTAATTCTACAGCAACAAGCCACGGTCATTGATTTGATTAATTTTTGGGTGAGATTGAAGTGGAGTGGGAGTGCCAAGGGACGAGTAGATTTTTGTGGAGACTGGCAAAAGCCACAGTGAAGGGATGGATTTCAATAAGACTTCTAAAAGTGACTGCCAGAGAGAAAATGGTCCTGTGTGGTCATATTGATAAAGGCCGTGAGCATAATCCTGGTGAAGCCAGAGGGTCCATCTGAATCTTAATGCTTTTAATCCAATGAATATTGGCCTGTGTATGGTATGTCATTTCATGGCTATTTCCATAATGCTTCATTCAGTAAAATGCAGAGCCTATTTTAAAAAGGAGCTTTTGATTTAAAGATATTTACTTGAATCAGGGTCAACTCTTCCTCACGATTGAGGCAAAGCTGAGGAGTGTTTTTATGAACTTGTACACTAACTCGAGGAGGAGAGAAACTGGTTGAAAATAGGGGGCCCTTAGTGACTTAGTGTGGGAAGTGCACTGCTTGGTCTGATACCTGTCTGCGTTAGCCAGATCCCTGATTTCATCCGTGGATTCTACGGCATTGAGTGGCACAGCCACATCTCGGTGAGAAGGAAGTGGTTATATTTGATTTGAAAGTCTTTGGTCGGACGTGGCTATAACAAATCATCCAGCGGTCCTGTCTCTCACTTTCCAGTGTCTCCTGCTTGGCAGTGCATGCACTGGTAAGTCCAAGGCTGGGCTATGATCCATTTTCTCCCTCAGCCCTTTGTGTCTCCTCATCAATATCCTGAAGAGTGTCACTGTCTAAAACCTGTACGTGATGGAAAGGGAATTATGTGGGGGCTGAGGGAGTTGCCATCGGGTGCACATAAATCCATTCTCCAGTGAGAGAGCTGGTTCCTTTTCGTTGACTGGGGAGTGGGTGTTAAAGACTCAGTGTATTTTTCTGTATACAACAAATGTTCATTCAACCTGTTGATCAGAGGTGACATTTTCCGTTTGGAAGCCAACCGGGTTAGTTCCCATCTGTAATTTCTGTTTGGTCCATCTTTATGGTACTGATCCTAGTGCTAAGCTCTTCCAAAGACAAAGGTGAATGCTGCTTTGTCTCACTGTCTCAATGCCACATCCCCCTCAAGTGACTATGGCTTTGATCTTGAATGTTTGCACCAAATTGCATGTCAATTCTATTTTTTTTTGGTTCGGTTTTTTTGATATCTTTGTACCTGAATATTCGGATTCATTTTTAAATAAATAATTGACTATTTTTCAATGCTGTTGTGTATGTGACATGTCTGAGTTATATAAAAGGTAGGAAATGTTCATCTTGCGCAGTAAACCCTTGTCTGTATACAGATGGGGATAGGGGATAGGGGTGAGGGGTAGAGAATCAGCTTAGTCAGACCACCCCTATTCCCTCCTCCGCCGCCACTTCCATTTCTTCTCCCCTCCCCCACCAGAAGGAAAATTCCAGTGCCTCCCTTCAGCTTCATACTGGGGAAAGGTGAGCTGCATTTTTGTGTTGGAAACTTGGTAACGCAATACATTAATGTTCCAATAAAAACAAAGTGTAGGAAACTCTCAGTGGGTCTGGCAGCATCTGTGAACAGAGCAAATGTTTCAGGTCTATCTGTTGTTGCTCAGTAACAGTCTCACCTCCCTGAGATCAGATACTTTCCGAAACAACTTGTTCAGAGATGTTATGACATACCTCTGGAGCAGTGGGACTTCCATCCAGCTTAGAGGTAGAAACACTAACACTCTGCCACAAGAGTCCTAATGCTACAGTCAGACTCCAACTAATGTGCCTATCCATTAGCCTCTGGGTTATTGACAGAATGCGAGTGGCATGACCACTACTCCACCATCACTTGGTGTCCTCTTGAGGAGGTAGGTTGTGGTGCTTAAGATGTCACAGGTAGAAAACGTTAGACAAAGGCCTAGTTTGCCTTCCTAGTTCTTAGAACCCGTATATTGCGGAAGCAGGCCATTTGGCCGATTGAGTACACAATGACCCTCCAAAGAGCATTCCACCCAGACCTGCCCTCCCATGCCCTATTCCTGTAACCCTGCATTTCCCCCCCACCCACACATCTTTGGACTGTAGGAGGAAACCCGCACAGACACAGGGAGAATGTGTAAACTCCACATGGACGGTCGCCTGGGGCTGGAATTGAATCTGGGTGCCTGGCGCTGTGAGGCAACAGTGTTAACTACTGAGCCACTGTGCCGCCCTGCTTGGGTGTAAAATAATCTCATAGCACTATTTGCAACAAAGGCTGAGGTGTTCTTCCCCTCCCACCCCAGTGACTAGGGATTGAACTGTGTGGTGATGGTGTCCTGACTGGTTTTTGCATCGCAACAGACAAAGGCTCCACCCATTTTTTTTGGAAGAGTGACCATTCACTGATGTTCTGGAAGTCTGCCAAGCCCAATCTGGGTTACATATGACTCCAGGCTTGCGGCAATGTGGTTGACAACCCCCTGAAATTGCCCAACTAGCCACTCGGCTGACTCAGAGAAACCTAGAAATGCTGGCATCGACGTTGATACCTATTTCCTTTTATTGAATTTTGTTTAAAAAAAATCAAAGAAATAAAGCGTTGGTTTCCCCATCCATTGATCGAAGGACAAGGAGAAATGCAAAGAGCCTGTGGTAATTGCTGACTGGGGAAAAGAATGAGACAAGGGCATATACAACAGGGTTAGATTGAAATGTTTTTATTTTAATTTGTGGGGGATCTTCTTTTCGGTATAAAATAAATCTATTACCAGCATACAAAAATTAAATAGAATCTAGTATGTCAATCCTTTACACATTGGCAACACATGCATAGTTTATATTTGGCATCTAAATCAAAAAGAAAAGACAATGCAATTTTCATCATCAGAGTTTGAGAGACACAGATTCTGCCCTGCTACCTTCTGAACCAAAGTGTACCTCCTGTAGTCTGACAGTCACCAGAGAAAAGGGACATCATCATCCCATGTCATGGTGTGATGAAGTTGGGTCATTCCTCAATCAGTAAAGATAGCCATTCAAACTCAGGCAGTGACCTGTTGTTTTGAGCTTCATTTAATGCCTTTAAAAGTCAATGTTATTTTGAATTGGCTTCCTTCAAGAAAACCCTGAGTAATGTAAAGTTCATCACCAGCTCCCCTTTATAAATAGTGAGGTATATCCTTTGTCACAGTTTTATCTTTTGACTTGCCCGTCCAACAGCTCTGTCTGGGTGGGACTTCAGTCTGATTGGACATCATGTCTTGATCGACAGTTCCAAAAGGTTGGGGGGGCAGGGGTGGGGGACTCTCATTCATAAAACTCACCCACAGGGAAGCTGAGTGTTTTCTCTAGATCTACATAGGAAGGTAGTTAAATAATTGAGTGGTGAAGCTGTAAAACACAAAGCCAAGGTGCATGCTGCATTTTGTACATGTCTCCAATATTTTGTGATTAGAACCTGGTAAAATACCATAATCCCAACCTCCACCCACTCTATTTGATAGAAGGAACTCTACAAACACTTGGAGTAAGATTTCCCTTTCAAAAATATTATTTTTTTTTAAAGAAAAGTCACCTTCTACTTCATCCTGAAATGTGCAGCAATGCAGTGGCCTGTGGAGACTGCCCAACTGGACAACCCAGGGTTTAAGAATTCTGTCGATTACAGTCTAGCATGCAGCAGGCTGTGCAGTACTCCTGCCACGTGCTCGCTACCTGGGCCAGTGGTACAGCCAATCCATTTCCTTTATGGAACCACAGGTTGACTTGACTGGAGCAGTTGGGGTCTCTGGTGATGGACTTGAATCACTCACCTTTGGGTGCCTGATGATGCATGCAGGGTTTGCTAGGACACCCCTGGGTTTAAGAAACCTCCAGAAGGTAGCTGATCACAGAGTCTGTGGATATTGCATAAACTCTTGCTGTTTCTTTCATAATGCCCAATTTCTTGAGCACACTGTGATTTGACATCTTACATGCATAACATCTTAAGAACGATAGTGAGGTAACTGGCATCACAGTATTACTCAATCTAGTGACATCAGTGCAAATACTAATAACATTGTGGGTGTGCATTCAGTAGTGTCAAGAAGCATCTTAAATTCCATGCAATCACCAGGATGAGAAATATTTTCCCTGGCTTTAGAGCATTAGTCTATTCACCACTCACCACCTCCACATTAGTTAGCCTTGTACTGATCAGAAGAGATCATGACTTAAAAGTCATTTTCTCCTTGGACATGAGGTTAATGCAGCATTCTCAAGTTCAAGTCTCATCAACCACGAGCTCAGCCAGAATAATTGTAACTGGCATCATTGTAGGTCCTTGAGAACATCTCACGCCTTCTTGTTTTAGCGACTCAATCTGTGCATCATGAGTCTAGGACCCAGTGCATTTCATTAATTGGTGATGAGAGACCAAGGCTACCTCTTAGCATCTTGCTGTTGTGCCACAGCCTCTCAAAATTGAGCTAAATCTCAACACGCGAGATGTGGAACAGGTTCAGATAGGTTCCGGAAACAGAAGGACTAGGTCTAACCAACAATAGAATTCAATTCCTCTCTCTCATCTCCATAGTGTAAGCAGGCCTTTTATTGAAGATGTCAAGGATGCTTCTCAAAGACACCACACTGTTACACTGGGGTGTTGTGATGAACCATTTCTTGGGAGGTTCCTGTTTTGAGTCCAATGTTGTACCGATCCCCTACTCTGTCAGGTATTGGGCTCTCCTATATCTAACCAGCCAACCCAGAGGGCAGTCATGATTTTTTAAGATGCTTCCTGCTCACACCAGTGTGCAAATTCATTTGGCTGACCAAAATCAGATCTAAATTTAGACCGAAGTCGGCAGTTTTGGACGTGGGTTTGCAACTGAATCCTGGCAAGAGCTGATGAGCCTGAGAGAAGAACAGGATTTTGGGGGAAAACTAACTCGCTGGGTGGGGAATCCACAGGATCACACAGAGCTAAATCTACATTCCATCCAATGGGAGCAGGTTCACTCCCTCCTGCCCATATGGGATTGGGTGCAATGTTGGTTTTATATCGTCCAGATTTTACTCTACCTCAAAGCCAATATGTAAAAAACAAAGCTCTCTCTGACCACAGTCTGCAGTTAAAATTGTTCTCTTTGGATCCAAGTTTTCCAATTTTGAGCAATGCATTGATAGTGACTATAATCATTACAGACTATGTTTAAGCAAAACTGTGTGAGGTTTGATAGATGAGGCGTCTTTCGGAACTTAGACACTGATTATTGAAGGAATATCTTTCCGAGATACTCTGAGAATGACCAGCCTCACTATTACATACTGATATTCTAAGGGATTGCGTAGCAGATGCTTGTTGCTATGACACCAATTGTAAGTGGTATCGTGGCTTATTTGCCTGAAGGGTGCTTTTGGTAGATCAAGCAATGACATCATCATTCTACGAGGGCAGTAAGTTAATGAGACTCTGCCTCTCATTTATTCATAATAAGCAAATGGAATTGAGGGGAGCCAATTGCAAGGGACAATGCCTTGTGGGGGTGCGGTGGAATTTACAATGAGTGATGATACAGTGATGTAATATCAGTGGCTTCTGATGGATGCATCAGTGCTCACCTTCAGGTTTTATCAGGTCTTTCACTGAGGCCCCTTTACCACCTACGAGATGCATGGAAGGATCCACACATACACAAGGAGCAGAGACCCTGGTGCAAATGGTTAAGAGGAAAGCTGTTCCTGGGTAATAATGCCAATATAATGGACATTCACTGGCAGGAAGTGCCACTGGTGGGTTTCACCCAGCTGTGGAGAGGGATGCAGACCCAAGGTTTGAGTGGCAGTAAGTGGAAGCGAGCTGGGAAGAAGGGAATGCTGACTGATTTTGTCTAAAGGATGATTTGGGAACAGCAAAGACTCTACAATCAAAGCTGAAAACTGCAGGTAAAATGATAGCGGTTCTAGAGATAACGAGGTGTGGGGCTGGATGAACACAGCAGGCCAAGCAGCATCATAGGAGCAGGAAAGCTTAACTTTTCAGTCCTAGACCCTTCATCAGAAATGGGGGAGGGGAAGAGGGTTCTGAAATAAATAGGGAGAGAGGGGGAGGCGGATAGAGGATGGATAGAGGAGAGGATAGGTGGAGAGGAAGCAGACAAGTCGAAGAGGCGGGGATGGAGCCAGTAAAGGTGAGTGGAGGTGGGGTGGTAGGGAGGAGATAGGTCAGTCCAGGGAGGATGGACAGGTCAAGGGGGCTGGATGAGGTTAGTAGATAGGAGATGGGGGTGGGGCTTGAGGTGGGAGGAGGAGATAGGCGAGAGGAAAAACAGGTTAGGGAGGTGGGGATGAGCTGGGCTGGTTTTGGGATGCGGTTGGGGGAGGGGAGATTTTGAAGCTTGTGAAATCCACATTGATACCATTGGGCTGCAGGGTTCCCAGGCTGAATATGATTTGCTGTTCCTGCAGCCTTCACTGTGGCATTGCAGGAGGCCCAGGATGGACATGTCGTCTGAGGAATGGGAGGGGGAGTTGAAATGGTTTGCGACTGGGAGGTGCAGTTGGGCCACCTGGAGGCAGCTCTCCAAAATCTCTTGGCTAATCTCCACCTGATTGGTAGAGATTGACTGAAACCTATCAGTGACTGAATCAATTGAAGCAATTAACTCATGGAAAAATGTTTGATAAATTACATGATGTGAGCATATGATGTGTCACAGTAGCAGCTCATATTGCTATGCTAGAAAGACCAGCCCAAAGGAGTTTTTAGATATTTCCTAATCAACTTGTTCAAAGATGTTATTACACATCTCTGGAGCAGGTAGGACTTGAACCAAGGTCACCTGGTCCAGAGGTAGGGACGCTACAACTACACTACAAGAGTCCCAACAAAGATATTTTTATACTTACTAACCTGTTCTGGGATATTATTATGCTCATCTGAAGTAGGTGGGACTTGAACCTGCGTTGCCTGGCTAAAATGTAGGGACACTAACCCTGCACCACAAGATCCTCCAAATGGGTGTTTTATCATATATCCCTAAGGAGTTTTTAAAAAAATTAACCTACTTTTCTAATCAACCTGTTATTACCCACCTTTGAAGTAGATGGGACTTGAACCTGGGCCTCCCGATCCAGGGGTAGGGACACCACATGGCACCACAAGGCCCTCCAAAGGAGTTTTTATTTATAGGTCCCACAGGGGTTCTAGTCCCTTCTATTTAACAGTATCTACCTGATGTCTGTATGTAGATAATGAAGAGTCTGGGACCTCCCTGATGGTGAGAAAATGCTAAAATCTGCATTCAACATGCAAGAAAAACTGGCTCCCACAATGGATCCAAGTGCCTAAATATGCATAAAGTGTATGAATACTTGACTGTGTCTCCAAGCTCCAAAAAAGGGACATTTGGAGATGAAAGGGGAGTGGAGCTCATTTACTGCTTTTCTATGAAACAATTATTGCTGGAACTATTTTGTGGATAGAATCTAATCCCAATACTGTTACTATTAAAGAACTGAAAGTCACTTCATGATTGCCAATGTTCTTGTTTGTACACAACGGAATTATCCAAGCGGAGATAGATGATACATGCCACCCACAGTTCCCGAAACTTTCTGCTGAAGTGCTTCATGTGAAAAACAGCAAATTCTTATTGGCAACACTCCCCTTTAGTAGACAGATTATCTTCCTTCACATGTTTGTTCACAATCTTGTTCCTATTGCTTAGAAAGAAGATTTAACTAACTCTATTACAGGAAGTACTTGATTGCACCACTTCCTGATCAAACTGATATCACTGCATTCTAAGGTCTTGACCAGAAAGTTCCCAATCAGTTGCACATCATTTGCAACACCACCCAGCTCGGACAAGAAAGATGACAACCAGAATCTTAAGTGATCTTTCACGTTCCCTACTGATCAAGCTTCAGATAATTTGCCCCTTGATTAAGTGCCTTTGAAATTCATAGCCAAAAAAAAGCAAAGAGCTCATATAAAGGTAACATCCTGAGTAGCATCATCTGTTATTTAATACCATTGGGCATGCAGAGTAATCGGGTGCTATGCAAACGCTCCCAGAGTTTTATATTGTTTAGAATATATTTATGAACTTCTGAATGATTGCAATGATAAAGCAATAGTTCTAATCTCATACAGTGCACGTTGGGTCTTGGAAACCGACCCATTCAATCACATCATGTTCTTCACACCTCAGTGTTGATACTCTGTACAGCACCAGTGCCTTGTGCCCAACTGTGGGAAGTTCAGATTGGAAAGAAAGATAGCCTTGCTCCTAAAGAAGTGCAAGGATTTTCTGCATCTAGGTTCTGACTTTGGTACAAATTTCTGGAGAAACGGTGTATATTTACACCACTTTTTGTACTTTTACAAATCACATGACAGGGTGAGATTTTGCATGACTTGTCTCGTCAATTTGGACCCAGGGATAATCAGGAAAGAGGATAATGTAGAGGAATAATTTTCCATGTATCTCTGAATGTCTCATCTCCTTTACACTGTATTTAGAACACAGAAAGAGGCCAATTGATCTCTGCTGGTGATTCTGTCCACGTCAGCCTTTTCCCTGTTTTCTTCATCCAATCCCATTATAGCTACTCTTCTCTACAATTATTTTCTACTCCTGTCTACTCATGCACTTGTCCAGCTTCCCCTCAAATGTATTTTTACTTTTCACTTTAACTACTACCTGTGGTAGTGAGTTCCACATTCTCACCATTCCCTAGGTAACACTTCAGTAAAATTCTACTCGGATCTAAAGTCGCAACGAGAGGACATTATCCCTAAGATTCCTCTGGCTGCTGTCTTTATTGCAATGAATGATTAAAGGTTTCACTGAAAGTGCTTTTTGAAGATGACCCAACATTTGAACCCTTCCTTTTCCATACGGCTGTGAGCCAGGAGGCCTCAGATGGGAGCTTCCGAGCTGAGAAAGGATCAATGATTGTGACTGCTCATAGAGTTACAGAGTCATAGATGTCTACAGCACAGAAAATGGCCCTTCAGCCCGTCAAGTCTGTGCCAGTCAAAACCATGGAATAGTCTAATCCCATTCATTCCACTGCTGCAACAGCAGGATGGACAGACCTTGCATGGTAGGGAAGGAGAGGCTGCGAGGAATGTATGCATAGGTGCTGGGGTGGGGAGGCTATATTTGTAATGGTTTTATAAGAATCTGCAGCGGATTCTAGAGTCCAAAGTCAAGGTGTGAGCCATAACATTTGGTTTTTATTAATGCCCATTGCTTCAATGCTGATACCAGCTCAGTTAGGTGTACCACCAATGTGGGTGTGCAAGAGGACATATCCTAAGTGCTTTCAGCTCATAGCCCCATACATTATTTTCTCTTGGTACAGCCTTCAGACTATTGACATTCCTTCACCATCTCTGGATCAAATTCCTGGAATTCCCTCCCAAACAACACTGTGGGTGTCCCTACAACCCCAAAGACTTCAGTAGTTCAAGAAGGCAGTTCACCATCACCTTCTCCAGGGCCATTAGGAACGGACAATAAATGCTGGCCCAGCCCTCATATGAAATATAAGTCACCAACTCCTCAGAATGGATAAATACCATTAGCTGAGGTGGTGCGCAACCTCATCCATCCACATTTTGTTTCATTTGATCTTGAAGAATGGTGCCTTTGGACCATCATCAAAATGTTCTCAAAATGCTTTGTGAAAGTTTGTGGATGGCAAGTTTAATGCAAACCAATCAGAACGTGACTGTTCCTTCCACTCGGGCACCAGTATCTCAAGATGAAGTTAGATGAGGACAATCTCCTTGCCCAATAACCCAGAGCAGTCTCATCACAGAGGCTAATGCTCTTCTTATTGGTTCCAAGGTTTTTGTATCCACTAACCTCTGAGAAATCCATTGATGACATTTGACACTAGTCTTCAACTTGCCTCACCCCTTCAACGTCATTTGTCCAATATTTCCTTCCAAGCTGTGAAAATACTCCATCTACATCCTCATTTTTCCAACAATGGGGAGGTTCAAAAGATCTGAGGAAGATTTGTTTTCTCTCCCGGAACCTGACTTGATGTCATTTTGATAAAAACAAAATCCTGCAGATGCTGGAAACCTGAAACAAACGCAGATAATGCTGGAGAGACTCAGCAGGTCTGGCAGCATCTACAGAGAGAGAGAGAGAAACAGAGTTAACGTTTCGAGTCCTGTACAATATCTCTTCACAATTCCGAAGAAGAGTCATATCAGACTCGAAATGTTAACTCTGTTTCTCTCTCCACACATCCTGCCAAACCTGCTGAGTTTCTCCAGCATTATCCGTGTTTTCTGCTATTATTTAGCTTTGAATGAAATTCCATTAAATATTCTATCCCTGGTTTGATACCAGCACACACAGGAGAGCATTAATATTATTCAGTGTCAGCTCTATTGCTGTGTTAAATGGAAGTGGAAACAACAGACAATCATGCTTTCCCCAGTAATCCATTGCCCATTACTGGACTCTTTCTTGTTGGCACTCCTGTTTACTATGTTCGTATTACATCAATAGACTAGGACATCAAAAGTTGACAGCAAAGATCTCAAGTGACCAGGGGATGAGTGGTTGGATAGCAGAGCGAGGTGGAAGGTCCCTTGACATCCATTAATCCACTGCTCTATCCTGGTACCCAGCACTGAAATGGATAATATTGCTACTTCTGCTAAGATCCACCATGCTCAAGGTTTGTGCTCAAAATAAACAAAGGGATTGTCAGACCAAACATTCCCACACATCTCCTATCAGTTTCAGTTTCCCAATATTATCAAGAAACCTTGCTCAGACAGTGTGAGGAACCCAGTGAGGATCTCTTTCTCCCGTCTTTGTGATAGGCTATGTCTATATCCATCCACATTTGCTCAAGTCTGTTCACCCTAAGCAATTGTTTTGCTAAGACACCCATTAACTGGTTAACTGTTTCCCACAACCAAAGTATAAATGGGATAGGAAAATTATGGAAAGTAACCGAGAAACTCAGTAAAAAAACAGACACAAGAACCAAACAGGAGGAAAGAATATCAAAAACAATGAGGGATATATATTGTCCAATATGTATTGGCAAAGTTTTTTTATATTTCTGATTTATCTACTTTGACAAGAGAATTAATGTTAACCAATACTTTTTTGGGAGGCTGAGACCTGTAGTACCTATTACATAGGAAGAACTGGAATAAATCCAAGGTCTAGAGTGAACAGGCACATAAAGGCTAAAGCAATGTTCATCTTTAGCTCAAAGCAGTCATAGTATAAAGTGAGGTGATATTTCAATCATACAGAACCTTGGTCTCACATAATCTGCAGTAACTATGTTTAGTTCCAATCACTACATCAAGGAAGGACATACAGGTTTTGGAGAAGTGCAAAGAGGTAACACAGCTGAAAGGACTGAAATATTTAGGACAAGTTGCATAAACTTTATTGTGTTCTCTTGGGTTCAGAAGATTAAGAAGCATTATCATCAAGGTCCTTAAAGGATTTAAGAGGATGGATAGAGGAAACCATTTCTTCCAATGGGGCATCAAGGACAAGGGGACAGAACCAGACGAGTGCACCTCAGGACTGAAATCATGAAACATTTCTCCACGTAAGGGTAGTGGGGATCTGGAACATTCTTCCCAAAATGCTGAGGGTCAATTAAACCTGCCAAGACTGAGAACAATATATTCTGCGATGGAAGGGAATCAAAGGATATGAAGCAAAAGTGGTCAGGTTGAATTACAGGTACAAATCAACCACAATCTAATTGTGTGGCAGTGCAAGAACAGAGGGCTGAATGGCCTCTTCTCATGGCCATTCTGATGATGTAGCTTTGTGCCTGAAGTGTGAACGGAAGCTATGCCAATGTACTGGGCATTTTTAACACACGCACCAAGGTATTACAGAGATTTTAGAGTAGATTTGTAGCTCGAGTTGTGGATGTTGTCGTCGGTTGGCTCGCCGAGCTGGTTTGTTGTTTTTCCGCAGACATTTCATTACCCTGCTAGGTCCCAGCTCGGCGAGCCAACCAACCACAGTATTGCAGAGAGTTGAATAACTGGGAGTGTTTTATATAAACACTTTTTATTCATTCATAGGATGTGGGCGTTGCTGGCTGGCCAGCAATTATTGCCCATCCCTAATTGCCATTGAGAAGGTGGTGATGAGCTACCTTCATTAACTGCTGTAGTCCAAGTGCTGTAGGTTGACCCACAATGCCCTTTGGGAGGGAATTCCAGGATTTTGATTCAGCAACAGTGAAGGAACGTTGATAGATTTCCAAGTCAGGATGGTGAGTGGCTTAGAAGCAAACTTGCAGGGGATGACTTTCCCATGTATCTGCTGCCCTTGTCCTTTTAGTTGGAAGTGGTCATGGGTTTGGAAGGTGCTGTCTGAGGATCTTTGGTGAATCTCTGCAGTGCATCTTGCAGATAGTACACACTGCTGTGACTGAGCGTCGGTGGTGAAGGGTGTGAATGCTTGTGGATTCGGGCCCAATCAAGCGGGCTGCTTTGTCCTGGATGGCGTCAAGCTTCTTAGTGTTGTTGGAGATGCCCCCATCCAGACAGGTGGGGAGTATTTCATCACACTCCTGACTTGTACCTTGTAGATGGTGGACAGGCTTTTGGGAGTCAGGAGGTGAGTTACTCACTGCAGTATTCCTAGCCTCTGACCTGCTCTTGTAGCCACCGTGTTTATGTGGTGAGTCCAGTTGAGTTTCAGGTCAAGATAACCTCCAGGATGTTGATACAGGAGGATTCAGTGATGCTAACACCATTTAATGTCAAGGGGCAGTGCATAGATTATCTCTTATTGAAGATAGTCACTGCCTGCCATTTGTGTGGCATGAACGTAACTTGCCACTTGTCAGCTCAAGCCTGGATATTGTCCAGATTTTGTTGCATTTGAAAACGGACTGCTTCAGTATCTGAAGAGTCACAAATGGTGTGGAGTGTTGTGCAATCATTGGTGAACATCTCCACTTCTGACCCTACGAAGGCTGGAAGGTCCAATCAGAAGGTCTAACTACATTAGAGGCACGTTGAGGATGAGATTTTGCACCCAGAGGGCTGTAATGATCTGGAACTCACTACCCGAAGAATTACCTGAAGCAGAAATCATATTTAAAGAAAGTTTGGACTATCTCTTGACTGTTGAAATTGACAGAGCAACAGACTAAAAGGTGGGATAAAATGTGGGAGCTTACTTCTGTCCAAATGGTCATGATGGGCTGAATGGCCTTCTGCTCCATAAATCTTTCTCTGCTTCTACCCTCCCTTGCCACATTTTTCTCTTAGTTATGTAGGTTGACCAGAAAATGAGGTTACTGGTGAGTAAGAGACAAATGATTTCTCTGGCTGTTGTCCCTACTTGCAGCGAATCATGTTTCAGTCTATAAGTGGACCTTCCCAAAGTAAACCCATATAAATGCTGTTGAAACTGGAAATCTCTCAGAGATGTCTCTGATAGCACTGCTTCCCAGTAGGAATTATTCCTGTGCTTTTAGGAGCAGCTGTTACTCTCACTGGCTAGTTAGTTTAACCTAGTTAGCTGAACACAAATTTACAGCCTATAAAATAGGCTGGAAATCTGAAGCAAAAGAGAGAATAACGGAGAAACTCAGCTGGTCTGGCAGTATCCGTTGAGATAGAAACAGAGTTAACATTTTGCATCCAGAATGGCACTTCTTTAGAATGTTACACTACAAGCTGCCATCAACCAAACTTAAATAGACTTGCCCATTTAACCATATTCCTGGTTTAGCTAAACATATCCCTGCAACAGACAACATTTCTCAAGGTCTTTCCAATGGCACATGACAAAGGAAAATCTTGAGTTCCGAAACAGTGACTTGAGAATCTCAGCAAGCTCTTGGGCTGCCCAGCATGATTACAAGTTAGCCAGGAGAGATATCCCAGTGTGGTTTAACTAGTTATTGACTGAAGCTGATGTGCAGGACAGCCAATTGTTCTCGAGGGGCACAACCAAATCAAAAGGAAGGAGTTCAAGAGGATAGTAAGACCCTGGTGTAAAAGGCAACATGCGGCACAAGTCTGGTGCTACACAGCTGGTGTAAATCCCTGTATGAATTGAATTACATGCAGCAAGGTAGATGAAGTTGCATGCCATAGCGTCTCCGAGCTTGATATGATGGTGCTGAGGATCAGGGAAGGGAGAGGTAGGCAGTACGTGTGAGCGGGGCAGTCAGGAATGAAGTCATGTCTGTAACTGTGATGTCTCAGACTGATGGCCCAACTCTCCCGCGCAATCAGTGCACAATTCATCCCCTCCCCTCCCCATTCTGTAATCGGGTTACCTTACAAACTGTGTGTACCCGCTAGTGTTTTTATAGGCACGTCACATGTCTTTAAGCACTGATGCTAAAATCGGTGCAATCTTCAAGCCTTTGGTGGGGTTTTGAGGTCGGTTTTGGAACCATAATGTCCACGCTCAGTGTTGGCACAGGAGTTTACCAGGCACTCCTTCCTAGAGAGACCACAGCAAGCACCATGAGTAGAAGCACCTACCCACTGGTGATACACAGTTAACACTTTGCTTACACAGGGACACAGGAAACGCAAATGCAACCAGTTAAAACACTTCGGTTCTGAGTTTCCTCGGAGCTGTCGTAACTGTGCCTTAGCCTGGTTGTAGCTTCACCTGAATGCTGGTAGGAAGGGATGCTTTCCCCAGTCTTACAGGAAAGATACAGCAATGCAGATGAAACAGCTCCCAGGAAATTCTGAGCCATTTTCAAGACAAAAGGGATTGCATTTTAATAACGTCTTTCAGGATGTCCCACCGTGCTTTACATTCACTGAAATACTTCTAAAGTTAAGTTGCTGTTGTGATGTAAGAAAGATCGCAACACCTTCTGAGCACAGAAAGCTCTCCCTGGTTACAATGATGATACAATCTCTTTTGTCGCGTACTGTTGACTGAGAGATAAATGTTGACCAGAAATCTCCAAAGAGCATCCCTGCTCTTCTTCAAAATGGTGTCAGGGGATTTTTTTGGGACCTACCCACGAGGTGGACAGGACACTGGACTAACACCTCATCCGGAAGACAGCTCCAATGACAACACAGCGCTCCCTCAGTACAGGTGTTGTGCTCAGGTCCCTGGAGCAAGACTTGAGCATATGCCCTCTCAGGCGTGTGTGCTGTCCAATAAGGCATGGGATAGAGGGAGGTTTAAGCAGAACAAAAAGAATGACAATGGAATAAATTTACAACAGGGACATAATCACGACTGAGGTATTGGGTGAGGGAGGAGGTCAAAATTCAGATTGGCGTGACTTTGGCACAGGAAGATCCCATCATCCGATGAACTATGGTTGCTTTTGTCAGACACAAAATGGTGTCCAATCAGTAAGCAAGTAAATTATTTACCACAGTATTAGACAAGCCTTAACATTCAAAGAACATGATCAAAGTGATTGGGGGGAAGGATGGGGATGAGGGTGTGGGGTGGGGGAGCACAGCAGAGGGTAAGAAAGATTGCGCCAGACCTAACTCTAACCCTATCACAGGAGCAGAAAATCCAAGACTGACCCATTAATCTCAACAGACAAGGAACATGTCAGCGAGTAATCAGAGCAAGGACTTTGTTCACAAGTCACAAATCCCTAATGATGTACTGGAACAAACAACTTAAACACGATAACTGAGGTGCTGCCTGATCAGGTAAGGCTTTTATGCCTGGATTTTAAAATAATATGGCTCTCGATCTCAACAGGAAGTGTACAATCAATCCTCATTATTCTGTTTGATGGGTAAATCCTTGCCAAGTATGGACTATAATTCAACATTGAAATAAATTGTGTCACATTAGATAGACGCTTCTATTAAAAAGCCTAAACCTCAGACATGAGTAATCTCTACAGTGATCATATGAAAAAAAATTATTATTCTTACTTGCATAGAATTAGTGAAGCATCCAACAATAAAAATTGCAGATTGTTCAGTCCTCGATGTCTCTTAAGTAATCAGAGTTAAATTCTCTCTCTACATAGAAGGATAGGAAGCTCTTCGGCACATCACACCTGTGTTATTGCTAATTCTTACTGACTGAACTACAGTTGAATATTACTTTTTAATCAATATCAGAGCCACGACGATAAAATCATAGGCACAAACTAGTGTGTGGTGCGAGGTATATTGGAGCATGTTACAGTTAATCAGCTAGTTCGTCTTCTCATCCTACAAACTGATAGCTGCAAACTTTTGCTTTAAGATGCATTTTTAAAAATAATATAATGTTCCGCATATTTGCATCTTACTTACTTCTTCTTTCCGACTCGCTTAATTATAAACATTACAAGCTTTTTAATAATAAATATTAGAATGATGAATCCTATCAACCCTCCGATTACAGACAGGATGATCACTGTCACTGTGTTGTCCACTTCTATCACTGTAATACAAAGGGAAAGTTTTTCAAATTAGTACAATGAAAATCACCAGTTAGACTCATCACAAAAGAACTAATATAGAGTGGGATACAGCAAGTACACATGAGGGAACAATGGGGTACAAGCAGAAATATAGAGATACGCACACGGATATAGAGAAACAGGTGAACAGTGGATATACAAAAAGAAGGGTTATCAACAGATAGCGGAAATATTATTCCTCAACATCTGGTTTTATCAAAGTTAAAAAAGCAAAAATCTGAAACAGAAACCCAATTTTTGTTTCAGCAGAGGTAGGACAGCCAATCCATTTGCAGGAGGCAGGCTGGTTGTTCACGTATTTTCACAAGGCTGTGTGCGTTCACTTTGAATATTTTTCGTGAAATAACTCCCCAAAGGCCAGTATCCTGTCACCCAGTCACATTTTATTTACACGTGGAGAGTTCTTGATACTGATCCAGCTAGCTCAGAGCAGGTTCCTATAAACAGGAGTGTCAAAGGTTCTGTTCATTATATGTGTTAGTCAGGGCTCCCTGATTGGACCAGATTAACAGCCCCAAACAGGGAACTCATATTCTATGAGGCCGGCCTGGCTGACCTTGTTACAATCACTACAATTCCATTTTTAACAACAGTTTGCCAAGCTTCAGGTAACTCAGCAGGTGAAAAGAGAAGAGCCATGTAAATGAGTTAAGGGACAACCCACTCTAGACACGGTGGTAGTGTCCCTACCCCGGGACCAGGAGGCCCAGGTTCAAGTCTCACTTGCGCCGTAAAATCTCTGAACAGGTTGATTAGAAAAAGATAGGATAAACTAGTTAAGTGGCCTTAAAGCACTGCTCGTGGGTCAGAAGGAACAGCAATCCTTCGACCAGGTTGAGAAAGTAGTAGTGAATCATGTCTTCATGATTCTGATCTGTCTGTTTATCCTTTCATGACTCCCTGGCAACTGGACCCCACTTGCCAACAGACCCGTCACTCACGCCCTCTCACTGATTGGACCTACTTGCTCTAAGGTCAGCTCCAGCCTTGTGCTGTCTGTCTTCCTATCTGATAGGCAGGGGGAAACCTGTAAGTCTCAGCTTCCCATTTCTACTCCATTCCACACTTTGAAGATCCCCAAGGATAAGTTTGAGGACAGGAAAAGAGAGGGATAAGACACACAAAGGAGAGGATAGAGTGACACAAGAGGACAGAGAGACATAGGGAATAGAAATATAAATGGAGACAAAGATAAGCAAGGGGATAAAGAGAGAAAGAGAGAGAGAGAGAGAGAGAGAGAGAGACACCCTGATGGGTTTAGAGATATAGAGAAGGAGGTGGAAATACACCAGCAGGAATAGAGAAGCACACAAAGACAATTAAAGACACAGGTGTATAAAGAGACAAGAATGAACAGAGGCACACAGGCGAATAGAGAGATTTGGACTTTGGGATATTGTGGCTATGCAGTGGGAAACAAAATTTTCACAAGTAACCTGTATCTCTAAATTAATCCCTATTTGTAAATGTGTAAAATTGTTAGATCTAATCAAAGCCTCTCGATAAAGTGGTATTTTAGAAATGTCACTCTGTATAAAATAGCTTAGCACTGACAGACCTCACCATTTGTTTCTGAACACAGTTTAATGAGATAGTTAAGAAGCATAAACCAGAAATGGACAGAAGTATTTATGCGTAGATGTTTTGGTGGGGGGGGGTGTTAGTTTTTTGGATGGTTCAGATGGAGTCCAGTTAATCGTTCACATATGAATATAAATGATCCAGAAGTGGCTGCGTGAGGCAAACAGAATTTCATCCCATTGCATATTTACATAGATGTTTGGACCAAGGAGCCCCAGTGCAATTAGTCACAGCAGGAAGAATTACAGCTTGAAGTGTCACATGTTAAAACACAGGAGGGAGGAGCCCAAGGAGATCAAGTGGAACATTAAGGTTAATGAGCAGCTGAGTAAATTCTCGGGGAGGTCACTGAGGGAGTTAAACTATGAAGGTCCATTGTTTCAGATATTGGATGCCATTACAATCTCCTGCTATGATAAAGTGTGGGTTGAGCATAAAGCTACAAAATTATGGTGCTGATTCTCTATTTGCATCCCAAGTTTTCTCGTAAGCACCAGAAACTCCGTGGTGTGTCTCAGGAGAAGGAACGGAATGAGAGGAATTGCATAGAGATTTAAAGCTCAAAAACAAGCAATTCAATCCACGGTACAGCCTCCTCCCACACTGCTTCAACTTCCTGGTCATCGTAACCTTCTGCCCATTTTGATCACCCACTTACTCATCTGGCTTCCTAACAAGTGTATCATATTGACCAACTGGTGGTGAGCTCCACTCCCTGGGAAAAGAGGTTTCTCTGGAAATCGCCTCAGAGCTAATGGTGACCTTCAAATTTATAAGCCACCAACACTGTGAAGGACTTTCTCTAGCTCAGTTGGCTGGATGCATGGATTATGATGCAGGTTGATACCAACAATGTGCGTTCAATGCCCACATTGGCTGAGGTTATCCTGCCTTCTCAACCTTGCCCCTGGCCTGAGGTGTAGTGACCCTCCGGTTAAACCACCGCCAATTGTCTCTCTCTAATGAGAAAGTGGGGCTATGGTGACTTTATAACTATGCTTGACGCAAGGACAAATGAGCAAGTGTGGTTATTGCCAAGCATCCATTCTGGCAGCTCCAACTAGCCAGAAATTTAAAATTGTAAATCTTGCATTGCAAAGTATCACGAGAGAAAAAACAGAACACTCACGTTCACTGACAACGCTCAGTTTAAGAGACGCATTAGCCTCTTGATTCATTTCCTGTGGGTTTTTGAAGTAACAAGTATAAAATCCATTGTCCTCAAAATCCACGTCTGCAAGCAAAAGGGAAATATTCTTCTCTTTAATATTCCCAATAAATGTAACTCTGTCATACTCCTCAGATGGAAAGATTTGGGGTCTCTTATCTTTCAGTTTAATATGAATAATCTGTGCAAGTAAAAAAAAAAATCAGAATTAGAAAAAAATTTTTGAGCGAAGAATGTTTTATTTCCAACCATTCACCTGCCACCACACCCAATCCTAATGACTAAAGTTGTTTGCAAACTCAGGATTTCCCAAAGCATTTTGAAGCCAATTAAATGTGCTTCTGAACTTGTAATCGCTGCTGTTACGTCAGAAATACAGCAACCAATGTGTTCACAGCAAGCTCCACTAATCAGCAAGGTGGTAACAACGAGATAACATGCTTTGGTGATGTTTGTTGAGATTTGGCCATAGGACATCAGAAATAACTCCCATTTTACTTTGGTGTAACATCTCACATCACAGCAATGATGGGGTGGTGCAGTGGTTAGCCAGGGACGTGGGTTTGATTCCACCCTTGGGTGACTGTCTTCGTGTTGCCTGTTCTCCCTGGGTCTGCATGGATTTCCTCCAGGTGCTCCAGTTTCCTCCCACAGTCCAAAGATATGCAGGTTAGGTTGATTGGCCAAGCTAAATTGTCTGTAGTGTGCAGGTCAGGTGGGTTAGCCATGGGAAATGCAGGGTTACGGGGAAGGGGTGGGTCCGCGTGGGATGTTCTTTGGAGGGTACGTGTACATTCAATGGGCTGAATGGCCTGCTTCCACACTGTAAGGATTCTATTCTATGTGGAAATTCCCTGTTTTTCTCTGCTTTTTCTGTTAAAGGCTTTGGATTGCACTTGAGAGGGCTGTGGGCAGAAAAGGCCACACTCACTACCCACACAATTCACAGGATGAAGTGTGGTGGGGTGTTTTCCTTCTGCATCTAATAATTTAAGCCCTTATCACTTTTTCACATTCATGCCTCTCCATGGTACGCCCTTGTTGAGGTGCCCTCATGGTTATTAACCTGCCTCAGCAATGCCTAACTCTCTCTGAGGTGCACTTGAGACTATGCAACTGGTGCAACTCTCATTGAGCTGGTGGCACTGAAAGCCCATAAACACGAAGGCAACCACAGAGGCACTCAATAAGGAAGTCTACCCCCCAGGGAGTCAGTTTTGGTGCAGGTTAAGGACAGGCTTGAAGGTCTCCGTTCGACAACCCGCCACACCTCCACCTGGCAGAGGAAAACATGAGAGAACATTTCTGACCTGGGAAAATCCTGGTCTTTGTTGTCCTTTCCCCAAGGACAACTCCTCAGTGAAGGGGCAACCTCACTCAGTGACACTCATGAGGCTATTTGACTGCTGAGGTAAAGATAATCTAGTCCCTACCCAACATCCATCAAAGGCACTGAAGGAGTGGGGAGGAGTAAAAGGGAAGGTGAGATCTTCAGTGAATTTTGAAGAGATTGTCAGAAGCAATGGCTTTGTATTAAAAAAGAACAAACTGATTTTCACATGTTCAAATAAAAATAAGCAGGGTTAACCAGATTGTTAACCAAATTGTAGAGAGAACGTTCAACATTCTCTGAGCTTTTAAAAACAAATTTACTGTAATGTGGTTACAATGCCATTAAATAAAATTGCTTCTAAATTAAAACCAATCCTTTCAGGAGTGATGTTATGAAATACCTCTTCAAACTATGAAGTTCAGAATTTTATTTCCACAAATGGCAACTGATGCTTGATGAATTGCTAATTTTGACTATGAGATTGATAAATCTTTAGCTGAATTATTGAGGAAGTTAGGGGAAAGGCAAATATATGGAATTATGTCACAGAGAAGCCCTAATCCCACTGACCGATGCAACAAGCTCGGAGAGCTAGAACAGAAGTTGCTGGAAAAGCTCAGCAGGTCTGGCAGCAACTATGAAGAAAAAAATCGGAGTTAATGTTTCGAGTCCGGTGACCCTCCCTCAAAACTAAGGGAGGGTCACCAGACCCAAAACGTTAACTCTGATTTTTTCTTCACAGGTGCTGCCAGGCCTGCTGAGCTTTTCCAGCAACTTCTGTTTTTGTTCCTGATTTACAGCATCCGCAGTTCTTTCAGTTTTTATCATTCTCAGAGAGCTAAGTGGCTTCCTCCTATCTTTGACTAGATTTATTTCTCTAATATTGATTTTTGTTTCAACTGAACTTGCTTATGTCAATTCAGATCTAAGCCTGTTGGAGAAACAGAAAAGACACAGTTTTCTTGTGGATAAAGTTTACTGACTACTCAGTCACATAACTCATGCCACACCCAGTACTCCCTGTTCTTATCCTTTTTAATTATGTTGTCACTTAATTAATCAATTAACCACAGCCAGCACCTTCACTCTTGCGAGAAAGGCACACAAAATACAATTAGTCAGTGCATAGGCATCAATGGGATAGAGTGTGCAGTGGGCTCTGAATTAGCTAGCAACTGAGATAAATCTCACCTCCCTATCTCCACCAAGTTCAATCCCTCCTAATCACTTCCAAAACTGGCAAATGTGCTTTCCTCATGTTGTTTATTGTATTGAGGAACCAATATTGTATAAAATAAAATCATTATTTTATTGTATAAAAGGCCCAGGATCACGTAGGCCAGGGAACAAGTACCTAAGGTGGAATGGGGTCAGTCATAAGGGTGGTAATAACACAAGCCAACCCCAGGCTTGAATTTCACCACAGCAGATGAAGAAATTTGGATTCAATAAAATCTGGAATAAATAGTTAGCTTAATGGTGATGATGTAACCATTATTGTAAAAGCCCTTCTGGTTGACCATTGGCCTTGAGGGAAGAAAATTTGCCACACTGACCTACAATGTGACTCCATACCCATAGCAATGTAGTTGACTCTTAACTGCCCTCTAGGCAATTGGGGATGGAAAATAACTGCTGGCTTAGCAAGCAATGCCCAAATCCCATAAATGATCTTTTCTTTAATAAGAGGTAGAGGAGTGAAATGAGTCAGAAGTAAAGACTCAGTAACACCAAGCAGCAGATTTAAGAAAGGGAGATGTGGGAGGCAGTAAGGAGATCCATAAAACACGTTTGAGGAGTGGTCTTGATTTGAATACAGTGAGGATGTGGAGGGTAGGAGAGCAGGGTAGGAGCAGGAGTCCAAAAGGCAGGCTTGCAAATGAGATATGTGACACAAAGTTTGTTCATGCAGTCTCAACATGAGACTGAGGATATTGCTAAGAGCATCACCTCCAAGAAATACCCACTAGAATTTGAGGGTGGAGGCACATTTCTTGGTGGAGAACGGGAGTTGCTGGGGAGTGAAAAGGGAACACGAATTTGCATGGCTCACTTTCGTTTCTTCACTTGTTTTGTTTTTCCGGAATGTCCACCAGAAGTCGGAGTTTTTGAAGTCCATGCAACTAGAGAAGGTACAGGGCAACTCGACATCAGAACCATTCAGTGCCACAATCGTTGGCAACTTTCCAATGTGAACTTCTATAGCTTCATTATTTTGAAATACAACAAAACCTGCCGAGAAAGATAGTAGGTTAAAAAAAATACATGATCCTTCATTAAGAGTTCAGATTTCTCTCGCTCCCTATATTCTCGCTGCTATCTAAAGGGGTCCATGCCTTCACTGGGGGTTCCACAGCAGCCAGACTGGTGGTTGTCCCAATCTTACCATTCCTCACAGGCATGCTCAGTGTCTGTTAGGAGGACTCATGGAAATTGCAGAAATTGAGGAGAATGGGATCATCCATCCGAGGCAAATCACTGACTTCCAGATGTATCCAAACTGTAAAATCAGGGGATCTCTTCAACACCGTGACAAATGGCAATCCACAATGACTTTATTTGGCCTGCAGTATATTTACCCAACTACATATTGTGACAATAGGTTTTGGATCTTCATTTATGTCCATGTTACCCGGAAGACATAGCTATTCTATTATTCTACTGGCCAGCCTCAGATGTTGGTAAACTCATGATTGTCCAAAGCTGTTATTCCATAATTCACACTAATTCCCAACCAATCATCACCCGTACACTAACCGATAAACAATAGGTCCCAGTCCTGCCATGGCTCACTTCTCCCTGTCTCTGGAATCTTCTCCAACCCAAAAACCCTCTGATATCTGTTCCTGTGTGTTCAGGGTAAGGATTACTCGCTATATAACTGTACAGGGTTCCTGTGTATTCAGGGATAAGGGTTACCAGTGTGTAACTGTATGCTCACTAGCTATCAAAAGCAAAGTCACACCCACATTGCTAAAGAAGCTTTAAATGATCAAATGTGCTTCACAGCTAATTTGGTGCATTTGAAATGTGATTATTGTTGTAATGTAGAAAATGGAGAGATCTACTTGCACACAGTAAGTTCACATAAGCAGTGGTGTTTATTGACCAGTTTTACTTACATATCTACCTGAAAAAGTAAAGGCTTCAGATCTGATTATTACCTGGAAAGCAGCACTTTTGACAGTGTAGCACTCTCTCACTCCTGTACTGGGAGTATCAACCAGGATTTTTGCAGTCAGGTTCTGGAGTGAGATTATGAACCTGCAGCCTTCTGAATTTGAGGCAATAGTGCTACCCACAGAACCACAGTGCACAGCATTGTCCGCTTGCAAATAAACAGGGTTATTGTTGAGCTCAACTGCTAGCATATTTCTGAAACTGACTTATTTATTTCTGAGGATCAGACTGGACTTGGATTTGTTTGCATATACCCCATGCTCATTTATAGCATAGGGATCTGAAGGAGTCCTGATCGAGGGTATAAAACAGAAAAGCGTTTGATGATTTGACTCTCATTTCACCCCCATGTGTTACATTTGCCTAAACTGAAAACATGGATTACTAGACAGTCCACAAAAAAGTTCCTAATGGCATTAGATTAAGAGATCAGAGACAAAAGTGTTGTGAAAATCTGAACCTCTCTCTCCCAAGAAACTGCTGAATTTAGGGGAGAATTTTAAAACTGAGATTGATAGGTCTTTTTAAGTCAATGGTTGCATCATCAGGGCAGGTAAATGGATAATGTAATCGATCGGGAATGATCTGACTGAATGCAGGAACAGTTTCTAGGGGCTGAATGGCCTCTTCCTGTATTTTATGTTCCTCGGTAGAAGTAAAAATACCAGTTGTCAGTCCCTGATCATCTGAGAATAGCACCCCCCCCCCACATCTGCCCATGAGTGGTTTATAGGTCAGTCTCACCTTTATTCATTTTTTTAGATTTCTGTCAGCTCCAACAATAAATTCACTGCCATTATGCCCATGGAAATTGCTGACAAAGCCAAAATTCCCACATTTCTCTTGCTAATTTATTGCTTCCCTGGCAATTGAACCATTTTCACTGAGAGGGTCATGTCTATTGCTATATTTAAGGCATTTCTTACACAGTGAAAGAAAGAATGCAATTGCATTTGTCATACAGCAATCCAAAGTGCCTTACTAACAATGAAATACTCTAAAATGTAGTCACTGTTACAATATAGGAAACAGGCAGCCATTTGTGCACAGAAAGATCCCATAACCCTTACGTGATGATGACCAGATAGCTCTGTGTTTTATTTCATAATATGACTGAGAAATAAGTACTAGCCAAGCATTCAGGTAAATTCTTTTGCTCTTTTCTTGGAAGGTAAAGGTAAAGGTAAAGTTACCATAGTCCCAGCGGACCTTCAGGCTGCTCTCTCATTAGAGAGAGATAACTGGTGGTTAGTTTAACCCGATGATCAACGTGACCCAGGTGAGAGGTGAGGTTGAGAAGGCAGGTCCTTCATGGTAGCCTCAAGTAATGCAGGAATGTAATAATGTTGTGGGAATGACATGGCCATTCTCATGGGATCATACTTTACAATGTCCCAGAATTCACCGTCACCAGCCATTGGTATGTCCTGTCTCACTGATAGGACAGACCCATCAGGAATGCTGGTACAATGGTACACTGTTGGGCAGGAGTTGAGCTGGGAGTCATCAGACTCCATGAAGTCTCATGGTAACAAGGAAACCTTGTGCTGATTATGACCTACTAACTTCCCTCAGTTGATGAATCAGTTTTCTTTCATGTTGAGCACCACTTGGAGGACAGACTAAGGATAACAAGAGCACATAATATATTCTGCGTGGAGGGTTCAGAGTCCATTCCAGAGAGTGAAATGGTCGCACCACAACTGACCAACCCAGCTGAGTTCTAAAGAATATAGCCTCTAGACTGGCACAGTGACTTGTGGTATGGGAACCAACACAACAGAAATACCCACTTGACCTTGTCCTCACCAATCTTACCTATGACTGTACCTGTAACAATGACTACTGTACAGTCCTTATGAAGACAAAGTCCAGTCTTCACCTTGTCAATACTATCTGTCACGTTGTGTGCATCATTACTGTGCTGAATTATAGAATCCCTACAGTGTGTAAACAGGCCCTTCGGCCCAACAAGTCCACACCGACTCTCAGAGCATCCCACCCAGACCCATTCCCCCATAACCCACCTAATCTACACATCCCTGAATACTACGGGCAATTTAGCACGGCCAATCCACGTAGCCTGCACATCTTTGGACTGTGGGAGGAAACTGGAGCACCTGGAGGAAACCCAAACAGGCACAGGGAGAATGTACAAACTCCACACCGTCACCCAAGGGTGGAATCAAACCTGGGTCCCTGGTGCTGTGAAGCAACAGTGCTAACCACTGAGCCACCGTGCCACCCTTAAACATCACCCGGATTGCTGGATTAATTATCTAGCAACAATACCACTACGCTGAGAGGGCAAGATTTTGAAAAGATCTAGTAACTCAACACTGTGCATCCATGAGGCGCTGTAGGTCATCAGCAGTGGAACTATTCTCAACCACAGTCATCAATCTCATGGTCCTGTACATCCATCGCTCTACCACTGCCATCAAACCAGTGGGTCAAACCTGGCACAATGAAGAGTATAGAAGGGCATGTTCTACAGAACAGCATGAGAGAGCCCTGTAGATTAGTGTGAAAGAAAAGGCTGAACCATTTGCAAATGCATTCAACCAGAAATGATGACTGAATGATCCATCTCGGTTTCTTCCTGAGATCCCCAGCAATACAGATGCCAATCTTCAGCCAATTCAATTCAGCCCATATGATATCGAGGAATGTTTGAAAGCATTGGATATTGCAAAGACCTTGGGCTCTGGCACCATTCCAGGAATAGTACAGGGCACATTTGGTGCCAGAACTAGCTACATCCTTATTTGAGCTGTTCCAGCACAACTACAACACCAGCATCTAAGCCGATACGTGAAAACTTCCTAGATATGCCTTGGCCAAAACAAGCAGGCCTAATCCAACCCAGCTAATTAGTCTACTCTTAGTAAACAGCAAATACTATCTAGCGGTCCTTACTTAACAGTAACTATTCACTGAAGACTCACTCAGATCCAGTCATCACGACAGTTTTAGTCCAAATGTGGACTAAAGAGCTAAACTCAAGAGAGGACGTATGCCCTTGACATCAAGGTGAAACTGGAGTCAGTGGGAATTAGGAGAAAAACTCTTTGCTGATTGGAGTCACACTTAGCACAAAGGAAGATGGCTGTGGTTGCTGGTTGTCAATCATCTCAGCCCCAGAACATCACTCAAGGAGTTCTTCAAGACAGTGGCCTAGACCCAACTATCTTCAGCTGCTTTGTCTCTTTGCCTTCTCTCCTCTATAAGGATATTCACTGATGATTGCACAACGTTCAGCACAATTACAATTCCTCAGATCTGAAGTAGCTTATACCTAAATGCAGCAAGACCTGAACAACATCCAGGCTTGAGTTGATGAGTGACAAATAACATTCACACCACTCAAGAGCCAGGAAACGATCGTCTCCAACAAGAGAAAATCCAATCATTGTCCTTTCATATTTAATGGCTTTACCATCACGGTCAACATCCTGAGGGTTTGCAGTGACCAGAAATTGAATTGGACCAGCAATGCAAATCCTGTGGCTATAACAGAATGTCATAGGGTAAGCATTCTACTGCAAGTAACTCACCTCCTGTCTTCTCAAAGCCTGTCCACCATCTACAAGAAACGAATCAAGAGTTTAATGGAATATTCCCCACTTGCCTGGATGGGTGCACCTCCAACAACAAGAAGATTAACACTGAACAGGGCAAAACAGCTTGCTTGATTGTTCCCCTACTCACAACCTTCAAAAGTCACTCCCACATCCATTGACAGAGTGGTAGCCATGAACAACGAGCACAGCAGATACATGGAAACACCATCCCCTGCACATTCCCCTCCAAGCCACTCACCATCCTGACTTGGAAACATAATGCTGTTCCTTTACAGTCGCTGGGTCAAAATCCTGGAATTCCATTGTGGGCATATGTATACCCTAAGGACAGCAGCGTTTTATGAAGGTGACAGTGGGGTAATTAGGGATAGGCAATAAATATCTGGCCAACAACACTCACATCCTCTTAATGAATAAACAAAAGGAAACATTTCTGTCCATCTAAGAGGGCCAGTAGAGTTTTGAAATATCTCATTGGGAAGACAAACATAATATGGGTAGAGATAATGACGGAGTAAATTTCACTGAATACACAGGTTTGTTGAAGGAGTTATGTACTAATTATAGAACGATTCAGAACAGAAACTATCCATTTAGATCACTGAGTCCGTGCCAGGTTTTTGAGAGATCTGTCCAGTCAGATGCACTGTTACAATCCCAGCAGAATTCCAGTGTCACCAAGACGAAGAAAACTGCTGGTCAGGAATTCACTTATAGAGTCATCGAGTTATACAGCACCAAAACAGACCTTTCGGTCCAATTCATCCATGCCGACCAATTACCTAAATTAATCTAGTCCCATTTGCCAGCATTTGGCCCACATCCCTCTAAACCCTTCCTATTCGTATACCCATCCAGATGCCTTTTAAATGTTGTAATTGTACCAGCCTCCACCAGTTCCTCTGGCAGCTCATTCCATACACGCACCACCCTCTGTGTGAAAAAGTTGCCCCTTACATCCCTTTTAAATCCTTCCCCTCTCACCTTAAACTGAGGTCCTCTAGTTTTGGATGCTCCTACCCTGAGAAAAGTCCTTGAGTATTCACCCTATCCCTGCCCCTCATGATTTTATAAACCTCTATAAGATCATCTCTCAGCCTCTGACACTCCAGGGAAAATAGCCCCAGCCTATTCGGCCTCTCCCTATAGCTCAAACCCTCCTATCCCAGGAACATCGTAAATCTTTCCTGAATCCTTTCAAGTTTCACAACATCTTTCCTATAGCAGGGAGACCAGAATTGAATACAATATTCCAAAAGTGCCTCAACCAATGTCCTGTACAGCTGTAGCGTGACATCCTGACTCCTATACTCAATGCACTGATCCATAAAGGCAAGGTTACTAAACACCTTCTTCACTGCCCTGTCCACCTGCGACTCCACTTTCAAGGAACTATGAACCAACACCCTAAGGTCTCTTTGTTTGGCAAAGCTCCCCAGGGCCCTAACATTATGTGTCAGAATGTTTACTGGAACAAACTCCTTCTCCTCCAAAGATCAATGAAACAATTCTCCTGGTCCTCACCTTCAACCGAGGCATCCCTGTATTCGATGGATTATCCACTGAAATTTTTGTGAGCTGGCCCCACCTTCCCCCACACTTCCCTTTCAGTATTTTGTCCCTTTGGGAACACCCTTCTGTTGCCTCTCGCACCTATTCCCTTCCCTATGGCACTTCTGTGTAAAGTGGAAGTGTAGCAAGCCCTGTCCTTTCGCCTCCCTCCTTCTCACCAGCTAAGGTCTCAAGTATTCCATCCAGATGGAACAGCGATGTACTTGCATTTCACTCAGACTGGGTGATTACTTTGCGGAACACCTCCTCTTGGGCTGCATAGATGAGCCCAAACAGCCTGTCACTGGTCACTTTAATTCTCCTCCTTGTTCCCACTCTGACCCTCCTGTCCTTGGCCTGTTACAATGTACCAATAAACTCCAGCACAAGCTCCAAAAACAGCACCTCATCTTCAGCCTCAGCAGTTTACAGCCTTCCGGACTTAGCACTGATGTCAATAACTTTAGATCATAACCTGTGTCTCCATCTTGTTCTTGTAGTGATTGTAACGAGGTTAGCCAGGCATACCTCATAGAATATGAGTTCCCTGACTGGGATTGTTAACCTTGTTAATCCTTCAATCAGGGAGCCCTGGCTGACAGATGTAAACAGGACTGTCAGAGGCTCTGTTCACCCTGAAAGCTGGCCCTGATGGAGCTGGATCAGTGTCAAGGACTGTCCACGTGTAAATAAAGGGTGACTAGGTGATGGGATACCAGCCTCTATGGAGTTATTTCAGTTGTGTGTGTGTTTTTTTTATCCTATTGATTTTTCTTTCTGGCTTGCTTCTCCCTTGATCTCTCCATATTGTGCTCAGGCCTCTGGAGCATGAACTGACTCCCACAAGTCTCCAGATCAGAAGCAAGAATCCGCCTCACTGAACCACTGCCAAACACCTACGTGTTAGGCCAAGTTGCTGTCAAAAGTTGGAAAGGGCAAGATATTCAGAAAATAGAGACAGGGGCCTGAGGCCTGGCTGCTATTTCGACACGCAATTCTCATCCAAACACAAAGTTCTGAAGAAGTCATATATTGGACTCAAAACATCAATTCCATTTCTTTTTCCACATACGCTACCAGCCTTGCTAAGTTTTTTGTTCAGTGTTACTTCTGCTGAGACTGGTTTTATTACCATCTTTGGCATTCTCAGTCAGTTATAACTGGATCTTTCTAACTAAGTTGTTTTTAGTGGAATGCAATATTGTCAAACATTTTGCGTAGTTTCTTTAAATGTTTCTCATTGTTTATTCATCTTTCAGTTTGTGTACGCAGAATGTGTTCTCCTGTTGTTCAGACCTCATCTGATTGTAATTTAAATGCCTACATCATGGTTGGATCTTTGGTTCTTCAGATAAAGGTGTAAGGTTTTGTTAAGATCATTATGTCAATAATATTGGCCTGGAGTTACATGTTGTCCAAATTGGATGGCAGCCAGGATTCCCTTCCATGATGGCACTTCCTGGACCAGGTCTCCTGGCCATTTTTATAATGCCAACCCACAAATCACCAGATCTTTCACAATTTCATCTTGGGAAATTTGGCCTTATACTCCCTCAGTTATTAGTCACGTACTATAGGAACTAGAGAATCATATGATTTCATACAGCATTGTACAATGCTAATCTCCACAATATGAAGGGATATACATATATACATAAAGAAAACCATGCAATGAGAGAAAGGTCATTCACACCATTAAGCTTATTCCTTTTACACAGCAAATGCAAATTTCTCTATCTCCAACTCTCACCATTCAGTGTCTCCCCATTCATAGAGTCTGCCCCAGTCTCAGAGTCATTCCTCAATCACAGTCTACCCCAGTCAGTCTTCCCCACAGACCCTTCCCCAGTCACAGCTTCCTCCAGTCTCAGCATCCCTAGTCAGTTTCCACCACAGAGTTTACCCGAGTCAGTGAATCTTCCTGTCACAGAGCCTTCCGATTGCACACCGCTCTCAGCTCAAAACCTCCCCGAGCACTGACCTTCCTCCTATCTTCCTGCAGCCATCTAATGTCAATCAGAACGAACACATACATCGTTGATTCCGAAAGAAAAATGAATACCACCCTGAAATTTGGTCTATCTTAGGGTCACCTTCTTCACCTTTCAGCTCCTCCCACAGTGTTTTATTTAAAACACAATCTCAATGTCACCCTATCGCTATTTTCTGAATATCTTGCCCTTTCCAACTTTTGACAGCGACTTGGCCTAACACATTGGTGTTTGGCAGTGTATCAGTGGGGCGGATTCTTGCCTCCGATCTGGAGACTTGTGGGAGTCAGTTCATGCTCCAGAGGCCTGACCTAAAAAAATCCAAGATAACAGATAATGCAGCGCTCTCAGAGTATTGCTCTGTCAGAGAAATGACCTGTCAACTGAGAGTCCGTCTGCTTTGCAAAGGATCCTGTGGCAGCATTTCACAGAAGAGCAAGGCTCCCAGTGCTCTGGCTAATACTTACATTTCAACCACTATCACTGAAAGGGACCATCTGGTTGTTATCATGTTATTGTTTGTGGGAGCTTGCTGTGCATAAATTGGCTGCTGCATTTCACTATCATAACAGTAACTCCACTTCAAAAGTACTTCATTGGTTGCAAAATTTTTTGGATGTCCTGAATTCACAAAGGGAGCTGTGTACGCGATCAGTTCTGGTCGCCCTTCTACAGGAAGGATGTTGTTAAACTTGGGAGGGTGCAGAAAAGATTTACAAGGATGTTGCCAGGGTTGGAGGGTTTGAGCTACAGGGAGAGGCTGAATAGGCTGGGGCTATTTTCCCTGGAGTGTCGGAGGCTGAGGGGTGATCTTATAGAGGTTTATAAAATCATGAGGGGCATGGATAGGGTGAATAGCCAAACACTTTTTCCAAGGGTAGGGGAGTCCAAAACTTGAGTATTAGATTTAGGGTGAGAGGGGAAAGAAATAAAAAGGACCTGAGGGGTAACTTCTTCACACAGAGGGTAGTGCGTGTATGGAATGAGCTGCCAGAGGAAGTGGTGGAGGCAGATACAATCATAACATTTAAAAGGCATCTGGATGGGTACATGAATAGGAAGGGTTTAGAGGGATATGGACTAAATACCAGCACGTGGGACTAGGTCAGATTGGGATGTTTAGTCGGCGTGGACGAGTTGGACCGAAGGGTCTGTTTCTGTGTTGTATGACTCTATGGCTATAAATGTATGTTCTTTCTGTCAATCATAAGAAAACACCATTATTCAAACTTGTTCCAGAAAGTCTACCAACTGAAACTGCTCCACTACACACCTTGCTCAGTTAAAGCCGCAATTCAATGATCCCATCTTATCAATTCAGGTCAGAGTTGGATGAGATCCAGCCATAGCTGCACTGATAGTTAAGCTTTTCTCCTTTGCAGCTGGAATTTTTCAAAAGCATATTTTGTCGGAGTCTTTGTCCAGTAGATCCTAATCACTCATATCAAAATAATATCAAACCTTTGAGCTGCACCACCTCCTCGAACCATTGGAGTCTGTGCCCAGACAGCGACATGTCTTGCTTTTCCTACCTGGCTTCCTATGCTGGCACTTTCTCTGCATTGCCTCAACACGTTTTAATATTCTATTAAACATTCTTAAAGGGACATTACCAAGGATCGATCACTGGATGGATACACCATTAACAGGAGAGAATAAGTCACACAGACCCCCAGAACACCAGATGCAATGCCTACCTACTCTACACTGTTATTTAATCTCAGCTGGATGCTCAAATTAGCCTCAGTGTCCCAGACTAGATAGGGACAAAAACAAAATCTAAAGCAGAGCTCTGTTCCTGATCAATGCCCAGTGACTTCTGCTGAGACAACACTCAAGCCCCACCCCCATTTCCTATCTACCAACCTCATCCCGCCCCCTTGACCTGTCCGTCCTCCCTGGACTGACCCATCTCCTCCCTACCGCCCCCACCTACACTCACCTTTACTGGCTCCATCCCGCCTCTTTGACTTGTCTGCCTCCTCTCCACCTATCCTCTCCTCTATCCAGCTTCTATCCGCCTCCCCCTCTCTCTCTATTTGTTTCAGAACCCTCTTCCCCTCCCCCATTTCTGATGAAGGGTCTAGGCCCGAAACGTCAAGCTTTCCTGCTCCTATGATGCTGCTTGGCCTGCTGTGTTCATCCAGCTCCACACCTTGTTATCTCGGATTTTCCAGCATCTGCAGTACCTATTATCTCTCATTCACATGAACTGTTGGGTGTGACTGCCACCCACCCTAGCCCTTTCCCTTCCCACTACCACATCATACAGCCTTACAAAGGAGGGGCCATTCAATCCATCATGCCTGTGTTGGCTCATTCACAGCACTATTACCCCCACTACCCTATCCAGAACTCTACAAATCATTGGTCAGACCACATTTGCAATGGTGTGTTTAGTTCTTATGTAAGTAAGGATGTTAAAGCCCCAGAGAGAGCTCAAAGGAGATTACCAGGAATGAAGGATATAAGGAAAGATTAGAGAAATTGGGATTATTCTCCTTGGAGCAGAGAAGACGAAGGGGTAACTTCATTGAAGTGTTCAAAATCATGAATAATTTTGACATAAAGGAGGATATTCTGTTTCCACTAGCTAGTATGTCAGTAACTGGGCGCCACAATTTCAAGATCGTCAGCAAGAAAGCTAAGAGTAAGTTGAGGAGAAACTTCTTTACTCAGAGTTGTTAGGATTTGGAATGCACTGCCTGGGAGAGCGGTGGAGGTGGATTCCATGCAAGGTTTCAAAACAGAGCAGGATATATATTTAACAATAATGAATTTAGAGGTCTGGAGAGTGGAGCTAGCTGGGTAACTCTTTTGGGAGCTGGTACAAACACAAAGAGACAAATGGCTTCCTTCTGTACTGTAAAATTTTATGATTCTTTTTCCCCATAGGCCCTGCAAATATCTTTTCCCTTCCCAAGTTTGTCTCCAATTTTTTTCTGATAGCAATAAGTCTTTAGCAATTTTACCTATCACTGGATATGTTTATGCAAAGTTTGGGAAATGGTTCACAGTAGGACCTCTGACCTTACCTCCATATGGATAGTGGATATCGGAGGGCACTACCACTGTACGGCAGTTTTGTCCAAGTATTTTATCAGTATGTACTCACATAACCTTGAAACATTAAATAGCAAGTTCAGATCCCTACTTTTCTTGCTGGTCATTGATTCTAATGGATTCTAATAGTTTAAGATTCATCTTTAAGTGCAGCAATAACATTCTCCAAACCTCAAGTCTCACAAAATTCAAACAGATTAAACTGGAACTTAATACAGCCCTTCTAATGTAACAAAATGATCTGACACATTAAGATAATCAGCTGAAATTTGACACTGAGCCACGAGGAGATGGTTAAAGAGCTGGACTATAAGGTGCACTTTGATGAAGGTTAGATAAATGCAGAAGGTCAGGGATGAGCTTTCAGTGCGTTGGATCCATACCTGCAAAAGTACTACCGTCAACTGTGAGCCGGTAAAACTGGGCACTGCGCAGGTCAGATTTGAAGAAGTGGAGAAGTGGACAAGCCATGGCAAGGGTGGGAATTGTATAGCCAACAAATAAGCAGTTTAAGTATTAATCAGACTGAGTTTTCTGAATTTCAAGAAGTGGGCCACTAGGACAAAGGGTAATTCACAACCACAGGGCACAGATTGAACACTCCTCGTCTAATCTAGGCCTGCAAGTCTTGGGTATCTGAAAAGACTGTCATGACAAATTAGTCACGACCCCTCAAAAAAATGGTGTGCTATACAAAGAACCTATTCACAGAATGGTTACACAATGGAAAGAAGCCATTGGGTCCATTTTATCTGCGCTGGCCCTCTCAAGGAGCAATTTAATCCTCACCTTCTCCCCATAACCCTGCCCATACCTTCTTTTCAGGTAAAAATCTAATGCCGTCTTGAAAGTCTCGATTGAAACTGCCTCTGTTGCACACTCAGGCCACACATTCCATACTCTAACTACTCATTGCACAAAAACATTTCTCCTCAAGTCTCCATTGATCCTGTTACCAATTACCTTAAATCTGAGCCATTAGGTTCTTGACAATTTCACTGATGGGAACAGTTTTTCTCTATCTTCTCTGACTGGAATCCTCATGATTCAGTGTGTCTCTACAAAATCTCCTTTCCTCCTTCTCTGCTCCAAGGAAAACAGTCCCAACTTCTCCAATAAACCAACAAAGCCGAAGTTCTTCATATCTGGAACCCTTCTTGTGAATCTTTTCTGCACTGTGTCCCATACCTTCACATCCATCCTACAGTGTGGCACCCAGAACAGAATGCGATATTTGAGTTGAGGCCCAGCCAATGTTCCAACTTTTCCTGCCACTGTCAATGATTTATGCATATATACATCAAGGTCTCTCTATTCCTGTAGCCCTTTTAGTAGTATCTCTTTGGTTTATACTGTTTCTCTGCATTCTTCCTACCAAAATGAGTTACTTCACACTCTTCTGTTAAACTTCATCCACCATTTGGTCGTCCTTTCCACCAGCCTTTGCCCATAGCTTGACTCGATCCCACTAATGGTTCATAGTGAGACGATCAGAAACTGGAGATTATGTAAAGTTGTTCCAGATGGCACATTAACCCTGAGACTCTCTTCCACTTTCAAGGCAAATGTCACAAAAAAAATCAGTTTTTACATCCTTCCTCATCATTTGATGGAAAGGGAGGTATATCCAAAATGCCACTGGATGCATGGACAGTAGCTACAAACTGATAGAGAATTACATAAGAACATAAGAACTAGTAGCAGGAGTAGGCCATCCAGACCCTCGAGCCTGCCCCGTCATTTAATAAGTTCATGGCTGATCTTTTTGAGACTCAGCTCCACTTACCCACCAACTCACTATAACCCTTCATTCCTTCACTGTTCAAAAATCTAGTTATCTTTGCCTTAAAAACATTCAATGAGGTAGCCTCGACTGCATCACTGGGCAGGGAATTCCACAGATTCATAACCCTTTGGGTGAAGAAGTTCCTCCTCAACTCAGTCTTAACTCTGCTCCCCCTTATTTTGAGGCTGTGCCCCCTAGTTCTTGTTTTACCTGCCAGTGGAAACAACATCCCTGCTTCTGTCTTATCTATTCCTTTCCATAATTTTATATGTCTCTATAAGATCCCCCCTCATTCTTCTAAATTCAAATAAGTACGGTATCAATCTACCCATTCTTTCCTCGTACGCCAACCCTCTCAACTCTGAAATCAACCCAGTGAACATCCTCTGCATCCCCTCCAGTGCCAGTACATCCTTTCTCAAGTAAGGAGACCAAAACTGTACACAGTACTCTCGGTGTGTCCTCACCAGCACCCTATACAAATGCAACGTAACATCCCTGCTTTTTCAACTCCACATCCCTCTACCAATAAAGGACAAAATTCATTTGCCTTCTTAATTACCTGGTGCACCTGCAAACCAATTTTTTGGGATTCATGCACAAGAACACCCAGATCATTGAGATGTGAACTTCTGAATCTAAATCTTAACAGGAATAAAAAAAATTATCCCCTGATCTGAATGTTTACCCCAACTGGATCATGCCAAGGGGGTTACAATGGTCAAAATTCCAGTCTCAATTCTGCGGCCGGGAGCAATGTTTCAATTTAAATCTCGATCTGAGTCACAGTTTTTGGTTTTAAAACTCCCATTGACCCCAGAAACCCAAAAGCAACATCTGTAATGCCAAGGGTATTTGCCCGGTCGCTGTTGGCGATCAGAGCTTAGGGAGATAGGGTCAGAACAGCAGCGTGTGATCAGGGAAATGCGGATATCGGGTTATTTTCGGAGTTGGTGCAGGACGGCCTCTGAGTCTGGAGGGAGTTACTCAACTCCAAGTAAACATACATTGGCACTTCACACACAGCTCCCAGCTAGCAGCCAGCTCTCAGATCCAATCCCTATCAGCACAGCAGTCATCTGCATTTCAGTTCAATAAAACTCACAACAACATAAGCATTTGTTTGCACCAATCAGTCCAGCGCGTCCTTTCGATCAATAACCAGACAAGGGAGCAAACGCACAATCTGTCAGAAATGGGGGAACGGAGTAAACCACTTATATAAAAGAAAAGAAGAAACAGCAAGCAAAAGAAAGAAACCCCGCAATATTAAGATTTATGCGAAACCTGTTCCCTGCGGATGGAGAGGACTCAATGAAATGCACTCACTGATTAGTAAATCATTTTTTAAAAAGTTCACAGTCACCGCAATTCTGACTAGCTTGAGGTCCCTGTTCTTACCGATTAGAATGGCCGCTAAAAGTCTACAAGGGGAGGTTTTCCTTGCTTCCACTCCACCGAAGTCCAAGGGCACTTTCTGAGCCCTCATTCTAGGAGAGTTCAATCAATACCTGCGGCTGAGAATCGCGGGATGTTGTGGAACTGAAGGGACTGGAGACAATGGGGGAGTGCTGCTTTGAAAGGTCTGATGTTAACCACAGACAGAAAGACAGAGAGACGGGGTGGGGAAACAGCAGTTCTCACTGTGTGGATGGTCAGTGAGGATCTGCTCTTCCCAGGGACTGGGACTCAGACAGAGAGAGAGAGAGAGAGAAAGGGGAGGAACTGCGTCTGTGTTTGGTGTACAGTAACCTCCCACTTGTTCTGTCTCCCTGTCTCCACACACACACACACACACACATACATACACACTGCGTAAACCTGATCCTGGAGCCGGGACAGCAGCGAGAAATCCCTTATCATTCCGTTCACTGCAAATTCTGCATTGCAGTCACAAAACTGCTTTCGTCATCACCCATGAGGGACCAAGCAAAACACCAGTCTGCAAAGACACGGCGATTTATTACCAAAATAAACCTTACCATCAATAACTTTGGAAACGTTGATGGTTCCAGACTAGTGCAAATCGTTCTTCCCCCCCAATAATTTATCAAAGTTTAACAACTTTCTGAACTTGGTCTCCTGACTGTTTAAGATTGAAGGTGTTCAGAGCAACTGGCTTGAATTTTGCAGGTTGATTTGGAATACTATCGCAGTGATCAATAGGTTTCAGGACATCTTGGGAATGCTCATTCTTGGACCATTCTGACTTTGATGGGATCACATTACACCCGTCAGCGTCTCCCTGAACTCGCCGCTAAAATAGAAAGCTCTATTAAATGAACAGTTCCGGTAGCTCAGCTTCCCAATTCCGGGAACATGCCACAAGATAGGGAACTGGGTTAGAGCTGCTCACATTCCAGCTTCTCTCCTGTTTTGGAGGGAACCAGGTTCCTATTGGGTTCAGATTCCACAGCCTCCATTTGGCACACAAGCCCAGTCAGTTTCAATCCCTGGTCGTACAGCTTCACCCAATTCCATCCCCACGGTCCGGGCACCAAACTGGCGGTGGGGGGCAGGTGTTTGCACCCATTTGTCCAATCCCCTCCCTGGCCTCTAGCCTCCCTGTGTCTCCTAACCTCCCCAACGTGACACCCTCCTATCTGCTCTCCTCCAATTCTGGCCTCTTGCACATTCCCAATGATAGCCACTCCACAACTGGTTGTGGTACAGTCTGTCACCTAGGCCCCAAGGTTCGGAACTCCTTCCCTAAACCCCTCTGCCTCTGGACATCATTTTTCTCCTTTAAGATGCTTCTAAAATCAATATTTTGGTCAGCTGCACTCTTTGACTGGCTCAGAGTCAGATTAACTCTAACAATGGTTATGTCAAGTACCTTGACACATTTCAGGTTAAAGGTGCTATGTAGGTATTTGTTGTGATTGTCACTTGACATTCCCCCTTGAAAATTCAGTCCAAGCTTTGCATCTTAATTGTTAACCTGTTCTTTAGGGTGACTGTGGAACTCATTGCCGCAGAGGGCTGTGGAGGCCAAATCATTGAGTAACTTTAAGACAGAGGTAGATAGGCTGTTGATGACGAAGGGAATCAAGGGTTATGGGGAGAAGGCAGGAGAATGGGGTTGAAAAACATATCAGCCATGATTTAATGGCAGACCAACTCAATGGGCTGAATGGCCTACATCTGCTCCTATATCTTAGGGAAGCAAAACCACAGGGTAGAGACTGGGCCCTTCTTCAAATAAACAGCTCAGCAGGGGTGATGGCCACAACATTAGTCAGAGCACTGAGCTAGGGGGGCAGTGATGGGTGTCTCATCTCAAACTCCTTCTGACAGGATGGGGTGGGATACCAGGTGAGAGTAGACACCGTGAGTGAACTTTTAAAAAAATACACATTTGTATTTTCTTTGGGGAGCAGAGATGTCTTTCTGAGAAGACCACCCTTCCTCAGTCACACCCTGAGCCTCCTCTCTACTTCCTTCAACCTCCTTCTCAGCTCTACCACTAATTCCCCTGGCCACAACCCTGTACTGTCGTCTCCAGTTTGCAACCTGCCTCCCCTTCCCAGTGACATCCCAGCCATTTCCAAGATCAACCATGATCTTATTGAATCGCACAGCAGTCTTAGCAACTGAATACTACACCACCTCTGTAATACCTGACCTCAATACATCAATCTGATGGCACACCGATGCAGGAGTTAGCAACAACATTTTTTTAAAAAAGTAAAACTTCCCATGACTTAACAGAGTTATATTTTGTTTTATGTTGTTTCTAAGTCACATAAGAAGATATTGGTTCAGATGAGCAAAGGTTTGGTCAAGGTGTTAAAAGGTGAATTCACCATAGCCCCGTTCTGTCATTACAGAGAGATGACTGGTGATGGTTTAACTGAAGGATCCCCTTACTTCAGGCAAGAGGTTGAGGAGGGAAGTCCTTCAACCTCAGCTGCTGCAGGATCTGAACCCACATGATTGGCATTGAAAAATAGCCAACTGAGCTAACTGAGCCCAAGTTAGGTATTAAGCAGCGTCTTAAAGGAGGGAGAGAGGAAGCTTACTCTAGTCAAGAGGAAGAAGGAAGCTTACTTAAGGTTAAGGAATCAAGGATTGGGCAGGGCTCTAGAGGGCTACAATGTAGCCAGGAAGGAACTGAAAAATGGACTTAGGAGAGCGAGAAGAGGGTATGAAAAAGCCTTGGCGGGTAGAATTAAGGAAAACCCCAAGGTGTTCTATACTTAGATGAGGAACAAGAGGATGGCCAGAGTGAGGGTAGGGCCGATCAGGGATAGTGGAGGGAACTTGTGCATGGAGTCGGAGGAGGTAGGGGAGGTCCTTAATGAATACTTCAGTATTCACCAGCGAGAGGGACCTTGACGTTTGAGAGGAATGTGTGAAACAGGCAGATATGCTCGAACAGATGTTAGAAAGGAGGACGTGCTTGAAATTTTGAAAAACATGAGGATATATAGAACCCTCTTCCCCTCCCCCATTTCTGATGAAGGGTTTAGGCCCGAAACGTCAAGTTTTCCTGCTCCTATGATGCTGCTTGACCTGCTGTGTTCATCCAGCCCCATGCTTGTTATCTCGGATTCTCCAGGATATATAAGTCCCCTGGGCCAGACAGGATATCCCCAAGGTTACTACGGGAAGCAAGGGAAGAGATTGCTGCCCCTTAGGCGATGACCTTTGCGTCCTCACTGTCCACTGGAGTAGTACCAGATGATTGGAGGGTGGCAAATGTCATTCCCTTGTTCAAGAAAGGGAACAGGGATAATCCTGAGAATTATAGACCAGTCAGTCTTACTTCTATGGTGGGCAAATTATTGGAGAGGATTCTGAAAGATAGTATTTATGATTATTTGGAAAAGCACAGTATGATTAGAAATAGTCAGCGTGGCTTTGAGAGGGGCAGGTCATGCCTCACAAGCCTTGTTGAATCCTTTGAAAACGTGACAAAACACATTGATGAAGGCAGAGCAGTGGATATGGTGTATATGGATTTTAACAAGGCATTTGATAAGGTTCCCCATGCTAGGCTCATTCAAAAAGTAAAGAGGCATGGGATTCAGGGAAATTTGCCTGTCTGGATACAGAATTGGCTGTCCAATAGAATACAGAGGATGGTAATAGATGGAAAGCATTCAGCCTGGAGCTCGGTGACCAGTGGTGTTCCACAGGGATCTGTTCTGGGACCTCTGCTCTTTGTGATCTTTATAAATGACTTGGATGAGGAAGTGGAAGGGTGGGTTAGTAAGTTTACCGATGACATGAAGGTTGGTGGAGTTGTGGATAGTGTGGAGGACTGTTATAGGTTGCAATGGGATATTGACAGGATGCAGAGCTGGGCAAAGAAGTGGCAGATGGAATTCAACCCAGAGAAATGTGAAGTGATTCATTTTGGAAGGTCGAATTTGAATGCAGAATACAGGGTTAATGGCAGGATTCTCGGCAGTGTGGAGGAACAGAAGGATCTTGGGGTCTATGTCCATAGATCTCTTAAGTTGTCACCCAAGGTGATAGAGTTGTTTAGAAGGCATATGGTGTGTTGGCTTTCATTAGCAGCGGGATTGAGTTTAAGAGCCACGAGGTTATGCTGCAGCTCTATAAAACCCTGGTTAGACCGCAGTTGGAAAATTGTGTTCAGTTCTGGTTGCCTCATTATAGGAAGGATGTGGAAGCTTTAGAGAGGGTGCAGAGGAGATTTACCAGGATGCTCCCAGGAGGGCAGGTCTTATGAGGAAAGGTTGAGGGAGCTAGGGCTTTTCTCATTGGAGCGAAGAAGGATGAGAGGTGACTTGATAGAGGTGTACAAGATGATAAGAGGCATAGATAGAGTGGATAGCCAGAGACTTTTGCCCAGGGTGGAAATGACTGTCATGAGGAGGCATAATTTTAAGGTAATTGGAGGAAGGTATAGGGGAGATGTCAGAAGTAGGTTCTTTACCCAGAGTGGTGGGTGCATGGAATGCACTGCCAGTGGTGGTAGTAGAGTCAGATACATTAGTGAGATTTAAGCCAATTTTGGATAGGCACATGGAGGATAGTAAAATGTAGGGCTTGCAGGTAGTTTGATCTTAGAGTAGGATAATAGGTCAGCACAACATTGTGGGCCGAAGGGCCTGTACTGTGCTGTACTATTCTATGTTCTATGTTCTAGAGGTGTAGAGGGATAGTCTAGAGCTTGGGATCGAGACAATTAAAGGAATGGCCACCAATGTTGGAACAAGAAGGCAGCTCACCACCACCTTGTCAAGGGCAACTAGGGATGGGCAAGAAATGCTGGCCAGCCAGCACTGCCCACATCCCATAAATGAATAGGAAAAAAATTAAAATCAGTGAAGCTCATTAGGACAAACCTAGAGGAGTGTAGACAACTTGGAGGTTGTGGAGCCGGAGACGATTACAGACATAAGGGAGACTGTGTGACCATGAAGCGATTTGAAAGCAAGGATGAGAATTTTAAGATCATGACATTGCTTGACTGGGAGGTAATGTAGGTCAATGGGCACAGAGGCAATAGTAGAATGGAATTTGGTGCCAATTAAGACATGTCCAAGAATACATGAACATTCCAGTGCTCTAAATACACACTAGCCAAATGTTGTGCAAATTAACCTATTTCCAGCTCAATATAACATTGTCACAAAGCCAGGCTGAAATTCAATGTTAGTTGATGTGTGGAGGCTCAATTTTAAACATTATGATCCACAAGCAGTCATATAGCGTGTAGAGTGACGTGAGAGCATATATTACAGTGCCCTGTGAAGACAAGATCAATAAGAGAAGAGGTGAAATGAATGCTAAAGAAATATTTGAGAGTGGACCAGTCAAAAAGGGATGGTGCTGGCACCATATGAAGACAGATTTGCCAGGCTTGTGTGTAAGATTATAAAGGTCAGTGCCAGTGTGCAGCTGCACCTGTCACTCTCTGGTAATTAATTTCACTTTTGTGCTTTGAAGTATAGCTAGGCTGAACTATGATTTAAAAGGGATGTCACATTCCAGGATTCTCAATGGGTGTTATGTCCAGAGACTATCCTGTGACAGCAGTTCTTCTCTTTCCATGGTGCTGATTTGGTCAGATTGAGAGAAGTAATCTATTATCTGTGCTGCATGATGTGTGTCAGAGGTTACACAAACATCAGTAATGATCAGATCAATTGTCTATGATGTCGGTTGGGGATTAATATTAGCCCAGGAGGCATTCCTATTCTTGCAAGTGGAATGTTTTCTTTTAAATCCACGAGCTAGAGCATATAGGATTTCTGTTTAACATCACATCTAAAAGACAATGTAGCACTCTCTTGATACCGTCCTGGGATTTCAGCTTAGATGATGTGTTAGGTTTCACCATGGGAACCGAACCCACAACATGCTAACTCAGAGATAATAATGATAGCTGAGAGCTTGGTCCTGTAAAATTAATCAGCCCTACGTAATTTGGTTAATACTAACTTAAAAAACAAATAAACCTAATCAACAGCACCTGATTTAGTTGAAAGTAACTTCATGTGTTAAAGGTGGGGCACATTCTGATTTTGCAATACTCGTCTTTCTTTCCAATCATCTCAATGACCTTATCGCTCTGTCACAATTGTCATACGTACTGTCAATTTTCACTTTCCATCATCTGATTTTAAAACCTGAGACCTTCATTAAAGAAAATGGTTTTACAAAGTTCATAAATTAATAAGATATAGGAGCAGAATTAGGCCATTCAGCCTATCAAAGTCTCCTCTGCCATTCGATCATGGCTGGTATGCTCCTCACCGCCGTTTTCCTGCCTTCTCCCCATAAACCTTCAGCCCATTACCAATTAAAAATCTGTCTAACTCTTCCTTAAATTTGCTCACTGTCCCAGCATCCAACGCACTTTGGGATAGCAAATTCCATAGATTCACAACCCTTTGGGAGAAGTAGTTTCTCCTCAACTCTGTTTTAAATTTGCCAAACCTTATCCTAAAACTACGATTCATCATTTTAGAATGCCCCACAAGAGGAAGCATCTGCTCCATGTCTATGTTATCCATACCTTTTATCATCTTGAATACCTCAATTTGATCGCCCCTCATTCATCTAAATTGGAGAGAGTATAGGCCTAAACTGTTCAATCTGTCTTCATACAACAAGCCCCTCATCTCTGGGATCAATCTAAAGAACCTCCTCTGAACCTGTCTCCAAAGCCACTACATCTTTCCTCAAATAGGGAAACAAAAACTGTGCACGATACTCCAGGTGCGGTCTCACCAATGCCTTGTATAGTTACAACAATACTTCCTTATCTTTCTGTTCTATTCCTTTAGCTACAAAAGCCAACATTCCATTTGCTTTCTTTATTATCTGCTGTACCTGCATGCTAATTTTCTGTGACTCAGGAATGAGGACTCCCAGATCCCTCTACACTGGAGCTCCCCGAAGTCTTTCCCATGTAGATAATAAGTCACCTTCCCATTTTTCTGACCAAAATGCACGACTTCACACTTATCCACATTAAATTCCATCTGTCACATTTTGGCTCACTCTCCTAACCAATCTATATCCATTTGTAAGGTTCTTATTTCCTCATTGCTATTTACTGTTGTACCTATTTTTGTGTTGTCCACAAATTTGGCCATAGAGCCTTCTGTTCCTGTATCCAAGTCGTTAATGTAGATTGTAAATAGCTGGAGTCCAAGGACTGAACCCTGTGGCACCCCACTAGGTACTTAATACCATCCAGAAAAAAACCCATTTATCCCAACTCTCTGCCTTCTGCCCATCAGCCAGTCACCTCTCCAAGCTAATAAATTATCCCAATCCCATATGATCCAGCCATGTGAATTAACCTTTTGTGCGGCACTTTATCAAAAGCCTTCCGGAAGTCACAAATACTCCATCGACAGGATCCCCATTATCCACTTTGCTTGTTACATCTTTGAAGAGCTCTAGCAAATTAGTCAAACATGATTTCCCTTTATAAAACCACGCTGACTCTGATGGATGGCAGTTTGACTTTCCAAATGTTCTGATATTGCTTCCTTGATAATTGATTCTAACACTTTGCCAACATCAGATGTTAAACTAACTGGTCTGTAATTTCCCACATAATGCCTCCCTCTTTGAATAAGAGTGTTACTTTAGCATTTTTCCAATCCACTGGAACCTTTCCTGTGTCCATGGAATTTTGGAATATTGTAACTAATGGATCCACTATCCCTACTGCCACTTCCCTTAATATCCTAGGATGTAGGCCATTAGGCCCAGGGGACTTGTCTGCCCTTAATCCTAACAGTTTTCCAAGTACCTTTTCCCTATTGATGTTGATTGTTCTAAGTTGTACCCTTTCTATTGTCTTTGACTTGCCTGTTCTAATGGGAATGGTACTATTATCCTCCACCATGAAAACTGAGGCAAAGTATTAATTTAACATCTCTGCCATTTCAATGTTCCCCACCATTAACTCTCCGGTTTCATCTGCCAAGGGACCAACATTCACCTTAGCAACTCTTTTCCCTTTTATATACCTGTAGAAGCTTTTGCCACCCTTTTTGATACTTTGCACTAGCTTTCTTTCATAATTTACCTTAGTTCTTTTTAATAATTTTTTAGTATCCCTTTATTTATGTTTGAAAGTTTCCCAAATCCTCCAGCCTGCCACTGGCCTTTGAAATATGGCATACCTGAGTTTTTGTCTTTATATTGTCCTTGACCTCCCTGTTTAGCCATGGATTGTTTTTCACGCCTTTACCATCTTTCTTCCTCTCTGCGATATAATTTAGTTGTGAGGAATTGGGTAGCTCCTTAAACAATTGCCACTGCTCGCCGTCTTACCTTTTAGCCTCCCTGCCCAATCTACTCGGGCCAAATCTGTCCTCATGCCTCTGTAATTCCCTTTGTTTAATTCCAGACCACTACTGTGGGACTGCACTTTCTCACCCCCAAACTAAGTTTGAATTCCTGTCGTACTATGGTCACTAATCCCTAGAGGATCCTTAACTATGATGTCATCAATTAATCTCTCTTCATTACACAATACCAAATCCAGAGTAGCCTGCTCCCTGGTTGGTTCCACAACATACTGCTCCAAGAAACAATCTCTAATACATTCAATGAACTCTGTGTCCAGCTACCCTTGCCAATTTGATTCTTTCACTCTATGTGCATGTTAAAATCACCAACGCTTATTGCCGTACCTTTCTTGCAAGCCTCTAATATTTCCTGGTTTATACTGTGCCTCTCTGCAGAACTACTGTTTGGGGACCTATAGACTATTCCTACAGAGTACTTCACCTTTTTGCTGTTTCTTATTTCCACCCAAACTGATTCCACAGTTTACAGGCAAAAAAATCTGCAGATGCTGGAATCCAGCTAGACAAACAGAAGGCTGGAAGAACACAGCAAGGCGGGCAGCATCTGGAGGAAAGAAGCAGTCAACGTTCCTGACTGTAATACCCAAAATGTTGTCTATTCCTTTCCTGCAGATGCTGCCTGGCTTGCTGTGTGCTTCCACATCTTGATCTCCCGTGCTTATGTCATTTCTCATTACAGCACTGATCCCTTCCTTCACCAGCAAAGCTACACCACCCCCTTTTCCTTTCAGTCTATCCCTCTGAAATGTCGAGCACCCTTGGATATTCAATTCCCAGACCTGTTCTCCTTGTAACTGTCTCAGTAATCGCTACTAAATTGTAACTGTTCGTTTCTATTTGCGCCAGTAACTCATTAATTTTGTTTTGAATGCTTTATGCAGCTTTTAAATTTGTATTACTGGTAAATTTCCCTACTCTTTTACAAACTCATGGTGCATAAAGACAATCACCTGTTCTGTCCCTCACCTTTATTGTCTAGTAACCATCTTCCACATCGCCAACTGCATAGTCTTAGCATGGTGACTGTAGTCATCTGACCAGTTTGAGCCAAGCTGAAACCAATGCAAGATAAAGACAGAGAGACTGCACCAAAATTAATATTTTATCAAAAGGTATTGAAACTCAATCAGGCATGAAGAAACCACATCTCCGGTTTTGACTGCTCTGCAAGTTTCACATGCTGTGATCAAAAAAGTCACCTGCTCATCATCCAGCTTGAGAAAAGAACACCCTGCTGGCTGACAGGCAAATACACAAGTGAACTGCATTTCAGGAACAGAGATAATAGGTACTGCAGATGCTGGAGAATCCGAGATAACAAGCGTGGGGCTGGATGAACACAGCAGGTCAAGCAGCATCACAGGAGCAGGAAAACTTGACGTTTCGGGCCTAGACCCTTCATCAGAAATGGGGGAGGGGAAGAGGGTTCTGAAATAAATAGGGAGAGAGGGGGAGGTGGATAGAGGATGGATAGAGGAGAGGATAGGTGGAGAGGAGGCAGACAAGTCGAAAAGGCAGGGATGGAGCCAGTAAAGGTGAGTGTAGGTAGGGGGGTAGGGAGGAGATAGGTCAGTCCAGGGAGGACGGACAGGTCAAGGGGGCGGGATGATGTTAGTAGATAGGAGATGGGGGTGTGGCTTGAGGTGAGAGGAAAAACAGGTTAGGGAGGTGACATGTCCATCCTTGGCCTCCTGCAATGCCACAGTGATGCCACCCGAAGGCTGCAGGAACAGCAAATCATATTCAGCCTGGGAACCCTGCAGCCCAATGGCATCCATGTGGATTTCACAAGCTTCAAAGTCTCCCCTCCCCCAACCGCATCCCAAAACCAGCCCAGCTCATCTCCACCTCCCTAACCTGTTTTTCCTCTCACCTCAAGCCACCCCCCCATCTCCTATCTACTAACCTCATCCCGCCCCCTTGACCTGTCCGTCCTCCCTGGACTGACCTATTTCCTCCCTACCCCCCCACCTACACTCACCTTTACTGGCTCCATCCCCACCTCTTCGACTTGTCTGCCTCCTCTCCACCTATCCTCTCCTCTATCCGCCTCCCCCTCTCTCCCTATTTATTTCAGAACCCTCTTCCCCTCCCCCATTTCTGATGAAGGGTTTAGGCCCGAAATGTCAAGTTTTCCTGCTCCTGTGATGCTGCTTGACCTGCTGTGTTCATCCAGCCCCATGCTTGTTATCTGCATTTCAGGAAAACAGCTTTGGGCAAGAGAAAGAAAGAACATGAATGGGCTGAGGAGTGACAGATGGAGTTTAATTTGTATGAATGCGAGGTGTTGCATTTTGGTAAAGTAAACAAGGGCAGGGCTTCGACAGTTAATGATAGTGCCCTAGATAGTTTTGTCAACCAGAGAGATCTAGGGGTTCAGTATATAGTTGTTTGAAAGTTGTGATACAGGTAGACAGGGTGGTTAAGAAGGTGTTTAGCACACTAGCCTTGATTGCTCAGACCATTGTGTTTAGGAGTTGGGACGTCATGTGAGGTCGTACAAGACATTGGTGAGGCCTCTTTTGGAGTACTGTGTATGGGTCTGGTTGCCCTGCTATAGGAAGGATATTATTAAATTGAAGAGGGTTCAGAAAAAAATAACCAGGATTTTGCCGGGACAAGAGGGCTTGAGTTATAAGGAGACTGGATAGGCTGGGACATTTTTCATTGTAGCATTGGAGATTGAGGGGTGACATTATAAATGTTTATGTAACCACGAGGGACATCGATAACGTTAATAACATAGGTTTCTTTCCCCTATGGTGGGGGAGTTCCAAACTAGGGAGTTTATTTTTACAATGAGAGGAGAAAAATTTAAAAGGGACCTGACGGGCAAGTTTTTCACACAAGAGGGTGTTTTACGTGTGGAATGAGCCAGAGGAAGTGATAGATACAGGTCCAGTTACAACATTTAAAAGACATTCGGATAAGTACATGAATAGGAAAGGTCTAGGATATGGACAAAATGCAGGCACGTGGGACTAATTTAGTTTGGCAAACTTGGTCGGCATGGACGAATTGGACTGAAGGGTTTGTTTCCGTGCTATGACTCGATGACTTTCTCCGTCCCCGTTGCCTTCTCCTTATTTCGAAAGCTGGCACCAGTGATGAAACAAATCAAAGAAACCTCCATTGATCAAGAATTCAAGATTCCACAGATTTTAATACTACTGAAGATACAAGACATTTTCTAAACAGCTGTGATATCTGGCTCAACTACAAAAATTCCAGGACTCTTTATGAACTTTTAAAGCTGCATATTATTTACCTTCCCACCTATTAGATTTTTCCCCTTTTAAAAACAACTTATACCCGTGTTTGTGTCTTTGTTTGATAATGTGTTTTATGTTTCGCACAGTTAATAGGTAATAAACGAATCATTCCTTCACTCAATAAATCACTCAACAAATCCCCATAATTGTCTCCTTAATTTTGACTAACGCTGGATTTTGATTGAGGTGTGATGTAACTGCATGCTGTAAAGAAATAAAAATATTTGTTGTGACTGACTAAATGGGTCAAAAAAAAGGGGCCCCTCCTTACCTGGTTATAATACCTGCCTATCTCTGTGATCGCCACCAGGCTCACAACCCTCCATATGCTTCTCCGGTCCTCGCCTCTTGCACATTCCCCTTTTTTTCGTGCTAAATGTGGCTATACCTTCAGCTAGCCAGGGCCTTAACTCTGGATTTCTTCCCCTAAACTTTTCTGCTTCTCTTTCCTCCTTTATTGTGTTCCTGAAAACCAATCTCATTGACCAAGCTTTAAGTCACTTGTCCTAATATCTTATCATGCACCTTGCCGTTAAATCTTGTCTGGCAATGCTTCTGTGAGGTTCCTTTGACGGATTAAAGGTGCAACATAAATACAAGTTGTTGTTGCTGTTTGAGCAGGACTCTCAGCCACCAGTCAATGTACTCAGTAGACTTTCAATTTGAAAAGAGTCAACTATATTGTTTGTGGGAGTACAGTCACATGTACGCCAGACCAGCAGTTTCTTTCACTAAAGGACAATAGTGAGCCAGATGGGTGTTTTCCCCCAACAATGATTTCATGGTCATCATCAAACTCTTAATTCCAGATTTTTAAAAAAAATTGAATTCAAACTTCACCATCTGCCATGGTGGGATTCCAACTTGGGTCACTGGATTAAGAGTCTGGTATTAACACCACCAGGCTATCACCTCCCTGTGGTGCACCAATGAGGTAGCAGACTCACTCCTCTCTGTCTGCTGTGGATCCACGTGCTCACAATGTCAGTCCAAACTCCATCTTTTACTTTCTCTTCTTGTTGAAGCATCTGATCGGAGAATCCAGTCCTTCACAGTACACAGGCAAGTTACATAGGAGTGGTATCTGTGTTTTTTTGTTAATTGTGAGAAGTCCTTTCCCCTTTTTCCTTCAAGTGATGAGGATTTGATGTAACTGAGGTGTCTATTAGCAGTTGGTCTCAGTCTCTGCGTTGCAGTTGGTCAGTGTGTTCAACTGTAAACCAAAATGCTGGTGGTTTAGGACCATCCAGGAACAAAGGTATCACCAATGGAGCTCTTATGGTACAGTGGCAGCGTCCCTACCTCTGGGTCAAAAGACCTAGATTCAAGTCCTGATTCTTCCAGAGGGGTGTCATAACAGGTTGAATTTAAAAATGTCAGCATAGCAGTCACATGAAATTCTTGTGTTGACCGTTATATTTTGAACCAACCTGCTTAGATACACTATGACCTACCTTCAGCCTTGAACCCAAATCACCTGGCCCAGGGGTAGGGACACTGCTGCTGTACCACAAAGCCCCTTTTCAAATAAAATGCTAGTCTCATACCCAATTTTTAAAATTTAACCTATTTTTCTTATCAATCTGATCAGAGATGGTATGACACATCATTTGAACTAGTGGGACCTGAACTTGGACCTCCTGGCTCAGGGGAGGGACATTACCACTGCACCACAGGAGAGCCCCAACACAAAGTCCTCTTTTGCTTGACTCTTTATTGAAAACACACAGGTTGTTGAGTTTAAATTAATTGATACTTTCATTACTTACATCCCACTTCACAAGTTACTATGGTTTTCAGGATGGCAAAGATAAGCATTTTAGTCATTTTCTGAATATGGGATGGAGCCCATGATCTGTTCCGCTTGGGATTATTCATTTTGCATTATTGTTAATTTTTTTATGCAAGTGACACAATGCACTTAACAAAGAAAGCTAAAAAAACGGAGACTTGTGTTTCTGTCAAACTTGACTTAGAGAGAGAGCACTACACAAGTGTATATTTGGCCTGCGCCTTCACTTTAACCTCAGTTGTAGGGAAGCTTGCAAAAATGATCCTAATAACTCAGGACAAAAGTAACAGTCAGTTGGAAATGTGCATATTAATTAAAGAAGGTCAGCATGGATTTGTGAAGGGAATTAATTATGTTGGGTTAACATGATGAGAGGTTTTGATGTGGTAATTGAGAGGGATGATAAAGGTAGTGCGGTAGATGTGATGTTTATAGATATTCAAAGTGCCATATAGCAGGCTTCTCAGCGAAGTTTAAAAATGTGCAGACTAGGTGGATTGGCTATGCTAAATTGCCCATAGTGCCCAGGCATGTTTAGGTTAGGTGAGTTAAACATGGGAAGTACAGGGTTAGGGGAATGGGTCTGGGTGGTATGCCCCTCGGAGGGGCAGTGTGGACTTGTTGGGCTTAATGGTCTGCTTCCATACTGTAGGGATTCTATGATTCTATGATTCTAAAGTTGAAACCTAATTTAAAAACTGGGACAGTAACAGCACGGATGCAAAGTTGGTTGAGTGGAATGGTGGAAGTAGGCTCAATTAAGTCATTCAAGGGGCATTGGATAAATTAGATAGAAATGGTGTTCAGGATGTGGGGAAAAGGCAGGAAATTAGCATTAGGAAATAGAACAATGGGCTAAATGGCCTCCTTTTGAACTGTAACAATTCTGTCATTCTGACGGACAGGAAATAGAGAGTAGAGGTGAATGGTTGTTTTCAGTTTACTGTGAGCTCCCCAAATGCCAGCTCATGCACACGGCTTCTCTTGTTCTATATTAATGATGGGGTGTGTAGGGCATCATCAGAATTTGTAGATGACGCAAAACTTGGAAGTATTGTGAAATGTGAGGAAGACAGTGATGGACTGCAAAAGGATATATATAGGCTGGGACAACAGACTGATAAACATACAACAGGGAAGTGTGCAATGATAAATTGGGTAGGAATAAGGAGGAGACCAAATATAAAGGAAAAGTTGATGCGGAAATAGGGTGACTTGGGCCATATGTGTATGAACTATTGAAGGTATCAGGGCAAGTTGAGAAAGTGGTTACAGGGCATTAAGGACCCTGTGCCTTACATAAAACAAAGGTAAAGTCTTCATAGTCTTACCAGACCATAGAGCTGCTCTTCAATTACAGACAGACAACTGGTGGAGGGGCAGCACGTTTTAGGTAAGAGGAGAGAATGAGAAGGAGAGGCCTTCATGGTAACCTTAGCTGGTGTGGGAATTGAACCCATACCGTATGTATCACGCCACATTACAAACCAGCTATCCAGCCAACTGAGCTAAAACAATCCCCCTATATGCATATGAGGTCCCCACTTTATGAATATCTGACTTACAAGCAATCATTCTTACAGATACAACCCATATGGGGTTGTAATTTTAAAGATCCAAGCATTTGCTGTGCTTATGAATGGCTCCTTAATATTGTCCTGCATTGTGTTCCGATTTACGTACAAACTGATTTGTGAATAGACTCAAGATCGGAACCTGTTCACAATTCAGTGACGCCCTGTGGAGGCATAGACCTGGAAACAGGAAACTTATTGCGAACCTTTGCAAAACCCTGGTTAAGCCTTAACAGTGTGTGCCGTACTTTTGAGAAAATGTGTAGGATTTAAAGAAGCTGCTGAAACAATTCACAGGAACAATTCTAAGAATAAGGCATTTCAGTTACTGCATAAATTGGAGAGCTAAGGTTATTCTCCTTACAGGAGACAACGTTCAAAGGAGATTTGATAACAGTTTCCAAGATCTATAGAGCTCTAAACAGAATGGTTAGGGAGAAGCAGAGGACACAGTTTTAAGGGGATCAGAAAGTGTGGAAGCTGAATCAATGACAACGTGAGGAAAGTTACTTTTACGCAGTGAATGCTGAAGATGTTGTTCAGCTGGGTGACCATAACCAGTTCCATCAGGAATCTGGACATGGTCTCCAGTTTGCTGTCAACCCCTCTGGATTGTCCATCCACATCGACGATGTGGGTGAAGTCTCTAGCCTGGATGACCACATGGACTTTGCCAGCAGCAGTAGGAGGTGCTGCAGGATGGCCAGCCGCTTGCTCTGTAGCACTGGGGCATCAACATTAAATAGTTTCAGGGGAAAGTTTGTCAATCATCTTTCATGGGGGACCTCAAAGTTCACGTAATCTAAGTCATTGAGTTTTCAACACTCTCCTGAAGTTGTCACTTTACATGAAGCAGTTGAGGATGTTAATGAGGCAGCATGTCCCTTCTCCTCCTCTTTTGGAATCCACAATGCCACTGTCTATTAGACTGATTGACTTCAGTGTTTTCCAGCATTCCTAGGACTGGTGCCAACATGCCTCATCCCCTGGACACTACCATCACCATCAATTCCTTCCAAACCAACCTCTTAAAATTGGGACAGAACAAAATTTGGATACCAGAACAACTGAACATCAAAGAGATGGAGACTGAGGGTAAGTTGGACAGGTAGGAGATACAGCTGTGATGGCAGCAAATTTTCAAAACTTTCCCACCAGCACAGGAGGTTTGGTACCCTCATAGGACCAAATGCAGTTGCTACAAGGTTGGAACACAGCCTCCTCCATACTGGAAAAATGGTCCCTCACATCCTTTTTAGTTCTTTGACAAGACTGTCTCTGCCAAGGCCAGCATGTTGAATTAACCTTGAACTGAGTAACTTGTCACAGCCATTTCAGAGACCAGTTGAGACATTTATTTGTTCATGAATGTGAGTTTCACTGGCTATGGCGGTGTTTATCGCCTTTCCCTAATTGCCCTGAGGGCAGTTAAGAGTCAACCACATTGCTGCGGGTCTGGATTCACATGTATGTTATACTAAGTAAAGATGACAGATTTCCTTCGCTAAAGGGTATTAGTGAACGAGACGAGATTTTCAGATAATTGACAACAGTTTTGTGGCTGTCATGAGACCCTTATTTCCAGATTTTTATTGAATTCAAAACCCATCATCTGCTACTGTGGGATTTGAACCAATGTCTCCAAAACATTAACCTTAGGTGACTGGATTACTAGTCACTACATTAGCACTGTCACCACTTCTCCAAAACCATACTGTGTGGGTCTGGAATCACAAGTAGGCTAGACAGGGAAAGGATGGAAAATTTTCTTCCCGAAAGGACGTTAGTGATTCAGATGGGACGTTGCAACAGTCAATTATAGTTTCATTATCACCATTACAGAGACCCTAGATTTTTATGAATTTAATTGAATTTCCATAAGCTGCTTTGGTTGAATTTGAACCCATGGCCCCAGAAGTTTAGCCCTATCCTTATGCGCAGTATTACCACAATATCACCATCTTCTCAATTATCCATTTACTCCCATATACTTACTCTTTCTCCTCATTACGTTAGATTCAAAGAATTATTGATATGCCAGGGTGCAATTTCATTGTCAGTTTGGCTTCCCTTTAGGCCCAGGATTAGATTTGAAAATGTGCCTGACATCGCTCAAAACATAAAACATCTAGTTCTTAAGCTCATAAGAATCTCGGCTGAGTATAGACAAAGAGGGTGACATAAATCAAAAAAAAAACCAAATAAACACGTTGAAATACCCTTTAGATATTTCAGATGTAGAATTGATGTACAACACATTAATAATATACATAGTTCATTGACAGCTGCTCATTGGTCTTCCATCTGATGCGTGCATTAACTAATCTCTATTTACTGCACTTACATCTCAGTTACAGGAACATTGCCAGAGGTCACTTCATGCAATTAACTCTGCAGGCACTGAACTTTTGTTATCAAATTAATTTTGAAAGGGTCGGCATTGTGGCAGGGTCACTGGATTAGTAATCGAGGGTGGCTAGGAGCTGGGGATGTGGGTTGAAAACCCAAGTTGGTAATTCCAGAAAATAAAGCTGGTCTCAGCATTGGTGATTGATGGTTATGAATACTCAAGTGCTCGCTAATACCCTTTAGGAAAGGAAATCGACCATCTTTACCCAGTTGGGCCTTCATGTGACTCTAGATCCACAATAGTGTAGTTAGCTCTTGGTAGCCTAGTGGGTCATTCAATTCAAGGGCAATTAGGGGTTGGCAATAAATACCTGCCAGGTCGCTGATGCCCATGTGAAAGACTAACTGAAACATTTTGCCTATAATGGTTTGAATGATCTCCTACCATCTTGTGCCAGTCTATAATTCTAAAGAGGCAATTACCAGCAACTAATAAAATTAACTAACATTAATTACTTCAGAAGCACAGAATGTTTACAGTGCTGAAGGAGGTCATTCAGCTCATTGTGTCTGTACCTGAAAGCACAGATATCTAGTGAGAAGCACAAGGGCTTGATGAAGAATGGGAGGCTCAAGATCATTTGGCCGATTGAGCATCATTCTTCACAGATTTTGGACCATTTGCTTTTGTCATAGGTTCTCATGATTCCAACAACAACTTGCATTTATGTAGCACTTTCAATGCAGTAAAACAATCCATTGAAACTTTAAACAATCTGACCCAAAATTATGCTTCTGTGACACCTCTGTCACCCCTCTAAGCTAATGAGGAAGTTCTCCTATTAATTAACATTAACAGCTTTAAGACATAGTCCTCACAGTTAGTGGATATCCTAATGGTCAGACGATTCTGACAGCAATGCACATCATAGCTGCATTAGGGCTGAAGACCTGTGAATGAGAGAATATCAAGAGTTCAGGAAGCCCAGGAGAGAAACTGTCCCAAGAGAGGATTATTTGATATGATGCTAATCTGAGAGCAAATGAAGAGTTTTCAGTATTGCAGAGAGTGAGAGTCTTACTCCATGTTGAGGAATAACTGGAGTTTTAAGGGATCCAGACTGGTAGCAGCGAAGTTAGAGAGGGAGCAGCCATTAAGAGTGCAGTATAGACACCCAAGACCCGGGGAACAAAGTAACTCACAGTACAGTTATAATAGGGTTCCCAAGGGATAAGAACAATGGTTTTGGCACAAACCATAGCAACTGGACAAACTTCTAGATATCCCAACAGATTTCACAAAGGACACAGCCAATAATCCAATCTTGTCAGGAAATAGCATTTGATGACTTGCAGCAGGAGTAGGTCGAGGAATTTGAGCAAAGTTGGAAAGGTTGAGTTCAGACACTTAGAATGTGTGGGGCCGATGGATTTACCAGGAACTTGGTGGATGGGATTATGGAATACAGTCCTGAAAGTGATAACAAGATGGTAGTTAGTTTAGGTTAAAATCAACCAATGGCAAAAGGTAGTTAGTCCTAATTTTTGTTTCTATTTAGAAAAGTATAACATTGCTGATGTCAAATCCATTTGCTCATCTTTACTTCCCTACTCCTTCATACCCTTTACCTAACCAAAACATGACTGATCACAGTATTGAGTGCTCTTTTCATTTCTGTGGGACCCTTATGTTGGAATCAGGCAATGGAGTGAAGGAAGACAATTATAGTCATCGCTGGTGAGGACTCAATATTTTCTCTTGCAGCATAAAAGAAAGAGTTACACTCGTCTGCACAGCCCTGACACCTTAAACGCATCATGAAGGAACAGGCAGCTGTTACTCACGAAATAAGAACCCAGCAGTTCCAACTGAGCCAGGATCAAGACAAGGAGCTGCAGTAAGCAGAAATGTTTACTTGTCCAGATAGATTGCTTTGGTATGTGGCACAGTGAGGGCTGCTTGGCTCAGGATCTATTGCGGACTGCTCCGAGGGCAAGGGACATGAGTCTAGAAATAGGTACCTGCTCTATGTCAGACAGTAACTCAAACCTCAGCCAGGAAGCAACTCTCATTCCAAGGGCAGCCTTGAGATAAGCTGGAACTAATTAAATAAGGTGGCACAGAGACAAAATGGTCTCATGCTTGGACAGCGGGTAGAGAATGTAACAAACAGAATGTCATATTTGTCTTTCTTTCTTCCTGTTTAGAAATAATAGGGCAACAGAGGATAGGATATGGCTGATATAACAACAAAGTTGCTGGAAAAGCTCAGCAGGTCTGGCAGCATCTGTGAAGGTAAAAAAACAGAGTTAACGTTTCGGGTCTGGTGACCCTCCCTCTGACGCGAAACGTTAAATCTGTTTTTCCCTTCACAGATGCTGCCAGACCTGCTGAGCTTTTCCAGCAACTTTGTTCTCATTCCTGATTCACAGCATCGCAGTTCTTTTGGTTTTTATTCAGTATAGGGCTGATGTCTTGCAACCCAAACCTAAATAACCACGCTGGCTGATCCCTTAACAAAACATTATTGAAATAAGGAGTCCCATGTCCTGTTATTGTGGTTTCTTGTTAAAACACACTAAGTGCACTTAAATCAAATTATTTTTCAATTCTTGGTATTACACAATGGGAGTTTCACACCAGCACAGTCTGAGTATAAATCTGTTTTTACCATCAACATGTGCCTCACATTGTTGTTATCTTGCATTCTGCTTTGTTTCCAAGAGCATTAACCGGCCTTTCCTGCATTTGCAAGATATCTTTCACAATCTCTGAAAACCCGAAGTAATTTATAGTCAATGAAGCAGTTATGAACTTGAGTCAATATAGGCTGTAATATGGAAAAAAATGACAGCCAAACGGACACCAGCACACATGGCCAAATAGATTGTTTCAGCAAAGGTGCCTTACTACAATTGTACAGGGCATTAGTGAGACCACATCTGGAGTACTGTGTGCAATTTTGGTCTCCTTATCCGGGGAAGGGGGTAGGCCATTTAGGACTGAGATGAAGAGAAATTTCTTCACCCAAAGAGCGATGATCCTGTACAATATTCTGCTACTGAAAGCAGTCGAGGCCAAATCATTGAATGTTTTCAAGACAAGTTAGATATAATTCTTAGGGCTGAAGGGATCAATGATTCTGGGGAGAAACTTCGAACAGGGGACTGAGTGATCAACTGAGCTGATCGTATTGAACGACAGAGCAGTCTTGAAGGGCAAAATGGTCTACTCATTTTTTTTTAATGTTTCTATGTTGGTTGTGGAATAAATTTTAACCAGGATACAGTGAAGAACTCCACCGTTACCATTCTTTATTGACTACTTTCATGACGGACTTCATGAGAGGGCAGAGAACCAAAAGACGGTACCCATGACAATGCAGCACCTCCATGGCACAGCACTTTGGTGTCAGCCTAAACATTGTGTTCAAGCCTCCAAAAGACAACATTTGCCATGGATCCTGAGAAGGTGTCATTAGCTCAGGCAATTACAAGCTTGGTCAAAGAGCTACGTTTTTAATGAAGGTCTTGAAGGAACTGTTGGAAGGGCAGAGACATTTTGGGTTAAAATTCTTGAGGGTCAAATCTTGTAATTTCCTAGAGTGGCTGTTATTCACGCTGGATGCAAATCTCAGTACATTGAGCAGGCTCCAGGTTTGTCTGAACTGAAAGGAAATGAAAAGGACGGTCACAAACGGGCCTGAACTTCTCCAAGATGGTGAATATTGAAAAAAAGAAAGGTTAAAGCAACAATCAGATCAACAACGATCTTACTGAATGATGGAGCAGATTTTATAAGTCAAATAGCCTACTCCAACTCTTAATTATTTTGACTTTATGACTTCCGCTCTAGGTCAGAGTCTTTTCAGTCTGCGTTGGAGAGTGGATAGTGTGTAGATCAGGTATGGGCTGCATTAGACTGAATCAACATGCTATTATGTTAAAATAGCTCAGTGGCACCCACTATATTCAACCTCAAAGATAGCAAATGCAAACAGTTTAGTTACTGCATAGGCCCCATTCTCAATGATGGCTAGGCTGGTAGGCTGAAGAAAATATAAAAGAAACTTCAGAACATTGTGCAGTGTTATTTGAACCACATTTACTTTATTTTTAACCTTGTTACAGCTAACAGATGTCCAGTACCCCTCACAATCCCCTCATATAATATTGGCAGTACTGAAAACATCCCCCACCCTCCAAAGGGGGAAAACACCATGTAAAATATATAAAAACAGTAACAGTTCTCAAATACCTCAACCCTCTTTGACACTAGTCAACAAAATGTTTTAACGAGTCAATGCATACTTGAGCATTGGGGAAGGAGATTTATGGTGGTTATTTGGAGTGGAATTAAAAGCATAGTTCTGTTGGGACATCACACAAATAACAATGACGGCTAGGGATGGAGGCTTTGCTGGTGTGTAGAAACGGGGAGATTTACAGAAAAAGTAGTAAAAAGGAAGTCTCTTATTTGTCAAGCAAAGCGAAGTTCACTATTTCCTCCCAGATTGCTGAGGAGTTTCCAGCAATTAAACAATGTCTCCTGGACGCTGTCATCAGCTGAATCCCATAGGAAGAATATCATCTTGTTACAAATTGTGGTCATTTCCTGCAAACACCTTCATTGGTTATAAAAATATCAAAATAGGTGGGAAAGAATCAAAACGTATTTGATATTTCGTCAATAAGATCCACTTAGGTCACAAAGAATCTATTTGTTTTCCCGTTGCCTGTGGTAAGAGAGGGCACTGCAGTGATGGATAATGACAAGAGATAGGGTGGGGTGCATTGGGTTGTGGGGAGGTTAGATGTCCTGCGATGAAACTGCCTGGATTATGGTAACACAGAATCGACAGCTCAAACTAAAAGTGGAAATATGTCCTCCATCACCAAAAGGGTCAGGAGCTGAGGCCCGATTGTAACTAAAACATCCAACTTATAATTGCCTTTCCCATCTGGAGTAGGAGGGGCCTGTTCAGCCTATCAAGTCTTTTCGACCTTTTAGAGATACCTGTGATGTAACTCCCCAAACAGAATCTCCCACTGTCAGAGTTGGTGAGTTTGGAGGTGGGATGGGTATTTCTCTAGGGGGCATTGAGACAGCCTCAGGACTCCACTGCTTTCCCATCTCTGCCAGAACTAAGTCTGAGATGGCTTGCCTATGGTCGACTTTGCCACATCGTTGCTAGCTGGGGCCAACTAGTGGTTGCTTAAGGACCTCAACACGTCCCCACCGCTAAAATTGTCCCAGCTCCAGGTAGGTCTGTATACAGTGTGGGTGCTAGCTGTGAGCATTTTGACATCTCAGAGACGGGGGATCCCGTGATCAAAGGTAGTCAATACCCAATTGACAGACTGGACATGGGACAGTGAGGAGCCTGCAAGGAACCACCTTCCTGCCCTTGCTTTTGGTTCCCGCAAACCCCAATCCAGGACACGAGTTACTTACCTCTGTCTTGGCTCCACTGTGATCCTTGGGAACTCCTACCATTAACAGCCACGGTTGCCTCCTGCTGAGTGCAGGAGATGCCAGACCTCTGACTAACTAATGGAGGGCTGTCAGCCCCAGGGTAAGACCTGGGCTTGGGGTTCAGAGGGCTTTCCCAAAATGAGGTACTGTGGGTCTCTCACACTGGTTCGCCACCCAACAATGATACTCCAACAAGATTCTGTCCCATATCCCTGTACACATCAGGTGAACAAAAGTTTATCATCATTTTCTGTTTTTTGAAGGGAGTTTCAAATTGATAAACTTTTTTAACCTCACTCCTAAAAGGACTGGCACTGGGGTTTTGAGTCTGCCTGCAAACATTTGGCTCCCTCTCTATTTCTCTGGGCTGGGCATTATGTGCCTCCACTTTTTTAAAAAAATTCATTCATGGGATGTAAATCTCACTGGCTTGGCCACATTTGTTGCCCAACCCTAATTACTCTTGAACTGAGTGGTTCACTTGGCCATTTGACAGGGCTGCTAAGAGTCAACCACATTACTGTGGGTCTAGAGCCACATGTAGGCAAGAGCAGGTAAGGATGGCAGTTTTCCTTCCTTCAAGGGCTTTAGTGAACCAGATGAGCTTTTACATAATTGACAGTAGTTGCATGGTCATCCTTACGTTAACTTTTGTTATTTCCAGTTGGGGTGGAGGGGATATGTAATAGAAGGAAGGTGCTCAACTTAAAACCAATCACTGAGCTTATCCCCATAATACAGGGTGGGGCAAAACTGGCAGCCCACCCTGTAAATATAATTAAAGGTCAACTGAACTTGTTAAAAGCTTGATTACATTCACAACTATGCAGCCCAAGTCTTAATATGGTGGGCATATAAGTGGAATTCACGCTTTCTTTATAAAGTGTTTAAAATGACAGGAATAAAGGGTTACTATTATTGGAGACACCCCTTGCTTATCAGGAATATAGCATTTCCCCTTGTCCCCTTTCTGTTATTTAAAACCTACCCTCAGCCCAAAGCCCTGCCCTCAGATATACCTGGCAGTGGGGTCGTATTGTGCCTCCAACAACCTGCCTGCAGTTCCAAAAGTGTCCTGTAGGTAGCTCTGGTGCTGTCAAAGTTCAGATAATGGGACACTTTCCCATCGATGGGCAGAATTCCCATTAAGAGTTTGTTTAGTAACACCATCCCCACTCCCACAGTCTTTCTGTTTGTCAGGTGGGCTTATAACTGGTCAGAGATAAAAGGTACTGCAGATGCTGGAGAATCCGAGATAACAAGCATGGGGCTGGATGAACACAGCAGGTCAAGCAGCATGCTCCTATGATGCTGCTTGACCTGCTGTGTTCATCCAGCCCCATGC
>JAHRHZ010000041.1:5514703-5574942 GCA_024137785.1 Ginglymostoma cirratum
ATGCTGCTTGACCTGCTGTGTTCATCCAGCCCCATGCTTGTTATCTTATAACTGGTCAGTTGGCTGGCTACTGACCTTTACTCTGCAGTATTGGAGGTGGGGCAGTAGTCAGTATGCCAAACCGTTGCCTATAATTTTTGGCACTGTGTACCTGCTTCAACTATACACCACTTCAGAACTTTGATCAAACCCACTCCCCAATCTTCTAAATTCCAAGGAATGCATCCCCTAGTTTGCGTAATTTAACCAGGTATCATTCAGATTTATCCCTATCTGTTCCAATTGTACACTCACCAAAAATGTTTGCAATTAGCGGTGACCTTCAGGCTGAAGCACACTCATGTCAAATAAAATAATTGGCTTATTTCAATCTTGTTTGCGAACAGCTCCTGGGCACATCCCGCACAGAGTGTGTCTGGCACACTTGTTCCAGCAAACAAATGCAGCTCGGCTGGTAAGGGGCTGAAGGTTAGTTGGAGCACTGAAGCCTGAAGGAGTATTCCAAATACAGCAATGCAAGGAAGTGACAGAGAGGTACAGTTTCAGACTATTTCTCACTGAGTCTCACTCTGCTAACTTGATACAAAGCATCACACACATGGGATACCATCAGCACAACCCAGGAGAAGTCAGGATGGAATTCCAATTTACCTCCATTGGGAAAGCAGGAAAATAAGACTGCTATCTCTGGTTGGAAGCATTCCTGGAGGTTCAATCACATGATGTTCTGATCATGTGATGTCTGATCACATGATCCAGTATTCCTACAATTCCCTTTGAAATTACATTTACTCTATTATCACTGACCAGATGTGGTGAAGAATCTCAAGGTCTAACACAGCAGGCCAGGTAGCATCAGAGGAGCAGGAAAGTTGACATTTCATGTCAGGACCCTTCTTCAGAAATGGGAGCGGGGTTGGAACTCAGGAATAAATAGAGAGAGGAGGGGTGGGGCTGGGAAAGGTAGGTGGGGTGGTGATAGGTGAGTGCAGATAGGTAGTGGTGGGGATTGGTCAGTGAGGTGGGAGGGGCGGATAGGTGGGAGAAAAGATGGACAGGTTGTGTCAGGTCAAGGACGCAGGGGTGAGAGGGAAGGTTGGTCAGGGGATGAAGCCGGGGGTGGGGAGATCTTGAAGCTAGTAAAGTCCACATTTAGGCAATCAGGCTGCAGGCTCCCAAAGTGAAATATGAGGTGTTGCTCCTCCAGTTTGCCGGTGACAATATTGTGACACTGGAGGAGGCCCAGGATGGACATGTCACCGAGGGAGTGGGAGGGGAAGTTAAAATGGTTCACAACTGGAAGGTGTTGTCGTTTGTCCTGAACAGAGCACAGATGCTCTACAAGTCAGTCTCCTCACCTCCACTTGGTCTCACCGATGTAGGGGAGGCCTCATCGGTAGCAGCGGATGCAGTAGACCACATTAGTGGATGTACAGATGAACCCCTGTCTAATGTGGAAGGTTTGCTTTGTGTATTGAATGGAGGTGAGGCGGCGTAGGGGCAGGTGTAGCACTTCCTGCGGTTGCAGGGAAAGGTGCCGGGATGGTGGGGTTAGTGGGGAGTGTGGAGCAGATGAGGGAGTGAGTAGTCCCTATGAAAAGCAGATAGGGGTGGGGAGGGAAATACCACTTTGGTTGTGGGGTCGGATTGTAGGTGGCGGAGTGTTAGTGGCTGATATGTGAGGACAAGGGGGATTCTGTCTTTATTTTTGTTGGGGACAGGAGATGTGAGGGCAGAGGTGTGGGAAACATTAGAGATGCGGTTGAGGGGATTTTTGATCACCAGAGGGGGCGATGTTGTGGTCCTTGAAGTAGGACGACATCAATGATGTTTGAGAGTGGAAGGCCCCATCTTGGGAGCAGATGCAGTGGCGGCGGAGGATTTGGGAGTAGGGGATCGCATTCTTGCGGGAAGGTGGGTGAGAAAAGATGTAGTCTATGTGGCTGTGGGAGTCAGTGGGCTTGAAATAGATATCAGTTTCAAGGTGGTCACCAGAGATGGAGACGGAGAGGTCCGGGAAGGAGAGAAAGGTATCGGAGATGGTCCAGGTGAAAGGTGTTAGTTAAGTTGATGAACTGTTCAAGCTCCTTGTGGGAGCACGAGGAAGCACCGATACAGTCATCAATGTAGCGGAGGAAGAGGTGGGGTTTAGTGCCAGTGTAGCAGCGGAAGAGGGACTGTTCCACGTTTCCTACAAAGAGGCAGGCATAGCTTGGGCCCATGCAGGTACCCATGGTCACCCCTTTAGTCTGTAGGAAGTGGGAAGAGTTAAAGAAGTATTAGTTAGGAGTAAGGACTAGTTCGGTTCAGCGGATGATGGCATTGGTGGAGGGAGACTGGTCAGGCCTGCGGGAAAGGAAGAAGTGGAGGGCTTTTAGGTCATCTGCATGAGGGATACAAGTGTACAGGGATTGGACATCCATAGTGAAGATGAGGTGCTGGGGGCCAGGGAATTAGAAGGCTTGGAGGAGGTGGAGGGAGTGGGTGGTGTCACGGACGTAGGTGGGGAGTTCCTGGACCAGTGGGGAGAAAACAGAGTCAAGGTAAGCGGGGATAAGTTCAGTGGGACAGGAGCAGGTAGAGACAATGGGTCAGCTGGGACAGTCAGGTTTGTGGATTTTGGGAAGGAGATAGAAGCGGGCGGTGTGGGGTTGGGGAACGATGAGGTTGGAGGCTGTGGGTGGGAGGTCACCTGAGGTGATGAGGTTGTGGATGGTTTGGGAGATGATGGTTTGGTGGGGTCATGATCGAGGGGGCTGTAGGAGGAGATGTCGGAGTGTTGGTGCCTGGCCTCGGCGATGTAAAGGTCAGTGCGCCATACTACAGATGCTTCTCTCTTGTCCGCGGGTTTGATAGTGAGGTTAGGGTGGGAGCAGAGGGTAGCACATTCTGTGGGGGAGAGGGGTGGAGAGGTTGAGACGATCAACGTTGCAACAGCAGTTGGAGATGAAGTGGTTGAGGGAGGGTAGGAGGCCTTGGGGTGATGCCCAGGAGGAGGGGGTGTTGGAGGTGGGAGAAGGGGTGTGTAGAGGGTGGGTTAGACTTGCGGTTAAAGAAATAGGCGTGGAGGCGGAGGCAGCGGAAAAACTGTTTGCTATCCAGGCATGAGCGGTATTCATTGATGTTCGGGTGGAGGGGGATGAAGGTGAGTCCTTTACTGAGGACTGACTGTTCGTCCTCAGTGAGGGGGAGGGGTGGGGGTGGGGCAGGGAGGGTGAATACCAGGCAGGGCTTGGGGCTGAAACCAGGTGTAGAGTTGGTCGCTAGGTGTGGGGGCAAGTCTCACCCACCTTCCTGAAAGAACGCGATCCCCTACTCCCAACTCCTCTGCCTCCGCTGCGTCTGTTCCCAAGATGGGATGTTCCACTCCCGAACATCCCAGATGTCCTCCTATTTTAAGAACTGCAACTTCATCCCTCCAGCGATCGAAAATGCCCTTAACCGCATCCCTTGCCTTTCCTACACCATTGCCCTCACACCCCCTCCCCGCAACAAAAACAAATCCCCCTTGTCCTCACAGATCACCCCACCAACCTCCGCATCCAACGTATCATTCTCTGCCACCTGCAATCCGAACCCACAAACAAAGATATATTTTCCTCCCCATCCCATCTACCTTCCGTAGGGACCACTCCGCAACTCCCTCATCCACTCCACACTCCCCACTAACTCGCAGGAAGCGCTACACCTACCCCCTCACCTCCATTCAAGGCACAAAGCAAACCTTCCACATTAGACAAAGGGTTCACCTGCACATCCATCAATGTGATCTATTGCATCAGCTGCTACCGATGTGGCCTCCTCTACATCGGACAGACCAAGCAGAGGCTCGGAGACCATTTTGCAGAGCGTCTGCGCTCTGTTCAGGACAAACGACAACACCTTCCAGTTGCGAACCCCTCCCACTCCTTGGACGACATTTCCATCCTGGGTCTCCTCCACTGTCATGATGACGCCACCCGCAAACTGGAGGAGCGGCACCTCATATTCTGCCTTGGGAGCCTATAGCCCAATGGCCTAAATGTGGGTTTTACTAGTTTTAAAATCTCCCCACCCCCGGCATCATCCCATGACCAACTCTCCCTCTCATCCCCGCCTCTTTGTCCTGACACAACCTGTCCATCTTCTCTCCCACCTATCTGCTCCTCCCACCTCACTGACCAATCTTGACCACTGCCTAGCTGCACTCACCTATCACCATCTCACCTACCATCCCCAGCCCCACCCCTCCGCTCTCTGGTTATTTCTGAACTCCCACACCACTCCCTATTTCTGAAGAAGGGTCCTGACCCGAAATGTCAACTTTCATGTTCCTCCGATGCTGCCTGGCCTGCTGTGTACCTCCAGCTGTGTTATCTCTGACTCCAGCATCGGCAGTTCTTACTGTGTCTACCTTAAGGTCTAACTGCCTTCGGTCTCAGGACCTTCCTCCTTCCTTCCCCCTGTTGCTTATAAAAAGAATTATAAGAGACTACTCTGAAAGGCACTGTATCAAAAAAAAAATTGGTTTTCCATTTCCCAATTGCTCACTCTATCAGTGGGAAGATCCTTTCTCTCTTCACCACAGTGAAGGCCCCCAGGCTCTGTCTCCCCTGAGCCCTCACCGCCTCTCCCACTCCCCAAAAAGCCCCAAGTCCCCAGTCGACCCTGAGATCCTGAGCTCTCATTCCCCAGTGTCCCACTTCCCAAAGTCCCCATTCCCCAGCCTCTCTCTATCCCATGAGCCTGAATCCCCAGCTGCCTCTCTCTCCCTTGCTCTGACCCCACATTCCCCTGTCCCTTTCTCCTGAGCTCCCCTCTCCTTACTCCCAAAAATCCCCAATTCTCCACTGTCCCCAAGATTTTGACTCCCCCATGCCTGAGTTCCCTTCTCCTGAGCCCCCATCTCCAAACCTAAAAATCCTCAATTTCCACTGCCCCCAAGATCCCAAGCCCTCATTCCCCAGTGTTCCCCTTCCCAAAGCTCACATTCCCCTCTCCCCTCACCAAGACCCCACTTCCCAGCCTCTGTTCCTCCTGTCAGACTACAGAGTCACCTTGCCCCTTGGTTGCTTTCAGCCCCATGTCTATGATGGCATGGAGCAGGAACAGCTGACGACCTCCATGGGAATGGTTTGGAAATAATTCCGTTTAAAACAAAAAACAGATTCGTCTGTTTCTGGCTCCCACTGCTGGGTAACAGTTGACCATTAACAGACAGATCAATGTCTGCCATTCCAGTCGACACAAAGCAGTGAGATCATTAAATCAGAGATTATCAAGCTACTGGAGGCAGCACTCGGGATAGGAATTCCTGATTGTGGGAAGTTCCTGGTCATTCCCAGAGGACTGTGAAAATCCTTCTGTAGCACTCCCCCGTTGATGACCAGAATAATAAATTTAGACTATTTTTTGACCAGTCAATATATTCTGACTTCAACAATTCTAAACCTGCTGAAAAACTGTTCCAAAACTGTTCTTTTGGATTGTTCCTCGCAGTACAAGACTGAATTAATTTACTTCCTCGACACAAAATTACCCATACATCCTGCGCATGAAAACAGCCTTCACTCACTCTTCTTCCAAGGAAGAAAGGCAGCAGTAGATGTTTTGAAGTGGCCAATTGACAACCACTATGTCTAAACCTCCATTTTCAGAGTTTCCCCTACTCTTAGACTTACAAGGATCGTGGACAATAAAACACTGTACACCGTAATACATTCAGGACCTGTTAACCATATCAGTACAGACATTAGCTCCCAAGTTTTTACAGCAGATGTTTCGTGGCATTGTTTAAAAGGAAACAAAGTCGGCAACAACGTTAATCTTGAGGGCAATTTTGACCTTACCCACCCAATGGAAACAGGGGATTGGGTGCACAGGAAGAGGCCATTTAGTCTCTTGAGCCCTGAGGCTATTCAATAAGAACCCTTTCAAAAACTTCTGCCTGAACATAGCAGAACTCCAATTAACTCCATAACTAATCAGAGTTAAACTAACTTTGTCTTTGCCTGCTCCATATCTTTTAATACCTTCAGTTAATAGAAATCTATCAAAAGTTAATATTAACAATAGATGTAGCATTAATTTCCATTTGTGGAAGAGAATTCCAAACTTCAACCGCTCTTATGTGTTAACATGTTTCCTAATTTCTCTCCTGAAAGATCAGTCTCCCATTTTTTGACTATGCCCTAGGTTCACAACCAATGAAAAATAGCTTCTCTCTCTCAATGCTATCTGCTGCCCTTAATATCTTGAGAACTTTGATCAAGCCAGTCCTTAACCATCCAAATTCCTAGCCATGTTTGTGCAGGCTCTCCCTGTGATTTAACCTTTTGAGTCCAGGTATCCTTCTGGGAAATCTACACTGCCAGCTGCCCTAAGGTCAATATCTAACCGAGGGCACTGTGTCCAGAAAAGCTTACAGTGTCTCCAGGAGTAGTTTAACCACAACATCTAACCACTTGCAGTAAGCTCCTTGGGATACATAGGCCAACATTTTAAAAGCCTTTTCCATCATTTTCTGTCTTTGTTCATGACATTTTAATGATCTGTTCACCTGTATCTCCTCAAGATACCCTAGTCTTGCACTGTTTGCTGGCTTTGTAGATCACCTGATTTTACTTCCAACTGAAGGCTGATTTTGAGAGAGATGTAAAACCAACATTGCACCCAATCCCTTGGGAATGCTGCCGAGTGGATTAGGTTAAAGTTACCCTCACCAGTGTGTTAGAAAGCCATGCAGCAATCAGCCCTATTGATACTGGAAGGTACAGTGTCGCTGCTCCATTGAAACATGCACCATTGATATCCCCAGTTAGAAATCACCACATTGATAGGAGACTTGGCATGATTTGTAGTGCAATATACACAGCGATGGTGTGAAGCTTATGGTCTCGTTGGGTACTTCCGTATTTTCCAGTTACACTTATGTGTGATTTGGAGGTGGACGACATGCATGGCGAAGCTAGCATGGTTTCACAGCACAGCGGAATTATCTCAGCGCTCATGTTTCATGTGACGAGGCAATGGATCAAACACAGGGATGAGTCGGAAATATCCCACGAAGCACGGACACCAACAGTTCTCACCAGAGGCAGATCACTGTCAGCCTCCACCTTTGCTCACAGTTCCTGTGTTGGTTTAGTGCTGCCTGTGGAAAAAAACAGAAACGGCATTGGACCAAAACAATGCATGAACTTCAATCTTAATGTCAGGGATCTTGACAATTACAACAAAAATAATTCAACGTACATGCTCTCTTGCGCTCAACATTATGTGTCTTCTTCTGTGATAGGAGGGACAAGCAAGACTTGTATTGATATAGTGCCTTTCAGAGTAGTCTCCTATAAACAGCAACTGTCAATATATTGGAGAGTGGGGATTGGGTTATCAGTGACCAGGAACTGAACTGGACAAGTCAAATAATTACTGTGGTTACAAGAGCAGGTTAGAGGCTAAGAATTCTGCATTTCCTGACTCTCCAAAGCCTGTCCACATTCTACAAGGCACAAAGCAGGATTGTGATGGATTACCCCACCCCACTTGATGAGTGCAACTCTGAAAACGCTCAAGAAGTTTGACACCATCCAAAACAAAGCTGCCTGTTAGATGAGCACCACATCCAAAAACAATCATTCCCTCCACCACCAACACTCAATAGCAGCAGTGTGTGTACCATCTACAAGATGCACAGCAGAAATCCAACGAAGATCCTCAGACAGCACCTTCCAAAGCCAAGACCATTTCCATCTAGAAGGACAAGGACAGCAGATGCATGAGAACACCACCACCTTCAAGTTCTCCTCCAAGCCACTCACCATTCTGACTTGGAAATATATCGGCATTTCTTCATTATCGCTGGGTCAAACTTAGAAATAAGAGTTCTTAGAACTTAGAAATAAGAACATAGAAATAAGAGTTTCCACTGAACCATAGCCAACATCTGTTTTTTCACTCATTTTTGTATGCCCCTGGGGATGTGGACATCGCTGGCTGGTGTGAATACATCAGGAAAGAAAAATCCAGAATTTTGACCCAGCGACAGTGAAGGAATGGTGATATATTTCCAAGTCAGGATGGTGAGTGGCTCGGAGGGGATCTTGCAGGTGGTGGTGTTCCCATATATCTGCTGCCTTTATCCTCCCAGATGTAAGTGGTCATGGGTTTGGAAGGTGCTGTCTGAGGAAGTATAAGCTAATACTTGATTCTGACAGAGAGCCTTACTTTTCATCTTCTTCCTGATTGCCTTCGCCGTCTGTTTTTCCCTCCTCTTCTGTTTTCTGATCTTCAGAATGATGATCTTGTTTCTTTTTCCTCCTCACACACTTCACAATGACTAATACCAGAATGACGATAGCCAGAAAGCCTCCGACTGACGCCCCTATAATCACAGCCACTGTGGAGTCACGCTCAGGGGGAACTGCAAGGTAAATATCACTGGGTGAGGGAAACGTTCCTACAAGGTACAGAGGAAGTGTTGTGTCAAATGCACACATTTGGAGAAAACAAACACATCCAGGAACAAGAGGCTTTCTGTTACATGTTTAAATAAGAGCATTTTGACAGGGTTTTGTGATCAGCAGTAAGTCAGTTCAGAATTCCATCAGCGACAAACTGTACCAGAGTCCTGATGAAGGGTGTAAACTCGAAATGTCGACTTTCCTGCTCTTTTGATGCTGCTGACCTGCTGTGTCCCACCAGCTTCACACTGTGTTAACTCTGAATTGTACCAGGTAGTCAGGTGTCATACTGGCTGTGGAAGGGACCTACCAGAAATCAACTGGAGCTCAATGTTTCTTTTATTAATGCACAGAAATCTGTAATATCTACCTTTTTAGCTTTATTTCTGACTTTCCTAACATATATCACGTATCTGTAATGTAACTTTTTTTCTTCACTTTTTCTATTTTTTGTAGCTAAGATTTGTACCTAAGATAGCATCGTATGTTGGGGACATTATACACTTCCACTGTACTCTTGTTCTTTTGTAACTTGAGTACACATGAAAATAAACTTAAATTTTAACTCTAATTCTAATTCTAAAATCCCCATGATCCAATCGTTGCATTTGAAGGTAGTGCTCACACACCCCCATGTTAACAGCACCAGCCACCCACTGAGATGGACAGACTACGACCAGCAAAACAAATATGGGAGCAAACACTGGAATTGAAGGTACATGCCATCTTGCATTTGTACAGCACCTTTGATATAGTAAGGGGGTGAGTTGGCTGAGACAGCTGGAGAGCGATGCAAGATAAAGCCGAAAGCACAGATTCAATCCTTGTACCAACCATGATAGTTCCTGGAGATCCTGCGTGTTCACTTCAGCCTGTGCAGTAGTTAGCCTCAATCTTTACGGAAACAGTGGTCTCTGCCTCTTTCTCTCTAATGGAGAAAGAGGCCTACAGTCCATTGTGGACTAAAGCTTCATGCTACTACCAATGTCCTGAGGTTTCAGTGAGCCATGTAAGGAGATAGGAGGACAGAGGACCAAAAGCTTGGTCAAAAAGGTAGATTTTAAGGAATGCCCTCACAAAGGCTAAAGAGTTGGACATGCTTAAGGAAGGAATGCCAGCGTTTAGGCAACTGAAGGCACAACCTTGCCAGAGCGAAGGGTATAAGGAATACAGCAAAGGACAGGATCGTAGGGCTAAGACCTTGAAGGGTGACAGCGATGGAGAAGATTTCAGAGAAAAAGAGAGATAGAAAATCTGAGAATATTAAACAGGAGGCTTTGGCAGACAAGGATTAGGAAAATGAATAAGGAGGTGATGAGTGAACGGGACCTGATGAAAGTCAGGAAATGGGCAGCAGAGTTTTGGATGAGCTGAGGTTTACAAGGATGAGAGGTGGGGTTAAAAAGAAGGCCTGGAGAGCGCTGAATAGCTGTAGATGAAACTGGTTACATCCCAGTCAGAGAGACAAGACCTCTGCAGTCAGGGAGTGAGCCCAGCTTCAATCCCAGAGACAGCTTTCTCCTCCTCCTGCCAAACTTCAACAGTTCTGCTTCATGGAACAACTCACACCTTGTCAAGTAGGAGGTTCAAATTTATTTTAATTTTCACATTGCAGAAAGAAGCCATTCAGCCCAGTGAGTCTGCACCAACCTTCTGAAGAGCATCCCACCCAGACCATGACCTTATCCCCATAATCCCACATTTCCCATGGCTAATCCACCTAGCCTGCACATCCCTGGCCTGTGGGAGGAAATTGGAGCACCCGGAGGAAACCTGCACAGACACAGGGAGAATATGCAAACTCCACACAGACAGTCATCCGAGGCTGGAATCGAACCCAGATCCCTGGCACTGTGAGGCAGCAGTGTTAACCACTGAGCTACCATGCTGACCTTCTTTGTTGTCTCTTCGAGAATCATATAACCACTTCTAAATCTGCATTAAATCCAAAATTTTGTTTATACAGATGGTTAGTCAGCGGTGGGGGGGACAATACTGAAAATGCAACACAGAAGAGCAGAAAGTATTACTGCAAAGAGAGAAAATGTAATGGACAGTAACAGAAAGGGGATGTGCAGGCAAGTCAAAGATGGGACAGAAAGTGATGGAGACGACAACATTATTTTACAATACCTTCTGTGACCACTCGCAGGTGGATTAATCCCCACCCGTTATGTCTGTCAGGTGGATTTAACACAGAACAGTTGTAAAAGCCTTCATCACTGAGCTGGATGTCGTGAATTGTGATAGAGACATCGTTCCTTTTGAGGTTCCCTGACCACTCCACCCTGCCTGCAAAGCGGTCATCTCTGGGGATAATAACCTTGCGCCGGAACTGGACAAGCTATAGGGTTGTGGGGGAAAGAAAAGAGAAAAAGGTAAATGGTTGTGTGGGAGCTTTTGTCAATTCATCTCCACTGGAAGTCTTTTCTTGACCCAAAAACTCTGCCTGAACTCATCCAAAACACTGTAACCAGTACGCTAAAATATACATCAATTCCCACTCAACCATGATCCCTGTGCCTTCAAAGAGAAATATGCATGGAGTTTTGCATGACTGGGAGCCAATGTGAAAATTCTCATCCTTGTCATCAAATTCCTCCATGGCCTCACACTTCCAAACTCTGCAATAAACTTCAGTCCTACAAACTTCTGAGATCTTGGTGCTTCCAATCTGTCATTCACAATTTTCACAGTATCACCATTGGCAGACGCTGAGACCCGAGTCTCTAGAATTTATTTCCCAACGTTCTCTGCTTCTCCAGCTCCTGCTGCCCTTCTAAGGAATGTTCCCGAAAGCTTATTACCTTCAAGCTATTGGTCAACGGCCCTAATGACTCTCTACGTGGCTCACGGCTGAATCTTGTTTTATTCCAATGAAAAGTCCACAAAAAGTATTCGTCTCTGTTGATAACACTGTATAAATGCAAATTGCTGTTGCTAAGGGAGACTTTATGGTCTGCCCCAAGATCTGCTAATAGCAGACTACAGCCACCAGGAAAATCACAGCACCCCTTCATGGGTTGATGCAGTTTGGTACAAAGAACATGCAGAGACAGCAAAAGGCAAAGGGTACTAATCTAAAGTGTACGCAGGAGCAGAGAGACTTGGGTGTACGTATACATATGTTAGTAAAGGTGGTAGGGCAGGTAGAGAGAGCTGGTTAAAGCACGCTGTAAGCAGTCTTCGTTAATATGGGCATAAAGTACATGACCAGGGAGGCTATGACGAAAGTATGTTAGACAATGGTTACACATCAGATGGAGTATACTGTATACTTCTGGGTGCTACACTTTAGGAAGCATTTAAATACATAGGATAGAGCACAGAAGATGTTTATGAGAATGGTTCCAGGAGCGAGACCGTTGGGACTGTTTTCCCTAGATAGGAGAAGGTTAAGGTGAGATCAAATTGAAGTTTCCAAAACCACAAGTAGTTTGTGCAGAGTGGTTAGGGAAAACATGTTCCTGCTTGTCATGGAGCAAGAAGCAAAGGGCACAGTTTTAAAGTGCTTTGCAGAAGAAGCAAATATGAGGTGAGAAAAAAAAAACTCAGCCAGCGAGTAGTTAGAGTGTGGAATGCACTGCCTGGAAGTGTGGTGGAGGCAGGTTCAATTGAGGCATTCAAGAGGGGTATTAAACGATTATTTAAATAGAAACAAAATCCAGGGTTATGGGAGAAAAGGCAGGAGGCTGGCATTGTTAAAAGCTTAAAATGCAACTGTACACACTATGGGCTGAATAGCCTTCTTTGGAGTTGTAACAATTTTGTGACATATTTGTGTCACTGTATCCATCTAACTAGACTATCCTGGCTGGTCTTAAACGTGGTGTTCACAGTCATTATCAAGAACTTGCATTTATACAGTGCTTTTAAGGCAGCAAATACAACTCTTTGTGCTTTACAGGGGCATGATCAAAGTAAACTTGATCCCAAGGCAAGGAAGAAGATAATGTGAAGAAGATAACCAAAAGCTTGACCAAAGAGGCGACGAGAAACCAGCCTAAAAGGTGGAGACATTAGGGATGGAATTCCACAGCTTTGAGTCTGGGCAGTTGAAGGCACAGCTGTCTGTGAATATCTGAAAGTGAGGCGTGCACAAAATGAGGCTGGAATTGAAGGAGCACAGAGATCTCAAGGATGCAACTTTGGGAAGGGATGTGGTATGAAGAGACGTGAACATTAAGATGGGAATTTTAAAATTGATCAGAGGCCGAATCAGGAGCCAAGTTAGTCAGAGATGAATAATGAATGCCAGTTTAAAAAATAAATTATGTTTTGGATGGGCTTAGATTTACAAAAGGTGAAGTGTGGGAAGGCTAACGTTTGGAATAGTTGAGTTCGGAAGTTACAAAAGTGAGGGTCGACAATTTCAGTATTAGATGAGCTAAGACAGGTGCAGACAGATGACACAAGGAAGGTGAGGGTAGTGGTCTTTGTGATGAAGAGGATTTGAGTAGGTGGACCGCAAAGGACACGGAGCTTGTGAATAGCCTCAGGTGAGGGACAGAGACAATCACTTCGCTCTTTCTGATGCTTATTAATAGGAAAATCTGGCTCATTCTTGACTGGATGTTGGACAAGAAGTCTGACAAATCAGTGATTTCGAGAGTGGGGATGAAACAGAACTCAGCGTTTCCAGTGTAAACATGGAACTGGATGGTGTATTTTCAGATTATTTTACTGAAGGACAGCATGTAGATGATGAATAGGAGAGCGACAAGGTTGGATCTTTGTGCAGCTCTGGGAAAAGCACTGCGAGAGTGGGAGGAGGAACTGTTACAGGAGATGGTGTGACTACATAAAATTATGGTATGGTTATGCAGCTGAACCCACTGTAGGCCACTCCCTCATAGTGGATGACAGAGGCGGCTTGCTGGAGGATTGTGTGGTGCAAAGCTGTAGACAGGTCAACTAAGAGAGAGAGGAATAGTTTACCATGGTCACAGGAATATCGGATATGATTTGTGACGTTGTAAAGAGCAGTTGCATGGCTACCACAAGTGACAGAAACTGGATGGAGAGAGCAACACAGGGAATTGAGAGAAATGGGCATGGATATGTGAGGCACAAACATCTTCAAGGAATTTGGGGAGCCAAGGAAGTCTGGAGATGGGTTGATACCCAAGGAGACACTCTTCCAAAATGAAAATACCTTCCATCTGCCAAATAAATTATACAGCAAAGAGCAAATCACTTACCACATCTTCAGTGCAGTTGTCACATTCAGAGTAGGTCCAATTTAAGGAGAATTGCTTTTCACTCACGTCATAACAGGAGTTGAAGGTGCAGCTCAGTTTGGCTGATGTACCATTCAGCCCAATGACGTAAGGTGATACCATAACTTCCATAGCAGAGCCAAGGTGGACTAAAAAGAGTGGGGAGGGTGTGAGAAAGAGATTGTCAGAAGCCAAAGCATTGGGAATTATGGACTGTTCCATAGCTGTAAAATACAGACAGTTTCTTCAATAATGAAAAAGGAATTGGAAGTCCACTATTACAATTATGTAGCCTGAGTGTCCTCTCAAATTGGGAGGAGCAAAAGTTTAATTAAGTACCTCAATTAAACTCATATCAACAACTGGGCCTAAAACCTAAGACACCTAATTACCTCCACAGGACTGAACTGTTAAGGAGAACAGAGACCAACAAAGACATGTCTCACTCTCTCAACGTGTAACCTCAAACAATACAGTCAGGGAGAATCAGACATCACTACCAACCCCCAAGCTCAGTCCTGGTGCAGGGGAGGTTGACAGCTAGCCTCCTCCTCACCAAAACTCACAAGGACAACACTCACATTTCTACTGCATCCACCGCTCCCGATGTGGCCTCCTCTACGTTGGTGAGACCAAGCAGAGGCCCGTCTACTGCTTTGTAGAGCACCTGTGCTCGGTTCGCGACAAACAACACCTTCCAGTCACGAACCACTTCAACTCCCCCTCCCACTCCCTGGATGACATGTCCATTCTGGGCCTCCTCCAGTGTCACAATGACACCATCCACAAACTGGAGGACCTCCTATTCCTCCTTGGATGCCTACAACCCAAGGGTCTCAATGTGGACTTTACTAGTTTCAAGATCTCCCACCCCCAGCCTCATCCCATGACCAACCCTCCCTCTCATCCCCGCCTCCTTGACTTGACACAACCCGTCCATCGTCTCTCCCACCTATCCGCTCTTCCCACCTCACTGACCGATCCCCACCACTGTCTACCTGCACTCACCTATCACCATCCCACCTACCTTTCCCAGCCCCACCCCTCCTCTCTTGATTTATTTCAGAGCACCCTTCCCCCCTCCCCCATTTCTGAAGAAAGATCCTGACCCAAAAAGTCAGCTTTCCTGCTGCTCTGGTGCTGCCTGGCCTGCTGTGTTCGTCCAGCTCCAACACTGTGTTATCACTCACATTTCCAATATTAGTCCACTCAGCACGAGGCCAACAACGTGTATTTGTGTGGCACTGTAAAAATAAAAATCCAGAAGCCCTTCACTGGAGTGATTATCACTAAACAAAAGTGAACACGGAGCTGAATAAAGAGAGATGAACTAATGTCTGGCTGCAGGAAGAGCTTGAAGCAACTTTAAAAGCTAAGAAAGGGTTTGAGCAAGGCTCAAAGGGATGACGGGATGGCCTAGTGGCATTATCACTCAGCTGTTAATCCAGACACCCAGGTATGTTTTGGGGACCAGGGTTTGAATGCCACCACAGCAAATGGTGGATTTTGAATTCAAACAAATATCTGGAATCAATGGTGACTGTAAATCCATTGTTGGAAAAAGGCATCAAGAAAGGAAATCTGCTGTCCTTACCTGGTCTGGCCGACAGACCTACAGCAATGTGGTTGACTCTTAACTTCCCTCTGGGCAATTAGGGATGGGCGTAAATGCTGGCCTAGCCAGTGATACCCTCATCCTGTGAATGAATCAAAAATATGGATCCTGATGATGAGGGTACCCTAGGTGAGCACGGCCCTGACAACAGAAGTCCGCATTAATAAACTGCTCTGATGGTGCCCAAACTGCACCAGTCCCAGTGCTGCTGTTATCCTGCAGTCGTGCCTTCACTCTTTGCAGCTTTATTTGCATATTGCTGTGCTTTAAGGCTCTGTAAAAAGAAAATCTATATTTCCAAACACTGCATCAGTCAGAGGGCGACGCAGCTGGGTTCCAGTGCTGACTCTGCAGGACCGATATTGAATAATACTAAATTGGGCCTATCCCTGGGGATACTGCAATGGAACAAGATTCCATTGCCAAAAAAAAGACAGACATGAGGAGGAATCTCATCCTGTCTGTCAGCCTGAGCTGTTCAATTTGCATTACTCCAAGAACTGAGCTCCAGAGAGGAGCTAGATCTCTCTCAGGAAAGTTAGGAACAAATTCCTGCATTGCTCACTGACCGTTCGAGGCCAGGATACTTGGAGATTGCAGGACGTTTGGCTGAGCTGGAATCTCGTGAAGGTTAGCGTCAAGGATTACGAAGGTCCTCGATCGGCTGGTTCTCTTCAGGAGTCAGTGCACGCTCAGCATGCACTGGCCGGACACAAAAACCTCTAACAGCGCAAGGAGAGATACCAATGCCCCGCACCGCAGAATGAAAACCCTCGGATAATGTTCCAAACTGGTCCTGGAGGGTAGAGGTGGCCCGTGCCAGGGTTAGGACAGATGTTCCAACCTGAGAACACACCCCGGACGGTCACTGCATTCCCAACACCGATGTGTAACTTCGCACAGCTAGCCTCACCTTATTGCCTGCATCGGGAAGCAATGGGTTAATGAAGGGTGCACCTTCCCACAAGCATGATGTCTCCACTGAAACTCCTTTTGCTCAGCTGCCTGCCTCACTTCAGCGAGAAATTAGAGCAACTTGAAAGAATGTCTTGTTCATTTGCCTCCCTCTGGTTGAACAGTGACGGAGAGGTTCCCCAGTGCCGGTACGTATAGAGGGATAGCAACGAAAGGGTTAAGGACTTGTTTCGTTTTCTCAAATTAACCTATTGATCGACAATCGGCATTTAAAGTCTCCCACTGGTATTTGCTTATCTATTTGTTCCACAGAGAGAATGACCTATTGAGATGTAAACCAGGAAATGTAGGCTGACAGTTTAGAGCGAGCTTTACTCTGTATCTAATCCTGTGCTGTCCCAGTTCTAAGAGTGTTTGATCAGCACAACGTAGTTGGAGCTTTACTCTGCCTCTAACCCTGTGCTATGCCTGACCTAGGATTGTTTCATGGGGACAATTTAGAGGAACCTTCACTCTGTATCTAATCCTTGTTGTCCCTGTCCTGGGAGTGTTTGATGGGGGACAGTGTAGAGGAAGCTTTACTCTGTATCTAGCCCAGTGTTGTCCCTGTCCTGAAAGCATTTGATAATGGCAGTGTAGAGGATGCTTTACTCTGTATCTAACCCTGTGTTGTCCCTGTCCTGGGTGTATTTACATCAGAACAAAGGAACAGGATTACATCATTCAGACCCTCGAGCCTGCTCTGCCATTCAATTAGATGATGGCTGATCAGTAGCCAAATTCCAAATACCTGCCTTTGGTCCATATCCCTTAATATCTTTGCTTAACAAAAAGTATCTATCGCAGATTTAAAATTAGCAACTGATGAAGCACTAACTAATGTTTGTGGAAAAGAGTTCCAAACCTCTACCAGATTTTGTGTAGAGGTACTTCCTAACATTTCTCCTGAATGGTCTTGCCCTAATTTTAAGAACATGACCCCTAGTTCTAGAATCTCCAAACAGTGGGAATAGTTTACCTTTATCTGCCTTGCCTTTTCTTGTTAATATCTTGAAGAGTTTGATCAGATCACCCCTTAATTCTAAATAAAACAGGCCTAATTTGTATATGCCCTCCACATAACCCATAGAGTTTTTTTTATTCATTCACAGGATGAGGATGTTGCTGGCTAAGCTGGCATTTATTGCCCATCCCTAATTGCCCAGAGGGCATTTAAGAGTCAGCCATGTTGCTGTGGTCACATGTAGACTGGACCAGGTAAGAATAGCAGTTTCCTTCCTTCCCTCCCTGAAGGGCATTAGTGAACCAGACGGGTTTTTCTCCTTTGACAATCAACAATAGATTCATGGTCATCACTAGATTCTTAATTCCAGATATTTATTGAATTCAAAGTCCACCATCTGCCATGGTGGGATTTGAATGCAGTTCCCCAGAATATTATCTGGGTCTCTGGATTAATAGCCCAGCGATAATACCACTAGGCCATCGCCTCCCCCCATCCAGCTGTCATTCTTGTAAACCTACATTGTATTCCCTCCAAGGCTAATATATCCTTCCAAAGGTGTTGTGGCCAGATCTGCCAACAGTACTCCAAGTGGGATCTAACCAGGGTTTGTATAGCTCTAGCATAACATTTGCATCCTTGTACTTCAGTCCTCTAGAATTAATGGCCAGCTTTCAATTGGCCATTTTGATTATTTTCTGTAAATGTGCATGGCACTTTTATAGGTCTACGCACCCAAACCCCTATGTTTCTTTGGACATCCATTATATTTAACTTTACACCATCTAGGGAGTATGCTGATCCCTCCTTTTTGGGTCCAAAATGGATAATCTTGCACTTAATTACATTGAATTCCATCTGCAACAGTTTTGTCCATTTACTTAGTCTTTCATTATTCTTTTGTAATTTCATGCCATCATTCATATTGTCTACAGTGCCGTCTAACTTTGTGTCATCAGCAAATGTGGATATATGACATTCTATGCAATTATCCAAGGGATTAATAATTAATGTGAATAATTGAGGCCCTAACACAGATCCTTGTGGAACACCATTGGTCACATCCTGCCAATTTGAGTACCTACCCATTGTCACCATTTTCTGTTGCCTGCCACTCAACCAATTTCCCAGCCATGTCAGTAATTTGCCCTCAATTCTGCACATTTTTACCTTAGTTAATGGTCTCTTGTGTCAGACATTATCAATGTCATCTGGAAGTCACTGAGTCATAGAGTAGTACAGTATGGAAATAGACCCTTCGGTCTGACTTGTCCATGCTGACCAGATATCCTAAATTAGTCTAGTTCCTTTTTGCCAGAGTTTGGCCCATATCCCTCTAAACTATCCAAATGTTGGAATTGTACCAGCCTCTGCCACTTTCTCTGGCGGCTCATTCCATATACTCACCACCCTCTGCATGAAAAATTTGCCCCTTAGGTCCCTTTTATATCTTTCCCCTCTCAACTTAAACCTATGCCCCTATAGTTTTGGACTCCCCTGCCCTGGGAAAAAGATCTTGACTATTCACCCTATCCATGCCCCTCATGATTTTATAAACATCTATAAGGATACCCCTCAGCCTCTGACGCTCCGGGGAAAATAGCCCCAACCTGTTCAGCCTCTCATCCAATCCCAGCAGCGTCCTTGTAAATTTTTTCTGCACTCTATTACGCTTAGCACCATGTAAGCAGCATCCACAGACGTTCTCCTGTTCACTACCTTGTTACCTCTTTGAAAACTTCACTGAGGTTTGTCAGGCATGATCTATCTGTCATGAATCCATGCTGGCTCTCCCTGTTTAACTGAAAATCTTTGAGGTGTTCTGTTACACCATCCTTGATTATAGACTCCAGCAATCTTGCCACCACAGATAGTAAGCTAACTGGCTTGTAATTCCTTGGTTTTTCATCCTTCTTAAAAATTGGAGTGACGTGCAATTTTACAATCCAGAGGGAGAACTTCTGTGTCTGAGGAACTCTGAAAGTCCTTCCTTTAGCACCCTTGATGGAAACCATCAGGTCCTGGGGATTTGCCAATCCTTAATTCCATTAATTTCCTCATCATTGGTGTTTTACTTACATTAATTTTATTCAGTTCCTGTCCCTGATCTACTATTAATTTTGAGTAAGCTATCCTCCTTTTCTACTGTAAGTACTGAGGCAACCTAATTATTAAACATGTCTGCTGTTTCCCATAGTCACTGATGATGTCCCCACAGTCTTTCGTGAGCCAACATTACTCTGAAGAAGGGTCTCGACCCGAAACGTCAGCTTTCCTGCTCCTCTGATGCTGCTTGGCCTTGTGTTCATCCAGCTCCACAACGTGTTATCTGATTACTCCTGACCACCTGCTTTCCCTTTTTGTAAATATAAAATTTGTTCCCATTGATTTTAATGTTCCATGCAAATTTCCTCTCATAATCCCTTTTGGTATCTCTGTTGTGTGGCCTTTTGCTTGTCTTTGTATCTTTGCCATTTAGTAGGATCTGTGCTATTATTTAAATTTTTGTAAGCCCTTTCTTTTAGTTTTAAGCGATAAAGTCCCGTATCACTTTAGTTGTCGATGGCTTTTTTTTGTGAAACAAAACTTCTCCCTCTCAGGGTACAAACTGATTTTATATTGTGTTGTATTTCTTTATACATCCTCCACTATACTTCAGTTGTTTGATTCATTACCAGATTTTCCCAGTTTACTATGGACTGCCTCTCTCTCATCTCATTAAAGTCAGCTTTACTAAATCTAAAATTTGAGTAAATGATTCATGCTTTTTGCTTTCAGATGCTACATTGAACTCGATCATGTTATGATCACTATTTGATAAATGTTCACACTTTTTAGAGGATTGATTAAATCCAGCTCATTATTCATTACTAAATCCAATTTTGCTTGTCCCCTTTTGCTGTTAGAAATTATCCCTGACACACTCTGGACATTCAATACCTTTCTGACAAGTGCTCGTCTGCTTCTCCCAATCTACGATAAAGTTAAAATCTCTCAGTAATACCATCTGCCTTTGTTGCACTTGTGCCTAACTTCTGCATTTATATAATCTAACACTTTAGATCTGCTACCAAGTGGTACACTTATTACTGTTTTAGATCCTTTAATATTCCTCTGTTCCACCCATGAAGTCTCCACTGAATGCTTTCACCTCATTATATCCTCCCTCGCCACTGAACTAATTTTGTTTGTAATAAGTAAGGATAGTCCACCTCCTCTGCCATTTTCCCTGTCTGTCCTGTAAATTTTATAGTCTGGTATATTTAGCCCTCAATTCAGACCATCCTGCAGCCATGCCTCAGTAATAGTTACTATATCAAAATCTCCAATTTGAATTTTGGACTGCAACTCATTTAGTCTATTCCTTACATTCCGTGCATTCATAAATAGAATTCTTTTTGGGCCATACACTGTAAACTATCCCTCAGAACCAATGCTTGGTTCACCTGTTTATTATTTCTGATGGGAACAGTATAGAGGAAGCTTTACTTACAGTTGAAAAGAGTAGAGGGACCTTTACTCTATGTCTGTCCCCTTGTACTTGTCCGGGGAATGTTTGATGAGGAGAGTGTAGAGACAATGTTACTCTCTATCTCTACCTGTGCTGTCTCTTGGGAATGTTTGATTGGGACAATGTAGCGGGAACTTTACTCTGTATGTAACCCTGGCTATACCTGTCCTGGGAGTGTTTGCTGGGGATTCCTCTTTATGCTGTATCTGTCCAGGTAGTGGTTGATCAGGACAATGTTAAGGGAGAACTACTTTCAGTTTAAAAGAATAGAGGGAGCTTTACACTATAAATAACCCTATGCTATCCCCTGTCTCAGGAGTATTTGATGGGGACAGAATAGGGAAGCTTTACTCTGGAAGTTTTACTTCCTGCTTACTTTTAGTTTGAAAGAGTGGAGGGGCTTTACTTTCAGTTTGGAGGGAGCTTTGCTCAGTGTCTGACCCCATGCTATCCCTGTCCTGGGGATGTTTAATATGGACAGCATAGAGGGAGTTTTCTTGTCATTTTAATACAGTAGAGGCGGCTTTACTGTCTATCAAACCCTGTGTTGTACCTATCTTGGGGTCGTTTGATGGGGATAGTGTTGAGGGACTTTTATTCTGTCTCTAACACAGTATCTTAAAATATTATAAAACAGCCAGAATTAGGCCACTTGAGGGTCAGGACTCTGCCCTCGCAGATGTTTATGCTTACAGCAATCTCCTTCCATTGTACTTACTGTGTCTCTATTAGGAAATCCTTCTTCAGTCTTTCCTGGGGGGGGTTAATGGATCTTTAACAATTCAGCCAATGAAAACCAATTGTTCAAACTTTGCTCCCAATTTCCAAGTTAGCACTGTCCAATAGGATGGTGGATATAAAGATTTAAGTAGAACCTTCAAAGAAGAATTGAATAAAACTTGAGGGAGGAGCAAATTTGCATGGATATGGGGAATGGGAGAGGAATGGGAGTAACTTGATTGGTGTTTGGAAAAGTTAGCATATATTCGGGGGGGGGGGAAATGTCCTCCTTCTGTGATGACCAATAATTCTACGGAATAATGAAGATGAAGTTTTACACTACATCTAACCAGTACTATACCTTTCACAGGAATGTATCTTGGGGCAAATGTAGTTTTTTATAACCTATGCTTGAGTGGAAGGAAGGAGTGAGAAGGTGAGAGTGGAGTGCGGGGGGTAAAATGTGTGACTGAAACTATGGAACACAGTCCAGAGATGTGCAGGCTAGGTGGATTGGCCATACTAAATTGCCTGTAGTGTTCAGGGATGTGTAGATTAGGTGGGTTATAGGGGAATGGGTCTGGGTGGGATGCTCTGAGGGTCGATGTAGACTTGTTGGGCCAAAGGGCCTGTTTCTACACTGTAGAGATTCTATGATTCTATGAATAATGCGACTGGGAAGTGAATTGAATCGGTGCTGAAGATGGTGCAAGGAGGGTGAGTAGGAGAGGGATGAAGTGAGTCTGGAGAGGGAGGGAATGAGAGTGGGACAGTGTGGTTGAGCTGGAAGGAATGAGAGTTGGTGAGGGGAGATGCCAATCTATTGGCAATATCACTGGACTAATAATCCAGATGCCCAGACTGATGGCAGCCAAAGGCAGTGTTTTGTCTTCCCCCATGACAGCTGGTGGAATTTAAATTTGATTAATTGTTTTTAAAAAAATGTCGGCTTGAGATTAGTCTCAATAGTCATGACACTGTCATAAATTGCTTTAAATACCCATCTGGTTTGCTAATATCCTGAAGAAACCTACTGTCTTTACTTGGTCAGTCTGACAGATGACCATCTTCCTTGTGGGTGAGTCTTAACTGTTCTCCAGCGCCATTAAGAATGGGTGGCAAATGCTAGCTTCACGAGCAAACCCCATATCCCAGCAACAAATAACAAAGTAACTGGACCATCTGATTAGGTCCATAACTAGCTAAACAATTAGTCAATCCTTTTGGGTTTTATTAAATTCCTTAATCTCTTCTGAATGATGAAATGATGACCAGGGCATCATGATCAGATGGGCAAATGGGCCGAGGAGTGGCAGCTAGAGTTTAATTTGGATAAATGTGAGATGCTGGATTTTGGAAAGGCAAATCAGGGCAGGACTTATACACTTAATACCAAGGTCCAGGGGAGTATTGCCGAACATAGAAACCTTGGGTTGCAGATTCATAGTTCATTACAAGTAAAGTTGCAGGTAGACAGGATACTGAAGAAGGCATTGAGTATAGGAGTTGGGAGGTCATGTTGCACATGTACAGGACATTGGTTAAGCCACTTTTGGAATACTACATTCAATTCTGGTCTCCCTGCTGTAGGAAAGATGTTGTGAAACTTGAAAGGGATCAGATAGAGTTGAAAGGATGTTGCCAGCGTTGGAGGGTTTGAACTACAGGGAAAGGCTGAATTGACTGGGGCTATTTTCCCTGGAGTGTCGGAGGCTGAGGAGTGATCTTGCACAGGTTTATAAAATCATGAGGGCATGGAGAGGGTGAATAGTCAAGGTGTTTTCCCCAGGGTAGTGGAGTGCAAAACTAAACGACATGGGTTTAAGGTGAGAGGGGAAAGATTTAAAAGGGACCTAAGGGGCAACATTTTTACGCAGATGATGGTGCGTGTATGGAATGAGCTGCCAGAGGAAGTGGTGGAGGCTGGTACAATTCCAACATTTAAAGTGCATCTGGATGGGTATATGAATTGGAAGGGTTTAGAGGGATATGAGCCAAAAGCTGTCAAATAGGACTCGATTAATTTAGGATATTTGGTCAGCATGGACCAGTTGGACCAAAGGATCTGTTCCCATGCTGTACATCTCTATGTCTCTATGACTCAGAAGTTATCCATTCCTCTCATGCCCAGTTATTCTCGGAGCAACATTCCACAGGAAATATTGAAACTCCCCAGTACCTCATCCAATACTTGTCCATGAGAATGGGTAATGAGTGGCAACAGGACATTCTACTGTGGGGCCATCACATTAGAGTCATAGAGTCATTGAGTCATACAGCACGGAAACAGGCCCTTCGGTCCAACCAGTCCATGCTGAACATAATCCCAAACTAAACTAGTCCTCTCTGCCTGCTCCTGGCCCATATCCCTCCAAACCTTTCCTATTCATATATCCATCCAAATGACTTTTAAACATTGTAATTATACCCACATCCACCACTTCCTCAGGAAATTCATTCCACACATAAACTACCCTCTGTGTAAATAATTTGCTTCATCTCTTTTTTTAAATCTTTCTCTTCTCACCTTAAAAATGTGCCCTGTAGTCTTGAAGTTCCCCATCTTAGGGAAAGGACAACTGCCATCAATTCTATCTATACCTCTCATTATTTTATAAACTTCTATCAGGTCCATGGAATCCCTACAGTGTGGAAACAGGCCTTTCAGCCCAACTAGTTCACACTGACCCTCAGAGCATCCCATCCACCTAATCTGCACATCCCTGAACATTATGGGCAATTTAACATGACCAATTCACCTAGCCTGAACAACTTTGGACTGTGGGAGGAAACCAGAGCACCCAAAGGAAACCCACACAGACACTGGGAGAATGTGCAAACTCCACACAGACAGTCACCCAAGGGTCGAATTGAACCTGGGTCCCGGGTGCTGTGAGGCAGCAGTGCTAACCACTGAACCACCATGATCATTCTACATTCCAGTGAAAAAATGTCCCAGCATATCCAGCCTTTCCTTATAACTCAAACTTTCAATACCCGGCACCATCCTGGTAAATCTCTTCTGAGCCCTCTCCAGTTTGATAATACCCTTCCTATTACCTAGACCCCACCTTGAAGCAAAGCCATTCACCTTCCAGTCAAAGAAGGTTCAGTGCATCCGTAGCTGACTTTTGGTTTCTTTAATAAGGAGATGCTGAGGACAATTGTTGCTGCCCCATCTGTGCTACATTAGTCCATGGAACAATTATTTGTGCGGCCACAGAGGGGTTGGGTACAGCGTGAAATTCTGACTTACGTTGGCTCACAATAAGTCTCAGATTTAGATTTCTCATCCTCGAATTGAAATTTGACCATCACCCCCATTCTATCTATAACCTTCTCTAGCCCTATAAATCACTGAGAGATTTATTTTCCTGCTCTCTGGTCTCTCATGCATGTCCAATTTTCATTTGTCCACCATTGATTTCTATGCTGTACATACAGACAAAATATTGAAGGGGCTTGACGGGTTGGACACTGAACAGATGTTTCCTCTTGTAGGAAGACCAGGGAGGAGGGAATATCTTAAAACTTAAAACTGGGTCTCCCATTTAAAACAGAGAAGATTAGAATTTTTTTGCCTCAGAGAGTCATGAGAGTGAGGAACTCTCTTGCCCAGAGAGGCAAGGAGCTGGGGTTATTGAATACTTTCAAGGCTGAGGTAGACCTTTTTGATTAACAAATGAATCAAAGATGGGGTTGAGGCTACAATCAGGTCAGCCACAAATTTATCAAATGGCAGAGCAGGCTTGAAGGGCTGAATAGCCTTCTCCTGCTTCTAATTGATGTGGTTACATGCTAATATGTACCTTTAGCTGCCTGGTCCCCAAGCCTTGGATGTCCTTCCCTGCACCTTTCCACTACTCTGTCCTCCTTTAAGAAGCTTAACAGCCACTACTTTGACCAAACCTTTAGTCACCTCTCCTAAAATCTCCCATCATTCTATTAGTGCCAATACCTATGGCTGAATAAATTCCTCCAATGTTTTACTAGGGGTGTTTTACTTGGGGTTATCTAAATGCAAACTGTCACTTCTAAATGCAACAAAGGATGCCAAATGTTTTCCCTGAAGTATATAGGCCTCCAGTACTTCAATGGGCAAGGCCATCTGGTGTCAGATTTAGGAATACCACAGTTTCTAACCTGTGTGATGGTGGGCTTGGACAGGACGGTAAAAGCAAGCAGAATGACTGCAGGGTTCACTGCTCTCGCGGGACACTGAATCTGTGGAATGGACTGGCTGAGAAATGTCTTTGGAAAATAAATGGATCATCCTTGTTTGAGGGTTACAGAGGTATTAATAGATCAGATATGTTCTGGAAGGAAGTTATAAAGGGTTAGAGAGATTTTAATAGACCAAATTATCTTCAGGAAGGGATTGAATGACTGATATGAACCTGTATGAACTGTGGAATGAGTTGTGATCTATTGTTTTTTTTTTGATTCACTCACAGGACATGGTCATTGCTGGTTGGATTGGCATTTATTGCCCGTCCCTAGGTGCCTTTAGAAAGTTGTTATGAGCTGCCTTTGTGAACTGTTGCAGTCCACTTTCATAAGGTAGATCCATGATGCCCTGAGGGAGTGAATTCCAGGATTTTGTCCCAGTGACGGTGAAGGAATATATTTCCAAGTCAGGATGGTGAGTGGCTCGGAGGGGGACTTGCGGGAGGTGGTGTTCCCATGTATCTGCTGCCCTCGTCCGGATGGAAGTGGTTTGGAAGGTGAAGGTGAAGCTTTTCTTCTCTTGTACTCATCAGGAAAAATACAGAAATGTCAAATTTGAGATTGCAACAATTTTTACGACAGAAGAAAAGAGTGATTAGTAAGTTGACACTAATTGGCTGAAGCATTGCCATGGAGAAAGCACCGGGAAACTATAGGTTCCCCCACGATCCCAATCAGGCCAATCAGAGTCAACCTGCCAAACAAATCATCCTTTTCTCCTCCTGTACTCTAAAGTGTTCTGAGCTTTCCAAATTTAGCATTTAGCATTTAGCATTCTTGTTTTAGTCTGTAACATGTCAGTAACAGGTCTCTGATTTTAGCAAGGTCCAAGCTCTGCACTACCAAGTAACTGTTTAATTGCCTAATTCTCATTTTGATCTTTCTTGCATCCTTAGAAGATCTACCCTTTAGACCTGAAATCAAACAAATTCTACTCCCGTAATTGATACAAAAACTAACAAGCCACATTAGTGAAAATACTTTCACAGTTTGGATTCATTTTCTAATTTGATCATTGAATTATTGCAATTTGCAATATGGACTGCAGTCAATGTGGGATTTTTGTTAAAAATTGAAAGAACTGCAGATGCTGTAAATCCGGAACAAAAACAGAAATTGCTGGAAAAGCTCAGCAGCTCTGATAGCACCTGTGGAGAGAAATCAGAGTTAACGTTTCAGATACAGTGACCCCCTCCTCAGAACTGTTTTTTGTTGTTACTTTTTAATTAGACAGTTTATTTTGAAAGAAATAAGATTGGTCAGCATTTATTGCCCATCTGTAGATGCCCTGAGAAGGAGCTGGAGGGTCCTTTTCATGAAGATGATGTTTGCACAATGGAAATTGTTGAACCCTAGACAAGAGCCCATGGTATTGGGATAATATATTAGCATGGGTATAGGATTGGCTAACCAACAGAAAACTGAGTTAGGATAAAGTGGACATTTTCATCAAGGTAACTAATGGAGTGCCACAGAGATAAGTGCTGGGACCACAATTATTTACAATATTAACCACTTAAGGGCTTTTGGAGTGGAGTGGCAGTGTCCCCACCTTGGAGCCCAGAAAGCCCAAGGATTCAAGTCCCATCAACTCCAGAAATATGTCATAACATATCTGAACAGGTTATTTAAAACTATCTACATTAATGACTTGGTTGAGGGAAAGTGAATATACTACAGTCATACTTAAAGATGAGACAAAAATAGATGGAAAGGTGAGTGATGAGGATGACCTGGTGAGTTCACAGAGAGACACAGACACGTTAGGTGAATGGGCAAAAACTTGACAAATGTTAAATGATATTGGAGAATGTGAGGTTTTGTACTTTGGCAGTAAGAATAGAGGAGCTGAATATTATTTAAATCGAGAAAGCTGCAGTGTGGAGTGATTTGGGGGTCCTAATGCATGAATCCCAAAAGGTAGCATCTAAGTTCAGCAGGTATGCGGAAGGCAAATGGGCTTTGGTGTCCATTTCAAAGAGAATAGATGACAAAAACAGTGAGGCCTTGCTAAAAGATACAAGGCACTAGTCAGACCACATCCAGAACACTGTGAACAATTTTGGTCCTCTTAGCTAAGGAAAGATACTCTGGCAGTGGAGGCAGTCCAGAGAAGATTCTCTATGTTAATTCTGGGTTTGGAGGGATTTTTTTAATGAGGAGACGTTGAGTGGATTAGGCTTGTACTTAATGGAATTCAGAAGAATGAGCGGAGAGCTTATTGAAGCATATAAAATTCTCAGTGGACTTGACATGGAGAGGTCGTCTCCCCTCGCTGGAGAGCCTAGGAGCAAAAGGCATAATCTCACAGTGAAGAGGTTAAGGCAGAGGTGAGGAGGAACTTTTTTTCTCCTGTGGAATTCTTCATCACAGAGGGCTAATGAGGCTGGGTCATTAAGTGTATTCAAGGCTGATACAGACAGGGTTTTAATCAGCAAGGGAATCAAGGATTATGGGAAAGGGCAGGAGGTGGGGGTTGAGGATTATCAAATCAGCCATGATTTTATTAAATGGCAGAGCAGACTTGATGGGCTGAATGGCCTACTTCTGCTTCTATGACTTATGGTTTTATGTTTTTATGGTAATTAGCATTCATTTCAAAATTACATCAGGAGTTGCAGTCAGACAATTCAAAGTTGCAGCTACTCATCCAGTTCACCAGATGGAGTCAGATTTCTGGGAGAAATCTTCATGTTTTTTGTGTCTTTCACATTCTCAAAATGTCCCAAAGTGCTTTATGACCAATAAAGTAAATTTTAAAATGGAGTCGCTGTTAGATATTTTCTTAAACAACCTTATACACCTCCAGAGAAATTGGCACTTGAACTCAGGCCTCCTAGTCCAGAGGTAGGCATACTACCACTACACCATTACAGCCCTCAGGTAAACAAGGGAAACATGGCTGTCCATTTGTATACACCTAGTTGCCACACAGGAGTGGTCATGCCCAGATTATCTGTTTTAATGGCATTTACTGAGGGATAACTATTTATCAGGAGCTTCTTGCTCTTCTTAAAAATAGTTCAATGGGAAAAAGGGAATTGTTTAACATCTCACCTAGAAGACAGGTACCCACAGCACTCCCTCGGTACAGTACTGGAACACCAGCCTGGCTTATAAGGTCAAGGTTCTGGTGTGGAACGTTCTGAGTCAGACATGAGAGAACCATTGGGCTGATACCCAAGAATGAATAATATTCATTGCTGCTGAATGTCCATGTTGTTATGAAGCCAGATTTTTCAAGTGGGATTCTTTAAAATACGCTATTTGTAACAATATATTAATATTGCTTCAAAATTTAGCCATTAAAATTGAACAATTTAACAAACTTACAAATCTATGTGGGCTGATTTAGGTGACATTTGTCAGGGCTGCAGTGGAAATTTTGTGGACAAGCTAAGAGACATGATAGCCAAATTTGCTGATGATACAAAACAGGTAGGAAAGTCAGCTGTCAAGAGTGATACAGATAGATTATGTGATTAGGAAAAAACTTGGTAGCTAGAATCTAATGTTGGAAAATGTCAGGGTGCCCACTCTGACAGGAAGAATAGAGAAGCAGCATACTATTTGAATGGACAGAGCAGAACTCTACCATAGGGATCTTGGCCAGTGTTCCTGCAAATCTTTTATTCTTTTGCACCAACTTCTAAGTGACTTTGGATTCATAACTTAATGCCATAAATGGTATTGGCATGCTGATCACTATGCCAGACCCTCAGAGTGGCTGCAGTCATGCAGCTTAGTGGGAACATTGATCCTGGCAGAGTTAGTACTCAGTCATCATCTAACTGGTGCATTTTCCATGCCAACACTTACATCAATCACTGCCCACCAGTCAGCACCTTCAGCTCAAACAGCACAAATTGTTATTCCCCTTTACGTTGGTATTCTTGTGAATGTCCTGATGAGCTCAAGATGAAAAGCTTGGATAAAAGTTATCTCTTTCAGCAAAACTCAACCAAGTGCCTATCAGATGACTAAATATAGAATTAGAAATATCATCTCCGTTTTCTTTTGTTTCCCATTCTTTGTTCTGATTTAGCCAGGATGCTAGATCTGTGGTGTTTCTGCTTTTCTTTTTCTTCCCACTCATGATGCCCCCCCCCCCCCCTCTGGTATTACATTTTTACTTGGATACCTGACTATCCCAACTACATGGTGTTTTCAAACTTCAGCCTGTATATCGGCTGCTCAACTGTGATTCCTCCACAGGAGAATAGCCATCCTCCAAAATACTGGAGAAAGCTACAGATTGACAAATGTGGTAAAGGCTCTTCACCAAATGATTTATCCTGGTCCTTCTTCCCATTTGATACATAACAACATCTTTACCTTTTGCCCAGACTGGTCTTTGGCTCTTCCTCAGGCACCAGTGGAGGAAGGGTCATCAGATATTTTTAAGGTAGAGACAGACTTAACTGACAAAGGAGTCAGGTGTCATTGTAGAATAGAGAGAAAAGTTGAGTTGAGGCCACAATCAGATCCTTATTGAATGGAAGTGCACTCAAGGGGCTGAATGGCCTGCTCCTGTGTTTAGATAACAAGGTGTAGAGCTGGATGAACACAACAGGCCAGGCAGCATCAGAGGAGCAGGAAAGCTGACCTTTCGGGTCTGGACTCTTCTTCAGAAATGGGGGAGGGGAAGAGGGCTCTCAAATAAATGGGGGGGGGGGCGGCGGTGATAGAAGGTGGATAGTGGAGCGGATAGGATGGGAGAGAAGGCAGACAGGACAAGGAGGTGGGGATGAAGCTAGTAAAGGTGAGTGTAGGTAGGAAGTGGGTGTGGGGGTTGGTCAGTGAGGTGGGAGGAGCCGAAAGGTGGGAGAGAAGACAGACAGGTCAAGAACGTGGGGGTTAGGGGGGTTCTGGTCTTGGGATGAGGTTGGGGGTGGAGAGATTTTGAAGCTAGATGCCACCCGGAAACTGGAGGAACAACACCTCATATTCTGCCTTGGAACCTACAACCCAATGGTCTCAATGTAGACTTTAAAACCCTCTCATCCCCACCTCCTTGACCTGTCCGTCTTCTCTCCCACCTATCTGCTCCACTATCCACCTCCTATCACTGCCCCCCCTCCCTATTTATTTCAGAGCCCCCTTCCCCTGCCCCATTTCTGAAGAAGGGTCCAAACCCAAAATGTTAGCTTTCCTGCTCCTCTGATGCTGCCTGGCCTGCTGTGTTCATCCAGCTCCACACCTTGCTATCTCCGACTCCAGCCATCGGCAGTTCCTACTATCTCTACTCCTGTTTTTGATTTGTACATTTGTAGAACCAGTTCTGAGGACATTAATCTGTCCTTTCTACTCCCTCTGCCTCTCTCTCTCTCTCTCTCTCCTTCAGTATATATGTGGACCTGGTCTGTGTTTCTAGCGTCTTCATGTTTTAAGTTCAGGTCCCCATTGACAGCATATGTTCTTTTTAAAACCTCCCATCCACCGAGGTGCAGATTCAATCCATCAACACAACACTCCTCCACTGTGGAGCGAACATTAGTGGAAGCAAAACAAGCAATGAGAGCTGGGAATTCCTTTGAAGACCAGCTAGCTGCAGTACTGTGTGTACACTGTGGTGAGGAAGATCTGCGAAGATGTGTGACACGGAGGACACATATCTGATGAGGAGGACATTTTGACACACCCAGTAACCAGCGTGGAGAGAGCAAGCATTCTGTTTCAATCTGAAAGCTGGCTCTATGTGTGGCTGTCTTTTTAAACAATGTACAATCTGATACATATCAGTAACAACAGAATCTGCCCTGACAAATTTAATGTAGAACAGGCTGTGCAAAAATACATTATTAATGTGTAAACAGATAATGGGAAGCTGGTAAGGAATTCCAACCTAGGGTCCTTAATTCACACATTCAATATTGGATCATACCTTTTCTTTTATTCTATATTTTCGCTATTAAACGAACGACAAATATGTTAACCTTGTCGTTTTGGCAGGTTCTTGCTGGTTCAGTCTCAACCCTGTCTCTCTTTCTCTCACTCTCTCTCTCTTCCCCCTCCATCTCTGTCTCCTTCCCCCTCTCTCTCCCTAAACGAAAAATCCAGGGCTGAATAAATACAATGACAACTTACCCGAGCCACTAGACAGCAGCATGAGCCCGAGGAAGCAGGAATGTAGGGGAGAAAGAGCCGGGCTAACGTGAAGTTTCATTGCGAATTAGACAGGGATGGAGGGCCACACGAAGGAGCAGGGGAGGAATTTGCTCCGGCTGGGTAGCTGAAGCTATTGGTCTGGCTGACAGGACCGAGCGAGCTGTGTTCTGGGCTGGAGCTGGAAGGAGCTCACATTGTGTGGCTTGGGGAGCAGCCGAAAGGGGTCCGGGACCCGTTCGAATCCGTGACAAATGAACGCACCGCAACTGGAGTGGGTTGAGATGTGAACCAGCTCCAAATCAGCAGGGTCTGCAAACCTGGGGCCGCTTTCCTGGAGAGGGAGGGTGGGGAAGCCTGGTTGCTGGGCGCCACAATGTGCTATTCCTCCACAATTTTATCCCCGTATTTGGGCTTTGAATAAACAGGACATTAACCATTTCAGGTACATTATAAATGCTGCGCCTAAAGGAAAGGAGGAATAAAGGAATGGAAGGATTGATTTGTCATGAAGAGGGATGACAGGAGGCTGGAGTGAAGTTTAAATACTGGCACAGAATTGTTGGGCCGAATGGCAATAATGCAAATACTCTGTAAAATGCTTTCTGAAATTAAAATTATTCAAACTTGACTTGCCTATTTACTTCCTTTCCATTCAGAATGTTTTTTTAATTGATGTTTATCATTTTAATCTAAATCTTAGATTTTAGCTTCTTTTACACATTCTAAGATTGATCTCAGTTGCTGTTTGCATCCGTTCCTCTCTCCACCTTTGCCCCGCCCATTCATCACCCCCTTTCTCTCTTTCCCCCCTTTCCCTCCATACCCTCTCTCATCACTTCCCTACTCCCTTTCTCCCCTCTCCTCCTACTCCCCTTTTGCCATTTCCACATTCATTCTGTCAAAGTCCTCACAATTTAAGAAGAAAACCCAACTGCATCTCCTCTTAACATTCTTTGTCATTGTGGAAAAGATCTTACATGTCAATAGACATTGAATATCTCAATATTGTGAGATAATTCTTCATAACTAAAATTTCTTGGCACTGGATTTATCCTGGGAACTTACACTACATGTATCCAATATCTAATCTGCTTCAGGGTGATCAAAGCTTTAGTACTCTGCACCCTTTTACAAATTTATCACTACCTCCTTTACTGTTTCAGCATGTATCCTGTTTATAAAAAAACATAATGTGTTGGCCTTGAAAACATTTGCCTACTGTACTGACACTTTCAGTCCTCTTGCATCCCTCTACATACACATCACTATCTTTCCATTGGCTGCCTTCTCCCTGTTACTCCTCAGAATATTTTACCTTGCGCATGAAACTGCATTTGCCTCTTGCTTGCCCAACTTACAAACGTATTTTATTGTCCTTCTTGAAACTCTTCACTTTTTCTATAACTCACTTGCATTGACTCTAAACCAAATTGCAAATTATCTACACAGCAAGAGGACAAGTGGATCATGGCGTGCACCATTTTCACCCTTTTCTAGTCCATTAATTTCCTTTTCGCCCACTTTCTATCCATTCTGTTACATCTTCTCCTGTAACAGAGTCTGGAATTTTTGCGACAAGACTCCTGAGAGAGAGAGTATTAAAAGACATCTGAAAAATATCAGCCTGGAATGCCTTTACCTAGCCAATCAGTCACTACTTCATAAAAATCTATAAAATTTGGCAAACATGGCTTGCTTTTAATAAATCCACTTTCAGTTTACCCATCCGTTTCTAGATGCTCATTACTTTGTTCTCAAAAATTACTTTCATAGAATCGAATTTGGACTGACATTAGGTCAAATAGTCTGCAGTTATCTGGTTCACCTGTGTGTGAACAAGAATGTTCCCTTCATTACCCTCCATTCTCACCTCACAATTCACAATGTTTTACAACTATGGCCCTTCTTTAGTTTCTTTCAACTATCTAAGGTGTATATATACAGTGATTTATCAACTGTGAGTGGGCTAATTGCTTTCAGAGTGCCTTCCTAATGTTCAGTTCTTTTAAAATTCACTCATAGGAGGCTCCCAACACCTGGAAGCCTGCCAATATGTAGAATCCATTAAGAGAGTTGCTGCTCGGTCCGGGATACTCCTGAAAGGACTGGTCTTGATAATTAGAGTTATGTATGCTCCTCTCTCCCAGGCTTTGGAGCAGGGAAGATGGTAAATATTAGTGGATGTGGTACCAAACATCTCAGCCTCTGAGCCAAGGAGTTATGGGGCTCAGGCTGGGGGCCCATGGACTTCAACACAAAATATAGTCTAACATTCCTAGTGCAGTGCCAAGGGAGCACCGCAATGTTGGAAGTGCCATCTTTAGATTGAGACCTAAGATAAAGGCTGTGTCTATCCTCTCCAGTGAGCGTAGAAGATCATGTGGCATTAAATTGTAGAAAATCACAGCAGTTCCTCCAATGCCCTAAGATCAAGCAACATCGTAAAAACAGATTATCTGGGTCATTATCACATTGCTCTTTATGGGATCTTGCTGTGCACAGATTAGCTGCATTACCAAAGTGACTACTCTTCAGAAGAACCTCATTGCCTGTAAAGCATTCTGGGATGCTTTGAGACTGAGGAGAGATGTTGTACAAATGCAAATGTTTTCTGTGCAACTCCATTATTCCAAGAAAAGGCCCTCCACTCAAAAGTTTAACTTGGTTTCCCTTCCCATTCAGAATGCCAAAGCTGCTGAGCATTTCCAGAGTTTTCTGTTTCTGTGACCCAATGTAATTACTTCCTCTCTGAGGTTCTGAACACGTAAGGCTTCAAAACTGTACAGTGGAACTGTGTTTAATGGGCACACTCTTTGTGAGTAAACTGCTTTGTTGATAAAGAGAATATTTTTCTTACAGAGGGAGTCAGTCTGTGGAATTCTTTACTGCAGAAGGATGTCAAGGCTGAGTTGTTAAGTACATTCAAGGCTGAGAGATATTTTTAAGCAGTAAAGGAAATCAATGTTTTGAGGGGAAAGTCTGAGAAGTAGAGTTGAGGATTATTAGATCAGCCATGATCTTAACGAATGTCACACTTCTGCTTTTACATCTTATGGTTGTATGGTAATTTGTATTCATTACAGACTTACATCAGGAATTGCAGTCAGATCATTCGAAGTTGTAACTACTCATACAGTTCAGTAGATGGAGAGAGTATTAGCTTCTGGGAGAAGTTTGCAGTACAATGATGTCTTTCACAACCTCCTACATCTTGTGGTCTTATGATTTGTTTACAGGATCTCAACAGCACAGAGTTCAGATGTCACTGCGGAGCTCTTGTGGTGTAGCACCCTGCCCTGGAACCAACATCTCTGGGTTCAAGTCTCACTTCAGGACCTGATGTTCAAGGAAGACACATTCACAGCATGGTCAAAGGGTTGAGCATCAACATGCCAATCCTTCCACCACATACCAGTGGTAAGAGTGAGAGAAATTCCAGGAAAGTAAGTTGGAGCCTCTACCATCACTATTATAGCCTGAAGCTCCACCATGCATGGAGCCGTGCACATTCTCAGTAACTTCCCAGACACCTGGGATGAGCATCCAGATGGCTGTTGTGGATCCGGTCAATACCAAGAGCAGGAGCCTTAACCCCCATTCTGGCTCTAGTAGATTTAGGGGTTGGTTCCTTGCCCTACCCTGGTGGAGATCATGACACTGTTGGAGTGGGGGAATTGGGCAGAGAAGAAGAAGAAGGAAGTGTCTCTGAGATACATTTGTGTTATGAGAAATAAGATGACTCATTTTGCTCTTTGTCCCCCAAATTTTAAACAAAATCTGAACAAGTTGGACACAGGGATTTTCACTGAAATTTCCTTAATATCATAATCCAGATAGAGCATTTATTAATACAACTTTTATTGACAGGTATTGACATATAACACTTTTACAGTTGGATCCAGAAGTTGTGTTGTGCTTTTCATTGCGCTCAGATGGAATTATTTTGTTGAGAACAACTGGAAGTTCAGGAACCAGTCTTGCAGAAGGAATTTGAGTCACTCCATGTTGTTTTTCTCTATTCTTTCATGTGTTGTCAGTCTCACTGGCAAGGCCAGCATTTGTTGCTCATCCCTAATTGACCTTGAACTGAGTGGCATGCTCAGCCCCATTTTAGAGGGTCGTTAAGAGTCAACCACATTGCTGTAGGTCTAGAATCACAAGTAGACCAGACAAGGTGAGGATGGCAGATTTCCTTCCCTAAAGAACATCAGTGAACTGGATGGGGTTTTACAACAATTGATGATAATTTCCTAGTCACAATTACTGAGACTGGCTTTATATACCAGAGTTTATTAACCAAATGTAAATTCTAACAGATGCTGTGGTGGGATTTCATCCACCAATCCCCAAAAATTTTATCCTGGGCCTCAGAATTAATAGCCCAGTGACATTACCCATTATCCACCATCTTCATCAAATCAGAACAATCTGACTTAGTCTGGAAGAATTGTGTTTGTCTTTGCTGTTAACAAGATAATGAACACAGCCTCAAAACTTCCAATGATCGTCCTGAAAATCCGAAGGCAAAACCGCATGGGAATGTTCTCCAGGTATGGGAGCATTGGCTACAATAGGTTTAGGAAGATCATTGGGTGTCTTTGATTGTAAGATTGAACGCTGGAGACAGAACAGAGACAAGAAAATGTTAGGTACAAAATATGCAGCAATCATTTACAAATAGCAGGTTAATTTTCTGAGCATTCCCAAATGGTTCACCCAGGAACTGTCTCCACAAACCCATAAGACCATAAGACACGGGAGCAAAAATTAGGCCATTCGGCCCATCAAGTCTGCTCCACCATTCAGTCATGGCTGATAAGTATCTCAGCCCATTTTTCTCCCACCTCCTCCCCATAACCTTAGATAGGTTCCTGATTGTTAGGGGTATCAACCTCTGTCTTAAATGTACTCAATGACCTGACCTCCACAGTCTTCTGTGGCAGTAAATTCCATAGGTTCATCATTCTCTGGCTGAAGAAGTTTCTCCTTAAAGCCATTCTAAAAGGTCTTCCTCTTAATTCTAAGGCTGTGCCCTTGGGTCACAAACTCCAAAAATATACAACAAATGAATTTTGAATTGCTAGAGATGCCAATGGTTTTAGATTGGGAATCCCAGATCTGAGGCAGTGTACTATTATGTGAGAGGATACAGAGATGAGCAACAATAATAGATCCTTTTGTTTGGAATCTATGCTTTATCAATGATGGTGAATTTTGAGGTAAGAAAGGAAAAAAAAAACTCCCATATAATGTTTGAGATTGTGCGTAAGACCAACAATACTGAACTGGACAAATTGTTCACTCTGTCGCATGACTCAAATCTGAACATACTCAAGTGAGAAGTGAGGGACTGATGAATAAGCAGAAAAATCTTTTAGATGTGAATTAAATTGAAGCACATGTTGCCAGACTAGCCAAATGGATCAGAAAGCAATCAACCATTCGACTTCAGTTGTACTTCTCAAGAAAGAAAGGTGTTGGGGAATTTGGTGAGGTGATGGTAACATGGAGGGAGTGATTTGGTGAGTAGATGTGATTGAGAGGAATGGTGGGAATATAAATAAAAATGAGAGATATGGTAGGAAAATGAATAAGTGGGATTGAGAGATACAGTGGAAAGGTGAGTGGGTGGGATCAAGGGATACAGTAGGAAGGTCAGTGGGTGGGATTGAGGGATACAGTGGGAAGGTCAGTGAGTGCGATTGAGAGACACAGTGGGAAGGTCAGTGAGTGAGATTGAGGGATACAGTGGGAAGGTTGAGTGGGTGGGATTGAGGGATACTGTAGGAAGGTGAGTGTATGGGATTGAGGGATACAGTGGAAAATTGAGTGGGTGGAATGGAGAGACACGTTGGGTAGGTTGAATGGATGGGATTGAGGGATACAGCGGGAAGGTAAGTGGGTGGGATTGAGAGATACAGCGGGAAGGTAAGTGGGTGGGATTGAGAGATACAGTGGGAAGGTAAGTGGGTGGGATTGAGGGATACAGTGGGGTGGTGAGTGGGTGGGATTGAGATCACTGAGAGAGTGATGAGTCTGTTGGCCACGTTCTGTTACTGGAGCATCTTTACACAATTTGTGTACCCAATGGTTGATGGTACTCAAAAATAAATACGACTTGGATAAGCACACGAGATGCCATAAAATACTTGAAGCTATCGACCATTACACCAAGGGTTGGATTAGACTGAATAGTTTCTCATTGACTGATGCAGAAAAAGATGGTCCAAATGACTTCCTCCTAAGCTGTTAAACCTATTGAGTTTCTCTGAATCACCACTGATTGTGGATATCAGTTAGTCACGCAGGCAATGTCATGTCCTGAATTCATTCTCCCAACAATATTACCATTGTTACATAAGTTTCCTCTTCACCGTTCTTTGAGTCCTTATTTTTCATTTCCTCCTTGGCTTTATTTTGTCTCTCGGTCTGGACTGGGTTTCGGTTGGTCACAGTGACGTAGCGTGCTATTTCCTGATGGTTAGTGAACATATTTGTTTAATCAGCTGGAACTGCATCTTCACGTCACCTTCACTTTCTAATTTAAGTCCATCCCCCACTCCTGCAAAACCCTCTTGTGTCTCTGCAATGCTGCACGGGTCAAGGTAGTGTGTGGGTGATAACTGCCTGGGCCATGTCCCACAATTGATCTGCTGATTCCAGCTGTGGCAGAATTAGAAAATTGACTCTCTCACTGTTGGAGAAACATTCTCTCCCATTCCTGCTCCAATATGACCGCATTGAATAGCAGAGCAGGCTCAAAGGGCTGAATGGCCTACTCCTGCTCCTATTTTCTATGTTTGTTCACAGGGTTAGCCCTGGGACAGAAGTTGAATGAAGCCTGGAGATATAAAAGTGATGTTTAGCATGTCCCACAATATGCCTATCATAATAGGCGTATCATGTTGGGTCGTGTTACTGCGCTGTTAATCTGGATTAGTGCACTAGAGAACTGAGTTTAAAACCCATCATAGCAAATAATTCAAGTAACTTAATATATTTGGAATAAATAGATATTTGGCAGTAATAATGACCGTGAAGCTACCAGATTGTGGCAAAGAGCTATCTGGTTCACTTAACCCTCGAAAGTGGATATTGCCATCGTGACTCAATCTGGCCTCCATGTGACTCCAGACTCACAGTAATGTGGTTGACTCTCAGCTGCCCTCTGAAACAGCCATTCTGTTGATCAAACTGCTACAGAGAAGAAGCAATGTGGGTGAAACTACACCATATAGTTCAGGAAGGCAGCTGGCCACCATCTTGATGGACAATAAGCATTGACATCGCCAATCATGAATGGATTAAAAGTGAAAGCTCTCTCCATCCCTGTCCACTAAAAGCCAAGCCATTTCCTGGGAGAAGCAAGAAGCCAGATTTAAAAACCCAAGCTGCACTGGGGAGGAATATTTGGGAGACTCTGTTTCCACCCTCCTACACCATGAATTCCTTGAAATACATGTACTTTGTAAGAGGTTATGTCAGCCTGAGCCACACAGATTCGGTTCCTACTTGAAAGGATTCAGAAAATGGGTGCCAACCCATGAGCCACCGTCTTGATCTAGAGGCTCACTGTACCCTGGTAAAAGGACCAGCCCCTAACGTCTAACTTCAGCCCAGCCTCACACAACAAAAAAATTGTGAGTCCTGGTTCTCCCTAATCCACGTAATTGGATCGAACTGTCAACTCGGACGCAATCCATTCCCCCCGCCCCATTACCGTATACAACCTCAGTCAGATCATTAGGTAAGGGAATCAAAGGAAAAGGCAGGAAAGTGGAGTTGAGGATTATCAGATCAGCCATGATCTCGTCGAATGGCTGAGTAGACTCAATGGGCTGAATGGCCTATTTCAGCTCTTGCAACTTCTGATCAATCATCCTTGTATCTATGCTGGGAAAGTAAGACTTCAGTAAATGCTGCACTCACTGTGAAGAATCCCTGGATGAACTAAGGTGGCTCAGTGGTTAGCCATGCTGCTTCACAGTGCCAGGGACCTGGGTTTGATTCCACCCTCAGGTGAGAGTATATGTGGAGTTTGCACATTCTCCCTGTGTCTGTGTGGGTTTCCTCTAGGTGTTCTGGTTCCTTCCCACAGTCCGAAGATGTGCATGTTAGGTGAATTGCCATAGAAAATGCAGGGTTTAGGGGGTTAGGTAGGAGAGTAGGTCTGGGTGGGATACTCTTCAGGGGGTTGGTGTACATTCAATGGGATGAATGGCCTGCTTCCACACTGGAGGGATTCTATGATCACTGAATCTGTGTTGACTGTAGTTAACATGTTTCAGTGACTGAGAAAATAAGTGGATATTCAATATTAAAAGTTTACCTAAAATCTGTACATTAAAGTGCCCCTTACCTCTGAATCTTCAAGCCCTCCTGGATATCTTCTGCTTGTTGATGCAGAGAATAGGGGAGAAAGTTAAAGATTATTCATTGTGTGGAAAGGAAGGTGACAGCTCAACTCATTTAAATTCTTGCTCCTTGATATACGTACCTTTGACTTCTTATTGACCATTTCTTCCATGTGCTTCCAAGGATAAGTGTGACAAAGAAAATGATAACACCTGCTGCTGTCGTATATATGATTATATTCTTTGGAACTGCTTCCACTAACATGGATGGTCTTAAGCTCCGTGTACGTTTGGTGTCTGAAGGAAATAGAAATGTTCAGATAAATTTAAATGTAAAATCTCTGCCTCGTTGCCCAAAGAGGCATTGATATCACGAAGTTAACAAGTCAGTTGTGTTTCAGGAGAATCTCCCCAAAAACTGTCAATTGATTCAAGCCCTGATCTTGGATTTAAATGAGGAAGCTAGACAAACACATCAGTGTAGTCCAGTCAGAGGCGTGGATGAGATGCTAAACCTCACTGTTTTATTGAATCTGCCAATGTCTTACTGAAAGCAACTCAACATTTCCATGACCAAGATCGAATCATCAACCAACACGGGATTAATCGGTTGTGATAAATTGGTCATTCTTTGTGGTATTTTGTGGGCTAAATGTTGGCCATTTTTATCCACATTACATCAGTGACTCTGCTGAAAATTATCCATCACTTGGTGAGCATTTTGGGATGTATAAACATAGAACATAGAACATTACAGCGCAGTACAGGCCCTTCGGCCCTCGATGTTGCGCCGACCTGTGAAACCAATCTGAAGCCCATCTAACCTACACTATTCCATTATCATCCATATGTTTATCCAACGCCCATTTAAATGCCCTTAAAGTTAGCGAGTCTACAACTGTTGCAGGCAGGGCATTCCATGCCCTTACTACTCTCTGAGTAAAGAATCTACCTCTGACAACTGTCCTATATCTATCACCCCTCAATTTAAAGCTATGTCCCCTTGTGCTAGCCGTCACCATCTGAGGAAAAAGGCTTTCACTGTCCACCCTATCTAATCCTCTGATCATCGTGTATGTCTCTATTAAGTCACCTCTTAGCCTTCTTCTCTCTAATGAAAACAGCCTCAAGTCCCTCAGCCTTTCCTCATAAGACCTTCTCTCCATACCAGGCAACATCCTGGTAAATCTCCTCTGCACCCTTTCCAATGCTTCCACATCCTTCCTATAATGCGGCCACCAGAACTGTACGCAATACTCCAAGTGCGGCCGCACCAGAGTTTTGTACAGCTGCAACATGACCTCACGGCTCCGAAACTCAATCCCTCTACCGATAAAAGCTAACACACCGTACGCCTTCTTAACAACCCTATCAACCTGGGTGGCAACTTTCAGGGATCTATGCACATGGACACAGAGATCTCTCTGCTCGTCCACACTACCAAGAATCTTACCATTAGCCCAGTACTCTGTATTCCTGTTACTCCTTCCAAAGTGAATCACCTCACACTTTTCCGCATTAAACTCCATATGCCACCTCTCAGCCCAGCTCTGCAGCTTATCTATGTCCCTCTGTAACCTGCAACATTCTTCCGCACTATCCACAACTCCACCGACCTTAGTGTCATCCACAAATTTACTAACCCATCCTTCTATGTCCTCATCCAGGTCATTTATAAAAATGACAAACAGCAGCGGCCCCAAAACAGATCCTTGCAGTACACTAGTAACTGAACTCCAGGATGAACATTTCCCATCAACCACCACCCTCTGTCTTCTTACAGCTTGGCAATTCCTGACCCAAAGGACAAACAACAGTAGCACAAGTGCAGGTTCTTTCTTTTTTTCATTTAATTTTCTGAATATTTAGCAGTCCCGCCAATACAGATTTAGTGATTGCTCCCTCTTTATGGAAAGTTCCATCCATTAGCTGTGTGTGTCAGAATATGGGGAACGCTCTGCTTCATTTTGCATCCATTAACTTAATTCATGAGGCTATTGTGAACAGGAGGCCACATAGACAGGTTTTACATAATTGCCCACCCACATTGTACTATCTCACAACATCGAGATAAACTTTACATAAAACACATATGACGTAAACCCTTTCAATTAATTCCCAGAGGATTGAATTTCAAATGATCAAACTCATTCCCATTCACAATCAATACACACAATTCCAACTGACAAAATCCCTTCACATTCAATTCCAAGTGTCCACATCTTATCCACTCTCTCACCATTCCCAATTTATGGAAGTATATCACCTTAGTTCTTAGACCATAAGATATTGGAGCAGATGTAGGCCATTCAGCCCATCAAGTTATCTCCGCATTCAATGAGATCATGGCTGATCTGATAATCCTCAACTCCACTTTTCTGCATTTTCCCCTTAACCCTTAATTCCCATACTGATTTAAAATTGATCTATCCCAGCCTTATATGTATTTAGTAGCACAACCTGTACAACCATAGATTCACATTCCGCTGAGAAAGAAATCCTTTTATCTCACTCTTAAATGGATGATCCCTTGCTCTGACATTATGCCCTTTGTTCCTAGATTCACCCACAATGTAAACAGCCTCTCTGCATCTTACCCATCTGGTTCACTAATGCCCTTTAGGGAAGGAAACTGCCATCCTTACCTGGTCTGGCCTACATGTGACTCCAGACCCACAGCAATGTGGTTGACTCTGAACTGCCCTCTGGGCAATTAGGGATGGGCAATAAATGCTGCCTAGCCAGTGACACACTCATCCCGTGAACGAATAAAGAAAAACTTTCTGCGCTGTGCTTCTTTGTTGGAAAGGTAATTCAGATAGATGTTGTGGATATTTTTAAAACCAGTCTTTCTTTTCCACCCTCTCCCCTTTTTATAGAATCAAGTGCAGCGGGAGATAAAATATGCTTTGAAGTCAATGCCATGGATGAGCATTCCAACAGTGGCGTTATTCTTTGCAGAGGTCCGAGGTTACAGCAAATTGTACGACTATATCGAGGATTCCCATTATGGTAAATGTTGTTAACAAAACAGGGAAATGGGAATTCCACATGGGGAAGTGGATTTTGGCCAACATTTCACTTGATTCCCTCACACTGGGCAGCGAGCTGAACCTTGCATTGTTCTTGAAACCTGAGACCAGGTGACATGGAGCAAGAGTAAGTCATTTTAACCCCTCACATCTGCTCTGTCTTTGTAGTCCATGGCCATAAAAAAACCCTGTCAAGCCCCTTAAAAATCCTATATTTCAATAAAGTCTCCCTTCATTTTTCTAAACTCCAATGAGTACAAGCCCAACCAACCCAATCTCTCCTCAAAAGAAAATCTCTCCATGCCCAGAATCAGCCAAGTGAACCTTATCTGGACTGCCTCCAATGCCAGTATATCTTTCCTTAGATAAGGGGCCCAAAATTGTTACAGTATTCCAGAAAACAAGGTGTGGAGCTGGATGAACACAGCAGGCCAAGCAGCATCATAGGAGCAGGAAAGCAACTATGTTCTGACTTACCTTGGCACAACACTGTTAGATCAATTCTGCTTCTATAGATGCTGCTGGATGACCTCGGGATCCGCATATCACAAGTGAAGGAACCTCTGTCGCTGCATTCCACTTCAGATATGAGAATGGAGCCATTGCCTTGTCCAATGTCACCCATCCACTGCAGTCTCGGGGAGAATACACTGTCCTGCACAATCACACTGAGGTTTTGGTAGTGAAAGAAAATCTGTGTCGGAATCAACAAAGAAGTTAACTAAAGATTAAGCATAGCATTTGATAGAGCAAAACACCCTTTACATACTCCCCGTCAAACACTCCCAGGCCAGGGACAGTATAGGGTTAGATACAGAATAAAGCTGCCTCTACACTGTCCCCATCAAACACTCCCAGGCCAGGTACAGTAAGAGGTTTGTTCAGAGTAGAGCTTTCTCTACACAGTCCTTATCAAACTCTCCCAGGGCAGGGATGGCACAAGGTAAGATACAGAGTAAAGCTCCTTCTGCACTGTCCCCATCAAACACCCCCAGGCCAGGCACATCACTCAATGGATCTACAATTAAATTAATTGATCTCATTGAAACTAAATTGAAACTGAACTCTAAAGAAGTGCAGATTAGTGACAAGGTTCCAACACCAGTCACTTCACAATTTCCCCTCAGCTGGAGAGCAGCACAGTTCATTGTACAGTCCTTGGTTAACTGTTTTCTGATGCATTCAATGTGAAAACATCTCTAACAAACATATTCCATATACTAACCAATCAACACTCTCTTGTTGGCCATTATTGATTGTTGTAGCCTTTGAGAATTGGTACTCTTGTGATTCTATCCTGATTTTAGTGCAAGACAAGAAACTTTGATAAAATGCAATACACAGCCCATTATCTTAATGACGTCAGGGATGGTTTCTATGGAAGTGGAACGATGTCTGCAAAATGAGCTGAGAAATCAAACCTCACTTGCAGAAACCTGTTTCAATTACAGGATAAAATAAGTTAGGCCAAACAAGTTCACTAACTAAAGTGTGTCAATGATAGTGGGCTGAGGCAACATGAACTGACAGAGAAGGCTGTTATGGGTGGTATCACTGCATAGTCTCTGATTGATGGTAGTGGTCTTGTTACTCTTAGGATCATAGAGTCCCTACACTCTGCCCATCAGGTCCACACTGACCCCCCCACAAAGAGCACCTCACCCAGACCCACCCCACCCCAGTAACCCTGCACCTCCCATAGCTAATCCACTTAACCTGTACAGTATAGGACAATTTAGCATGGCCAATCCACTTAATCTGCACATCTTTGGAATGTGGGAGGAAATCAGCACACCCAGCAGAACCTCACACAGACACGGGGAGAATGGGCAAACTCCACACAGAGACAGTCACCTGAGGGTAGGATTGAACCTGGGTCCTTAGTACTGTGAGGCAGCAGTGCTAACCACTGAGCTACCATACCACCCACTTCTCTGGTCTTGCCTGGTCATCCAGCACATTACTATCGAGAAACAGCTGTGAGGAAGGGTCACCGGACCCGAAACGTTAACTCTGTTTTTTCCTTCACAGATGCTGCCAGACCTGCTGAGCTTTTCCAGCAACTTCTGTTTTTGTTCCTGATTTACAGCATCCACAGTTCTTTTGGTTTTAATTACTATCAGAAGTTGGTTAGCTCAGTTGGCTAGTTGGCTGGTTGGCTGGTTGGTGATGCAGAATGATACCAACAGCATGCGTTTGATTCCTGTATTGGCTGGGTTACCATGAAGGACTCTCCTCCACAATCTCTTCCCGTAGTCTGAGGTACACTGATCCTCATGTCAAACCACCACCAGCTGTGTGTCTCTCTAATGAAAGAGTGGGGCTACAGTGGCTTTACTTTCACTGTTAATTCAGTTATAGCTGTTCACAGTAAATCTGAAAGAGTGGAAACACTCTGTCTGTAACTTACTGAAACTATTGTGAACTCTGTGTTGCTGAAATGCTGTGATGTGACAGTGAATGAACATCGGTGTAGTCTTTTTGAGAGGGAACATAATTAGAGCAATCACCCAGTGATTTATGCTTGTTTAGAATGTGCTTTGGTGCACAGTTTCTGCAGATTCTGTGTAAAATTTCCCAGGGATTGCTGAAAGCTCTGGATGACAACATCGCTGCCCTAAATGGTAACAGCTGTTGCCACATTTGATTGAAAGACAAGTTATAAACCATGTTGGTAAAATGCAGCCACTGAGATCGACAGAGAGCTCTGGAGCACATCACTCACCAAGACCTCCTCGGTATCACTGTCAGGGCTGTGCAACCATTCCAATTTGATGTTGTGCTGTTGAACATCAGTTTGGTATTCGAGTTTGCAGTCCAAACGTAACTCCATTCCCTCCTCTACAACCAAGGATTTCGGGGTAGAGATACCAATCGCTAACGTGGAGCAGATACCTGAAGGATAGAAACCAACACCCAATACCCATTGATGGGTAGAAGCCTCAGTACCTGGGCTGACAGGCAGTGGATTGATTCCCACTTTTGGTGACGTTACACTAGCTATCCTTTAGGCTGTACATAAACTACACAGACACCTTTGAGTCAGAGAGACATACAGCACAGAAACAGGTCCTTTGGTCCAATTCATCCATCCTGACCAGACATCCTAATCTGAGCTGGTCCTTTTTACCAGCATTTGGCCTGTATTCATGTACCCATTCAGATACCTTTTAAATGTTATAATTGTACCCGCCTCCACACTTGCCCTGGCAGCTCGTTCCATACATACGCTAATCTCTGCATGAAAATGTTACACTTCAGGTCCTTTTTAAATCTTTCCCCTCTCACCTTAACCCTATTTGAGTAGATTCCAGACCATAAATCTCTCCTGGGTATCCGTTATTCTATGTATAAACCATAGAAACTCCACAATTAGATTCAAGGCTGGAAATCTCTCTTGGGTACAAATCCCTGAACCCTGTGATTAGATTCCAGACTATCACTCTCTGCTGCATATCTGTCATTCAATGTATAAACCACACAACCTTCTTGATTAGATTTCAGTCTCTAACATGCTCCCGGGTATATACTGTCCCCAACGTAAACTGTCTGGACCCTGCAAATACATTCCAGCCTGTATGACACAAATTATAGTATCTGTTTCTGAGCACAAACCGTAACAGTTATTAGCCACGAATATATTCATTAGCATTAATTACAGCCAAGGAGGTGATAACTATGAAGCTCAGTAACCACATTTGCACAATATATGACAAAGAGCAGTGGTCACGAATCTGCTCCCTGGAAACATGACTGCAGACATCCATTGGTCTGTAAATCAACCACTAATCACTGCCTTTAACTTTTCTAACAAGTCTATGGTGTTGCCCTTTATCAAACAGCATTTCCAATGCCACCCCTCTCATCAATCCTTCGACTTATGTTGTCAAAGAATTCAGTCAAACTCATGATTTACCTCGGCTGGTGTTTATTTATTATTTTAATAAATGAAAGCTAGTTGACGTTGTCCCTGCCAGCAATATTTATTTTAAAAAGATCCCGCAGACCTTCCTGCACAGAGTAAGAGAAGTTTGCATAAAAGAATCCAAGTTGCAAAACCTGAGCCAAAGCCACAAAGCTACCCGATTTACTATACCGTATGAGATGTGGAAACCCTGTCAAGGCAGAGCCCGTCTTTAGTACCACCGGCCAGAATAATCGAGCTTCATTTAGGGTTAAATTGCTTCACGATATTAAAACTATCGCGAATTGAAGTCAGCTGGGTGCAAAAAGGGGAACTGTGGGTATGCATACGATTGCCAGGCAAGGTGGTGAACCTTCAGGCCTGGCTTCCTCTTTCCATCAAAATTAATGCTCTCCTGTGCAGCAAAGCAACTGCGTCGGACATTTCAATGATGCTCCTTCAGTGTGAGTCTCAGCAAAGAGACAGCTGGGATCATATCTATCAGCGTCTGTACAGAACCTGGACAGATCGTACAAAGGATACGATTTGTGGAACTCAGCAAAGATCTTAAAAACCTTGCATCCAAGCCATGATATCTTTGTCTCATTAGAGTTTAGGAGAGAAAGCTGTCCCAGGAGAAGTGGAATGGGTTTGTAGTCTGTGCAGTTTACAAGAAGGAGGTGATGCCATTGAAGTATAAGTTTAGATGGGACTTTCCTGCCTAAAAGTAACAGGAAAGGTGGTGGATGGGCGATTACTGTGGTGAGTTGATGCCAACAAGCTACCTGCCCCTACCCTCCAATGTTTTGGGGGTAGTTTCATGGGCAACCTTTCTGACCCTGACCAATTGAGGCCTTTAAAGGGTTAATTAATGGCATCTTTAAGGGCCTCAAACTGCCCAATCAACTTTGTCTCAACAGGAGAGAAAAATGGCAATCTTCTCACTTGTTACAATGAGGTAGATCACCAGCTGCAGTTGGGGGTGGGGCGTGAGGGAGTGGGGAGGTGGTGGGAGGGGGTTGGGGGGTTGGGGGCGGGGGACAGGCAATCAAGACATAAATGAAGGTCAAAGGGTTACAGCTTAAAGCCATCAATGGTCCCAGTCCTTTGTGCTGCTGCTCGGCCAGACAGGCAGAGACTTAATTGGGCAAGACATCACTGGAGATGGTGGGGGTGGGGGGGATGGGTATCTCTCAATCCTAGAGGTACTCGCTCTCACAGTTGGTATTAAAAAATGGAAAGTTCTGGCCATAACATTCTTAGGGATAAGGCGGTTGCTATAGGGAGTTGCTGTGAGACTGTCTTCCCATTAGCTGGAGAATCTAGTTGAGGGTAGGGCAAAGGCCATTTAGCCACTGAGCTGAGGAGAAATGCCTCAAGTCAAAAGGAATATGGATCCTTGGAATTCTCTATCGCAGAGAACCGTGGAGTCTATATTCAGGATCAGGATGAATAGAGTTCTGGGTACTGAGGCAACCAAAGAATATGAGGTTAGAGTTAGAAAGTGGAATTGAGATAAAAGATAAAATCTCATTGAATGGAGGAACAAGTTCAATGGGCTGAACGGCCAATTCCTGCTCCAATTTCTTATTGTCTTGTGTATGAGGTGACTCAGTAGAGGTGTTTAAAGTTATGAAAGGAAGAAACAGAGTAGACAGAAACAGAGGGTCTTTTTCTAACATAATTTCACTGGTGGAAATTCCAGAGAATGGGAAGGAATGTCCAACATTGTTTGTTGACTTTAATGAAGAGTAAACTCAGGCATAGTCTAAAATCAGCATTGATCCCAATGCCTTTAATTTCCCTATGGTGGGTCCTAATTACCCCCAGAGTGTTTCCAGTGATTGAGGGGTCTTGAATGAAAAGATATCAATGTGAGATTAAATGAAAGAGATTTAGAAAAAGACAGCAGGAAAATATCTCTCAATTGTTATTCGAGGCAGTTGTGACAGTGTAAATTTCACTAACAAAAATAACAATTGAAACGAAAACAGTGTTTATATTTAAAAATACAAATACTGGAGGACTGGAGGATAGGGAGCTAATGTATAGGGAAATAGGACACAGAACAGTGGGTAACAACGTTACCTCAGTATGGCTACAAGTTGTGGGTTCAAGTCCCACTCACGATTTGAACACAAATGTTGTGGCTGACATTTCGGTGCAGTATGAGGGAGTGCCGCAATGTAGGAGGTGCTGTTTTTCAGATGATTTGTTAAAATGAGACCCCAATGGACCTGGAAGATTCCAAAGAAGAGTAGAGGTGCTCTTCTCAGTGTCATGGTCAATATTTATCCCTCAACCAACATCAATAAAAAGATTGTTATCGAATTGCTCAGAGATAGTAAGAACTGCCAATGCTGGAGTCAGAGATAACACAGTGTGGAGCTGGAAGAACACAGCAGGCCAGGCAGCATCAGAGGAGCAGGAAAGCTGACATTTTGGGTCAAGACCCTTCTTCAGAAATGAGGAAGAATTCTGAAAAAGGGTCCCAACCCGAAACATCAGCTTCCTTGCTCCTCTGATGCAGCCTGACCTGCTGTGTTGCTCCAGCTCCACACTGTGTTATCAAATTGCTGTTTGTGGGAGATTGCTGTGTGTAAATTGACTTCAGTGTTTCCAATTTGACAACATCAGCTATGGTTAAAAATACTTCTTTGGTTGCAGAGCATCTGGGATGTTCTCAGGTCATGAAAACTGCCACAGAAATATAAGAGATAACAAGGTGCAGAGCTGGATGAACACAGCAGGCCAAGCAGCATGATAGGAGCAGGAAAGCTTGACGTTTTGGGCCTAGACCCTTCATCAGAAATGGGGGAGGGGAAGAGGTTTCTGAAATAAATAGGGAGAGAGGCGGAGGCGGATCTTTTACCTCTGTGCCTCCTTTTGTCAATACTGACCCTTCAAAACTGGGTCTTCCTGGATTTATGAGGTTCCATATCACACTTAGCTAGGTCTTCCCACCTTCCCATTCATCTCTGTCTTCAAAACCTAACGGTACCCTCATCAAAAACAGAAATTTCCAGGGAAACTGAGTAGGTCTGGCACATCTGTGGAGAAAGAGACAGTTAATGTTTCAAGTTCAGAACCAGTTAACTGTACTTTCTCTCCACAGATACCACCAGACCTGTTGAATTCCTGTTTTTATTTCAGGTTTTCAAAATCCAAGGTGCTTTGTTTTAATTTAGTGCACTGGAAATCCATCTCTGCTTGCAGCTATGAAAATGGCTCACCAATTCAGCCTAATCTGAGCTGCTGGTCCCACTGTTCAACTCATTAAGCCCATACTTATAAAGATTCTATGCAGCTGAATGGACCGATGATGACTGTTGGGTGGGGTTTGGTGTTTAGAGGTGGGTGAACCATATATCAAAACCTCCAAGAATGTAAAAGACCACAGTCAGCAATCCCAGCCCCAATTACAGCTGTGAATCAGAACCCTCTGCCTAATTCGGGCCATTTTTCCATCAGTGTTTCCAATAAACAAAGCACTTACCACAGAATATGAGAGATGACAGGAGCAAGAGGAGATCCATTTCACTGTTCCTCACCTATGGAGAGAAAGTTAATTCAGTGAAATAACAACTTGCATTTTCAAAGCTCCTTCGACATAATAAACCATCCCTCGGTAATCTGCAGGGACGCTATCAAATAAAAATTGACCGTCAAACAAAATTTAACTCACATTTGACATAAATAAATATCGTGACAGCCAACCAGAACCTTAGTCATAGAGGTATGCTTTAAATAGTGCCTGACAAGAGGAAGTGAAGAGGGAATTTCAGAGTTCGGGTATGGCTGCCAATAGTGAAACAAAGAAAATAAAAGCTGCGCAAGACGCCAGAATTGGAGGAACACAGAGATTTTAAACGATTTGGGGGCTGGAGAAGTTTAAACAGATAAGGAGGAGGTGAGGCCGTAGAGGAATTTGAAATCAAAGATGAGAACCTTGAAGTGGTAGCACTGCCAGGCTCAAAATAGGTCTGTGAGCAAAGGTAGCGATGTGATGGTGGAGCAGGACTTGGAACAAGCAGAGAACTAGGCAGCAGAAATTCAAATGAACAGTTTATACAGGGTGGAAAAGACAGCAAAAGTATAACGACCAGAGATAAAGTGCTCAAATGGTGATTGTGGCTAATCATCAGTCCAATGTAGAATGATGTCCATTGACAGATTAGTTCTTTTTTCAGGCTGAACATTTTGGTCCCTATGGAGATGTAGGTTACTGGGCTTAGAGTTTCCTTGAACTCATCCAGACCAGGTTCCTTTCTGAATCCCTGTGAGTGCTGCTAGACAGGGAATCATTGCAGGGTCAAGGGGTGGAGAGCATTGACTTGCAATATCTCCCAAAGTCAAATATCTTCTGACACATCATTGCAGGCTGAAATGTGAAAAATAATTGTTAACGAGGCTCTGGGGAAGAGACAACTATAAAGTGAGTCAGCAACTTCAGGACAGGAGGGAGACCCCGTACCCCAGTGAGAGTCAGCACCTTCAGGAGAGGAGGGAGACCCCGTACCCAGTGAGAGTCAGCACCTTCAGGACAGGAGGGAGACCCCGTACCCCAGTGAGAGTTAGCACCTTCAGGAGAGGAAGGAGGAAATTGAGGCACAGACAGTGATGTTCCAGAATGAAAGAGAGTGGAGGCAGCTACGTTCCATCTCGTGAGACTTTCACAAACTAAATGAAAGAAATCTTTGAATACGTTGAATCGGTTAATCAATTGCAAAAAGCAGCAGTGGATGAGAATGTATTGATCTGTTTTGATTTTTTCCTATAACCAACTCCATAGTTCACAGTTCATTAAACAATAAACACAGGAGTTGGCTATTTTGTCTTCAAGCCTGCTCCATTATTAAACACAATCACGGCTGATCTTGCCCCTCAACTCCATATTCCCACTCTATTCCCATTTCCCTTCATCCCATCAACATCCAAAAATCTATCAACCTCTGTCTCAAATACAGCCAAAAAACATAGAAGCTACAACCCACAGATAGATACACCAACACTCATTAACAGCACTATAAAATAATCACTATAATTGTAAAGAATAATTGAGAGTGAGAGAAAAACGTCATTATACTCAGGATCATTCCGCCAAACATCCATCTTACACACTAATTTGGATTTTAACCCTGTGCTATTTCTGGCAGGTTAAAATAGAACCTATCAATGAGAACAGAAATCTCTGATTAACAGCTAATTCACTTTTCCTACAACATGTTTCTGTTTCAGAGCAAGATGGAACTTACAATCCGCAGTCAATATTCCAGTATAATTGCTATGATTCTGTTGCCAATGCTTCATCTGTGCAGCCTGCTTTTGGTCTTCCTCCTGAGCAGCACCCTGTTCTGTTTCCCTGCGAGTATTAAATTGCTGGTCATGTCATACTGTTGTTCCTCAATTCACTTTAGGGCCCAGGAAACCGCACTGTGGAAGTGAAGGGTGAACGTTTGGTTACTTTTTCCTCCAAATATCTTAGTTGTGAGGATCACCGATAATCGAAAACGTGTCTGTAGAAACCTTTACTTTTCAAATGAGCTAAAAGGTAAGGGGAACAGTGTAAAAAATAACAACAGAAGTTGCTAGAGAAGCTGCAGCATCTGTGAAGAGAAAGCAATGTGAAAAGGTATTGTCGCACTTAGAAATAGCACCAGAAGGGCTTGGCAAAATTACTTGTGCAACAAAAGCTTTAAAGATATGAAACTGAGAAAATTAAAAATGCAAAACTCAAGTTGACATAATTGATCCAACACTATTTTGAAGAGCAGGGCAGTTCTTCCAGGTACCTTAGAACATCAGTGACTAAGTGTCCCCTAATTTTAAGGGATGTCTCTAACTTAGTCTGTTTTTTTGGGAAGTCTTTTGCCCAGTGCCTGTGGGACAGGACAGGCTAAGTGCCTCAGTTCAGCAATGTGAGTGAAATCAAATGAAGGGGTGGTATTATAGTGGTACTTTCCCTTGACTAACAATCCAAAGGGCCCGGCTAATGTCCTGGAGACATAGGTTCATCTCGCACCATTAAATCAAATAATCAAATTAAAATAACAGTGACCATATTACCACTATTGTTAAGAACCCGCCTGTCACTCTAATGTCCTTTAGAGAAGGGAATCTGGCGTCCTTACCTTGGTTGGCCTATATGTGACTCCAGACCCACAGTAATGTGGTTGACTCTTAACTGATCTCTAACATGCCCAAGCAAGCTGCTCAGGTCAAGGGCACTTAGAGATGACGACAAATGCTGGCTTTGCCAGTGATGCCCTCATCCCATTAAGGAATAGAATGTGAAAGTCCATGAGTTAACTGGCGGAAAGATGCTAACATTCTTTGAGAGTTTTGGATGCTGTAAGATTCCCAAGCCACACATCATCCTTTGGAACGAGATCACTATTCTTTCAGTGTTGCTGGATCAAAATCCTGGAACTCTCTTCCTCATAGCACCGTGGGTGCCCCTGCAGAACAAGTGTTGCAGTCGTTCAAGAAGGCAGTGCACCACCACCTTCTCCAGGGTAGGTAGGGCTGAATAATAAATGCTGGGCCAGTCAGCAATACATACACCCCATGCAAGAATATTCAAACATTCCACTCTTATTCTCACCAAAACGACCCATCCTCTATTATTGCCAACAGCAGTGCCCTACTCCCAGAACCATCCAACTTCCAGTCACAACCAAATAAACTGCTCCTTATGTTATTACGATTGATTTGGCCACTCTCTGAATATTTTTTGCTGAACAATTTTTGAGAAACAGATGAGCTGGTCAATATCACACTGTAGTCAGTGGGAGCTTTCTGTGCACGAATTACAAGTTATTGCGTTTCCAGAGGCTACATAATTGGATGGCAAGAGTTTCAAAATGTCAAGTGGATGTGAAAGCCTGTAGAAATGCCAGGCTTTTTCTTTCCCATCACATTCCCTTCTGGAATCAGCTATGCAGGAAACTATGACCAGCAAAACTAACTTCATTAATAGGGCATGATTAATAATCAAGTCTACACATGGGAATGCAGGAGTTGGGTGTGCAATCTCCTTTTGATTTGGAATATCTAGTCATTGGTGGGTATTTTGATATTTAGTAATCAACCTGTTCAGAGATGTTATTCTACACCTCTGCAGCAGATGGGACTTTAAGATGGGCCTCCTAGCTTGAAGGTAGGTACACTATTATTGCACCACACAATCCGCTCTAGTGGCCATTTGTATCTGTAGAGAAAGACATATACCTCCCCAACTAATGCGCATGGCCTAAAGTTGCGGTTGGGGAGATCTCATTGAAACTAATCGTAGAAGAAATTACAGTTAAACCTCTGGCTTTCCCAAAATCTCTGGTGACTTCAGGTGCACCGATCCTGTTTTCAGTTATACCACAACTACAGACTTTGCAAACCGAAAGTACTTCACACCAACCTTCCCTCTGGGCACAGCCAAAGCACGCCACAAGATGGAGACAGGGCAGGAAAGGAAATGCAGTAAGACAGTGCACCCCAAACCTTTCCCCACTCTAACCCCATAATCAAGGCTTGAAACCTGTGGCAACTCCTCAGTGAAACTGGAAGAGTGGATTGGGAAGAGGTGGGCTGCAGGGTGGTGAGTTGGGGCTTGTTAGAGCAGGGGAAAGGTAATGGTAAAGTCCCCATAATCCCAGAGGACCATAGGGCTGCTCTCTCATTCAGACAGAGGTGACTGGTGGTGGCTTCACCTGAGGATCACCATGATTCAGGTGTGGGGTGAGGTTGAGATGGTGGAGAACTTCAACTGTTCTAACTCCATCAGAACTCTGGTAGCTATTGCCATGTTTGAGCTCCTGGCCTCCCATTTTGGGAAGCTCTACACTAGGGGCTCTTAGTCTGGAGCAGTTTGAAATTATAATATTTAACAAGACAATTTACAGGACCCAAGGACAAAGGTGGGTACAAGTAAAAAGGGAACTAAGAGGGTTTACAAGTAAAAGGGTTTACAATCGATTTTAATAAAGTTTTGCTAGAATGATTGCTAGCATGGGAGAGATGTCCTATGACAAGTGATTGAGTAGAATAAGCCAATATTCTCTGGCATTTAGAGGATTGACAAGTGATCTCATCACAATGTAGAAAATTGTTTGATGTTTTGGCAGAGTAGATGCTGATGGGCTGTTTCCACAAGTGGAACAAAGGGTGTGTCTCAGGATAAGGGCTCATCTGAATTTCTTCAAAGTGTTGTGGCTCTTTCAAATTCTCTACCTCAGAGTGTTGTGACACTCAAGATTCAGAAGAGAGGTTTGGACAACGAGGGATTCCACTGACAAAATAGGACAGGTAAGCGTAGCCGGGGTAGATTACTGAATGATCCAGAAAGCTAGGGGGCTATATGACCCACTCCCGACCTTACTGAAGTCCTTAGGTCAGAAAGCACTTTACAAAGAATGATTGTTTCCAGAGGCTGTTTTATCTAGTATCAGAGGAACAAAAATTCTGCAATCGCTTGATAAACAGGATCAAGCTGTAACTGAAGCCAGTTGGTACAGGTGGCTGGACAGAGAGTGGGAATACCCAGGAATTTTCCCTGCCTCTAATTATTACTGGTACACTTGTTTCTAACCTTAAATCAACCTGTTCAAAAAGGTGTTATGACCGATCTCCAGGACAGCTGGGACATAAACTGGACTTTCTGCCAGAAGTAGGAACACTACCATTGCACCACAAGTCCCCTCTACCATGTAGATGTTCATAGTCAACCTGATGAGGTGTTATGGCATCGCTCTGGAACAAGTGAAACTTCAACTTGGATCTTCTGTCCTAGAGGTAGGGACACTGCCACCGCACAAGAACCACATTTATACACTGACAAGATGTGTGGGGTGCTGGCATTGCTTCTAATTTCAATACAATGAAGTTTCTTATCCAAATTAAACTCTATCTTCAACCACAATGAGTACAACGACCTTGCTATGATCTGCATGTGGTCTGTGCTCACAAGTGCCCCCAAGTGGACGATGGTGGCACTGCAGCTTAACAAATTTTGAGGTCAGTTTACCAGCTTGAAGATATTTATTCAATGTGATCAGAGACATTATTACATACCACTAGAGCAGGCAAAACTTGAACCTAGGCCACCTGCCTCAAAAGTAGAATCTCTACAATTGCACCACATCAGGCCCCCTTTAACCAGCTTGAAAATATTTCTCACTAATTCTTCACCATCAGGATGTTGTCAACAAAGTCCAGTCTTATAGGAAAACTATAAAGGAGGCAGAAAATGCCAATCAGTCAGCATCTTTGTGGAGAGGAGGTCAATTAGTCCTTTGGATATAGAACAACGTGACTTGAAAGAGGAGTTAGGCAAGCAAAAGAGCACGGAGGTAAACCCAAAAAGTAATGTGGGATGTTTTAAAATTTGTCGATATAGTGTGGCGCTGGAGGAACACAGCAGGTCAGGCAGCAAAGGAAAAGGAGTGTCGACGTTTCAGGCCTAGACCCTTCATCAGCGCTGAAGGAAGGTCTAGGCTCAAAACAGCGGCTCTCCTACTCCGACGCTGCCTGACCTGCTGTGTTCCTCCAGCTCCACACTATAATCGATTCTGACTCCAACATCTGCAGTTCTTGCTATCTCTGTTTTACTTGGTCATATCATGGACAGAAACTAATGATCAAACACATAATAAAATTATTTCACAAACTTAAGTAACCAGAAAATGTTATGGGGATATAGGAAGAGGAAGTGGCTGTTCAGTTCCTCCTTGTCCATTCTGGTAATAAATTATGTCAAAACTGATCTACATCTTCAATTCATCTATGTATCTTGGCTCTGCAATCCTTAATTACAAAAATACAAAAACAAAATCTATCAAATTCTGCCTTGAAATTTTCAATGGATCCCCAGAGGAGACAGCTGAAGAATTCCATGATCCTTTGCATGAAGGCATTCTCCGGATAATACCTTAAATGGTTGGACGTTTAAAAGGTAACATTCCTTCTCAAACATTAAAAGTATGAAACTAAGTTGATGCTGGCAATATCTTGGGTTATCATTGCTGTGGCCTAGAATTAGTTCAAAACCAATTTATAGGTATGCGTCTGATCTTTTGGGTTTCTCATGAATAGATGATGTGGTTAGAAACTCTGCATAAAGACCTCAATCATGTGATCTTGCTCAGAATCTCTATTTACAACCTAGAGTTTGCCCAGAAGCATTTAGAGAAATGTCCTGGGCAAACTTCTAGGCCAGCAATTTTCCCAGCTGAAGCAGGACCGTCCAGTCCAAGAACCCAAGCAGTCAGCAGCAGTGAGAACTGATGCTGAGCCCATATCCCTTTTCTTAGCAGTAGCTGCTGCATTCCATGGCTTACAAAACTTGAGGAATAGAGCGGCAGGTAAATGGGTAATGGCTTAGGGTAGGTCATGGGCTCTTGGTTTTGTGAAGGTTTTTGGGATGGATTAAGGTTAAGAAAAAACAAGGGAGCTGGGAAGGGAATGTCAGGTCAGGTCAGATCAGGTGGATTTCAGATGCCTGTGAAAGTCAGGGAGGGGGTCACTAGTGTCCTTCCCCTCCATGGCCAACTGCCTCTACTGGTACAGCTTGTCTAGACTGAGCTGTCCCTACACCTTGGGCTCCTCAAGGTGTGAATGCCAAACAAATGACACTGAGGCCCAGTTGTTTTTTTCAAAACCCATGTGCACCAAGTTAAGTAGACTCAAACTCAAATACAGCATCCTTACAGGTCACACTGGCTCAGAACCCACTACTAAGAGGCATAAAATTTGATGGAAATAAGTAACCCACTCATTAAAGCATTTTTGCATTTTACTGTATATTCCATTGAATGATCCAAGAAATACAAGACAATGTGAAGTAGGCAGTGAACAATAAACAGGGTGATTTAGGGTATGAATCCAAGCTCCCATAATGGTTCACAATTGTATATATGAAATGAAGTATCATCTATACGGGAATCTTTGAGATTGAAAAACAATGATAGGCAAAGATTTTACTTCACAAAGGCTGTACAACACAGAACTGTTTTAAAATTGCTCAGAATTGTTAAAATAAAATGAGATCTTTTAGCAATCAAGTCTATTCTTACAATAATATCATACATAATTACAACTAGATGATAACCAAGAATCACCCAGACCCTAGATAACACCATTCACAGCATTAACAAAGCTTTCAGGTCATTAATAGATTGAGGCCCTAAACAAGCATTGTACTGTAAATTCTTTATAAAAGTACTTCCAGTCTCTGAACAGCTAGTAAAATTAGAATTCCCCTCATTCACAAGGCAACAGGTTGTCTGTTACTGCTACCCATTTCCGATACATTTTATTCGTAGTAATAAAATAGGGCCAATTAGAATACTGAGCAATGCCTGGATTATATGACATTCATAGTATTGCTCTTGGCAGGGATGACAGTGCTTCACTGGAGCAAAGCAAGGGCAAGTAGGGAATGGGAGTAGCTCATTCCTCTTTGCTGACATTTTCAGTGGCTGCCTGGCCATTGGAAGGAGAGCTACACAGCTTTCCCTCGGCTGTCAACTTTCTCAGGTAGTCATGTGGTCCTTTGCCTTCGAAGGCAGATGGGCACTTGTAGGAGCCTCCAATTCTGTCCCAGAGCGTAAAATATTGTCCATAATTGTAGTCAAAGTACAGGTGGTGGTCAGTGTGATGGGCTGCACCGTTGATGACCTCCTCAAGGATCTTAGGCACTCTGTAATTCCCATCGTGAATGGACACTGTCCAGATGTTGACGAAGATGTAAAGACCCAGGTAGACCAGCTTGTGCAGCGGGAACAGGAATGGATAGATATGATATGGGATACTCTGCAGGAAGCCATCAATAGGATGAAAAGCGTGACTTGCGAATGGGGTTGCAATCTTCCAGGTATGGTGGGGCTTGTGTAAGCGCTGCAGACAAGAGAGGAATTACATATCAGCATATTAGCGATCACTTGAAACTAAAAATAAAGGCACACAGTTCTAAAAAACAAAACCAAAGGATTTTAAATATCAACCATATTATGATAACACCAAGAAACATGGGACTTGAACATGCATCATCTGGCCCAGAAGCATGGACATTTGACTGATGCTATAAGATTTCTTCAGGAAACAATTCTATTTACTGAAGATGCTCTTCAGTCATGATCTGGCCCTCATGATGTCAGATGTCCATCAGCATCCAGAACCAGGGCTAGATGCAATAATAAGAAACATCAGCATTTTAAAATAAATTTATGAAGTGGAAATAAGGTTAGTCGTAGATTTCTGACACATTCCTTTCAGGTAATGCAATCAACATTAACTTTCAAAGGGGAAACTGAATAATATTAGAGGAGAAATTTAGAGGAAAGACCGGAGTGGGTCTAATGAAGAGCTGCTTCAGTGGGGTGCAAGGTCTCCTTCTGACCTATCCAATATCGTCATCAATGCTAGCATGTCTGATTAGCCCCCTTTCGTTGAAGCAGGTATCTAATCGTGACAAATAAAATCTAAACCCCATTTTCAAATCTCTGAATAATCTGTGTATGAAAGCCGTACTGCCTTGTAACTCTAACACTTACCTTATAGAGGAGCCTGTGGTGAAGAAACCGATGGATCCAGTAAATACACATGTCCGTGAAGAACAGAAAGGAGACCATACTGAAGATTACTCCAAACCAACCTGATTAAACAGGAAGACAAAATCATAGGGTGGTAGTTTCCTCAGTATACAATCACAGACATTAGCCACCTATTCCAGTTCATCATACACACATGGCTCTAAGCATCACAGTCACAAGCCATAACCTTGAGGATTTTGGGGGAAAAAGTGCCGGGGGGGGGGGGGGGGCCCCCCTTGTAGAACTCACACCACATGGCACAAACAAAGCAAAGCAGGAGTTAATACCTAAGGAGTACACTTACTGCTCTTTCCCTGCCCTGCCGTTATTTGAAAAGTGGCTTTTTCCTTGGCCCACTTTACTCAGACAGAATTTCCAGAAATAATAGCTACATTTATACGGCACCTTTAAAATAGTGGAACATCCCAAGGTCCTTCACATGCAGGTTATCGTACAAACCTTATATTAGGCCACACATGGATACAGGGCAGGTGATCCAATGTTGGGAGGGAGAGAAGAAAAGAAAGGAAAATGGAAAAAAGGAAAATGGAAAAAAGGAAAATGGAAAAAAGGAAAATGGAAAAAAGGAAAATGGAAAAAAGGAAA
>JAHRHZ010000041.1:5574952-5612755 GCA_024137785.1 Ginglymostoma cirratum
AAATGGAAAAAAGGAAAATGGAAAAAAGGAAAATGGAAAAAAGGAAAGAAAAGCTGAAACTGTTTGGAGGGGGAATGCTTCATCCTAGGCAACCAATTGAAACTAGAACTCAGGAACCTACAATAGTGGAACCAATGGCAGGAACAGGGAATGGGATTACAACTTGTTCCATACAACTAAGATATTTCCAAAGCAACATGTTCATCAGATTCTCAAATCAGCCATGGACTACAAAGACAGAGCAGATGGGAGGGGTTAAAATGACTTACTCTTGCTCCATGTCACCTGGTCTCAGGTTTCAAGAACAATGCAAGGTTCAGCTCGCTGCCCAGTGTGAGGGAATCAAGTGAAATATTGGCCAAAATCCACTTCCCCATGTGGAGTTCCCATTTCCCTGTTTTGTTAACAACATTTACCATAATGGGAATCCTCGATATAGTCGTACAATTTGCTGTAACCTCGGACCTCTGCAAAGAATAACGCCACTGTTGGAATGCTCATCCATGGCATTGACTTCAAAGCATATTTTATCTCCCGCTGCACTTGATTCTATAAAAAGGGGAGGGGGTGGAAAAGAAAGACTGGTTTTAAAAATATCCACAACATCTATCTGAATTACCTTTCCAACAAAGAAGCACAGCGCAGAAATGTTTTCTTTATTCATTCATGGGATGAGGGCATCGTTGGCCAGGCAGCATTTATTGCCCATCCCTAATTGCCCAGAGGTCAGTAAGGATGACAGTTTCCTTCCCTAAAGGACACTAGTGAACCAGGTGGGTTTTCCCGACAAATCGACAATGGATTCATGGTCATCATTAAATTCTTAATTGCAGATATTTATTGAATTCAAATTCCACCATCTACCATGGCAGGATTCGAACCTGGGTCCCCCAAAGTTATGTGAGTCTCTGGATTAAGAGTCCAGCGATAATAAGGTCATTTGGTGCAGTATACCTGAGCCAGTTTCTAACAGGTTATAGCTACTGGGCTGTCAAAACCACACCTCAGTCATTAAGACCTCTCATTCTAAGACAGCAGCCAGAGGCAAGTTGTTCTGCAGAGGTAGCACAGAGAAATAAAGAATAGAAAGTGAAATAATAAGTAATTATGAAATATGAACATAAAATAGTGACTTATAAGCCAAAAAAAAATTAGCATTTCAAAATTTAAAATAAAATCCCATTTGCTGGTCTGAGCAAGCGTTGTCAAAACAATTTTAAAAACACCCAAGGATTCTATTTTTCCATCAAGCACTGACTCAGGAACTCACACCATTTCCTCCACATGAATGATAGAAATACATGATGCAGAGTATAATATAGTGGTTGCATATACAACACAACAGATATTCCATCTGATGAGTCAACGCAATAGGACATTTCACAAGAATGTCAAGAAGCCTTTAATTCCATTGCTTTTAAAATGGCCTTGCTGGGACCTTGCTGTGTACTTACACAGGAAAGATTTGCAGGATTGTCAGCATAAAAAAAAAGGTGGTGTGGTGGTCGAGACTAATTGTTTGTTTATAGGGTTTTTAAAAGAGCTAGCCAATTAAATGAACTGAGAGACGCAGAGACGTCAGGGATATAGCACATACCGGCAAATACTGCGGATGTTTCTTCAGTGTGTGATCAAAAATGAAGTAATAGCTAAACATTCCGAAGAGGAGGTAGATAGCAGCGGCTCCCAAATTTGTTACAACTAGGAGGCTGATTATCTGGCGTACAGCTTCATCCTCTGGCCAGGAACTGGGGTACACGTATGGTGTGAAGAAGTAGTAGTCTGTGTAATGCAGTACGATATCCATGGCATAACCTGTAAACCAAAAGAGACGTTAGTGATTCATCATGTATGAAAACTTAATTCCCAGTGAACACACAGCACTCTTTCCAGGTCTTCATTCACAGTGACCCTGACTGGACTGACCTATACTGTGAGATGCTTAACTTAAAAACATTCAAAGAAATTCCCTTGTCTGGTATTGTTCAGCAGCAATGCTTAGATTATTCCCTTTTACAATAATATTAAATAAGTGGAAGAGAATTTCAAAGTAGTCTGTTTAGTGATTAAGCACAAGAATTTAGACTGTCATTTCAACGTGAGAGGAGCTACATAAACAGTTATCACCAAAGTGCAAAAGCTTTTAGGGTGTCCTGAAATCACTAAAGACACTTTATAAATGCAAGTCTTTCCTTGAAAAAGTTAAGCACAGCATTTCTATTACCAGATCAGTGATGGGACTGCCATATTTTTAGTGCAAAATAGTCTCCAACGAAAAAGCATGATGCTTCTCTTTTACATTTGCCTTTACCCAAACTTACCATTAACACCAAACCTGTCGCTCACCGTTTGGATTTTGATCATCCACTGCAAATATTCTAAAGGGCCTCCAATAACACCACCGTACATTTCTATAGCAACTTCCATGGTGGAAAACATCAAGATGCTTTGTGGCAGCCATTATCTAATTTTATGGGACTTTATAAAAGGAGAACAGAGAGGTGGAAAGATTTAGGGATCTTAAGTTCAAAGTGGCTGAATAAGGTCAAGGGCATAAATCTGAAGAATTTAGGAACAGATTTAAAGGAGGGTGAGGCCTCAAGGATCGGAAACAAAAGAAGATTTTAAAATAGAGATAACAAGGTGTAAGGCTGGATGAACACAGCAGGCCAAGCAGCATCAGAGGAGCAGGAAAGCTGACGTTTCAGAAGAAGGGTCTAGGCCCGAAACGTCAGCTTTCCTACTCCTCTGATGCTGCTTGGCCTGCTGTGTTCATCCAGCCTTACACCTTGTTATCTCAGATTCTCCAGCATCTGCAGTTCCTACTATCTCGGAAAAGATTTTAAAATACATGCCTTGCTAAACCTGGAACCAAACATACATCAAACGAGCATTAGGGTTGGTAAGTGATTAGCACTGGACGTTAATTCAGCCACAGGCAGAGTTTTGGGTAAGCTTAACCTCACGAAGGATGGCATGTGGGAAGTCAGCCAGGACAGAGTTCAAATCATTGAGGTTGGTAATTTACAATGTTAGAAACTCTGAAGTACAGAAAATATGCTCAGAAATTACTGCAAGACATTCGTCTACAAAATATTTAGTCTCTTCTATAAAACGCTACAAAAGAATGTCAGTGAACAGGCAAGACCCTAAAACAGAACACTGGATTCAGCCTGATAAGTTGCTTAATTCCAAATAAAATTATTTTGCATTTAAACATATGGAATGACAATACCCACACTGCAAGGTTATCCAAACACAATATAAACTCAATTCAAAACAACCCTAACATATCATTTCTTTTCAAAATTATCTTGAAAATGTGTGAAATCCAGAACATGCGACGTCTTTGTGGGTGCTTACATAAAGCTGACAACTGCAAAACCACATTAATCTGACATGCTGGATTTCACTGACATAAACCACTTCACCGTTAACAATCAGGATTGTAACCAGTAGCCACAGGTAAAAAAGCCCTTTGGGTTGGTGTCAGATTTTAGGCTGATGCTTTCTTTCAGCAGTTTCTTTCATTGTACATTTTGGATGAGACATTAAACAGAGGCTCACATCTGCCTGCTCGGGTAGATGCAAAAGATAGGGTGGCACTATTTCAAAGAAGAGCAGGACAGAGCTTTTCCCAGCTGGCCAATATTCATTCCCTAATTAGCCTCACAATAAAACAAACGGACCTGGTCATTTTCCAATTGCTGTTTGTTGAGCTCACCACACGCGCATTGGTTTCAATGTTTCCTAAATTATAACAACGATTCCACTTCAGCAAAGTCCTCTGTTGGCTATAAAGCACTTTGGAGTTTGTCCAAGGGTCATGCATAGTACTGGGCAAATGCAAGACGTCACACTTCTATTTGGACTCTGACCAAATTGATCAATTAGGGATCAAATTAAAGCAAACTACTATGGACACTGAAAAACTGAACTAAAAACACAGTCAGGCAAAATCTCTGGTCTGGCATAGTTTGAGGAGAGAGAACCAAAGTTAACATGAATTTATTGCTACAGCCCACTTAGAAAAGTGCACCATTTCTTGAACCCCACTACTGCCAGATTTGTGGCAAAAGTTAATGATTTAATCAAAGTATATAAAGCCCAGATTTACCAGTCTGATGGAATCAGGCAACCAGAAAACTGACCAGAATCTTGTACATAATAAAAACAATTTATTACAAGTAATTAAATTCTAACCATAAGTAAACAGTTATGAACCACCAACATATAACTGTACAAATGAAACTAACTCGTGCTTTAAACATACAAACACAAGATTCGTGTGTCAGGAGAGAAGGCAAAAAAAAAAATGCTAGGGAAACACAGTCCATTAGCCCCAGTCCTCAGTAGGAAAGCAGATTTTTTTTTATTACCAAAACCTTCCGTTCTCCAAATATTCTTCATTTCAGACTCTCAGTTCTTTTTCAAAAGATCCAGGGGATTTACTCATCAATTGTTCAGTTTCACAGTCACTGGTCAGAGTCAACAGCTTATTATTTTGCTGCAGAGAAATAGAGACAGACCCTGCTTTTTCCAGTCTGCAAAATCTTTTACCACTACAGAAATTTGATCAACCTGTTCAAAGATGTCATTACACACCTCTAAAAGCAGGTGGGACTTGAATTCAGGTATCCCCATTCAGAGGTACGGTCACTATCACCGCGCCATTCACACACACGCACACATTTACAAACTGCTCAGCTGTCTTGGAATTAGGTTGTGGATATCAGGCTGATGACCATTGGTATTCACAACCTATCACAAGTGCACTAACCAATCAGTGCCCTGTTGCTTGCAGATCTCACTCTGTACATACTCTGGTGTTTTATCACATCTCCCTAACTGCGTGCAAAGCAATACTGTAAACATACCAAGTGCCAGCAACTTGTTTTCAAATGTATGGCAATTCTTTCCATAGTCCTTGGTTTAAAAAGAGTTCTTTTTCATTTTAGACCAAAGTCAAAAATACAAAAAAAAGTTGTAGATTTTATGCTAACATGACTCTTAGTTATGAAGAAGGATCATATTGGACTCAATATTAATTCTTTCTCTCTTTACAGATGCTATCAAACCTGCTGCATTTTTCTCAGCATTTTCTGTTTTGTAAATTACACAGTTTCTTTGACAAATAAGGGAAAGCACAGAGCTGGTAGTGAAACTGTGTATAGCAATTCACAAGACAAACTGTCTACAGTCAACAGCTGTACTATACAATCAGACTGTTAACTGGGGTACAGTCTATTAATTGAAGTGTTAATATGTTATTATGCAGTTTCCACCAGCTACAAATATTAAAAAAAGCCTGTATCTGACAATAACAAAGAAGTTATGTAAGGAAAGAAAGAAAGCTTAACTTTGTTCTCTTAGGTTCACTGGTGCATGTAACCAGCATTCATCACTTTTAGAGGTGTAGACATATTTTCCTTCAAGTGCTGCTCAGAAAAAGTGAATATTATTTATTAGGTTTAATAAGCAGGAGCAGAAATAGGCCATTCAGCCCAGAGCATGCTCCATCAGGCACAGATCATGGCTGATGAGGATTATCCTCAACTCTCCAGTGTCATCCCAGTGACCTTCTCTGGACTGCCTCTAATGCCAGGATATCTTTTCTCACATAAGGGGTTAAAAACCATTCACAGAATTCCAATTGTGATCTTTGCATAGTTTTAGCAAAACCGCTCTACTTTTAAATTCCATTTCCTTTGAATAAAAAGGCCAATATTCTATTTGTCTTTCCGATACCCATCAAACTTGGATACTAGCTTTTTGTGATTCATGCGCAAGGTCTCATAAATCCTCAGCTCTGTAGCTTTCCACAGCCTAATAATATTCAGCTCCTCTATTTTCTCTGCCAAAGCATATCACCTCACATACATATTCCGTTTATCAAGTTTTGCCCATTCGCTTAACCTGCCTATATCCCTCCCCAGGCGCTGTCATATTTGACCTATTTTTGTATCACCTGCAAACTTGGTAACACTGGATTCACTTTCTTCATCCAAGTCATTAATATATTGTAAATAATCATGACCCCAACATGGATCTTTATACCACTCCATGAATTACAGGTGCCCACCAGAAAATACCCCCTTATCCCAATTCTGTTTTTTTATTAGTTAAGCAACTGTTGATTTATGTTAACTTGCTACCTCCAACACCATAGGCTCTTACCTTATAAAACAGTCTAATGTGTGGTACCCTCCAGTCAACACTGTCTCAGAATTAGGTTGTGGTTATCAGACTGATGACCTGCTGATACCACTGCAATCAATCTGTTAAGTTGTTTTTTTTGTTTGGGCTAACTAACCCCCACTTTCATTTATATAGTAGCTCAAACCTGCCTCTTCTCTCTCCCCACACCACCAGTGTTAGAGGTGTGCATCAAGATGCCTTTTGAAGGTTTGCACAACCAGATCGGATTGTGGATTAACAAAACCTCTTGCACTCAACTCCAAAGTACAAGGGTTTTTTTTAAAAAAAAGGGTCTGATCCAGGAGGCAGCCCCTCTGGCAGTGCTGCACACCCCCTCAGTACTGCAGTGGGTGTAACCTCTGACCCCGGGGTGGATGGTTTGTCAGGGCCACCTTTCGCAAGCACGAGGCTCCCAAACCATGATCTAATTAAGCCCCAGGCAACTGCCCCTGTAACTCCCTACCATCATCCTTACCCGTTCACTTCCCCTAGCACCCACCACTCTATAACTAACATCACTAGTCCTCCTCACTACCTTCCGGTCAGTTCCCCACTGGGCCTGCTCAGTTACTCCTCTTCTTCCCCCTTCCCTTACCCCTAGGGCCGAGTACCCTCTTCCCCTCCCCTTATCCCCAGGGCTAGTTACCCCTCCCCTTCTCTCCTTACCCCAGATTGGTTGCCCCACTCCTACCGGCTGACCGAGCCTCCGAGGGAAATCTCAAAGCGTCAGTCCCTGAGGCCACTTCTTCGCACAGCATCGACACTCGCTGGTTGCTAAGGGAACGCCCAGGCCCCGCCCCCACCCCGCGGCTGGTGAGTGACGGCAGAGTTCGACCAATCAGAGCTCGCGACTCCCACAAGCACTCCACATCTATTGGACAACTTGGCCATCCGTAACGCCCGATAGCGCCGTTTAACCAATGACTTGAGGAGACGGCAAAGTCTACCAATCATGTGGTGATAGGTGGGGTTTACGGACCCAGTGACAAACACCTCCTCGGCTCCGATTGGCTGTGTAGTGGCCTGATTGTATCGTCATTAATAGAACCATCAGCTGTTCTCTCCTAAAGGGGCAGATCCCTGGGATTTAAAGGGGCAAAAGCCTTCGGAATTAAAGGATCAGTTACTGTGGGATTTAAAGGGAAAACAATACTGGTATTTAATAGGGCACCAATACTGACAACTATTGAGCATGTGCATAGGATGTTATGACAGATTATTGTCACAAGAGGATGGAATCAGGACCTGAGTGTATAGGATCTCATTCTGACTCTCTGACCTCCCGTAATGTGTTTAATGTTGATATATAGTTACTATACAATTTAATCACACTTTCCAGCTCTTGATCCGCAATACTTCAAGGCGTAATCCAACCACTTCTTAAATATTCCAAGTGAATCTGCCTCTACTGCTCTTTCAGACTGCAAGTTTGAAATCTGAGATAACAAGGTGTAGAGCTGGATGAACACAGCAGGCCAAGCAGCATCAGAGGAGCTGGAAAGCTGACGTTTCGGGCCTAGACCAAGGTGGGACCATTTCTGAAGAAGGATCTCGGCCTGAAACGTCAGCTTTCCTGCTCCTCTGATGCTGCTTGGCCTGCTGTGTTCATCCAGCTCTATACCTTGTTATCTCAGATTCTCCAGCATGTGCAGTGCCTACTATCTCTGAAACAAGTTTGAAATCTGTTCTGTGTGAAATCAAATCCCTTCTAAATCTCCCATCTTGTACTCCGGTAGGCCTAGACCAAGGTGGGACCATTTCTGAAGAAGGATCTCGGCCCGAAACGTCAGCTTTCCTGCTCCTCTGATGCTGCTTGGCCTGCTGTGTTCATCCAGCTCTATACCTTGTTATCTCAGATTCTCCAGCATCTGCAGTACCTACTATCTCTGAAACAAGTTTGAAATCTGTTCTGTGTGAAATCAAATCCCTTCTAAATCTCCCATCTTGTACTCTGGTCTACTGATGCCATTTACTTATGGGAATTTCAACTCTGGAGTTTAAGGTTCAGTAATTTGGGGTTCTAATGGGCTACAATCATGCAAATGAGCGTAATAAAATACTAGACCATCTGTACATTACACTGCCACAAAATGACAATGACTAGGAATCTCTGGAGAATGAGCATGTGATTTTGAATGCTATGCTCAAGGCCTTCCTTGACATGTCAGTGCCAGAGTGACTGAAATGCATAGTTATTATCAGGGACAACATTATTCTTTCACTTGTCAAATTTCCTTTGAATTAGTCATTAAAGTTTTCACCATGAACAAAAGGAGCACTTGTTGACTGTTACTGATGATGGTAATTTTTATTTTAGTTGGTCATTCTAATGAAAAATTTAAACTGACAGTAACCCTGGCAATTAATGGGACTGCAATCCAGAAATTAACTAATGGACTGTATTTATATAGCATTTCTAACATAGTACAATGCCTCAAGCGAGTTAATGTAAGCAATCATCAAAATTTGATCCCAAACCAACCAAGAATTCCTAAGACAGGTGACCAAAAGCTTGGTCAGAAAGGAGAGAAAAACAGTGGAGAGCTTTAGAAAGGGAATTCCAGAACTTAAGGCTTGGTTGTCGAAGACATGAGTGGCAGTGGTGATTCTCAGATGCTGGCTAATCAATGTGAACTTTCTGTGAGTATGGCTGTATCAGCTTAAACATCAATATGAATTCTGATCACTATCTACCCAATGTTTATGACCCCGAATTATGCCTTGTCAGCCAACATGTTCCAGATAAATGAAATGAAAAGTTTGAAATCAGTAATTATTCAGTCAGAGTTGGCCACTGCTCCCTAATACTGGTGGTAAATAGGACTAGATTAATTTGGGATATTTGATTGACCTGGATGAGTTGGACTGAAGGGTTTGTTTCCAAGCTGTTTGGCTCTATGACTGTATAAGCTTCATTTATAAAGCTGTGACATAAGTGTTCTAGCTGACCATTGATGCAGATATTCAGGTTTGTCATGTGTGGTGCAGGTGATGAACTATTTCAATGTAAATAAATAATTGTTGGAATAGTACAAACATGATGCCTTGCATCATGTGCACTGATTGAATACATGTTTAGTGTGTGATGACATGGGCCTTCAAGAGGGATTATCAATCCTGTTTCCCTTAAAGTGGGGTGTTGTAAAACTGCTGCCAAGGTGTCTGCTCCACAGAAAGCAGAGTACATAGCTTTGGGTTTTTTAAAAAAATTAGACAAAAGAAGCAGGAGTGGTTGGAGTCAAGCTCAGACAGTCCCAGGGTTTTAGTTTTTGCTTTCAGTTGTTGAAGTTGAGAGATCTTGCAATTGAAGCTGCTAGATACAGCTCTCTTTCTCTGCTGCTGGATTCATTCTGTCAATGTTTCTTCTCCTGAGCTGCAGGAAATAACAAATGAGGGATGTCTGTTTTGCTGAATATGCCTGTGTCATGTGTGTGTTTGTAGGATGCTGCTATTTTGGAACAGTTGATGAGTAGTAGCTAAATAATATATTATTTATTAAGTCTTTGAATAGAGTTAAAGTTATGCCAATCTTCTTTTGGTTGTATTTTAACAGTGGTGTAAGAATAATGTGTGTTTTGCTTAAAGCCTAGTAGTTCGACCAATCATATTACTTCTGGAACACAGCACCTTACACTTACCTTTAAATAAGATAAGAGTTAGGGTCTAGGCTATCTCCTTGATATACTTTGAAGGGGGGGGTTGTTGTAGTCCATAACAAGTATCTCAAGATACTCATACTATTTACATAGGAATGCTATATAACTCTGGCTAAACAAAATAAAGTTGTGTTTACCCATAGTCAAAGCTTTTCTGATGATTTGCCACATCAGTTAAGTTTAAAACATACAAACAGACAATAAGCAATTGGTTTGTTGAAAGTAGTCCAAAATTTTTATATGGTTTCTATTTTTAAGTATTGATTTGTTAGTTTCAATCACGAAATATTTTTGAAAGTTCATTTTGCGCTGGCTAAGATTCCACGGAGCTGATCCAGTAATAAAACCACTGAAACTACCAGTTTAGTGAAAAGCATTACTGCACCTAAAGTGATTTCATAGCAGCACGTTTAGAACTGACTCTGGCCGTTTCACCACTGAGGCTATTCTACTCAATGTTTTCATGAAAGAGAATACTTGTTTTAATGACATTTGGGATGGCATGGTTGCTCAGTGGTTAGCACTGCTGCCTCACAGCGCAGATTTGATTCCAACCTCGGGCGACTGTCTGTGTGGAGTTTGCACATTCTCCCCGTGTCTGCGTGGGTTTCCTCCAGGCGCTCTGGTTTCCTCCCATAGTCCAAAGATGTGCAGGTTTGGTGGATTGGCCATGCTAAATTGCCCACAGGGTCTAGGGTAGGAAATGCAGAGATATGATAGGAGGTGGGCCTGAGTGGGATGCTCTTTGGAGTGTCGGTGTGGACTCGATGGGTCAAACGGCCTGCTTCCACACTGTAGGGGTTCAATGATGCTAGGACCTGAAGTCTACATATTATGTGTGCAGAGAATTGTTTTAATGTGCAGCCACTGTTATAGTATAAACAAATGTGACAGTTGTTGTCACAGCTTATTGGACACCAGTCTTAGATTTACTGTGTCTTTAGTAAACTGGCAGTAAAGGCCTGTCGTGTGGGCTTCAGGGTAGAAGTCACATGACTAATGCAAGGCAGGAGGCACACCTACAGTATCGCATTTCTATCTCAAACATCCCCCTGTTCATACAAAAGATATTCCAAGCATCATCATTTATACTGAGATAGCCAAGATACTAATAATGCCATAAAGTGTCCTCATGCATTAGCAGTTCTCTATTCTTGTCAGTTTCTGCACATGCCTTACATGTATGGTCTTTAAATCTGTTTATGGTATGCTAGTATGTTGTCATTGGCTGTTCATTCGGGCACAGTTCCTTCTCCACAAAGTCTTACCTGTTATTGCCATGGTTGAAGTTGTTGCTCCATTTCTGTTGGTTGGGTGCTATTGACCTCTGCAATCAATGATTAATCTGTAGACGTTGCAGATGGTGAGTGATAGGCCACCTGCAGAGAAAGAATGGCAGTAGTTGTGCCTGTTATTGTGGTGTTATATCTAGTCATTCCACTTCCACTGCACTATCAAGGTGCCAATTGCTTTGTTCAGATTATCCAATTGGGCTGACTCTCATTCAGGACATTTAAAGTTCACACCTTGACTGACTCTCCAATGTTTCAACTCTGGCAATTGTTTGGCAGTTGCGTCAAGATGAAATTTGGTATTCCGAAATTTCACCTTGATTTTGTCACTCCAGGAATTCAAGAGGCATGCATTGCCCAGGCAGTTGTATAAGATTGCTGAGAGGGGAAGGAAGAAAATTGGGAATGCTCAAGAGACCAGAATTAGAGGAGTGTGCTTAATTTAGAGGATTTGACATTGGAGGAGATGAGAAATAAGGAGGGGTAGGGCCATAAAATTTAGAAATAAAGGTGATAATTTTACATAAGAACATAAGCACATAAGAACCAAGAGCAGTAGTAGGCCCCTCGAGCCTGCCCTGCCATTTAATAAGATCATGGCTGATCTTTTTGAGACTCAGCTCCACTTACCCGCCCACTCACCATAACCCTTAATTTCTTTACTGTTCGAAAATTTATCTAACCTTGCCTTAAACACATGCAGCGAGGTAGCTTCAACCACTTCACTGGGCAGGGAATTCCATAGATTCACAACCCTTTGGGTGAAGAAATTCCTCCTGACCTCAGTTCTACATCTGCTTCCCTTTATTTTGAGGCTATGCCCCCTAGTCCTAGTTTCACCTGCCAGTGGAAACAACCTCCCTGCCTCCACCTTATCTATTCCCTTCATAATCTCATATGTTTCTATAAGATCTCCCCTCATTCTTCTGAATTCCAATGAGTATAATCCCAGCCTACTCAGTCCCTCCTCATAATCCAACCCTCTCAATTCTGGAATCAATCAAGTGAATCTCCTCTGCACCCCCTCCAGTGCTAGTATATCCCTTCTCAAGTAAGGAGACCAAAACTGCACACAGTACTCCAGGTGTGGCCTCACCAGGACCCTATACAGCTGCAGCATTTTAATTGATTTGAGGTGTTGCTTAGCCAGGAACCAATGTAGGTCAACATCAATAATAATGAAATAGATTAGGGAGGTGACATGCTCATTATTTCTAATATTCTGGTCTGTGATGTAATTTAAACTTCTTGGGTGTGTCCATTAACACAACCTAATGATGGTGGAGTCATTCAAGTGACACTCCAAGGACTTGAGCAAGCAACCTTGGCACATACTTCAGCACCAATGAGGAGAGATTGACTAGGTTAGGATTGTTTTTGCTGGAGTTCAGACGAATGATGGGGGATCTTATAGAAACTTGTAAAATTCTAACAGAACTGGACAGGGTAGATGCAGGGAGGATGTTCGCAGTCTGACGATTTGGAGTAGACCATTTTGGACGGAGATGAGGAGACATTTTGTCACCCAAAGAGTGGTGAGCCTGTGGAATTCATTATCACAGGAAGTAGTTGATTCCAAAACATTGAATGTATTCAAGGGGCAGCTAGATATAGCACTTTGGGTGAATGGGATTGAACGTTATGGGGAGAAAGCAGGGTCAGATTATTGAGTTGGATGATCAGCCATCATCGTGATGAATGGCAGAACAGGCTCAAAGGGCTGAATGGCCTCCTCCTGCTCCTATTTTCTAGGTTTCTATGCAGCATTTGCATAACATACATTTAGTCCTTCATGTCTGTTCCATCATCTGTGTGGTGTGTGGCTTATTTGTATCTAAATTCCATTCACTCATCTTTGTTCCATTTCCCTTGACATCCTTGGTGAATAAAAAATAGTTACCCTTAGTCTTGAACATTTCCGCTGACTCCTGGCATCTAAAAATAAAGTTGCTGAAGTATTATCAGACAGCAGGGCTGCTCTCTCATTACAGGAGGATGATTGATGGTGGTTTAACCTGAAGGTCACCATGTCTCAGGTGAACAGTGAAAAGGACAATTCTTCATGGTAACCTCAGCCAGTGTGGGAGTTGAACCCAGTCTACATCACAAACTGGTCTTTCATCCAAATCAGCTAACCAGCCCCCTCTACAGCAACTACAGTCTGGTTAGACAGAGTTCCAGATTTGCACTAATCATTGTGTGAAGAAAATGTTTCTTGATTTCATTCCTAAAGATTTAACTGGATGTTAAGAATAAATCCCCTACCATAGGGAGCTTGTGGGTTCCATATCTATCCAACATAATCCCTTTTATCATTTTCACAGAATCCCTACAGTGTGGAAACAGGCCCTTTGGCCCAACAAGTCCACACTAACCCTCAGAGCATCCCACCCAGACCCAGACCCTGTAAACCCACCTAATCTACACACCCCTGAACACCATGGGCAATTTAGCATGGCCAATGCACCTAGTGCACACATCTTTGGACTGTGGGAAGAACCTGGAGTAGCTGGACGAAACCCATGCAGACATGGGGAGCATGTGCAAACTCCACACAGACGGTTGCCTGAGGGTGGAATTGAACCCAGGTCCCTGGTGCTGTGAGGCAGCAGTGCTAGCCACTGAGCCACTGTGCCACCCCAACATGTGCAAACTCCACACAGACAGTTGTCCGAGGGTGGAATCAAACCTGAGTCCCTGGTGCTGTGAGGCAGCAGTGCTAACCACTGCACCACCTCTATATATTTTTTTCTCACAAGCACCTTGATAATATTAGCCTGTCAATCCCTTACACTTAAGGGAATATAAGCCAAGTATTCACAACCTGTCCACATAAACCAATGATTTCAATCTTTCCAAGGACACATCTCTACTCATTTTTTAAAAATTTAACCTATTTTTCCTGTAATCAACCTGTGCAGAGATGTCATGCACTGCTGGAGCAAGTAAACCTGGAACTCTGGGTAGAGACAGAACCTCTATGCCATAGGAGGGCCCTGCATAGTTGCTGCTCATATAAGCAACTCTATTTAGTTCAATTGATTGAATGCCAGGCTTTTAATCAACTTCTGCATCAAATCCTGGTAAGGTGCATTTAATCTTGAATCTTTTCAATGTTTAAAAGAATGCGCCTATAAAGAAACTTTCAAACCTTAGGACATCCCAATGGGATTTACAGCAATTAAGTTCTTTTGAAGTTTAATCATTGTTTTAATGTAGGGAATACAACAACGAAATAACACACATCGAGATCCCACAAAGAGCAATGTGATATGACCAGATAATCTGTTTAAGTAATGTTGATTGAAGATGAGTATTGTTCCAGGACAGGGGAAGAATCTCTCTTCTCTTCATTAAAACTAATACCATAGAATCATTTACATCTACCTAAGAGGGTGTTGAGCCTTGGTTTAACATCTCACCTGAAAGACAGCTCTGACAGGACAGCGCTCCCTCAAGCATCTGCTCAAGTGATTCAAAGTAATGGTTTTCTCAAATTGAGAAAGAACCAGGAGTTTATTCAAAGTTTTCACTCTGTATTTTTGATGGTGAAGTCTACACAGAGTCTAGATGGGCAGATCAAAGTTCAATAACTTGAGACCCAGGGATCCAAGGAGGCTGCAGGAATTATTGCTGTGCTGGGCCTAGGAAGTGAAGTTCCAGGTCAGGAGAAGGAAAGGGACTGGCGCTTAATGCCTGCCCAAAGGCACATAGCTTATTGAGGTTTACCACGAACTTCCAAATGAATATAAAGCTTCCACCTGTCTCCTTGTCTGATTTCGAACTGGCAAAAGATGAGTTGGATGCTGACGTGAAACCAGAGAGTGCTAGAGAAATACAGCAAGTTTGGCAGCATCTGTGGTGTAAGAAACTGTGTTAACAATTCAAGTCAAATATAACTTATTCAGAACTGTGAATTGGACGCTGTTCTCTCGGTCAGGCAACTGCGTAAAGCAGCAACAAATAAATTGGGTACAACCAAATGCTGGAAATATGCAACAGAGCAGTCAGCGTGCACTGAGAGAAAGGTCAAGTTACTGTTTGGAGTGCAATCCTTTGCCAGAGGTTTGTGTAGAATCACAGACTAATACAATGCAGCAGGCTTTTCAGTCCATCATGACTGTCAGGTCTTTGGTAGAGCTCTCCTATTAATCCCAATTCACTGCTCACGCACATTTCCCCTTCAGGTGCTTATCCAATTCCCTTTTCACAATGTTACTACTGAATCCAGCTCTGCGTTCTTTTTGGACAGCATGCTCTAGATACTAAGTGCGGTGTGGTGGCTAGTACTGCTGCCTCACAGCACCAGGTTCAATTCCACCCTCAGGTGACTCTCTTGTGTGGAGTTTGCACATTCTCCCCATATCTGTGTGATCTTCTTCTGGGTGCTCTGATTTTTTCCCACAGTCCAAAGATGTGCAGGTTGGGTGGATTGGTCATGCTAAATTGCCCATTGTGTCCCAGGAAATGTGCAAACTAGGTGGATTAGGTAATGGGAAATGCAGGGTTACAGGGACAGGGTAAAGGGCTGGGATCCTCTTCAGAGGGGTGGTTTGGACTTGATAGACTGAATTGCCTGCTTCTGCACTGTGGAGATTCTATGATTCTAGCAATTCAATATGTAAGAGTAAAGCTTCCTTTATTTGCCTGATTCGTTCGCGAATCACTTTGAATCTATCTCCTGTGGTTTTAAGTTTTTCTCAGTTTTATTTTCTCCTTATCAAAGCATACATGAATGTGAACACCTCCATCAAATCTTCTCTGGTCTTAGGAGAACAATCCTTGAGCTTACCCAGAGTAATCCTAAGATTTTCCATTCCTTTTGGTGAAGTGAAACAATAAAAAAAACTGCAGATGCTGGAGATCCGGAACAGTCAAAAAGAGAAAGGGCTGGAAAAACTCAGCAGGTCTGGCATCATCTGCGGAGAGGGAAATAGAGTTAACGTTTCCAGGCCACTTACCCTTCCTCAGTGCCTCTCTCAGAAAGAACTGTTCTCTCCATAGATGCTGATGAATTTGCTGAGTTTCTTCAGCATTTCCTGTTTTTAATCCTTCTGCAGATTCCTGCCCCCGCCAAGCCCAGGTCCTGACAAATTTGTATTGTTAGAAACAGGGGCAGCAAACAGGTAACATAACCAGAGTGTAGTGTAGATTCACTCAGATGGAACATGTTCCACAGGCAAAGAGACACCGGGGGAAGAGATATCCTATCAGTGTAACTCCGCCTGTAACCTGTGATGTAAGGACGCTGTGCATTGAGTGTAGACGCTGCGAGACACTCGGTTAACCTCTTTGAAAAACGAACTTGGAGCTGATGCAAGTTTATTTCAGCCAGTAGTTACAGCCCAGCCGGTTACCGGGGTCGCCCTAATGATCTGCGTGCTGCTAGTCGCTGGACATGGGACATTGCTGGAGAGCGAGATCAAGGTGAATACTATAATTCGCCTCACGAACGGTGCAATCATTTTGAACCCATTGAGAGCTCCGCATCTTTCAGTCCCAAGGTGCTGGATCCCTCCGCCTTTGGGCCTCTTTCGGCCACGATTCAGGAATAAGGAGCGACATTGTTGCCAACGCTGGAAACATGCAACCGAGCAGCCAGCATCTCTAAGAGAGGTTAAGACGGGACTCCCGGTCTCTACAATGTTTCTTAGGCTTTGTTGCTGCATGCTTGCACGTTCACATCACACCAAGCATCTGTAGCCCCCTAAAACAGAATTCGCTCATGGCGCTTCTGGATTTGTTCACAACAAATTTGGAGACGAAAAATTGCATCAGGGTTTGGAGAAATTACACGGTCTGGCTTTCTTTCTTGTGTAAAGTTTTCGTGGCCAAGTTCAAAGTCAATACGGGGCGGGGTTACAGCTGTAGTTGCAAAGTTTGCAGTTAGAAAGCCCTGTGAATTCTCACTGCCAATTGCTTCACAACCGAATACACACGTAACTGGTGTATTCAGCAATATTTAACATCAGCACTCAGTCTCAGCACCCTCAACCTCCATTTCTCCTGCTGGATATATTAAGGTTCAATAGGTCACAAAATGTTTATAATACGACTGCTAATTCAGTGTGTCCTTGTTAGAGGGAAGGGACACCTGGCATTTATATGGCACCTTTCACTACCTCAAGGGCCTCCCAAACAAACTGTAAACCGTAAAGTTTCTTCGAAGTGTAATCACTGTTGTAGAGAAATCCTAATTTATTCCCAACGCCTTAACCTTCTTAGTTCTTGGCCATCATACTGGTGGGCTCTTTCCTCGCAACTGCCATGTTGTGCAAGCTAGACAAACAACATCTCAGGATTAAGTATAGAGTTAAATCATTTTTGGCTGAACACCTCCCGTGTGTTTTACCCACTCTCACCCCCACCTCCTGCCATAATATGGGTTCCTTTCAGCACAGCTAACCCATTTTTCGTGCAGTCATAGTCCCCATTATCACCTTCCCTTCTGCCCTAAATTACTATGAACAATTCTTTTGTTTGCCGAACTTCTTTCCTCTCTGTCTATGGGGGCTCTGTTTCCACCAATTGCTCACTCCTACCCCTACGCTCTAAATACCTGAAGGATACTCGAAAAAGTGGAATGCTGTCCTTACAGCACAAATTTTGGTTTGATTTGATTTTATTATTTTCACATACTTATGTAAGTGAAAGGTATTGTTTTGCATGCTATCCAGGCAAATCATACCATAAGTACGTTAGAGTAATAGAACAGAACACAGAACAAAGTGTTACAACCACAGAGAAGGTGCAGAGAAAGATCAACTCTAATATATGAGACATCCATTTAAAATAGCATGTGTAAAGTGAACAAGCATTGCTAATGGGCAGAGGTAGATATGGAGACTGCAGCGATCCCTTGCTAATTCCCATATACCAGCCATTGTCCATTGGATATTGTGTCCATAGAATCTTGGCCTTGAGCCTCTTCGCCTGATGTGGTAGCATAAAAAGTTCCAAGTCTTCTTTTTTTGCTTATCATATTATCCTGTGTTAATTATTGTTATATAATGTCCTGACTAGGGATACACTGACCGGAAGTGCATCTTTTTGCTGTCCCAATTACAGTATTTAAACAATGAGAGTTAATTTTAATCAAATCCAGTATTTCTCACAGGTTGTAATCAACAACTGCGCCAGGACTAATTCCAAAACAGTTTTCAGGCTTAATTAATTACCCGATCCAGTGATAAGGAGCAAATTAAGCTTATCTAGTAATTCCAAGGTGTAAGAGACAATAAATAATCCTGAAAACATTGTAATGTTTCAAATTTAAATGACCTGCATTTAAAACTTTTAATTATTTCTGTTTTTAAAACTAACAAAAATAAGAATAAAACTGAACTAGACGGCTGATGGATGGACGTTGTAATTTGTGAGTGGAACAAGTTTGGAATGTGATACTGTCATTGCCTCTGCTGTTAGGGTCTGTGTTCTTATTTAAAATCCTTCACACATTAAATGGTAGTGTACCAGAGGCCCATGCAATCAACACCTCGCCCACCAAGTCTATAAACCAAGCAGTGCATTAGGCCAATCATTCTTGCAGTACCCCAAACATACGGTATCTCCTGCCCATGGAATCCTGTCTGCTTAATGTAAGCCTCAGAGCCTCCCACTTAGAATCCTATTCAATCATACAGTGTCTCACTGCCTGTCCATTAAATACCGTGACACCCAACGCTCCCACTCCGCATCCCTCAACACCCTAACTACTCTCCTTTGTTAAAGTCAGAGTAAATTACTATGCCAGACCTGCTGAATTTCTCCAATACTTTTTTTTCGTTTGTTGGAGATTTTCTGACCAATTGTCATTCTTCAAAAGATTTAACAAAACTTTTAGTTCCAGTGGTTCTCAGGTTCCTAAAGGGGAAGTGTAATGATTGTAACAAGGTCAGCCAGGTGGACCTCATAGAATATGAGTTCTCTGATTGGGTCTGTTAATCTGGTCCAATCAGGGAGCCCTGGCTGACAGTTAAGAACAGGAGTGTAAGACATACTGTTCACTCTGAGAGCTGGCTGTGAGGAACCTGGATCAATGTCAAGGACTCTCTATGTGTAAATAAAGGGTGACTTGGTGATAGGATACCGACCTCTGTGGAGTTATTTCAGTAATCTTGACCAATAAAGTTATCCTCAGGATTCACTATGAGTGCTGAGAAAATGTTCCTTCTCTATTTGTTTTACACTGTATTTCTGAATCTACTTTTGTTTGAGGAAGAAGGGAAGAGAGGTGCAATCTCAAGATACAGTTTATGGCTACATTATTTTCTGTACTTAAATGTTGCAATGTCCTCTGTAAGTAACATTTCGCCTCTTACATAATCCTTGATTTGTAGCAGTTATTCCCTAAGAAAGGACATGTAAACTCAGTACAGAGTAGATACAATTAAGCGTGGATAATAAACGTGAAATAACTACCAAAGGAGAAGAGAATGTAAAATGGGAACAGAAATTGCTGGAAAAGCTTAGCAGGTCTGACAGCAGCTGTAGAAAGAAAGCAGAGTTAATGTTTCAGAGATAGTAGGAACTGCCAATGCTGGAGAATCTGAGATAAACGTTGTGGAGCTGGATGAACACAGCAGGCTAAGCAGCATCAGAGGAGCAGGAAAGTTGACGTTTTGGGTCGAGACCCTTCTTCACCGAAACGTCAACTTTCCTGCTCCTCTGATGCTGCTTGGCCTGCTGTGTTCATTCAGCTCCACAACGTTAATGTTTCAGGACCAGCAACCCTTCCTTAGAACTGATGGTAGCTGGGAAATGTGTTTTTTATGCAGAAGATAGGGTGCACGGAGGGGTTAAGGAGTAAACAATAGGTGGAGATAGAGCCCAAAGAGAGCGAAAGAACAGTTGGACAGATAAATGAGTGGATAACGGTCAGCCTGGGAGAATGAATAGCTATTAATGGCTAACAATGGATTCTGTGTCATAGCAGACCATGTGATAACAAGGCCTGGTGTGTGGGAGTTTGGGTGAGTACATGGGAGAAGCTCAAGCCCTAAAGTTCTTTCAACAGAAGACTGAGTCATACAACATTGCTGGACAGAGAAACAGCATTAATGGTTTATGGACGGTCACCGACTCAAAATTTTTAAAGTCTGCCTCTTTTGCTGCAGATGCACACTGAACTGCTGAGTGTTTACCAGCGTTTCTGCTTTTATTTCAGATTTCCATATGAACATATGAATTAGGAGAAGGAGTAGGCCATTCAGCCCCTTGAGCCTGGCTCTGCCATTCAACAAGATTACGGTTGCTTGGAATGTAACCTTAAATCCACATTCACACCTATCCCTGATGACCACCTACCCTTTGCTTAATAAGAATCTATCATAAAAATATTAAAGGACTTTTATCACTTTTTCAGAAAGAGTTGCAAGGATTCATGACCCTTTGAGAGAAAATAAAGTTGCTTCATTTCTGTTTTAAACAGGTGATCCTGCATCCATAGTATCCAACATCCATGGTATTTTGCTTTTATTTGAAACAGACACAGAGAATGCTAGAGAAATTCAGCAGGTCTGGCAGCAAATCTGTGGAGAGAGAAACAGAGTCAATACCCTGTCCTGAATCTGGAACATTCTGAGGAAGAGTCATACCAAACTCAAACTGTTAACTCTGTTTCTCTCTCCACAGATGCTGTCCGACCTGCTGAGTTTGTCCAGTGTGCTGTGTTCATTTCAGATTTCCGGCAGCTGCAGTATTTTGCCTTTATTTTTGCTTTTATTCAATTTGGTTAAATGAGTGCATTGTTATTCCTCAATCATATGACTATTTTACATTGAGAAACTCAACAATTTTTTTTGATACTTAAAGTTAACATTTATAGCTTATTTGAATAACTTTTTATGAAGGTTATTAAGGGAGATGATCTGGTAACAGTGACAAGATGTGCAATTTTCAATTGGTTCATAAAAACATAATCAAAAAAAATGTGTGGTGAATGATTCTAATAACAGAGTCACATGTTTAAAAGTGTAAATTTAAAAATAAATCATGGCAAATCCCGCAGTTCTGGAAAAAAAACGGAATCTGTGGACTTGTATGTGAGGCCCATTACAGAAACATAAAAAATTCATGGCACAGAAAGAGGCCATTTGGTTCATTGTGGCAAAACAATCCGGCCTAATCCCATTTTCTTGTTATTGCCTTGTTATCCCTTTATGGCACTTAAAATGTGCATCAAAGTAATTTTCTAAATGGAGGATATTTGCCTCTATTTCCCTTTCAGCAAATGAATTCCAGATCTCCACCATCCTCTGGCTGAAAACTTCTTCAACACCCTTGTTAATCCTACGAATTATCTTTAACGCTATGCTCTCTGGGTTATTAACCTCTTTGCTCATGGAAATATATCCTTACTATCCATTCCAACTCAGCTCCTCATAATTTTATACAATTAAAGCTCCCCTGTCTGATAAATATTTGGCTGCATTTGTGATGAGGTAGATCTCACTGAAGAGCTGGTGTCTGCAAACAGAGTAGACCCATGAGTATCAGTTAGGACAGTGCACAGGTTCGTAGTTTGTAAATTCCAGTGAACGGGATACACCAAAAACATTAGTGTTTATAGAGCTAGCAGAATTCTTGTGTATTAGTCCAGCTAGAAGATTTCCATCTGAAGGTAACAGTTTTGTAGATTGAGTTACTATGGAGGGTCAGTGAATCTGGCTGCAAACTGGGAGTTGGTAGCAAATAGATGTGTTTCTAAAAAGGTACATGGGACATTGCTAAATTGGATACACTTAAGTTCATCTGCTCAAATGACATGGACTTATTTGGGTCAAACAGCCATTTTCCCACTCCTACAAATATTTGACCATGGTTACCTCGGTAATGAACTCACCGATGAGCTATAAACTGTGAGTTTAAATTTAATTCCAATGACTTGTTCTGCAAACTAAAACTGATACTTCAGTACACACTTCTGAAGGAGTGCTAACCAATTGGATAATCTTTCAGATGAGACATTAAACTGAAACTCCAATCATCTTACAGTGGATGGGATGGCACAGTGGTTCAGTGGTTAGCACTGCTACCTCACAGTGCCAGGGTTCAATTCCACCCTCGGGTGACTGTCTGTGGAGTTTGCACATTCTCCCTGTGTCTGTGTGGGTTTCCTCCCACAGTCCAAAGATGTGCAGGTTAGGTGGATTAGCCATGGGATGGGCTATGTCTGAATGGGATGCTTGTCAGAGGGCCAGTGTGAACTTGATGGGCTGAATGGCCTCCTTCCTCACAGTAGGAATTCAATGATTTTCACAGGTGGGCACAAAGATCTCATGGCATTCTTTTGAAGTACACCAGTAGAATTTTCTTAGAGCATGTGTTTTTATTTCTCAGAACCTTGGTTAATGTTGTTAAGACACATTATTTGATCATTTTCCCATTTCTGTTCGTAGGAGCTTGCTGCGCATATATTTGTTTCTACATTTCATACAACAGTGACTACATTTTCAAAGAAGCAGTTTAGGACATTCTGAGATTGTGATAGGCACCCTATAAATGCAAGCATTATTCTGTTCGTTTGTATGCAAACAGTGCATAAGTGTCGTGTGTCAACTGATATGCTGTGCCATTCACCAAAATCATTTCTTCACAGAATGAAGCCACAGGCCTCTACAGCCACTTAGTTGGGATCCCAAAGGCTCTGTTACCGGGAGTTGGTGGGAAGAAGATTCTGGATTTCTGGTGGGAAGTAGTAAATATGTGAGTGTGTTATCATTTTGTCACTTGTAACAGCTGCATTTTTCTTAGTAGGATTTATTCAAAATAAATTTTATTTAAATCTCACCTGACTAGGTGGGCTATCTGGGCTAAGACTAGTAGTGTAAAAGATTACAAAGCTGGGGATTGTGAGAAGGAACTGCGACTATCAGAAAATGGGCAACGTGAAAAAGAGATTTTGTTCAACATGCTCTTCCAGAAGCAATCTTTTCCACGATGGAGAAGATGGATGAGTAACATTTAGGTCAGTATCTTAAGATTAGCCAGATTTCCTTTAGTGTCAGCTGTGGCTTAGTGGATTTCACTCTCACCTCTGGATGAGGAGTTTGTGGTTTCAAATCCTGCTCAAGTTGTCAGCTGACAAATCTGATAATGCGCAGGAGCTGTCTTGTCCTAGCAGAGGTGTTGGCTTTCAAATGATGTGTTAAACCAAGGCCTCACCCGCTGCTTCAGGTGGATGTTAAAAATCACGCCGGACTATTTTGACAGAGTATGGGAGTTCAGCCCGGCCAGGGTTAATTCTTCAACTGATATTGCAAACAGTGATTATCCTTGGTTATTTACTTCATTGTTGTTTCTGGAATTTCACTGTCAGCAATTTAGCTGCAGTGCTTCTAACATTATAAACACTTCAGAAAGTAACTAATTTGCTGTCAAATACCAAAGCTGTAAAAGGCACTATATGAATGCAAATTCTATCTCCCTTCTAACTTTCTATCCATCTTCCTGTATGAAACTTAATTTGAGTTGCCATACAGCATGATGTTTTCTCTGTTCTGTTTGCAGACGCCAGCTCTTCAGTGACGTCTACCTTGTCACAAATGCAGATAAGTGAGTATGTTTGCTGCTGAGAATAGAAGCGACGCAGCAATAGTCAGTAAAACTGAATAGAAATGCTGGAAATAACAACAGAAAATGTTGGAAATACTGAGCAGGCTGCATGTGTAGAGAGATGCAGAAATGATGTTTCAATTCAGCTGTCTTTGCTTATTTAGTGGTGAACAGTTTGTAAGCAAATATAGTAAGCTGGGACAAAGAGGGTAAGAAATGAATAGTGATGTGGAACATGGGACGAACAACCCTTTTGGCTGTGGAGAGATGGTTACATCTATGAGATGCATCTGAACCCTTCCACAACTTCAGACTCCAGTGAAAGAGTGTAAAGGTATGAAAACAACAAAAAGCAGAAAATGCTGGAGAAACTGAGCAGGTCCAGTAGCATCTGTGGAGAGAGAAACGTACCTCGCTATTTCCCTCTCTACAACTGCACCCAGATCTGTTGAGATTTTCCAGCGTTCTCTGTGATTGTTTCAGATTTCCAGCGTCGACGGTATTTTGCCTTTAAGAAAACTAGAAGTAGAATGAGAGAGAGATGTGGAGGTAAGAGATCTCATGCATGACTTAGAGGGGCAGGGAAATTGTCTGCGGTCTGCAGGGTAAAATTTTACCCAATCAGCATCACAAAAATGAAGCTGCCTGGTCATTATCAGATTGCAGATTGTGGGAGCTGGCTGTGCACAGATCGTCTGCCACATTTCCTACACTGGAACATTGACTACACTGCAAAAGTACTTTTTGAAGTGCTTTGGGCTGTCTTGAAGTCATGAAAGTTGCTATAGGGATTAAGTCTTTAGTTTACTGCAGTGATCTAAAGTAAGCAGGGTTCGTATGGTCTTGTATGATATGCTGCAATTCTGTGGAGATACAATGGGCCCCAGCAAAGCACTTATGAATTAATTGTTAACTTTCCACGTGTAGGTACAAGTACTATGAGCGATGGGCAACTGCCAATGATTTTCCAGTGGAAAACATTATTAATGATGGGTCGACAACCAGTCAAACACAATTGGGTGCAGTGGCTGACTTGGAGCTAGTGATCAGGAGCAAGAGGTTCACTGATGATGTCATGGTGGTATGTTTTGTTTCATTGCTGGTTGTTTGCTGAAGCTTAGGATCTTTGCTTACGCTATCTCACCACAATCTTTATGTACTTCCAGGTTGCTGGGGATATGCTATGTGAAGATCTGAACTTTGATATAGCTGAAGTTCTCAAATTCTTTAAGTTTAAGGTCAGTAAAACCCACTGGTTTCTTGTTTCTCCATGATGTTTAATTGACCTAATGTGATTTTAAGTGAAAAAGCTATTTGGTTTAGTGTAAATAGCCTTGGGAATAAAGGCTGGAAACTTAGACTATGTAACCTTGCTCGTGTGAGATAAATGAAATCACATAATGGCTCAGGTCAGTGTCTAGGGTGATCGTAAGATAGAATTAGATAGAAATATACAGGCCAAAAACAATTCTGAATGGTATGAAGGATGTGGATTGAATACAAATTATCTGAGAGTAATCAAAATTTTACAGCTGTATGACAAAGGCTAGGGAATCAGTATTTTATTTACAAAATGATTATTTTTTGCTTATCTGTATTCCATACACACTTGGTCTGATACTGAGATAACAAGGTGTAGAGCTGGGTGAACACAGCAGGCCAAGCAGCATCAGAGGAGCAGGAAAGCTGACGTTTCAGGTCGAGACCCTTCTTCAGAAGTGGTCTACATCGGGGAAACCAAACGGAGGCTTGGGGATCGCTTTGTGGAACACCTGCGCTCGGTTCACGACAAACGACTGCACCTCCCAGTCGCGAACCATTTCAACTACCCCTCCCACACCTTGGACGACATGTCCATCCTGGGCCTCCTGCAGTGCCACAACGATGCCACCCGAAGGTTGCAGGAACAGCACCTCATATTTCGCTTGGGAACCCTGCAGCCCAATGGTATCAATGTGGACTTCACAAGCTTCAAAATCTCCCCCCTCCCAACTGCATCCCAAAACCAGCCCAGCTCGTCCCCACCTCCCTAACCTGTCCTTCCTCCCACCTATCCCCTCCTCCCACCTCGAGCCCCACCCTCATGTCCTACCTACTAGCTTCATCCCGCCTCCTTGACCTGTCCGTCCTCCCTGGACTGACCTATCCCCTCCCTAACTCCCCACCTACATTCACCTTTACTGGCTCCATCCCCGCCTCTTTGACCTGTCTGTCTCCTCTCCACCTATCTTCTCCTTTATCCATCTTCTATCCACCTCCCCCTCTCTCCCTATTTATTTCGGAATGCCCATCCCCTCCCCCATTTCTGAAGAAGGGTCTAGACCCGAAACGTCAGCTTTCCTGCTCCTCTGATGCTGCTTGGCCTGCTGTGTTCATCCAGCTCTACACCTTGTTATCTCAGATTCTCCAGCATCGGCAGTTCCCACTATCTCTGGTCTGATACTGACCATTCCCTTCTCAGTCAAGAAACACTTTCTTATCTAAGATATTCATGAAAATTAAATATTTATTGTACTCGGTGGCATTAACATTCAAGATAGAGGTGTGGTAAAGCTCTTATTTCATAGATTGGGGGGTTTGGTTGATTAGTTCTCAATCTTCTTCAAGATTAGAGTTAACACAGTTTGACATAAATCCTGACATTGTATGCTATTTGCTGAAGAATGGCACTTTTGATTAACTTAATGTTGTTTATATTGTTTGGTTTTTCACTTTTCCTGGCTCCCAAACCATTTGTCCACTTTTGTTAGTAGTACCAATAGAATTTACGTAGCATCTTAAGGGTTTGTTTCAATGGGGAGAAAGGGTACTATCTACATTGGAACAAGTTCTTTCAGAGTTGGGTTTGAAAATGTTGGCCTGTTTGGAGAGCGAGCAATATATACTTCAGTGAAAGAATCTTATGCAATAAGACCAGGCCCCTCTTTTTTGCCTAAGCAAGGGGAAAGTGTGTCAGTGTGGAAAGGGGAGACAGTTAATGACAGTCCATTTTTGAGAGATTGTTTCCCCCCAGGCCAAAGTCGAACTTGACTGAGACTTGTAACATCCCATAGCTCAGCTGAACTCCACACATTATCATCAGCCTGGATACACAAACAACGTGTATTCCTCAAAATGCATCAGTAGTCCCTGTACTCTCTCACATGGAAAGTGTACAACTACTTACCAAATTATGTTATTTTATTTAACACCAAATTTAAACAGTGAGAAGAAGGAACGTGCACTTATATAGCACCTTTCATGACCACAGAACATCACAAAATGTTTTACATCCAATTAATAATCTTTGAAATGAAGTCAGATTGCAATGTAGAAACATGACACCTAATTTGCCCACGATAAGCTCCCAGAAGCAGCAATCTGATCATGACCACATCATCTGGTTAATTTGGTGATATTGGTTTGGGGATAAATATTGACCAAGATACTAGCATATCTCGAGCTCTGCTTTGAAATAGTACTGGGTGATCTTTATGTCCACTTAAAAAAGGGGACATGGGGCCTTCGTTTAATGACTCAGCTGGAAGGTATAACTTTTGACAATAAAGCGTGTGATTTTAGGTTTTGTGCTCGGGACTCTGAAGTGGACTTTAACACAAAAAAACCATTGGGAGTGCTTCCAACTGAGCCATGACTAGCTCATGTGAAATACAACAGTATGCTAACCTTGTCACTATTCTTTAATTGTTGACTGACAGAAGGGAGAATTGGCAATTTACTATGAAATGGAAGAAGGAGAGAAAACAGAATCTCGGGGAATAGTTGAGGTGTGCCCCTCGACACACAGGTAGGTTTCTGATTGAAAAGGCCAGTTTTTGAGTTGGTGAGTCTTCCTATATGTTACTGCGACTTAATTAGAATCTTAAGGATTATGCCGTCCCGAAGGATGCCATTTGATCCATCATAACTGTGTCTGCTTTTTGAAACAGCCCTCCTATTTCCTTTCCTAATAATCCTGTGACTTCTTTAAGTTTCAAATCTTCATCCAATTTCCTTTCGCCTCTGGCTCTTTTAACAATTGCCATAAATCTGTGTCCTACAGTTACCACCTGTTCTACCATTGAAAAGATATTTACTAATTAACCGTTCAGATATGTTATTTCCCACATCTGAAGCAGGTGGTATTTGAACTGGGACCTCCTGGCTCAGAGATAGGGACATGACCACTCCCCACAACAGCCCTCCCCTGCCACTGGAAACATTTTCTCACCGTAATTATGCTATTAAAATCATTCATGGCTAAATAATGATTTTGCTCAGTTGTGTTAAACCTCCCCTTAACTTTTTCTACTCTGAGGAGAACAGACCTAGCCTCTCCAGTCTGTCCAACAACAACATGTATTCATATAGCATACTTAAAGTAGTAAAACATCCCAGATGCTTTAAGTGTGTTCCCAAGCAGAACTTAATGAAAGGAAATGCTAGGGTTCACGACCAAACGGTTGATCAAAGAAGTAGTTTTGAGGAGCATCTTAAATGAGAAAAGAAAAATAGTCTTAGTGAGAGGGCTCCCGAGCCTGGGGATTAAACAGCTAAAGGTGTGGTCTTCATTCATGGAGCAGTTAAAATTGAGTGCGTGCCAAAGTGTCAGAAATGGAGCAGTACAGATATCTTGAAGGTTTGGGGATGGACTTTGAATAGAGGGCATGACCTTGGATGAATTTGAAACTAAACATAATATTTTATTATTAGTGCCTTGCTGGAATGGGAACCAGTAGAGATTTGTGGGCACAAGAACGATAGATAAACTTCAGAGGAGCTAGGAGAGTTTTGAATGAGTTCAAGTCATGTGACAGTGTCATGTAGAACTTCACCATTCTGAATAAATCCCTCCTTTGCACCCATTCTATTATGTGGGACCCAGAAATGGACAAAATGCAGGTGAAGAGAAAGAACATAGAATCAGAATATTTCGCTCTTTGTGTATCTAGAACAAGCATGGGAACAGTGGGTGAATGCCCTCCTTATGGGCTGAGGTTCTCAGAGGCGCTAGCATCATGGCCAAAGCAGATATCGGAAATTGTATGGACATACGGCATGGTGGTTCAATGGTTAACACTGCTGCCTCACAGATCCAAGGACCTGGGTTTGATTTCAGCCTCAGATGACTGTGTGGAATTTGCCATTGTCTGCGTGGGTTTCCTCTGGGTACCCCAGTTACCTCCCACAGTCCAGGGATATGCAGGATAGGGGGATTAGCCCTGGGAAATGCAGGGTTACAGGGATAAGGTAGCAGGGGTGGGTCTGGGTGGGATATTCTTTGGACGGTCTGTGTAGACTTAATAGGTGGAATGGCTTGCTTTCACACTGTAGGGATTCTATACTCTGACCTCAATCTGAGACCTTCTGATTTCAGAGTTTGCAGAAGCTTAAAGACCTTAACTCTGTATTATCTGATGAATATAATATTTTCTCTTGCTGGTTAAATTCTACAGTGAGTCGCAAAATGTTTATTCACCCACTAATCTATCCGGGCATGTTGTCTTCCAAGGATCAGAGATACTGAAGACCGTTTTCTTTCAGAATCACCAAGTTCTATGAGAAGCCCTCTGGAGATGTTACAGAATCGAGGCTGGCAAGTGTTGTCTTTTATTGTTTCCAAAGCAAGACACTGCCAACTCTTGGAGAGTATTTGAAGCATCATCCACTGGTGGAGGATCGAAAGCTTGGGAAATATATGGTGAGAAAATCTTCTGTTTAATCAAGTAAAACTCACCAAAGGTTGTCAGTTTGTTTTAATGTGGAGGTGCCATTGTTGGACTGGGATGGAGAAAGTCAGAAGTCACACGACACCAGGTTATAGTCCAACAGATTAATTTGAAATCACAAGCTTTTGGAATGCTGTTCCTTCGTCAGGTGATATACAGGGAAGCACACAGGCACACGTGCGCCTGTGCACGTCCCTCCACTTCACCTGTCGAAGGAGCAGCGCTCCAAAAGCTTGTGATTTCAAATTAACCTGTTGGACTATAACCTGGTGTCGTGTGATTTCTGAGTTTGCTATAACTGCAAATAAATGGAGGACAAGCGAATAGTTCTCTTCATCTCAACGATCACCATGGTTACAACCAAACTGGGAGGAAAAGTAACATAATCTCGTCCTACTCCCAAGTTTAGTGTAACAGGGTTTGATGTTTTAAAAAGGCTGTGCTTTCAAGTTCAATGTAAATATACCTTAAAGAACACACCAGACATATGTCCTTGAGCTAATCAGAAGTAAGAAGTTAGTTTTTTTGTGAACTCTCTCAGCAAAAGATAAACTTATCAAAAAGATATCACAAAACAGTTCTGTGACCCATACACAAACTAGCATGCAAACACACTAAATAATTTATTGGGGAAGTTGAATTGGGGAAGAAGAAACATTTGTACCTCTTCAATAAAGGAATTATTTGTTGAACTGGTGATTCTTTTGGAAACAGTTATGTGGCAGATTTCCACATTTTTCAAACGATTTTGGTTCACAGTTGGTTTTCTCTTGGGGTTAGTCACCTTTTTCCAAAATTGTGAACCACTTCCAAAGAGAGAGAGAGAGCTCAAACTTATAATCTTGGTTTCTCACTAATGGAGGTGGGGAGTTGCGGGGTTTGGGGGGGTGGGGATGTGGGGAGATGGTTGGGCGATGTTGCGCATTGGAATTCTGATGTCTCAAACCTGGCTGTTGGCCACAATGCGAATAATCCATTGTTCCAAAGAGTTTTGACGATCCATTGTCAGAGCATCCCTGTAATCCTTCAATATAGTTAGGGAGAACATGGAACAATAAAGCACAGGAACGGGCCCTTAGGCACTTGATGTTGTGCTGAACATGACATCAAATTAAACTAATCCTTTCTGTCTTCCTATGGTCCATATCCCTCCAATCAATCCTTCTCTTCAAATTTATGTCTTTGTTCCAAATATACAACAATTTAGGGTGGCACGGTGGCTCAGTGGTTAGCACTGCTGCCTCACAGCACCAGGGACCCGGGTTTGATTCTAGCCTCGGGCCACTGTCTGTGTGGAGTTTGCACATTCTCCCCGTGTCTGCGTGGGTTTCCTCCGGGTGCTCTGGTTTCCTCCCACAGTCCAAAGATGTGCAGGGTAGGTGGATTGGCCATGCTAAATTGCCCATATACAGGGATGTGTAGATTATGGGGGTTGGGTGGGATGTCTGAGGGCTGGTGAGGACTTGTTGGACTGAAGGGCCTGTTTCCACACTGTAGGGATTTTATGAATATTTATTGTAGAGAAGTCTCATTTCGAGAGACATTTGAGGGTTTCGTTACTGACTATCCATTCCAAAGTTGGATTTTAATACCCAGGTAATTGCCCCTCTAATAGCCTGTTCAGGGTATAGCAGATAGTGTCAGCTGTGCTACTTAGACATTCCTTTATATATTCCTGTGAGCTCGGCTTCTTTTAGGTCAGGTGACTTTGGCAATTGTTGAAGTGACCCAGCTTGGTTTAATTGTTTTTGTCTCAAATGGAAGCCCAAAGGTTTTACACAAAAATAGGAATTGCTGGAGAAACTCAGCAGGTCTGGCAGCATCTGTGGGGAGAAGGCAGAATTAACGTTTTGGGTACAATTACTCTTCTTCAGAACTGATAACGGCTGGGAAAGAAGTTGTATTTATGCTGAAGATGGGGTTGGGAGTGTGGTCGGGCGAAGAAGTGAGCGGATAGGTGGAGATGGCCAGAGAGACAGAGAGATGCAGTCACAGAAGGTGTAACACCCGCCCATTTACCTCCTCCCTCATCATCATCCAAGGCTCCAGACACACCTTCCAGGTGAAGCAGCACTTTACCTGCACTTCATTCAATGCATTTTACTGTATTTGTTGCTCAGAATGTGGTCTCCTCTATACTGGTGAGATGAAATGCAGACTGGGTGACTGCTTTGCAGAACACCTACATTCTGTCTGCAAAAATGACCTCGTGCTTCCAGTTGCCTGTCACTTAAACACACCACTATATTCCCATGCCAACATCATAGTCACAGGCCTGTCACAGTGCTCCAGCAAGCCTCAGCACAAACTCGAAGAACAACATCACATTTTCCACTTGGGGACCGTGTAGCTTCTAGACCACATCAATTTCAATAAATCTAGAGCCTGAGTCTGTCCTTCTATGTTTTTTACTCACACTCACACCTAGCCCTTTATGACATGTGTTGCTTTCAGCATTCTCTCCTGTTTTTTGCTGTAATTATCACTTTATTCATCTTATTTTCTGTCCCAGCTTGCTATCAATAATTGTCTCATTTACCTGCCCCTTTCATATTTCCGTCACTCTGTCTGGGTTCTGGCCTCACCTCTCTGCTCACCTATCCCCCCATTGCCTCCCCGAACCCTGTCCTCAGCATAAATACTACTTTTTCTAGCTGCTATCAGCTCTGATGAAGAGTGACTGGACTCCAAACATTAACTCTGCTTTGTCCACACAGATGCTGCCAGATTTGCCGAGTTTCTCTAACAATTTCTGTTTTTTTTTTGTTTCAGATTTCAGCATCCGCAATTCTTTATTTAATTTCAAAAATTTTAAGGTAGTCAACGAGATTTTATGAATTCACGGTATTTATATAATCTTGGCACTATATCCTTCTTTTCCTTTCTCCTGCGTTTGGCTTGCTTTCAAATCCCTTTATATAATTTGCTTAAAGAAGCGAGTTCTACATTTAGCCGGCTCTCTGCGTAAGAAGTTCCCCTTGAACCGTACAAGACCGCATCCAGAGTACTGTTAGCAATTTTGGTTCTCTTATTGACGGAAGGATATCATTTCGTTGGAGGCAGTTCAGAGAAGGTTCACCAGAGTGATCCCTGGAATGGAGGGATTGTGCTATAAACAAAGGTGATCTCATTGAAACAGTGTAAATGCTGAGCGGATGTTCCCTGTCATGGGACAGTCTAGGATCAGACACACAATATCAGAATAAAGTGGTACCAATTTAAGACTGAGATGAGGAGGAATTTTCTCTGTCAGTGGGTTGTGAGTCTTTGGAACTCCTTGCCACAGAGAGCTGTGGGGCAGAGTCCTTGTGTATATTTAAGACTGAGATAGATAGATTCTTGATCAGTCAGGGAATCACGGGGAAAGGGCTAGAAAGTGGACATGAGGAATATCGGATCAGCCATTATCCTGACTGATGAAGTGGGCTTGAGGGTGGAATGGCCTATTCCTGTTCCTATTTCTTATGGTCATATATTCTACTAGTTTCATTGGACATTATTTTATGTTAATGAAACCCTAATTTAAAGTCCCCTACAAGGTGGAAATATCTTGTCTACAGCTGTAAGTCCTTTAAAATTTAAAGAAGTTTTGTGATGTGAAGCTTCACCAAGATTTACAACTGATGAAGCCACAGAGTCACTGTTCTCTGTGCCGTCAAGTAAGCCAAATAGTGCCAGATTTCTCCAATGCCAGTTTCTTTGTCATTTTACCTCTCTGTGGCAGCAACTTGCATTTGAATGTCACTTTGTAAAGTATTAAAACATCCCAAGGCTGTGCCAAACAAATTTCACATTGAACCTCACAAAGATCTATTGGGACAGATGTCTAATGATTTGCTCAAGAGCTTAATTTCAAGGAGTCTCTTAAAGGAGGATAGGTGAAGAAATTTAGGGAGTGAATTCAGAGCCTAGTGCCTAATCAGCCTTATGACATGGCTGCCAATATGAGAATGATTAAAATTACCATAAGTATAGATTTGGAGGAACACAGATTTCAAAGGCTTGTTGAGATGGAGGCGGATACAGAGATAGAGAAGAATGACATTAGGGTTTTGCCAGATGGATGAGAGAAGTTAAATTTTTATTTTAACCACCAGTGGTCACTAGTGTACAGTGTTAGTCATACTTATATTTAAGGGATGAAGAAGTTAATATAAAATGATTTTGCAATTACTGGGTGAATGAAGTCTCAATTTCAGTTATTGGTGTAAATCTGCCATATCTTTGTGGGAGAAGTTGAATGACAGAGACAATTCCATTTTATGATCCCAAGACATATCCCAATAAATGCTTTATTGATTTAGGGAACAATCTAAGGGACCTTGGGAGTCGACAGCTAGGTCATACAAAGTAGTTCAGGACTGAAGGACAGTCACACTGAACTTGAAACATTTGCTTCTCTCTGCAGATGCTGCCAGACCTGCTAAGTTTCTCCAGCACTTCGTCTTTATTGCAGTGCTCAGATGGTCTGGCAAAGCTTGCAAGTCACTTGTTATGTAGTGTTGTAGGAAATAGTACAGTTGATTTGCATGCAGCATGTTCACACAAACCCTAATGTGGTAATGCCCAGATATTTTGTTTCTCTGTCACATTAATTCAGGGATAAATATTAGCTAGGAGATCCCTATCTTTTTGTAGGATCTTTAAATCTATCTGATGTAGCCATGATTTAAATTCTCAGCACCTCTCTCAGCACCACTGTTCCTTAGCATTCCACTGGGAGTGTCATCCTGGATTTTCTCATGACCTTTTGATTCAAAGGTGAGAGTGGCATGCCTAGCCAGATACTTGCATTTCCTTATTTGAGAGAATCTGCTTTATTCGGGAACTGCTTAAGGTTGGCATTGCTATTCTTACAAAGGAGAAACTTCATTCTATTACAGGAAAGACAAACAAAACATTATTGAGTCATTTTAATATCAATAATTAAATGCTTCCTGAGGTACTTACCACGTGGAACTTGCTGCCTGTGAGAATGGTTTCAGAAGGAAAGTTGTTGGGTCATAATGACTCTCCAATTTAAACCACAAAGAGGTCATTTTCATATCATATGAAACAAGTGTTTCTTCTGATATTGTGACGTTTGAAAGCTTATAATTTCCTCTTTTTTTAATTCCAGGAATGGCTCATCAACAAATCTGGAATCACAGTGTTTGGAATGAAGCTGCCTACTGGATTCCAGCTAATTGGGCAAGTGGTAAGGTTGACAATATATTCTCCCAGACGTTAATGGTTAAACCAGGGATTGTTGACACTACTATGTTTATGATTAAATGTACAACCCCTTACAGTGAGATTATGCGCTCTGGGTCTGGACTCTCCCATAAGCAAAGACAATCTCTCCGCATCTACCCTGTCAGGTCCCCTAGAAATCATGTAAGTTTCAATAGGTTGTCTTTCATTCTTCTAAACTGTAATGACTATGAGTCCAAACTACACTCCATAAGCCATTCCCTCCGAGATTTCAGCAGTCCTATAATCCTCTGAGGATCTCTGTGTTTTTCTGATTCTAACCTTTTGTGTGTCTCTACTTTACTTTGCTCTACCAGTCGGGGCTGTGTCTTCAGCTGCTTAAGGTCCAGAATTCTCTGTCTCTCTACCTCTCTCCTACTTCATGATGTCAGGCTTACATAGAAATTTCAGCACAGAAACAGGACACACAGTCTGACTGGTCTATGCCTGTGTTTTTACCCCACGCAAGCTTCCTTCTGTACCTCTCCTTATGTCACTCTGTCAGAATATCCTTCTATTCCTTTCTTCTCATGTTTACCCAAATTCCCCTTAAATGTGTCACACACAAACTCATAATTACGAAAACTAGGGTTACTGGATGAGTAACTTGTCAGTAGATATTTTCCGGGTGGTGATTTGCATTTCTCTGCTTCTAACACTTTTATTTGTTGATAGGATCTCTCTGAATACAAGAAGTGGCTGGCACGCTACTCTTCAAAGCAACATGGTTTTGCTGCCAAATCAATCACCTGTCGTTCCTACGCAAGGTTAATATTGCTCATACACCACTCTGATGGAATAGAATACTATGTAACCTGAAAGGTTTCAACCTCAACAAAACATTTCCTTTCTTGTTAATGACTGATTGAGAAGTTGGTGGTTGATGGTGAGCAGTTTTATGGAAATACTGTGGTCATGCAGTGAGGTCCTCCAGTGTTCTATTAGGGTAAGGAATTCCAGGAGGCTCGGGGCAGGTGGGAAATGTGTGTGACATGGATCAAGTACATCTCATAAATTAGACACGGATAACTTTACTTTATCAACCCGTAGCACCATTAAATACAGATTGATTGTTCAGAGTTTCAGTCATTCTTCTCAAACACACTATTTTCTTCTAAACAGATAATAAATGACTGATTCTGAAAGCTGGAGGGAAAAAAAAGCCTTAAAAACTGCACTGAATAGATTGGAGAGAAGGATTACTGGCTGTAATCTGATAGAGAGGCTTAAATGATGTTTACACTTCCTGATAATGAGACACATGTCCTTATTTCTTTAATATAACACAGTGTGGAGTTGGAGGAACACAACAGGCCAGGCAGTATCAGAGGAGCAGGAAAGTTGATGTTTCGGGTCAGGACCCTTCTTCAGAAATGGGGGAGGGGTAGGGGGTTCTGAAATAAATACAGTGTGGGGGTGGGGAAGGTAGGTGGGATGGTGATAAGTAATAGTGTTTTACCTGTCTTTTGTCACTACAGTACCTGTTGACTGTTAGTGTGGTGACCATTGTTCTGTTGCTGATTTGTACTAACTTCGATGTTACAGAAGGAATGATTTGCAGCATCACTTAAACATGCTGCAGATAATGTGGAAAAAACATATGCTCAGGGATCTCAGTGAATTTATTTTAATCTATTCGGAAAATTAATGGCATGTTATCATTTATTGCAAGACGAATTGAATTAAAAAAGGAAGATTCCACTGAAGTTATACAGCATGTTGGTGGGACCACATCTAGAGTACTGTTCACAGTATTGGTTTCCATAGTTAAGGAAGGATGTAAATATACTGAGTACTAGACTTAAGTTGATAGTTTTTGCAGGTCCAAGGAAGTGCCATATTGCTGGAGGCATTTTATTTAAATTCTCTCAGGATGTGAGCATTTGTTGCCAATCCCCAATTGCCGTTGAGAAAGTGGTAGTGAACAGTCTTCTTGAACCATTGAAGTCAATCTGGTACATCCAAAGTGCTGCTAGGGAAGGATTTCCAGGATTTTGACTCAGCAATGATTCAGGAGTGGCACTATAGTTTCGTGTTGGGACTTGGATGGGAACTAGCAGATCATGAGTTTCCGTCTGGCTGCTCTTGTACTTTCTGATGGTGAAGGTAAACAGTTGCCCTTTCTGCCCTCACGTAGATGGAAAACGTCTCATGGCATTACTTTGAAGAATAAAAGGGAGAATATTAATGCTCTGCTGAAAAGCAAAGTGGCCATTGTTCACATTGCTGTTTGTGGGAGTTTGCAATGTGAAAATTAGCTGCCACTTCTTCCAGTAATACAAAAATGACTGAAGTTGAAAATGGACTTTGTAAAACATTTCAGAATTTCCTGAGGATATGAATGTAACTATGCAATTATACATCTTTCCCTTCATTTATTGCAGCGTAATTTATCAGATTTCGCTGTGCATGATTGGCTGTGACCTGTTTCTATAGAAGGGATTGTCATTGAAAAGTTTGCTACCAGCCATGAAGTACTTTGAGACATCCTGAAGTCACGAAAAGTTATATACATGCACCATTTTTTGATGAAATCGCTTAGTTTTGTCACAGGATCTTATCATTAGGAATTCAAGATATTTCACACGGTTCAATGGAATTTTTAAACTTTATTGATTTGGGTAAAAAACACAAAAATCTCACTTGCGTCGGGCTCTAAATTTGCTTTTGTTTTATCCTGGAATGGTTTGTTGGAATGAGAATAGTTTTGGAATGGGTTTTCCTGGATATCAGGGTTTCAGTGGAAATTTGTTGAACCATTACACTGACACTCACTTGTGTTTAGGATTGGAATTATGGGCAATCCATCAGATGGCTTCTACGGGAAAACCATTGCCATGACGATATCTAATTTCTGGGCTGATGCGATGATATGCGAAAGCAAAAAAGTTGTAAGTCCTATGCATGATTGAGCAAGACAACTAGTAAATAGAATGCACAATGACAGATGGAAGTTGTTTCCTGACTTCATTTACAAATAAATTAACTTTGCTGTTAATTGTCCAAACTCCAAATTCAAAACAACATGACAACAGCACAAAAGATAAAAACCGAAAGAACTGCAGATGCTGTAAATCAGGAACAAAAACAAAGTTGCTGCAAAAGCTCAGCAGGTCTGGCAGCATCTGTGAAGGAAAAAACAGAGTTAACGTTTCGGATCCA